>OZ020497.1:0-600000 GCA_963971365.1 Lasioglossum villosulum | reverse complement strand
ATACGTCACTGGTTTTATATTTCACCCAACCAATTTCTTCATAAACGCATAAAGATCCGCCGTCTAGTTACAGTAAACGCTCATTAATAGTCCAACAGCCGTTTTTTTCACGGACTTATATCGTGGCCCTGACTTGAATTTTTTTAAACTTAAAGCGGAAACTTTGCATAATATGGAAAAAATCGAACGTTCTTTGATGTTGAATCAAGTTTGGTCTAAATTTCCCACTGTGCGGCGTTGGTCAGCAGTGGAGTGAGTAGACAACACTGGATAGGGATCGCGCTCTCGACTCCAGACTAATAACGAGCGTTTACTGTATCAGCAATAGGAGAAGATACTTACCATCGGCACAATTCACGTCCACACCCTCTATGTCTAGGATAAGACTGAGACATTCCATGCGGGCTGAGATACTTTGCTTCAAGATTCCACCAGGGATTCCCAGTTCGATGCAGGCTGTCAGTAGCAATCTGTTCGCAACACCAGGGTCCGCTCCATGGAAGTTTTGAATTATCCGTTGCAGAATATACGGCGAGCCATTTTGGATCGCTTTGTTCGCGGCTTTCTCCAAGTTGCACTTGGTTGTTCGTCTCTCGAGCAGCTCGGAGACCCCGTCCTTGAAATTTTGCTGAACAGCCTCCTCGATAAGATTATCGATCTCGATCGTTACATTATCCTTCGGGATCGTTTTCAAGCAGTCTAGGAAACTGATCTCGTCGTTCGCCTTCAGATGGTATATGAGATCGTTTATGTCCGGTGCTCTATCTATGCGTTTAGGTAGCAAATATGTGCATGTTGGAATGTTCCTCTCTAGAACATCTCTCGTGGTTTCGTCGTTGTAATCCTTGTAGCTGTCCAGGTTTGGAGGGCGCTTCGATTTTTGTAAGATCAATTCAGCCATGGATCTTTGTTTCCTCAATGCTGCCACGTGGAGGGCGGTTAAACCTTTATTGTCGGGTACGTACGGGTTAGCTCCCCCCTCCAGGAGTAGCTCCGCGCATCTCAAGTTTTTCATGTTCACCGCGATGTGCAGGGCGGTCTGACCACCTGCTCGCAAGTTAGGATTGATCTCCGGGTCGTTCAACAGCACCTGTCAACGACAACATACGTGTATTTTAGTGGTTCTGTATTTTTCTATCCTTGTCTCTATAATGCACATTTCAGTGTTTCAGGTAGTCACAAACGATACATAAAAGATCAATCTATTAAGGACGTATCCCAAGAATCGCCTAATTTTACGCTTACAATCCTCGTGTACGTATACGTGTTTACCACTGTGTCTCTCACACTGGAGATTTTCTCGTCAAGGTTAGATTCAGATCCACACTTTGAAGTATTCTTGAAGTATTTATTCTTCTTGAAATTTTTACAGTATCTTCCTACGTACCACTTCTTATCAATCATTAATTATCGATTAACCACTATCAATGACTCAGTCAATTGCCATCTAAGAATAATATCTACTTAAAAACGCATAAACGAGTTTTATCAATGATAATGATATTAATACAAGATTCGCAATAATCCAATGTCCAATTAATCATTTATAGGTAATCTAACAGTGACAACGTCGTTATTGTTATGAATTATGAGCCAATCAATTTTAATCATATTTTTAAAGGCACTACTTGATAAGGGATTAACATTTAATGTCCACATACCTGAAGAACGTGCACATGACCCTTTTCCGTGGCGTAGTGGATCGCAGCGCGGTTCTCTTCTTCGTTGATCCTGTTCACGTTGGCTCCGTTCTGCAGAAGAATCAGAACGAACTCGTCCAGACCTTCCTTGCAGGCGATGTCCAGACATGTTTCCAGCGATCCAGGATTCGGGAACACATGGTTCACATTGATGCCGTTTTTGGGCATCCACTCGACCAGGTATTTGAAATTCTTCGTTTTCTTCGAACGCAGATAACTTCGAAGAAGCTGTGCATTCACCAACGATGACTTCGTTGGAGAAAAACGTGGATCGGCCAACAGGTGCATTTGCAGACTCTCGTCTTCCTGATCCATTGTTCTAACAACTGGAACACGACAGACTTATTTAACAGAAGTCCATAATAACAAAATTAAAAGAAATGCTTCCTTTATTTTCCCATGCAACCTTGTAAATTGTATTTTGTGGATAACACTGTCCAACAAATTTCAACTTTTTTTTGATGTTTCGATTCTCACTATGCAATTCGCGTGGTGTAGTTCGATTTTTCGCAGGACCCTTATTATTTCAGATAAATTAAAAAATATCATCAAAAAACGGCACAAAAGCGGTGCATCTCCGTCTTTAATGTTCGTTTAAACATCTTTAAACAATCATAATGTATTACTATTGCATCTCTGGATTCGGAAAAGTCTAGAGAATCTTTTGCTGTAAAGAACAATACAATATCTTTCATAATAACATCACAATCTTTGTTCAAAGTCGAAAAATATGTTTTTTCAACCACAAATTTCTCAAAAACTGTGCGTCTAGGAGAAAAACTAAGACCAGTTTCGGAATCAGCGCGGAAAACTCTATAAGAATTGCATAGTGAGAATCGAAACCATTTTTGGCTGTTGGACCGTGTCATCTTTGTTGCAGATCATTTAGTAAACCAATGCTTCTAATTGATGATAAAAAATCAGGTCGTTTGGTACAATTATAAAAAAGTTATTTCATTTTTAAAAGTGTAAGAACACTTTCTACACCCTCTGTAAATGCATAAAATCCGCTGTCTACTATAAAGACGTAGTTTGTATACTACAAAGACACATTACGAAAGAAACTGACCGGACGACCTAATAAAACAGAGAATTTCGATTCGTCCGATAATTCTAATAAATCAGATAAATAACTAAAAAGTGAAGCTTACCTTGTAATCGAGAATATGGACTTTCGACTAGAATTTCATCGGTCAACAACGAGTCGTTTGTTATGCAGAGCGATAGAAACGCGGCCCGGATGCGTTTCCTGTCGTCAGCTCGAGTTCGAATGAACGCGATACAGACTATGAACAGGAATTCCTGCGCGCGGTATTTATGTAGGCGTTATCACCTGTGGATTAGTATCACGGATCGTAATTGTAATCGCGCTGGATCAATTCGAATCGATCCGCGAAACGCGAGATGCGAAGCGAACGGTAGCATGCTCGTCGCCTCACGGAACAATCCCATTGCAATGTTAAATAGCTGCAATATTAATTGCACGATTTTCGTTTTTCGTTTCCCGACACGACTTTCGTTTGAATCCGACAAGAACCACTTGTTGCACGGATATATTTAGAGATCTACATTTGGGCTGTAACTTTTCCAAAGCTTCGAAGTCTTCCAAGGAACAGAGGGAACTTCGAAGCCTTCGAAGTTGTTCCAAGCGCTCGAAATTTCAGTCTTCGAAACGTATGAAGTTGTAACTTATGAGTTTCATACCATGTCACGATTCTTGATAAATGATTTTTGAAAAATTAAAAAAAAACGAAGGTTCGAAATTAGAAACTTTGATTCTCATCGCCTTCGAATTTTCAGAAATCGAAGCTTCGACCTTCGAAGGAAAGTTAAAGTCTTAAGCTACATCTATTATCGAACGTGTCACCAGATTAATCACGAATTAATAAATTACGCAGTCCTACCATAGAACACACTCCTCGACGAAAACCATTCGACTCTCGGAACACGAAACTCTCTCACGACTACGTTTCACATCGAGCAGACTAACAAGCCACAGTCTGCTGACCAGAATCCCCGCACGGTGATGTCAGCGTGGCAAGTGAGAGGGGAAAAATATTAAATGACCAACAGTCTTCTGAAACGCCTCTGCACGCTCGACAGGTTCTGTCGTAGTTAAACTACTACTAGTAATAACTCTCTTTTATTCGTCATTCTTTTTCTAACAGTTTTATTAAAAATTCGGTAAAAATGCTGTATTCAATAAGTTTTTAATCATCTTAAACTCAACAAAAAAAAATATCCTTTTTGGACGGTCAATTAAAAGACTGGATGAAAAAAAGAAAACGAGTTCTGTTTATGTAGTCGAAAGCGGAAGTAGATCTAGCGCTGTCGCGGGATCATCCAGCGAGGATAACGTGAGCCTCTAATTTTAAATTAAATGAAACCAAAATGAACATAATAAAAACGTGGTAAAAACTAAAATGAATTTTAGCTGGTTGTCACTTCAAGCACAGGACGCAGCAAGGTCGAAAGTCGAGGATCGCTACCAAGAACGTTGGGGTGCGTGGGTTGCGAAATCAAGAGTACCCAATAAGGAAGTCAAGGCGATACGTTTGCGATACCATCTCCGATGTATCATTGCCGAGTGCCGGCGTCTTTTCTGCAACGTGTTCGAACGTACGACAATTTTAGTCCGCCTACCGAGACTCAAATGTACCTTGCCTTTTTTTCTATTACCGTCTATATGTATGTTCCATGAAGCGCTAGAAGCGACTACTTTATATGTACGCCTTGAAGAACATGGCAAGACTGCATTAGTTCAGATTTTTGCAAATGTTTTATTAGAATGTGGGCCTGAATGAAGATATTTACTAAATGATCTGTCGTGAAATCCATGGATTGTTTTTCATTACATGTCCTTACGAAATACAGTGGGTATAAAAAGTGTTCGTACACTTTTTAAACTGGAATAACTTTTTCGTAATTGTACCAAACGACCTGATATTTTATAATTAATTAGAAGCATTGGTTTATGAAATGATCTGCGAAAAATTTTCCAAAAATTACAATTTACAAGGTTGCACGAAAAAATAAAAAAAGCATTTCTTTGAATTTTTCTAGGGCCCTTAATTTCAAATATATGTTTTGTACGAACACTTTCGTACACCCACTGTATAAATAATCTATGATAAAATCCATTTGATTCCAGTTAATTACTAGGCCCATTGTTTATGAAAATTGGATTTCCAGCTTCGCCTTGTTAAGTACTTCAATTTGTACGGTGTGAGGGTAATTTTGTAAAAAGTAAAAGTATTACAATTATTAGAGGGTGTATCCTGCTTTTCCAGCAAGATTGTAGGAGCATGATCTACAAGTGAAAATACGAAAAAAATGTTATACGAAGTTCCGTATTATTCGGATTTACATCTGCTGTTTCGCACCTATTCAGGCCACGTTCAATATCTTTTCTTTCTATTATATAGAATATTAAATAGTTTTGTTGTTCCTGTCGCCCTAAAACACCGAGCGGGTTGCCTTCTGAAGGGGAACCGAAGATTGAGAAGCAGGTTGCCTTCGGAAGGGCAACTGAAAATTGAGCGCCCTGACAGTATGTATTTTTTAGAGAGAGAGAACCCCTTAGTTTTCCTATAATATTGTAATACAGCGTTTATAAACAAACTTCTATAACATTTTTATCGGATTTTCACTTGTAGATCATGCTCCTACACTTGCCGGAAATGTAGGAAATACTCTGTATTTCCAATATATTGTATCTGATACCAGGATAACGGAGAGATACACATGCGCTCGATACCCTGAGTGACGGAGTGGGAGTTGAGGAGACGCACCTCGCACATGCCCGCGATACCGCGACGCTTAATTTCAGTCTGGAACGCGTCTTCGGTGCGAGCACATCGATAACTGGTGCTTCCGTGATTTCTCTGTGAATCGATCGAACGATTAAATCTGTGATTCAATTAGTTACCTTGCTCCTCCTTTACATCATCCTTGCACCATTTACGGGAGGGTTTCTCTGTCTCATTACGTACACAGGTAATTCGAATTTAATTAAAAACTCCGAATCCCACAGTGCTGACTAAAATAATGTTTCGCACGTAGAATAACAGCATGTATGATATTTCATATATATGTATGATATACATGAATGAATCAAATTAATTGTGTACAAACTAGTTGTGTATAAATACTCTATAATGTCGGCGTACAAAATATATTTCAACCTCAATGATAATCTAAAGTGCAAAGTGAAATGCTTTAATCTCACATCGCAAATATGTGCTCATGACATTCCGCGATAAAAATTATTTTATCGTTGTAAATGTAGTACCGCTGAAAATTGATATTTATGCTTGTAATTATGAAAGCGGCGTCTAAATCATGCGTCTCTTGTTTCAAGATATTTAAAGGAAAATTATGTTAACGCTAAATGAACGTTTTTCTGAATATCGTAAAACTTACATTAAATCGATTCAGCTTTAATTAACATGATGTTAAATAACTGATAAATTCATTTTTTTATATTTCCTTCATTGTACATTCGATATCGAACATCCGAATAAGTTGGAACGCTGTACCGATTGAAACGCGACAGAGTCGTAACGAGACAATTAATTTATCCTTAGAAAGCAAACCTGTGTAACTCTTGTCGCAATTATTCCCTGCCATTCGGAGGAAATTATCTTCGTCGACCGATAAAATTGTCGCGCTAATTGACAACATTACGAAATTTTATTCAGGCATATTCAAAGACCCTGGTGTCCTCGTTATCAGTTAAAGATCTCACATGTTCACCGAGTTTTTCGATGTCGTCGCTTTATCGAATTATTCCAGCAACTTCGCTTTAAAACAGCATGAGTCATCGAATTATTGCGAACAATAATAGCCGAAGTCTAAGATAAATTGCCATTTATGTCTTTCCGATCCCCGACGACTGTGCGAGCGGTACGCGGTGACATAATATTTGTTTACGGCATGCTCCATTACTCAGAATTACTCATCGCCGCCGTTTCTTACGGTAAAGGTGTAATCGAAGCCGAAATATCCTTGACGGTAGCGCGTTACCTGACCTATGAATGAAATTTCAGATACCATTGTTTCCTTAACCCAGATACGGTCGAACTTTTTTTCAGCATCTTTTCTGTCGAAATCGGGTCGACTTTATCCCCCGCATCCAAACGGAGCCGATTAACTGGATTTCCGTTTCGTTGTTGAATACTGTATACATATACAGTGGGTGTTCAAAGTGTTCGTACACCTTTTAAAATAGAATAACTTTTTTATAATTGTACCAAACGACCTGATTTTTTTATCATGCATCTGCAAAAATGATTTTCCAAAAATTACAATTTACAATCGAAATCGATTGACATGCACACGAGCTGCAAGCGGTTAAAAATTGTGCAAATCGTAGCTTCGCACAGTTTTTGATCAGTTTAATCAGTTCGATCTATTCGCGGCCTGGGTTTGTTCTAACGGCGATCGCCGCTTTCTCCTTATAATTTCGAATAAATATCCGACGACAGCGGCATTCTCTAATTTCTACTTTGCTCTGGAAGCAACGGCGCTTTCCCCGCGAGAACATAATTCCTCGAGATCTGATTTACCACGATGCGCGAGTAAGCAAGACGTCGGATTTCCCTCGAGGAAAATCGATGGAATAAAATCAGAGGAACGTGAGAGAGTTGAACGAAGGCTGCTTGAAAAGGCGATGATTTTTCGTCTTCCACGAATCATCCGCCTCGCACTGGTTTTGGTCATGAGCGGCTTGTTGCTCACGCCTACTCCGTATTCGGAAAATGAATTATTTTCACCTATGCAGATCGAGATCGCGCGGATTTGCTTGTCATTGTTCAACAGCCGTTTCGTAACCAGTGTTGTTGGTTCAGCGATCCGTGCAAAGGAAACGGGCGAGTGAAATTGCCGGTGGATCACTCGATTCCCATTTTTAGCTCGCACCTCTCTGTCAGTTGATTGATTTCGCGGTCGACTTTCAGTCTGGAGCCGGTCTACTCCTTGATGTTAAATGTAGACAGGTAGGATCCAAGACACGAGCGGGTTTTAACGTATGGAAATTGATACTGGAGCTGAGGGATTAAAATGACTCGTTCCGGAGATTTTGTTGTTATTAACTCCTTGCCGTATTTTAACGAATCACGCTCGTCATGAAATACGAATGTTACGCCTTTCTTTTTAAATTAAATAAATGATCGTTTAATAACGAAAATTGCGCTTCGTAAACGTAAAAGTGGGTCTTTCGAGTTTCCAATCCTGGAAAAACAATCTACTTTGTTTTTTAATCGTCCGGAGGGATGATCTCCAATGACGCAAGGGATGATAACGCACGGTTCACGGTGATCGCGGTGCCCGTAACCGTGAGGCGCGCGAAATTGAGCTGTTTGAACGTCGTGATCGTGAAATATTCACATAAATCTCCATAATCCTGATCCGGCTCGAGGATCGTTCCAAATACAATTATTACCGTCGCACGATATAACACAACGACAACTACAATAGCACTATAAGTAGGCCATGAGTCATCTGGTTCGGCCTGTATTTATTCGGGTTGTTTGAAAACCGTCGTACAATTTGTGATATTCATGTTTTATTCAGTCCAATGCCGAATGGTGGGCGATTCTGGCTGCCCACCATGGACATACGCTTATATGGAACTTCGTGAGTCGTTTCTGTGGCCCGGCTTTCGAAGGCCGTGTGTTGCGCAATCCCCGAGGAAAGCTTGCTTACTTGTACCTCGCCAAGGGAAAAAGGACATAGCTGATCAGACAAGCTCCTTGAAGCGTCTTCTCGCGTTGATCGGGAATTGCGGGGAACGAGTAAACACGGTTTCGATACTGTAACTCCTCCATTAATGTTCGGGCACTCTTCGCTTTTAATTACTCGCATACAATGGGTGTACAAAGTGTTCGTACACCTTTTAACCCTTTGCACTCCTTTATCGAGTGTGACTAGACAACAGAGAAAGAAAAATGTAAAGGAAACTATTTATTTAATTCCTTATATAATTGTTTAAAATTAGTGGCAGGAACTGTCCTTTGAAGTAAATTTCAAATAAAACACTTAAAATAATAGGGAGTGCCTAATAAAATTTCGCTAGATCGAGTATTGAGAGTACAGTGCACAATAAACTTCCGTTTTTACTCCTCTGTTCTACTTTGTGCTTTATTACGGTTTCTTTGGCCTAGGAAGAGAAATAAGATATCCCAAGAAGAATGGGCGGTATAACGCAAAGACCGTGGACACCAACGAAAAGGCGAGGTCCCATAGCAGCTGAATACACCAGCCCAGGTCCAGCCTGTGTCACCCTGCCGCCATTAATCGGTAATTACGATTTTTCGAGATTCGTTATACTCGATACAATCGAGTATTACTGATAAATCAACTTTCAGGAAAGACCGTTCCCGACTCGAAGCGAGGCAGAGCTCCGGCCTTCTCTTTCGGAAGCAGGTACGTAGGAGAAAAGTTGCAATCAAGTGAAAATTACAACGTCGATTTCGTACTACGCTAATTTGTCAATTATCTGAACGGTTTAAAGGCACTCTGCGAAAAACGACAGCCCCGGACCAGGCCCCGGCCAATACAACGTTTCCGGTCTCAGCGCGAAAGGTAAAGATTCAAAGTTCTTTTTTTTAACAATCCACGAACATGAAAATCGTTTACGCATATCATTTCGTAAACCAATGCTTCTAATTGATTATCAAAAATCAGCTCGTTTGGCACAAGATACAAAAAAGTTATTCTATTTCAAACTTTGTACGAACACTTTGTACACCCACTGTATCTACAGTTTTCTACATATAAATCTACCAATACATTGGCCCATTTATCAATTGATCAATCTAGAAATCCATAATTCTGAAATTTCAATTTAAAAGGTAGCACGCATTATGATAAAAATCACGGCAAGTCTGAACGTACACGGTCTCGTCATTACTATGTAGTTATATGAACCAGTTTTACCGATCGCCAACTTTAACGTCATTTAATGACTCTGCAGCACTATCGGTCACCGGTGATCGCTCTATTTGCGAAACAGTGTCCGAGTCGGTTCCTTTGCAAGGGAACTCGGTCGAAGTGATGATATTGCGAGCGTCGCTATTCAGTGTGCAGATGAGGTATCGATCAAACTCTCCGGAGCAGCGTTATTTCGCAACAGTGTGTAGGCCTTTTAATGGACGTAATTCACGAAATTCCTTCACCCTCGCGACTCATAATTTATGCGGTAACCTTATCGACAATCCCTCATTTTTCAATTATCTTTCTGACCCAAATTACTGCATAAATCCGGCGATGATTTCAATGATCATACATTAAGAATTTCGATACAGATTTCTTATTTGACAATTATTGAAAAACGAAAATGATTTCGTAAGTTATGATCGCGTAGATGTCTTTAGTAGAGCACGCGTTGTAATAGGAGACGCGCGAAGTCTAAGTAAAATCAATCTTGTCAATTTTATAAGGGAACGCTGTTAATCTATACGATAGGACTAACTTTGAAGTTGAAAAAGAGCGTGATTTCATATTGGCTGTTTTGAATTTGAAGGAAAGGATGCAGCGCCTGCATCGTCATTGCACGGCCGCAGCAAGTCGTCGAGACAAGAAGTGACGCCGGCGCCAGGCGATTACAATCCAGAGAAAGCTGAAAGGATCATTCTGGACAGCTCGCCGAAATATTCGTTCGGCATCAAAACGCAATCCGAAAAACTCAGCTGTACACCTGGTAAGGCTTTCTCGAAATTCTACTATGTTCACCGACTTCCATCGGGAAAAACAGAATAAAACATCAAAGAGAAACGATGGTTTCTCGACAGTTTCACTTGCTCGTAGGTCTAATTGTAATAATCTAATCGAATGTTGATCGTAGCGCCGAGCGACTATTGCACCGAAAAGGTGAATCTCGACAAAGCCCCCGAGTATAGTTTCGGCTTAAAGCCGCAATTGGACAGATCGAGCGATGCTCCTGGTAATTACACACCACCGATCCAAGCCTAGAAACTCCCTTTTAAAACTACTAATACAAAAGTACATCGAGTTCGCTACTTAAAATCGCTTTGAGTAATTTTAACAAATATACGGCGATACTATTTCTGCGATATTAACACTAGAACTACCAGAAACGAATCATTTTTACTGTATCGATTCTAGTGTTAAGCGTTAATATTAGGGGAAGAAAATGAATTTTCAAAATTACGACACAGTTGCCGAGGAATTGAAATGACAAGTGAATTGGCACTATTTTAATGATCTCTTCTCCAACCGCAGGTTAACTTCGAAGTAAATTGTTAAAATAGTTAATTTCGTTACACGACTGAAGCAACGAAATTGGCGTCTTAGGAAGATCGATGAACCAACACGAACAAACGAGGAAATAAATCCTCGTATAAGCTTTAGGTATTCGATTGTTAATTTCGTTATGAATTTTGAAGGATTACCTACGATATACTACTCTCGCGCAGTTGCAACCCTTTTGCTCGGCTACTCATCTGATTTCGCAGCATGGTAAACTATTAATTAATTTCGCCTGCTCGTTGTTCGAGACTTCCTCTTTCAAATAGACTATTAATACCTCGTAGATACCGTTTGGATCAACAGTGCATGAACCGAATCGTACGAAATGCATGCATTACGCTTACTAAGAATGTTTTCGAATGAATGTATTATTTCACTTTGATGGTGTAGCTTTACGAACGTCGGCCAGAAATAATTTCTGTTCTCAATTATTCGGCGTAAGCGTTGTTGTATCAGTAGTTCAGTGATTTCTCGAAAGTTGTAACGGAACTTATTGACGGCTCGATGGACTGTGAAAGATTGTTTAAACATTTCCTTCTGTTGCGGCGCACAGCACCCGGAGCTTACTGCCCGGAAAAGGTAAGATTGGACAACGCTCCGCAGTTCAGCTTCGGGCTCAGACCTTCTCTCGACAAGCCAAGCGACACTCCAGGTAACCGCAAAATTTGCTATATCAGCGCTTCGCCGACCAGACCGTCGCGCGGTGGGATATTTGCTCCCAAAATGTGGCGAAAAGTCAATTTTAAAAATTCTACATCTCTATCTCTATTTCTCTATATAATAAACTCGTGTTTGTCTGTCTGTGACGGCATCAGCTGAGAACGGCAGAACACAGTAAGCTGGAGTTTGAGCCATTAAAAATATTTAATATTTTAATAAACTACTATGCGTCGTCCCAAGGACTCTCGACGATAACAATCGTGGTACCCAGCCGATTACGTCAGTGATATTATCGAAAACGACGCTGTCAAATGACCAAGTACACATTGAAATTTCCGAGAGACGCACAAAATGTAAATATTATGTTCTGTTGACTTTTGTTTGGAGACTTTGATGATTCAGTAGAAATTTATCTAAACGCTGGTCGGCGAATTGTGCAAACGAAACAGTCTGCAGAATCGCGCGGCACAAAGACAGTTATCGAGGCACGCTTACTTGTGTTCTTGTAGCACCTGGCACCTACAGCCCCGAGAAGGTGAACTTGAGCAAAGGTCCTCAATACAGCCTCACAGGTAAAGGGCGCATAGAGAAACCGGACGACACACCTGGTACGTCAATTTCTTATACCTTGTTCGCTACTGAAAACAAAAGATGAATTCGTTAATGAGTTTAACTGAACTCGAACGAATCATAAGTTACCCTCGAAGAGCAGCTTATAGATTAGGATCGTTTTTTCGCAGCTCCCGGTACTTACAGTCCAGAGAAGGCTAACTTAGACAGGGGTCCGCAGTACAGCTTGAGCGGTAAGGCAGCAAACGAGAAACCGAACGACACGCCAGGTTTGTAATCCTCTGTGAATGCAACACAATTGAGGAGAAACGAAGAGTTTCCTGTAAACACATCGAAACGTCTCTTAATCGCAAATGAATGAATGGGACTCAATAGCTTTCACATTCCCTGTGAAAGCATTTTCACTTTCCCTGTAAAAGCATTTTTCCCAATCATTATGTCCTGGAATTTTTATCGAGCTATGCAAATTTGTAGAAAAGTGCAGTTTCACTCGTAGAATAGTGTAATCTTTCAAGTTAGATTTATATCGGATATGATTTGCAGCACCTGGAGCATACTCCCCTGAGAAGGTAAACCTTAACAGATCACCTGAGTATAGTTTTGGGCTAAGAACGTCACTGGACAAACCGAACAATAATCCAGGTACAGAACTCTACGATAGACTGTTTTCTTCATGTTTGCCTTGTATTCTAAGTAGAGGACTAAACACGGGTAATTTGCAGCGCCTGGAGATTACTGCCCGGAAAAGGTGAACTTACACAAGGGCCCAGAGTATAGTTTGAGTGGTAAGGGACCGTCTGAGAAGCTGAGCGACACACCAGGTTAGTATAAAAAGTCTGTACCGTTTGCAATATGTAGGAATTCATTTTTATTTTTTATATGCCAGCTCCAGGAACGTATAGTCCCGAAAAAGTAAATTTACACAAGGGCCCAGAGTATACTTTGAGCGGTAAAGGCCCGTCTGAGAAGCTAAGCGACACACCAGGTCGGTATAAAGAATCTTTACTCTCTGCAGCATGTAGAAATTTATTTTGATTGTTTATATACTAGCTCCAGGAACGTATAGTCCCGAAAAAGTAAATTTACACAAGGGCCCAGAGTATAGTTTGAGCGGTAAGGGCCCGTCTGAGAAACTAAGCGACACACCAGGTCGGTATAAAGAATCTTTACTCTCTGCAGCATGTAGAAATTTATTTTGATTGTTTATATACTAGCTCCAGGAACGTATAGTCCCGAAAAAGTAAATTTACACAAGGGCCCAGAGTATAGTTTGAGCGGTAAGGGCCCGTCTGAGAAGCTGTGCGACACACCAGGTCGGTATAAAGAATTTTTACTCTCTGCAGCACGTAGAAATTTATTTTGATTGTTTGTATACTAGCTCCAGGAACGTATAGTCCCGAGAAAGTAAATTTACACAAGGGCCCAGAGTATAGTTTGTCAGGAAAAGGGATGCCAGAGAAGCACAATGAAAATCCAGGTTATTATTATAAAATTAAACAAAGATTTTCGCAGTAGAGTTAATATTTATACTGCATTTGTTATAACAGCACCTGGCGCGTATAGTCCTGAGAAGGTAAATTTGGATAGAGGTCCTCAGTACAGTTTAACTGGCAAAGGATCACCAGAGAAGATCAATGATAATCCAGGTAATTATCTGAAGCAATATTAAAATCACTTAACTGTACCACCTGAGTTTACTCTTAAGTGACTCACCGTGCATGTGATAGTTAGACTGCAGATTTGATGACTTTATGACGTGGACGTATTAAAAATATTTAAGGACATTAATGTAATTAGTTTCAATTGAATAAGATGATTGAAAGAAGAATATTTTGATTTGGCCTCTATGCCCTGCAATCGATGCGAGAATTTTTTAAATTGCTTAAAGGTCCATAGTCTAGTGATAGTAAATGAATTAACTTGACACTTATCGTTGTAGCGCCGGGGACGTATAGCCCTGAGAAAGTAAATCTGAATAGAGGGCCTCAATATAGTCTATCCGGGAAAGGATCGCCGGAAAAGCCCAATAAGAATCCAGGTGAATTGATTTGGACTGTTGCCGAAGCTTGTTACATATGGAAAAAGTTCAGTTGGTATAGGTTTAACAGTTGGTATCCTCGAATACTAATGTTTTGATTGCCTCGGTAGGCCCTGCTGATTACTATCCAGAGAAAGTAGTAAATTTGGAACATAAACCTTATTTCAGTTTTGGTAACAGAAAGCCATTGGATAAGCCTAGGGATACGCCAGGTAATGGTGTGGATTAACAACTTACTAATTCAATGTAGTTGAGCTTACCATCCAGTCAATGTTGGTGCAGCTATCGATTACAATTAGGGCTCTTACAATTCGCCGATCAGCATTCAGATATACAGGCTATTTCGGCTGAATGGAATCACCTAAATCTCTGCGTCATTTGCTCGTCGAATGACCACAGCATTATCTCTGTAACTGTTGAAATTATGCGTGGAAATTCTGTACTGAAACAGTAAGGGCTCTAGTTAGAGCACATAATGCTTTTCATACTACAAATGAACATGCTCTAGATTTCTTCGCTTCTAGTTACCTGCACTTCTTACACGTAACAGTTTCACTGTGAACATGGCTTTCACTTAGAGTCGGAATATATTAATGATTACTCGAATGAAACGTATCGACAATATCTTAGTATTATATCTTTAATTTTATAGCTCCTGGAGCCTATTCCCCAGAAAAAGTTAATTTAGATAAGTCCCCGGAGTATTCGTTTGGCGTGAAGGCGTACGTTGACAAACCGGACAACCTTCCTGGTAATAAATACTTTTAAAATGTTTATCGTTGAGACTGTGGATTTATTTAACATAAAGATCCGCAGTCTATCACCGTCGATGTAAAATGAAGTTTGTATTTGCGAAACGTTTCTGTATTAAATACAGCACCTGGAAGCTACCACCCAGAAAAGGTAAACCTAAACAAATCTCCACAGTACAGTTTCGGACTCAGGACCAACCCACATGAAGCTGATTCGACGCCAGGTACAGAAACACGCTGAAATTGATCTATTCATTCTTTCCTGTGGTAATATTCACTCGGTATAACTCGTTTAAAGGTCCAGGCGAGTACAGTCCAGAAAAAGCAATGCTTTTATTGGAAAAAGCATTGCGATTTACTTTCGGTCTCAGGACAAACGTAGACAGACCAAACAATATTCCAGGTATCGCTGCAAAACTGTCTTTTCCGCTCGTTTGACATTACTTTCCTCTGTACTATCAATAATTTGAAAATATCAAATACTAACTAATAATCAGACTGCAGATTTTATGGATCAATGCCAAAAATTAGCAGCCGCAGTTTGAAACAGAAAGAATAGTTAAAGAATTCAAGTTTCTTTAGAAAATCATATTTGTACTATTTTCATCTGTTCCAGCCCCGAACGTTTACAATATCCCGTCCACGCTTGGTGGCACGAAGGAAGGCAACAAAAAAACAGCGCCAGCTTATTCTATTTCTGGTAGACAAAAGGTGTTCACCGACGATAGGGTTTTAGTCCCAGGACCTGGGACTTACGAAGCAGTCAAACCGGATGCTGTTAGAGTGAAAAGTCCTGCTTACAGCATGAGCGCTCGCTTTCAACTACCCGATGATCATTCGCAAATCCCAGGACCCGGAGCACACTGTCCGGAAAAAGTATTAACAATTTCCCTAAAGCGTAGACAGTCGTGGACAACCTTTCGAAAATTTTCCCTCCTGATTTAAAAATCTCGTGTTCTTCGTTGTCGAAAATTATTGTTCTTTTTATTGTTGAGTTTCAAGTAATTGCTTTGTAAAATCTGTGTATATTGTCGTTTGCAGGTAGTTCTTGATATTCCTCCGGCACATTCATTCGGCATTAGACACTCACCGTACATATGCAACCTGAAGGACGTTGTTTATTAACATAAGTGCCTCGCCTGGAGTCCGATGTTCATTATCCTACTCCGACAGAGAGGCTCGCATACCATCGACGTAACAGTAATAATATCTCATTCTCAAAGCGGCGACTTTACGCGCGAACATACGTGATCACTAGACTGCGAATGTTTATGCAATTTTCTATTTTTCCACACAAATTTGAAGGAAGTGGAATCGTACAAAAGTTATTTTCAATGGTAGCAGTTTTTGTTAGGGCTGTAACTTTTCCGAAGCTTCGAAGTCTTCGAAGGAACAAAGAGAACTTCGAAGTCTTCCAAGTGCTCGAAATTTCAAAGTCTTCGAAACGTATGAAATTGTAACTTATAAGTTTCATACCATGTCACGATTTTTGATAAATTGAAAAAAACGGAAGTTCGAAATTAGAAACTTTGATTCTCATCGCCTTCGAAGGAAAGTTACAGCCCTAGTTTTTGTAGATCCAAAATAGACAAAAATCGTACTAAATTCTGTGGAATTTTCACAACTTTTTTGAAGTCATAAATACATCAAGATCCGCAGTCTAATGATTACCTTAACGCTTCGCAAAACTACAGAACCTGATGCTGCTAACTAATTAAGTATGCCATCCAGAAAAGAAACCGGCATACTTTCATACCAGACACATTCTACGCTCTGTATTATCATTCTTTCTCTCTATCTGTGCTATAAACTGTAATAATCGTATTAGTACTTGTACTAACGGTTCTCCTTTTTACTCAAAGTACGTGCTAAATTTTACTATATCGAACATGTGACAGATAAATAATGTAACTTTTCTAATAAAATTTGCATTTTCGTGTAACGCGTTTATTCATTCAGTCCGACCAATAATCATTAGTAGACTCAGGGCCGGATTAAGCCTAGTAGCAGGAGTAGCAGATGCTACGGACCCGCGCTGGTTTAATCCGACACTAGGTAGACTCCGGATTTTGTGCATTTACAACAAAAATGGAAAATAATATTAATATATTACATTCACCACGTTATAAAATTATTAATCAAGAATATAGATTTATAATTAGCTTCTGCGTCTTGCATTTGATGCACGAACTTTCTATTTTGCATAAACGTCCGGAGTCTAACCATTAGACTGAGGATTTTGTGTGTTTGTTAATCATCTTTCACGTAGGAAATTGACAGTAGGATGTTCTGGTCATACGAAGAAGCCTCGGCTTATAAAATAAACGTTTGTTTATTAATCAACAATCGTGACTGATTATCAGTAAATTCTCTAAAATTAAAAAACATTATTCTTTAAATATACGTATATGTATATATATGTATATATAAGTAGAAAAAAGTGACTGATATTGATGTTAAAGTACATCGTTAATTGTGTTAGCACCAGATTACACGGAACACGGTAATCCTGCGGATTAACAATATTCATGAAAGCATGAAACGTATAAAATATATCCTTTAGCAGGAATTTGTATATAAAATATCCGGTTACGGCATATAAATGAATACTTTCATGGCTATACTAATAATCACAGCCATTCTTTCTTTATATATAAAATGAACATGGGCATTTCAAATAGCCTTTGAAATTAAAGAATTACTGGCCGTTTTCGGAACACTTACTGTTGTAAACACATTCACCGTGTATCCACGTGGATAACAGTTCCAAATTGTCGTCTAACAACAGTAAATCTGCGTCTGCACCGTAAGTCAAGACTCCTTTCAATTTCTCAATGCCAAGAGTTCTCGCTGGATGAAGCGTTGCAGCTTCCAAAGCCTCCACAATCGAACAGTCTACGAAAATACACAAAAATAACATAAACAAATAGGCACAACCTATGAAGGTCGTTCAAGGTCGCTAATATTTTTGACGATTTTTAAATGGGGCTATTCGAATCGTTTCGTCGTAATAGATTACAATCGGGTAGATATGTAACTCGTGACAATTATTAGTAGACTCCGGATTTTATGCATTTATGAATGCATAAAATTTTAGAAGAAAATATTAGAAGACTTTAAGAGTATTAATATATTTTATTTTTACCACATCCAAATTATTAATGAAGAATATAAATTTATACTTAGCTACTGCGTCTTGCAATTGATGCACAAACTTTTTATTTTGCATAAACATCCGCGGTCTAATTATTAGATTTACCTGTTGCTTCTTTGAAGTGACGAACACATTTCGACATCTCTGCCGTACTACCGCACAGAGTATTTGTCCCAGCAATGTATGCTCGATCTGCGCGCATCTCTATGTCCAATTGCCCTAATTGGTGCATGCCTTCCTCTAAACCCAGCGCTGATATTGCATCGGTCACCAAAACTAGCCCTAAAATATTAAATAAAATATAGCGGTGCAAAAACTACAGAGGAAAAAGTATTTAAACCAATACAGAACCTTCTGGATGTGTCCTATGAGCTATACGCAGCGCGGCAGGATGAGTATGAATACCATCCGCGATTATACCATAATGAATGCTCCTCCCTTTTGGAATTTTGTTGGATGTTAGAAGCCCAACTAGTCCTGGATCTCTATGATGAAACTGAAAACATAAATTTCGTATTCACAGCAAGCGCCATACTTCTCGCATACTATGCAAAATTTGAATAATTACCGGTAACATCGCGTTAAACAGGTGAGTGATAAACGAAGCTCCACTTTTCACAGCAGCTTCACCTTCGTGCAAGTTGCCTACCGAGTGTCCTGTAATATATTTGTAAAATAAAGATTTATTTCTCATGTTTCCACCGTCTTATATTTCACCAGCAATATTAATCATGTTATTAATAACGAGATGCCTCACCAAGGGAAACCTTAATATTCCGTTTGCACAATTCCTCAATGACGCTTTGAACATTGGTAAGCTCCGGTGCCAAAGTAACCAGACACACGTTCTCCAAAGACCCGTACATATCGAGCAACGACTCAAAACCCTAAAATGTAAATCAGCTGATTTAGACATAAATGAATTCCCGATTGATAATTATATGATGTTTTGTTGCATTGAAGTTTGTATTCTACGTTTGTCGGAAACATACAAAAAGACTTGCTTTTTCTAAAGTTCTAATATAATTTTCTGGATGAGCACCCTTTTTCTTGGGACTAATAAACGGTCCTTCCAAGTGGATACCCAAAATAGATGCTCCATGCGATCCACCGTTTTTCCTCTTCATTTTTGGTAGTATTTTGTAGTACGTTTCGCTGGGTGATGTCACCAGCGTTGGACAGAACGAAGTCACACCAAACTCCAATAATTTTTTGGACACTTTGTCGAGGCCTTCTTGAACTTTGTCAACATTGTACGTGAAATCAACACCAAAGCCACCTGATTAAAACCGCATTAAACATTCATACTCATATTTTCATTAAAATAGACAAACTTAAATTAACTTTGTAACTAAATAAACTGAAAAATACAAACAATTTAAACGTTGTACATGAAATTAAAAATACAAACAATTTAAACGTTGTACGTGAAATTAGAAATACAAAAAAACTGAAATTAACTAAAAATAACTTTTTAAAGAATATTCTTTGTGGAAGAGAATTTATTTATTAATTGATTACAATTACCGTTAATTTGAAGATCGATGTATCCAGGTGAAATGATCGCCCCGCCACAATCGATTCGAACGTTCGGTTTAATTTTCTCGTCGAAGAAGATTTTTTCCGGATCGACGATTTTTCCATCGCGAACCCACAGATCCTCGACCCAGATCTTACCGTCACGTAAAATTCGACAATTGTGGAATTGTTTCAAAATCTCTTGGCTCTTCTGCGTCATGTCGATTTGAAGACAATCGTTCTCAGATTTTCAAACGATTTCCTCGCGAGAATTTAATATCACCGATATAACACCCTATTTTGCATTATCAGTCACGCGTAGTTGTTATCAAATCGTGCAAAACACAAAGGCTGGTCAAGTGGCACTGACCTCATTACCGCATTATTTTTTAAAGATGTCGCCCAAAGTGACGAACATGTCGCACGAAAGAAAAGAACGCGATAGTTTGCGGTTACGATTATCGCTTTGCATATCCTCTAACCGTAGCACTTTGTAACATTAATTTTATTTCAATTTCACAGATTATTACCGAATATATTTTCTTTTGTGAAATTATAACAAATTCGCAATATTCGAAAATGTATTTTTTTTGCTTCCTCCCAGTCAGCCAGGCCGACCTCGAATCACCTCGAGTAGATATCGAGCACTGGCTGCAAAACAAACGTACCATGCTACCATGCCAGCAGATGGCGAGCATTATGCTGGCAGAACGCTGCTCAGAATTTGATAGATTTCGGACAGTGCACCCGCAGATGTTTGGCATTCTGCTGGTAGTCTGCCCGGCAGAAGCTGCGGGCAGTACGCGGGCAACTCGGTCCTGGATTCTGCTTGCTTTTAAGAGGGGTGAGGGGAGCACGGTCGCACTAACATGGCGACAATTTGAAATCGTACTTTAAAAAATCATATTTATAATTTCGAACGAATATTCCACACAAGAGAATAACAATAAAAAGAAATTATTGAAGTTCCGACGTGATTCATATTGATCGTAAATTGGGACCAATTTATTTTTCGGGAAAACATGATCTATAATTTATCAGTGGTCCACGCACAATATACGAATTATAAATGTCTCCCAAAACCACAGTAATTAATTATTTTTAGTCCCTTCAGATCCCAATTAAATTTAGTTTACGCGAGTATATATAATTAAATTGCATCATCCAATTATATCCGACGCAAGAGTAAACGTGCTGAGTAATAATTTAATGAAATTATACCAACCAAAGGGGAGAGGAATAAGTTTTTCTTCTTACCAGTATTCGGGATTTAAAACAATGGAGGAATCGTTATATCTTTGTCGATCAAGGAAATAAGAAAGGGCTGTCTCCAGTTTTCAGAAATTTTATATTAAAAATGCTTTAACAGTACCGAAAAATTTATCCATTAGTCAACGTGCGTTTCGAAAAAAATTCAACTATCTTCTTCGTATATAAACGTAACAATATAGTATAAAATGAAAGCAATTAAAAATGACAATGATTATTTGTGTAGAGCTGAGACCGTAATTCGTTTTGTTCTTTTTTTGTCTGTTTGTTTATACTTATCATACGACAATCATAGGTTTCAATAAAGTCGTATTTCTTTTTCATCGTCAATGATGGATAAAGGGAGGGTACGCATAATTTTGTCATTGGTATGTCGAAGAGTTTTTTTTTTAAGCTTGATCTGGAATAGGAAATATGATATGATTAGATGACTGATACAAACAAGGATTTGCGTTGGAGCCACAGGTGCAGGATGTATAGCTAGGCAGTTATCGGTCAGGATTTGTTAGTGTTGTTTTTTCTTTTTGTTTTCTTACTGTACGCACGAACGACCTTTTTTTCTTATTTCGAATTGTTGTTAGAGAACTCTACTGTGTTTTACACTCGGAAAGATCATTTCCTTGTTGTTTCCCACCTGGAATTACTGCCGCAAACTCCTCATCATCTTCGTTCTCCTCGTCGGCATCATCCACATCATCCTCCTCCTCTTCATCGTAATCTTCATCTTCATCCTCCAAGGCTTCTCCTGCAATCACATACGAATTTTTAGAACTTTTTCAATCAACAAGAAAAATTATTTCTCGAAGCAACTTGTTCGTAATATTTCTTTTTTCAGTCGGAAGTACCTGTGTAGTATAATACGGCTCTAGGAACTATGCGTTCCCTAATGTAATGACCAATCTCAAAATCGCTTGCCAATACACCTTGTGTCTCGTCATCTAACTCTGCTTCTGCATCATCTGGCACTGGAATAGATAATAATGCATTTATTAAAACTGTATAGTCACGAAGCGATGTTTACCATAAAAATAGAAGAAATTTCTTCTTACCAACTGGCGGACTGAAAAAGTTGAAGAACGAATTATTCTTAACAGTTTGCGTTACAGTTCGCGTGGATCCTCGGGATTTATGTTTCTGATTTTTCTTAATCGTCTTTACTGTTACGTTCTTCCCCTTTTTCCAATTAATTGCACATCCCTGTTAGAAAAAGACACGATGTTTGTTATAGATATTGTTTAACTCATCATCGAATTTTGGGAATAAATCCTTAAATTCAAAGCGCTCACCTTACACTTGTAGATTTCGGGACCTTCGAAGCTGAATGGGTCATTTGCGTCCGGTGTGCATTTCATAATGTATTCTTTATATAGAGCAGTGTTGGTGAAATATTCGTTCGGTTCAAAATAGAACTCAAGAATAAAGCCCTATAAAAGATCTCGTCATTTTTCAATGCTATACAACCCCGTGTTGCGAACTTATATAATTTACATGATCGATATTCATAATTTAATATTTTTTGTACAGTGCACGACTTACCATTGGATTAGAATCAAAGAATTTAACTTTAATATCATACAAATGTTTTAATATCGGTTCATCATGTTCTTGAACCATAACTGCTAACGGTTCAACATTCTTAAATATAGTCAGCCAAAATTCTGGGATGCCTTTAACGTCCTCCTTTTCGCTTCTGAAACGATAAACAATTTTTATAAAAATTATTCTCAACAATTACATTGTATGCTAAATAGATTAGTAAGAATATAACACTAAATCAATGTAAAAGAAACATACTCTTCCTCTTTCTTTTGCTCTTTATCTTCTTCTGCTCCTTCTAGATTCGCTTTTGCTTTCAGTTCATTAGCTAATCCATCTTCTTCATCATCACTTTCCCATTCACACTGTTCATCCGTTGGTTCGTGAGCACCCGATATTATCTTTTTCCTCATGTCGTAAAGAGGAACACACTTTTCGTGGTAAGTGCATTCTAAAGCGTGTACCTCCTCGTAGAATTTTGCTTCAATATTTGTCGTAAGGACTTGCAATTTTTTCAGTGCTTTGATTCTGCGTTTCACTGGTGCTGGAAGAGCCTGCATTTGCTAAAAAAATTGAAAGCATTGTGTAAAATATGATCTCTGTTACGGAGTCACGTATATTGTCAAAAGCAATTTTATCGATTTTGTTTTTGTCCTCATAGTTTGAACATTGTAAATCTAGGTAAACAAACAATTTGCAAAAAGAAAATGAATAATGAATTGCTTTTTCTGTGACTAGGGTAACAATTTGGAAAACTTTTTATCGTTTCGGATAAGCAGCATATGTAGTTCTACAAACAGTGTACTAATCTAGTGAGACAATACTAGTTAGCTAAACAAATAATAATACAATGCACAAGAATTTGTTTAATGACAATTTATACAGCAAGCAACTTATGTTAATTGAATTCAATGAATGACAAAATATACATAATGAAAAATGTGTTACGGAGTTTTCAAACAATAACACTTTTAAGACCTGTTCTCAGAAATTACTCGCACCAATAAAGTCGAACGAAAATTACATATATCAAACAAATTGCAAGTCATTTTGAATGTTTCCAGTTTGTTTAGTCTCTGTATTATAAGAACGTGTTTTTATAGTTCACACGGTAATGGAATACCTCTATCCCTGGCACACAGATACGACCTCGCAGAGCTGCTAACAAGTCTGTGGAAATCTCTGTGATCTTGTTATCATCTTCGTCTTCCACAGATTCCATATCACTGTTATCGCCAGCGCGTTTTGTATCGGTTGTCATACTACTACAATTCAGATTTGTATCGCTTTTAGAGGAGAACCATTCGTGAACGGCGTAAAGCAAGAATACAGTTCTTTGGCCGCTTTAGTATCAGGGGTCATTTCGAGAACCATGTTGAACAGTGCCAAGCAGTGTAATCGTGCTATGCGTTTCTTACTAACGAAGAAGCATAGCAACGATACCTCGTGGCATTATTCGACATGAAATTTGAACGGTTTACTGGAATTTTATTCAGTATCAAATGGAGTTGATAATTATATAATTACTTTTTTCTGGGAATAAAACAATTTGCTTTAAAAAGATGGTGGAGCAATAATTAACATCCTAGTACAATTTTCTATTAATTCAACTTAATTTAGTTTTGCAAAGTTCGCTAGTAGAACCAACAAGAAATTGGTTTACTTTAAAACGTGAGAAACAAAAGAATTTACAAAATAAAGCGACTAAATAGAGAAAGGAAGATGATCGAATTGATTTGTACGTGTGAAAGGAAGAGCACGAGTTGCGACGATATGATAATTCGGCAAGTGTGTCGGAATTCGGTTGCACGTTGCCGTTTCAACCTCTGCCCTTGCGCGGATCGGAGAATATTCTTGAATCTCGGTGGCGTGCACGCGTACGACACGAGATAATCGTCTCGCGAGAAAAGAACACGTATTTCTTGCGGACGTACGTCGAATTCGGCGAAATTGTGCGCGACATTAAAGTGACATTTAAAAGTCACCATATTTGCAAGGGATGAATTCGACGGGCCATGCAACGGTCGGTGGAAGAAAGGCGAAGGATATACAGATTTTTTTTAATTATCCGGTTAATTCGATCGTGTCGCTTTAAACGCGTTCACGACGAACCGTTCATCTTGTTATTAATTAAACACGGCAAAGCTGCGTAAATCGACGAACACTGTTGCATTGGTTCGATGTCTCTCGGGGCATAAAAAGTGCGTGCACATGGGACAGATGAAAGAAAGCAACGATTTTTCGGGGTTATAAATGCGTGAAAAACCCGTAAAGAAATCGAAAATACGACTGCTTTTTCAGTGGAAGCATTACACGGAATTGTTTCAATGGATACGCAGAATAATAAACTCACCTTTCGAATTCGGAGCTGATTTTAAAAGATGAAAGAGAACCACGGAACGAACAACGAACCGGCCGTTGTGTCGGTAGTTTCGTCCAGTAAATCGCACAATACGAAATTCGTTCGTTTTCTATCCTTTTCTGCTCGCTGAAAACTGCCGTCAACTTCGAAACGAAAAATTCCCTAGGATTTTTAAAATAACCACTTGCGACAACGCGAATTTTTATATGATTTTCAGCTACTAAAAATGAACTTTCAGACGTTCCAATAAAAATATAAAAATATCAATTACTCGTTCCAATGGTGATCTAGGTACATGGAATTTTCTCTCTAGAAATTTGAACATGTTCTGACATGTTCAGATTTCTCTTTGTTTTCTTTTAGACTTTAGACAGCTTTAGACTGCTTTTGGACCTGTTTTGGACCGCAAAAATGTTTGATTTTTCGGTGCTTTGTTCAGTTGGCAAGGCACGTAATCTGGCGCGCTTTTTCACATCACAGAATATACATATTACAGTTAGAATTAAAGATAAAGTGAATTTAATATAACTTTTATACTATGATATTATAAAATAGTATATGGATTATTGAAACCGTTATTCAGTAAAACATCTTTTCGTGTAACGCTAGCCTTCAATTTTTCCCGCTCTTTGTAATTCAACCAATAGGAAAAATGGACGACCTCAGTTCCCTCTTTCTCAAAAGTAACTTCAAGCTGTACAATATAGATCGAGAAAGTTCGAGAAATGTTGAACTGAAAATGATCATTTTCTCAAGTGGTGCAAGTTCTTGATTTGTACTAACAAAGTGAAATTTCAAAAAGTTTCTTGAAGCATGAACCTTGTAGAGCTAAAAACAGGTATCCTCTAGTTGTAAGAAAATAACATCCAATTTTGTTTCTATCTCTTGCAATCAATGGAGACATTTTTTATTTTGCACGAAGATCCGCAGTCTAGTCATAATAAATTGTAAACCATGTGATGCGACCATATTCAAATAAACTATACATAAATGAACGAATTCACATTTTCCAACTTTATAAACAACAGTACGAAAACAAGTGTTCAATTTAACATTTCAAATTTCGTGTCTATTTCCAGCGTTAGCGTTAGCGCATCGAATTTCGCGCATGCGTTCTGGAAATAAGTGATTGAAAAAGGGTTTCGCGTCTAGTGCGGCAACCGGGATAACTTATCGCCGAAACAAGAGGCAAGATGGCGCAGTGACGTCACGTCCGTTCATCGGTCGAAACGTAACGTAATTCGCTAACACGTTTTCTCCTATAGACAAGACCGTGGGCCCTTTAGGCTTGGCGGCTTCGTCAAATGCAGTGAGCGTCGGTGTACGTAAAATGGCGGACGGTGACATTGATTTGTACGCCGACGATCTCGAGCAAGATTTCGCGCAGGTAATTCGATTTTCTAATTGTTAATAAACCGACACGCGATTGGCACGCGTGACCGTGGATCGGCCGGTCCCGTGAAAAATTCTTCGGACTGTGAGAAAAAGCGCTGATAGCTGAGCGGGGTGTCCGGCGTCATGGAGGAGAGACGGTAACGATTGCGAGCGGCGCCCTTGTTATCCTCCTCTTCGGTTTCGCGTTCTGTGTCTCTGTTCTGTTCGGGACCAAGTAGCCTGTCGCGTTCGATCAGCCACGGTCAACGAACGTTTCCCGATATTTCGTTGTTCCGAGCCATATAAATAGTGTGCCACGGGTTTCGAAGTCGTGCGCGTTCGCGGTCGCATGAGGAAAAACTCGAACCGAATACGTGTTATAATACAGATACATACACGGCGAGCAAATCAAAATGGTGTTAGCGGTAAGGCGAATGTCGTGCAGTAGTGTTTCTCTTCCGCTTCGTTCGACGATACATTTTAGCTCTCACTGAAAATCTCTTTTCTATCTGTTCGTAAAAGACGTGACTTTTTCACGAACTCGACGATGGCGTTCAAAATAGTGTTTCGAAGACGGATGGACGCCAACCAAGCACAGAACGCCAGTGAAAATGCTTGGCACGGAATGTAACATGGAAACTGTGTTCCCAATGAATTTTTAACGGCTCGCTGTTTTTCAATCGAAAAATTCGATCGTGACCGATCATTGATAATATTTCTGATTAACTTGCAGCATCAATGGCAGAAATAAATCAATTCTGAACTGTTCGATACGAAAATTTCAGTTTCCATGAAACATTGATATATACTATTTTTATTTACAAGCAGTTCGGTGTCCGATACTCGAAACGCTATTTCGAATACTCGTAGAGTGTGTTATATTTTGTTGAATCATTTTGTCTTCACGTTATTCTTCTAATCGTTTTATTTCGAATTCGAGAAGTTTCAGTTTTTGTAGTTGTTACATCGTCGGATTTATTTGTAGAGATTCTTTTACATGCTTCATATTCTTTTTAATCTGTTAATCAAAGATACGTGTTTAGTATCGATGTGGTTTACGTCGAAGGAGGATGGCTAGTCACCCTTCGGTTCTTTCGGTAAGAACACTGTGTTTCGCACGGCATTTACCCTGGAACCGTATAGGAATAGTATTTCTAACTAATTGAAAATTTAACATGATTCTTTGAAAATACGTGATAGCTGTGGGCGTGATGATATTGGAGCAACGGCTTGATAACGCTTAGCATAATTTCAGCTTCAAATTCAGTATTTCTGGTTAACAGATTAAATTACTGGTTCACTTTATAAAACTTGTGTGATGATCGTTCTATGTTTTATCTTCTCATGATTGTATTCTTAACAATTTCTTGCAGGATGAGTTTGCTGGTGACGGCGTTGATTTATACGATGACGTGATAGCAGCTCCTGCTGGTGGAAATGGTGGTGTCTCTACAGGTAACAGTGGAGACGGCGGAGGAGATACAACATCGCCAAACGAAGAGACAAATGGCAGTGCTCCGTATCATCAACTTGGGAATAACATTCAGCCAAATCAAATTGGAAGACGTCATCAATTATATGTTGGAAACTTAACTTGGGTATGCGATTCAAAAACAATTCATTTCTTCTCCTTTATTTCTATTTCTATCAGGAAATTTTTGTGCATTATAGTGGACGAGTGATCAAGACATCACAGATGCAGTGCAAAGTATTGGTGTGTCCGATTTCGTAGAAGTGAAATTCTTCGAGAATCGGGCGAATGGACAATCTAAAGGATTCTGCGTAATATCCCTGGGTTCAGAACAAAGTATGAGGATATGCATGGAAAGACTGCCTAAGAAAGAGTTGCACGGACAGAACCCAGTAGTAACGTTACCTACCAAACAAGCGCTGAACCAAGTAAGTTTCACTGAAGGAAAAGATACCAAACAAAACCACTCTAAGTGATGGGTAAAGAGAGAAGAATCAACAAACTTGTTTCTGTATAATTGATATCTTATGATTTATCATTCCAGATGATTAAGGAAGTAAACTCGTTTTTCCAGGATGAGGATTTTCACTAGACAAAGGTGCTAGATAAAAGATGAATCTAGGCTGTGATCATCTTCAAAAAACCTATTTTTAGTTTACGAGGCGTAATTTGAATATTTGAAAATCGGAAGGTCTAGAGATTTAAATGTGGGAAAGGACTACTGAGGACAATCGCGATTGGTCTTTTATCTAGCGCTTTTCACCACTGAAAAATCCCGTCGCATTATTGAGAAATGGGAACGAGCATCCCGCATCCTTGCAATCCTGGAAACGAATTTACCCCCTTAAACGTATTTCTTGTGTTCTCAGTTCGAGTCTCAGTGCAAAACACGTCCAGCTCCGGCTCCTCAGCAAAGTCAAAGTCAGCGATCCCATAATCCACATCAGCATCAGCCACCGATGCCACCTCATCAACAGCACCCACAGCATCCTCAACACCCTCATCATTCGCAACAAAATCACGGTCCCAGGATGATGATGGGTCCTCCGCAAGGTGTGAGACCGCAAAGAATGCCACCTCCAGGTATGGGTCCTCCGGGTCCTGGTGGACCTGGTCAACAAGGTCCACCACGCATACATGGTCCACCAATGGGTCCTGGACCTGGACCGCATCATCCCCTGCCTGGACATCCTAATCAAGGTCCACCACCTCCTGGATATCAACAAGGACCATGGAATGGTCCTAGACCTAACGGTCCACCTGGACCACCCAGAGGTCCGAGCGGACCAGGTGGTCCACCACAGCAAGGACCTCCCGGACCAGGTCCTGGTCAACATAGACCACCAGGAATGGTATGTTCGGTTGACTTTAAAAAATATTCATTGTTCCTTATGATTTATCATTGATTAACAATTATTTATGCTGATTTAATTATCGAGCAACTGGAAGTTGTTCTGTACCATTAGCTTTGCGCAGAAATCAACATAAATGTTTCTAACATATGTTCTATAAGCCGTTGGTTAATTATCGTACATGTTACAAGAATATTTTCTGCACTTACATGTCTTACTCTTCGCGTAAACAGAGTTGCACTAGAGACCTTTCAGAAGCCAGTTACCATATGCCACAGGTAACGCAGTGTGTTGTTTCTCTTTCTGCTTTTCTCACGTTGTAAAACTTTTATCTCCTACATTCAACTCTTTCGAATCATTCAGAATTTTTCGAAAGGATTCGTTGACCTCGGATCGAGTAAAGACTCTTTTATTCAAAACCATTGATACAGTGCATGAGACACGTATAACATGAAAAGCTTGGAAGGTCGATGTTATTTAATTTCTCTTAACTTCACCTGGACAACGAGAAGATTTCAACCGATTAAATAACTGGCTCTGATACATAGTATTAGATCTAGTATTTAGGTTCCCGTTTAGCTACTTGAATTCGCGAACAGAAATTCAGGAGGTATTCTGATTTTTCTTGTTTCATTTCGTAAATAAGAATACCACCTACTTTTGAACATAGAACGTGATTTTTTATGGAACAACGAATTGAATTTCTGTCTCCTTGTATCTCTTCAGCAATTTCACGGTGGTCCACCTGGTCCGCCTGGTCAAGGGCCTCCACGTGGCCCACCTGGACACCCTGGTGGACCTCCAGGTGATCCAAGAGGCGCCCAGCCACGCCCCGAATGGAATCGACCACCAGGTTCGTGATCTTTTTCCCACCGCGTTCACAGACACCATACTGAAACATCTTGAACGTGAATACTCTGTTCTATTCCGTCATCTCATATATATATTATGATATTTTCAAGTTCTTCTTTTCGTAATGCGTAGTATGCATGATAGAATAGATGCGTGACAATAATTGTAATATCGTGACAATATTGTGTACTCTCTGCGTTCAAAAATCATCGAACGATGCGAAATGAATAAAGAAAACACGACACAGACACAATATGAACATTAAGTAAGCGACTCGAATTAAGTGTGTGATAAATCACCGTCCAACGAAGCTGTCTACATAAAGAACGTTCACTTACGTATTATTCAATGTGCATAGGAATGCATCACGGGCCTCAGGGACCACCAGGTTTCCCTCAACATCAACATATGCAAGGCCCGCAACCTGGTCAAGGCCCACCACAGAGAGGACCTCCTCCAGGTTCGATGGGTGGTGAGAAAATTTCGGACGTTCATTGAATATTAACAATATATAATATACCGCGTTTACGTTACCACACCTTCCACACGATAATGCATGATATTGAGGGAAATTTTCGTGCTTAGGAGTATGAAGGTACAAGGTGTTTCAGACAGTGATAACATGGAAAATAATCTTAGCTTTCATGTTATCGTCCGAGAGAATCATTTTACCCGAACTCACGAGGTATATGGATCGACGGGGACTCTACAGGTTGCCCTAAAAATGTTGTGTTCGAAAGGGCTGATTCCCGAGGTTATCCGAAGTAATCTCTTCCTTCTCCTAAATCTCCTTCGTTCTCTCCTGTACTCTAATTGGTCCGGGGAACATTTTCGTAAAGGTAAAAGTTACGTCGAACGGTATCACTCCTTTCGAGAATGTACATTTTTAGGACACCCTGTATTTTTGAGAATTAATTCGGCACCGTGGTATTGTGCAAGCATATTCTAAAGCAAGACATCATAACGTTATCGAGTGCACTAAAGGGGTAGCTTGGTTTAGGATAGTAGTTACTTTTAATCGAGAGACTGTAGAGCTGTTTTTCTTTTTAAACCCCGCATGAGGTTTCGAACACGTTTCAGTCTAACAAAGGAATATATTCAAGTTACAGAAGCCCATTTTAATGAAACTTTTACGAGATGTAGTTGTCAGAAAAATATTCGACACATGTTCTTTTTTTATCGGCCATCAATCACATTCGACAATTTTTTCCTTCAAGCTTGATCAAACTCGCATCTGTGATCTACGAATAAAAACTACTGAAAGTATTGTACCAGGTATTATATTAGTTTTATATCGATCAAATTAAGAAAATCATATAAAATGGAAATATTTCAGGCCAGAAGAAAAATTCGGTTTTTGAATTAGACTAGAATATTGCCACGTCTTTTGAAGAACTAACGTTCACAAATTGTGTGGGTTAAAATCGGTTAGTGTAACTTGAATATATTCCCAAGCAAGTTTTCTCGTAGGGCCGAGCTAGCTTTTTTTAACAGTGAATGTAAACCGCAGTATTCTCTGCGAGCTTGCTGTACGGTTGCAAGCTAACATAGATATTGATCAGGAATGTTGCCAGGTCCAGGAGGACCACCGCCGGGACACGGGGGACCGCCTCAAGGACCTCCACAAGGACCCCCGGCACCGCACGTTAATCCTGCGTTCTTCCCGCAAGGACCACCCCATCAGCATCCAGGACAGCATCCTCCAGGCCCTCCTGGTCCACCTCACGGACCTCCGCATGGTCCACCGCATGGTCCACCTCATGGTCCTCCTCATGGACCCCCTCACGGTCAGCCTCATGGTCCACCTCACGTACCACCTCACGGTTACGGGCCACCTGCGACACAAGTATAATTTAGTTTATACTTTTTTAATTAACATAGGTGTCTTTTGTTGAACATTAGTTACCATGCTGAAATCCGACAAACATTTGCAGCCACCTTACGGTGCGCCAGGACCCGATCATCGTCCTGAAGGACCACCACCGCTTACGGAACAAGAGTTTGAGGAAATAATGACCAGAAACAGAACAGTATCCTCGTCTGCTATTGGTCGAGCTGTGTCAGACGCCGCTGCGGGAGAATATGCGAGCGCCATCGAGACTCTGGTCACTGCTATCTCATTGATAAAACAGTCCAAGGTTGCTGCCGACGACAGATGCAAGATTCTGATCAGCTCTCTGCAAGATACACTGCGCGGCGTTGAAACCAAGAGCTACGGGTCTGCGCGAAGAGGTAAGCTTTTTTGATTCCTTCCAATTAGCGATGATATACTGGGTGAACCACGTATCGTGACTAGTACAGATTACTCTGTTATTATCAGTCTGATCGAAAATCTTTTTATCAGGTATAGCATGGCTTCAAATCAGAAGCGTACAATAAATGGTATTTTGGTTCAATTTCTCTTAGATAGGATCTCCTTTGCGCGTTTGGACGCAGCGTTTTTCCTTGTATTTCACTTGTGAAGAGAAATGAAAGAGCATTGCCCAGACTCTCAAACACGCGCGTCGATCGATTTACGATATATGTTCGACGCACATTCGGTTGCATTTGTATTTTCGCTTCGAGATCACTAAATGTTGATGAGACATGTCAATGCACATATGTTTTAAACGCTTCTTAAACATGTTTTAATTGCCCTAAATTCACTTAACTTACACTAGTTCAAAACTTTTTAATCTACCAATAAGTCAGCTGTTGTCGAGTAACCGTAGCACTTCGACTTAATTTTTAAATGTCGATCTTTTTAAAAAGAGGTCCGTAAAGGGGACACACGAACCAATAGAGTATAAATGACCAATGGAGTATAAATATGTGCTGAGATAACAAAACGCTGCGTACAGACGTGCAAACGACATTCTACTTTTAAACATCTGATTGCGAATGTCTAACAAGGAGATATGATTGACTTAATTCGTAGCAAGAGTTCAAAAATAAAAGAGAGGAGGGGAGTACTTAGGTCCTACTTCCTTCTCTTTATCCATCCATTGATTTCTTGATTCTGGACGACTGTGTCTAGCCTATTGCGTTCAGGGAAGCAGTGCTAGGATGTTTTACGAGTGTATTAGAATATTCTAACATTGTTTTGGTGGTTGCAGAACGGTCTCGTTCTCGCGATAGAGAACGCAGTCACAGAAGGAGACGCGAGAGATCGAGAAGCCGTGACAGGGAATACAGAGAGAGAAGCAGAGATAGGGACAGGGAGCGGGACAGAGAGCGTGATCGCGAGAGGGAAAGGGATCGTGATCGTGACAGGGAACGTTATTACAGCGAAGCATATCCACGGGAACGATCACGAAGCAGGGAGAGGGATCGTGAACGCGAAAGAGATCGCGAGTATAGAGAGCGAAGCAGAGAAGAAAGGTAAGCGCAACACAATTCTCCTCACATAATTCAAATTTTATTCACTGCTACAACTATTGAACTGATGTGTCTTGTCATATATTATGAATTTGACTGCGGATGTTTATGTATTTTACAATTTTCTAGACAAATTTTAAGAAATTCGAATAAAATCCTATTTTTTAATGGGAACAGCCTTTGTACATCTAAAACAAATAAAAATTGTACAAAATTCTATCGAATTTTATATTCCTTTTTTGAACATTTTCATGGGCCATAAATAACGTAAAGATCCGTAGTCTAATTATGAAAAATACGCGCGTGTCACACAACCGAACACGTGTTTTCTTGAAATAGTCGTCCACGTTTGTACACGTAATTTGTATATTATTAATTATTATTATTATTATAAACATTACACTGGAAAGCATCGCGTGTCGCTAATGCAATATCGTTAGGACAACGATACACACTGTTCCCGGTAACGTAAGCTTGTCTCGTTGGGAGAAAGTTGCTTTCACACAGAGCAATTATCTCGTGTAATTAATTTGGTGTCCAGCGAGGATTCGAGTTAATTAAGTATAACCGTAGGCGAATGGGCGATAAGGAATGCATTAATCTGTTCTGCGAGTTTTTAGACTGCTGACTGGAATTTATTGTAAAACTTTCGTTGATGCAGAGTTGGGCAGTATATATGTCGTAGTTAACTCGTTATGAATGAAATTTCTGATAATCAATTGCAACAGATAACTGAAACAGATGTTAACTCACTAATTGAATTCGTGAGTAACTGTTAAAATCATTTTTACTAGCAAATAAATTCAATTATTCTTATTATAATAGTTGACGATATTTGTTACGACCAATTTTTTTACCAGCGATAAGCATTAATCGATGAAATCAATTAATGAAATATGTTGACCAATGCCCAGCTGTGCGATGACGTTTATTTGTCAATTCGAGAAGAAAATTTGAACAATTGTCGTCGAACGTGTCAGGATCATTGTCTCGTCAGCATTCGTTGTAATTCTGTAATTGCCGTATTACTACCATCTATATTGCTTCATTATTTAAACTAGATTAACGATAGATTACAGACAAGGATCATAAATAATTTTACAGTCTCGTCAACATAATTCATAAGGTACCTGTAACTCGTGGTTCAGTATACATTAGGATTTAAAGATATATATGAAATTAATTAACCCTTTCACTGTCACATTTTCAAAATTGACTGGTATATACATTATTTCGAATTTTGAATGTAGCCACGTTTAAAAAAAATTTCAATCCACCCAACCGTGTCGATGAGACAGAACATTCGAAGTTGCAAAATATGAAAGAATATCCATTTTTATACATAAGAATACTTACAAAATTTTTACGTGGAGCCCTTCAAAAGCGCGATGTCCGTAGCATTTAATACTCTTGTTACTAGACTCAATCCGGCCTTGCTTATCTCAACGTTCCCCCGCGTATTACTCGTATACCTGTGAAGGACGTTATAGCACGCAAAACACAGATGAAAACACGTGTAATGAGCCCATAGAAGCGGCGAGCGGACTACCCCTATAAATCTCGTTACTGAGGACCGTAAACAATAACAAAAGGAATTTCTTTGACGGGTCCCCACTTCTCATTGTATAGTCCTTCCGACACCCTTTTCTCCCAATTACAAACGTAACATTTCCCCATCTAATTCCACCCTGAACCATTCACGAAAACCCGAGGTGACAACCGCAGTACTATCGTGTCCTATTAATCCGAGTAACAGAAGATTCTGAAAAGTTTGTGAGTACCTATACTTGACATTAGTATTTTATAACCCAGGATTAATATTCTTATGTATAAAATTGGATATAAGGTATTCTTTAGGGCTGTAACTTTTCCGTAGCTTCGAAGCTAAAAACGTCACTTAAAAAACTATCAGTCCTGTATCGCGATTTAGGTGCTCTAACGCTATTATTAGCTAAATTATCGATATTGAAATTTAAACAAATTAAAGATTTCCAGTTGTAAAATCTTTTTAAATTTGCTTGGATGTAACAGATTTTTTTAATTGTTTTTAAAATATCATTGGTGGGCGTTAATACAAGTAAATGATTCTAATTATAGTTAACTATCGGCAACAAAGACAAGGAGGTTTTTTACAGTACTCAATGAAGTCATATAGCTATACTAGTACTGCGATCTCAGCTTTTACATAAAACACTGTTCTAAGAAGATTATATATATATATATATATATATATATATATATATATATATATATATATATATATATATATAGAGAGAGAGAGAGAGATAGATAATGATAATTATAAAATGTATCTAGAGCTATACAGCTGGAATAAGAATATTCACTTTGCGAATTGTAAATTGTCTAGTGTTGAAAATTTCACTACGAAAAACTAAAAAGTAAAAGTAAGATTCTAATTTTAGTCGATTCGTTTATTACCCAGAAATATTCAGTATAAGCAAACAGATAAGCTGTCTTTTGAATATTAAATACAATTCTAAAGTTCGCGAATTGTAAATTTGGTAGTGGAGCTGGTCACAAAATTTTCCTACAAGACTAAAAAGAGTATGATTTTGATTTTAGTTTGAATTCGTTCGTTATCTAGAAGTATCCAATATAAGCAAATGAAATTTGTCCTTCGAATGTTGGATATGATTTTTCTTTCGGAGTTTAATAATTAATACATGCATCAGATACAAAAGTAAAAAAAAATTAACCGTGCTATAATGACAAAAAAAAGAGATGACGTGTGTTAGCATACTTATTTTATACTGTATATCTGTGGAAGAAACGAATTTTGTTACAATTATATAGTATCTGAAATGTGTATGTGAGTGCACTCGATATCGCAAAATGTTTTCTGAATTTCACATTGATTTGCATCAATAAAAGGTTAATGGGCGAAGCTGTGTAACATAGTCTTCCTGATGCGTTAACTGTTTATTTAATCGAACAAATTGAGAGTTCAAACGAATTGTAGCTTCTTCAAGATACATGTGCATATATCTCTGTTGTCTTTCCCTTTTGTTTCCTCCTGTATGATTCTAATTTCTTTCTCAAGATCAGAACTTGGTAAATCTGTAAAACCATCATGTGAACATGCAATTTCTCGCTTGATATTTTTTAAAAGGCTTTGGTACAGTAATCGATCTATGTATTTACAGTACAATAAAAGTAATTGTTTAATTTACGAACTGCTTGCGCGGTGAGCAGGCGTTTTCGTTGGATAAAATACTGGAAACAGTCTTATATTATATAAATAATTTATCTGAGGAATTTAATGTTTAATGAAAGATCGTGATATTTGTAATTTCAATAATCTTGCGAATACAATGAGTTACCATTACTTTTCCATTAAATTTTTATTTTGTCTACGAGGTGCAGTTCATAAATTAATGATTAATTCTTGTACATGAAAAACCGACAATATGCGTTCGACGAAATATGTGAAACAAAATCGTATAACTTCAACATTATTTATATAATGTGTAATTATCATTCGGTGAGGATATACAATTATGTTTTCTACTTTAAAGCAATGTGTACGGAACAATAATTTAGGGAAAACATAATTCTATTGCACTTCGACGTTAGTATTTATAGATCATACAGATATCACTCGTTTATTAATTATACAGTTCTTACATCATGGTAGTATATGTACAAACATTTTATTACAATGGGATTATTAATCCTGGAACTATACAAATCCATATCCGATATTGAAAATTTATTATACATTATATATTATATGTTGTACTGATTTATATCGCAGTATAGATGGATGAAAGTATCGTTTCAGGTTTAATGAAATTGCATAAAATATATATACGTGACAAGGTTTCTTGCGCAAGTGTGTACAATTGCACTTGCGTAGAACCGTTAATTGTAATTTATATTTATTAATTAGCATAACACGCTGATAGTAGAAAGTGTGCTGTCACACTCGTAGACTCGTAAGATAGAGACAACAAAATTGAATATTTTCTTGTTTTAACTTAAAAGCAACGTACTAAGCCCGCGGGTAACAGTATAAGTCCATAACGAAGTGTATGCATTTTCCATTAGTACGACACGTCAGTCAGCCAGGCCAAGAGTAAAAGAAGAACCGCCAGAGACGCCTCCCGTCTCGTCTTCCAAGGCGTCTAGGTAATTTATACTTTTTTTCCATTAAAGTGAATGCATGTAGTATTTCTCGAAACAGACAAAAAAATATGTTCTATCCGTTGTTCGATGCAAAAGAGGTGTTCAAACAATGGAACAAACGCTCGGTCACCCGTGCCGGGTCTATCTAGATCCAAGTTACAAAAATATACAGGTTGTCCCATTTAAATCAACCTCTTCGAATGTCATCCACATTGTTGGCAATGTAAAAAATGTTCCAAATAAAAGTTGGGTAGTGTTTCGAGGAATACATAATTGGACGTAAGTATTTCCTTCGAGGGTGGATGTTCAAAGATTCACACGAACGTTAATTTTTTTAATTACATACAATGACGTATTATCAAAAAATAATATTCTTTTTATTCTCTACATTCAATATAAGCCATTCAACTTTCATTTACAATGTATTTTTAGATTTCCAACAGTTTCAGAAATATTCGAAGGGATTGATTTGAAAGTGGTTTACGTCCATGTTTGACTGTCAATTTATATATACGTTTTTTCAATAGAAAAATTGTAAAGTTTTTAATAGTTAAAAAATAAAATGTGTATATGTGGGTCAATATTGACCCGCCACGGGTCTTCGAGGGTCAAGTATTAAGCCTCGATGATAAAGGTTCGGTTACGAGGGATACTTACGAAAGTAGAAAGAGAATGGAAAGTGGTTCAATGTTCAAGTAGCCACTACTGTTGTTATAAAGATAAAACATAAATAATTGTATTGTAATGGTATGGAGAAGCTTGATCGATCGAGTAATTAGTTTGTTTATTCCAGTCCCTATTTGCATCGTACAGTTTGATAGTTTAGGTGCCAATATACAGGGTGTTCCATGAATCTAGAACCAATGTATTGTTGTCGTTTCTAATGACGCAAAAGTCTTTTTTAAAAAAAGGTCACGAGAGAACAAATGTTGTTACGAAAAGGACTCCTTTCTCGCACTGATTTTTCAATGTTTCAGATTCATACGTACGTTTTAATGAAACCATGTAATTTTGAAACAAATTGAATCTTGAAAACTGCATGATTTCATTTAAAAAATTAACGGTAATGTAAGAGTATGACCCTGAAAAATACTTATCGTCGCAATATTTTTCATCTCGAACTGATTATTTTTTACATCATTAAAAACAAGAAAAATATTTTGCGTTCCAGTTCCAAGTGACGCACCCCATATATAGTACATTATAGAGAACTTTTCGAGTATTAATATTATAAAAATTGTCTTTCACGTATGATACATTTGCTTAACTTTCAAACGAATTGAATTTCGATTACTCTGCCCCTGGCGAAAAGCGATTATCCTAAGAAATGTAAAAAAAACAAAAAGATCTTTGTTCACAAATAACGTTTTGATGTTTAACGTAACATTTTCGTCAACGACAAAACCGCGTCGTCTAATATTAAATGAAGAGTACGCAAGAGAACAATTTAAAACTATGTATATGCTTGATAGTGATTTTATTATTATTGATGATTTCTCACTTTTTGCCAGGGGTAGCCAAATTCCTACCGTGCTACATTCGTCTTCAACCCTATACTCTAACCGGTCGTACAGTTCCACAAACAAAGAGGAGTACAAGCTATTAAAAAAAAGAAAAAAAGAATAAAACGAACTTGTATACAAAGAGAGAGGGAGAGAGTTGTCGCACAAGGGAGCTTAGCGTAACGATAAGATAATTCAATGTTGTACATCTTAAAGACAAAAAACAAAACACAAAAGTAAATAAACCAAAAAAAAAAACAAACTGGTACCACCGTTAAAGTAAGATAATTGGCTGACGTGACTTGTGTAGGTATTATGACGATCGCTACAGAGAGCGTGAACGAGACAGAGATCGAGAACGAGAATCAAGCCGCAGACCATCGGAGAGAGAACGAGAACCAGAACGTGAACGGGAACGAGAACGGGAAAGAGATCGCCGCGACGAACGTGGAGACTCCTCGCATCGTTCGAGACATTAAAGAACAACAAACAGACAAAATATAAAGATAAAGAAAGAGAGAGAGAGAGAGAGCAAATGATAGAAAGAGAGAGAGAGAGAGAGAGAGTGGGGGAGGACTTCACAGCAAAAGCGAAGAGGAACGTGAAGACACGGTAGAGTGAGCTAGTCGGGGACATCTCATCGTTTGGTTCCTTTGCGAAGACTTCTGGGACGAAAACATACCCAAGAGGACACGCGTTTTTCTTCAACATTGGATCTCTGAATATCTTAACACTTTCCTGATCAATGATCACCAGACCGATTCTCTCTTCAACGTTCTGCGACTCTTTGTGTCTGCATTAAGATTTAGCTCGACTGTGGTTTCTTCATGGAGAAACTGAAATGCGTTCACGTCGAATTATAGTCTTTTGACAATTCAGTTATCGATGTAGAGGGTCTTAACCGTTGAATCAGCAGCACGTTGACTTGTGAGATTTTCACGGAGCATTTTGTTCGAGGTGTATGCGACTTCAGTTACACTACGATACTTCGTCAACTTCTAATTTGACATTTTAAAAAGTATAACATCATCGAATTCTGAAATAATGAAATGATTTTACGGTGTCCGGAAAATACCCCATTGACGAAAGAACTGCTCGAGATCTACGAAACGGTGATTTTAATCTTGTTTGATTATCTTTTCAGTGGCGAAAGTGAAAAAAGTCACGATCACAATATTTAATGTAACTTAAATATCCACTGACATTACCTTCGCATTAAAAAATGCGAAACACAATTAGCAGAGAAGCGTTTTTTTTAGTTTACAACACGGTCGACGTGCTGATTAAAATGAACGAAAATATCTTGATCCTAAACTAACAGGAAAGTGTTAAGCCAACCGCGAGTTTTACTAAAAGTTACCGTATGGATTCTCATGTATATACACATATGTGTATACGTCATATGTATAGACACGTATGTGTATATATCTATATTCGTTGTAGAATTTTACGCGCATACGTTTCATTTTAAAGTCGTTACTTTCTTGATCCTCTCTTTTTAACGCAGCGTAGGCATACATGTATGTATACATACAAAGAATATATACATACATACATACATACATACATATACATATATATATATATATATATATATATACACACAGGGTGGGGCAATAACTATGTCCACTTTAAATATTGTCGTAATTCGTAGTGATATAAAAAAATGTTACATACAAAACTTACACAGTGTAGAGGGGTCATATTGTGACACAAACATTTTCTGCGTGGGTGGAGGCATAAAGGACATTTCAAGATCACCTTTTTTTTAATAGAATGTCGTTTTTTATACCTTAGAACGATAGGGTATGAAATTCCGAGTATAAAATTGTTGACCTTCATATATCCTAAACTTAATAGTTACTATACTGTGTTAGTTTCGTATATAACATTTTTTTATATTATTACAAATAACTGCAATATTCAAAGTGGACATAGTTATTGCCCCATGCTGTATGTGTGTGTGCGTGTGTATGTGTACATACGTGTATATAATACGCGATTGAAACGTGTAGACGCGCAACGCAAGCAAACATATATACATGCGTATACCTCTATGTAACGTTCCCAGATGAGACTCTGTTTAGTTTTTTCTCGAGGGGTATATACACGAGATAAAACCTGTTCTAATTACACAGAAACAAAAATGCAGAGAAAGAGAGATGAACTTTGTGACAAAAGCTTCTGGCACACGGGGATGGTTTTGTTTCACGGGACTCGTGTTCAGTTGCGGTTTACAGAGAAGCTGAAAATACGTTGGAGCTGTCTGTTGGCCTCCGGGAAGAACGAAGACGACTTCTCTCCCTTACGTTGCGGACTCGTCGAACACTTCTGAAGCTCTGCGACGAACGCAAGATTGTATCTCAATAATATATATATATATAAAACATATATATATACACACACACATATATATATATACGCTTTCAAAAAATGATCAAATATACGTGATAAACGTGTCTTTAATTTATTCGTCAGTACACACAATCTCCTGATATTCGAAGAATGTTATTTTTGTTTTTGGGCTAGACACACTTGTCCTAAACGTCGATCGAAAAGGTGAAACCGTATTACGATTACTTCGACTCCCTGATTATATTCATCTATGTAAACGTTCCTCGTGGCGATTTGGGAGTCGAAAGATCACAGGGTTATTCTGTTGGTGACAATGTTTTTGTGATATAATACGCGCTGGAAAGTCTCCTGCGATCGGGAAACTAATTTGTTGAGATCGTCAATTTAGTTGAACGACTCTGTGGAATTATTTGCTGAGATCGGTCTGTTCTGACCCACGGTGAATTTAATATTTATTTCGCGCTGTCTCTAGACTACAAATTTTATATGTACTTAAATGTAAATGTTTGATTAACGATTTTTATCCGATTTTAACTTCTTCAGAGAGGAATATCTCGACAAACTATTGGTTCGGCTAATCTATCTCGAAACTACTTCTGGCAAATTAGTTTCCATTCGAACTGTCACCTCCTGTTTAATACTTGTTTCAAACATCGTCCAACACTATTGTGAAAGCGTAGAATGTTCATTTGAACGGTGTCTAACTCACTAGCAGCTCCTGCATCATTTGCAGAACAGTTTCTCTTCTTAATCCTCTTGCGATCAAGATTTTAATACAGTGTTGTAACTAGTTCACCGATGCCTGTGTGCTAAATTTTTGTAAATTATACAGGGTGAATCACTCCAACTGTACCACGTGATTTATGTTCTATCGGGATATCAGGGAGGGAGTCACCTTCAGTTTTTGTATTACATTATGTGACTCAAAAGAGTATTGAATTTTAAGTAAAAATATATGAACTAAATAACTAAAATAAATTACTAAACATTTGAGTATTGCGCGAGTAAATTGCGTCAGTCTACTATGCATAAAATGATAAAAAATCATATAGAATGGAAACATTCTAGGTCAGAAGGAATGTCTAATTTTCATGTCAAAGTAGTTCCGAGTGCAAAAGGTTAAGGTAGAAAGGGTGAAAACGTAGTAACTACGATTAAACTCTACCATCTTTTGTTCGAAACATTTTTTAAATTTTTGTTAATTCAGGTGGTACAGTTAAGTGAGATCAGTATAAGAATCGACTCCCGAGACATAAATCATCAGTAGTCTAGTTACATCACAACCATTGTATCAAGTTGAATTACATGCGGGTTGTATGTAGCATTTACAATAGCAGCCCTTGATCACAGGTGAATTAAACATTAATTGCCTTGATGGGATAGCATAACTCTTTCATGTTTCAGTCGACAGAGCTCGGTACCAGAGTACCGATACTCAACATGACATTTTACGATCTTCATCCCTCAAGATCTCCCTCCAATTTCGGAAACCACCCTCTTACGTTATTTATTATAATTTATTGATCGAAGTGTCGTCGAGTACACAGTACAACCGTAAGCAAAACCAGCACGCATGAAAGAGTTATAAGATGTTCACAAAAGGAGAGACTGCTATAAAAAAACACTTGAACACAAACGGTTTCGCCTTTCGATGGGACCTTTTATCATATATTTTTACAAAAAAAAGAAAAGAAAAAATCAACGACTCTGCTCTGTGAGATTACACGCTGTACATAATTGAACTCCTATTGTATCGGACGATCGTTGCCAAGCTGAACCCTTTACGGTCCACTTTTGTCTACGATTATCGTTCTGCGAGTGAGAGAGTGAGAGTGAGAGAGAGCATCTTGAACAACGAGAGTCACGCGTTGAACATATTTCTTGAGAAAGAGAGAGAGAGACACAATCTCTTATCTGCGACTCTGTAACACCCACTGACTTATTATGATTTGTATGTGTGAACGTGTTTCCGTTTGGATTTTTTTCTTTTTTTTTCTTTGTGTGGAGCTTTCCGCAGTTGGAGAGAGATTTTTTTTAATACGTCGGATCATTTTCTAGAGACTATGAGAAGGGAAGAGGATCGCAAAGGGCTGAGCGTCCGGTACCTTTTAACAAGTACCAGGAAACGGACGAGGAACACTCACAGAGCACGGTACAGGATAGTTAATCCTGGTCCCAAAGAAAATCGAAGGAGAATCCCGAGAGAAAGAGAGAGCTTTTTATAGTTGTATAACTTCGACGAGTACCGTCAGTTTGCATGATCGGGAACGATATATGTTTCTCTATGTGCCATTCTACGTATAGTGAAAACTAGAGCTCTTACTAAACGGGTATCCGAGTGCTCGCAGTACTCGATAAAATTAGAAAGCTCCAAGCAAGTATACGCTACTTTATCTATCAATTTTTTCAAACAAAACTTTCGAAAGAGTCTCTTCTAACACGTTCGCTGCCACGATTTTGTTTCAATGCTCATCATCTTCGCAGTCGGAACGATTTTAAATCGAAAACAAAACGTTTCTTCTGACATAGAATAATTCCATTCTATATATGAATTTCTTCATTTTATGCATATATCACTGATGCAATTTACTCGTACAATACTTAATAAGAATAAACAATTTTTAGTGGCGCCGTAGAGTCGCCACACGAGTGCTAAGGGTTGAAAAACATCTTAGCAAAGTTATACTTGTTGTATTGTTTTAAATAGCAGCGGTACATAAAGGAACAAATTGACTAGATTTATTTAATCTATGAGATTGCGTTTGTTACACATGTGTAACGGTGGTAGCGAACCTGTTACACACGTTAGTATTTCTGGTGTTCCTTCGAGGTTCATGTGGTTTGGATCTTTCACAAATTCTTCAAACTGGAAAACCGCAAGAGGTCTGTCGATGAGGATACTTTACAAATTTATGATGTTTGCTAGAGAACCAGGTCCTGAGGAATTTCAGTACTGAAAATCAATTGGTTAAGTGTCGTACAGACTTCACCCTCGGCATCATCATCTTCCCCTGAACCCTGATCGTCTATCACCTCTACTTTTCCTTTCGTTGATACGCTTTCTCCTGCGGTAGGTTCTCTTATGATCAATTGATGTCTCGGCTGTTTAATATCTTCTCGAATCGTCAGTATAGCATATCTTGTACGTTAGGTCATCAATAGACTGCGGATCTTTATGCGAATAAAAATGTAACAGGAGTAAAATACTTCATTATAAATTTCACCTACTTATTTTCGTCGTAAATGCATAAAATCCGCGCTCTAATCGCTTAGTAGGGTTGTATGCCATTTGAAAGTACTCGAATGAGTAGCTGAGTACTCGAATCTTGAATCAACCGATTATCCAAATACTCTAATATATTCTTGGTGTTACTTCGAGTCAATATTTGAGTACTCGGATACTCAAGAACGGGTACCCGTGAAACCGAGTAATCGTAAGAGCCCTAGTTGAGATACTATATATACGAGTTAGCGATAAGACCTACGCTGGTTTTTAGCATGGCCAAACTCGTGGTCCAATTGAGTTATTCTGGATTTAATCCTTTGCGATTCCGTGTCATTTTTTCTGTCTTCGTTTTAGACTTAGTTGTACATTTAACGATCACTCGAAGCTTTTCTTATTAAGTAAAATATAGACTGAGGACGTTTATGCAAACTTTATGACTCCATTTACGGCTGTACTTGACTCACCCGTTTGCAAAGAGATTTTTATAAGACGTTAATTTATGCGCTTGTCTTCGTAACACTTTATTTGCCGGAAGTTTGTTAATCAAATTTTCAAAGAGGACGCTTAACGCTAGTTTTACGGAGCACTGAAAGTTTTACATTTATAAAAATAATGAGAATGCGTCTATCCAATTTTTGAAACCATTATCTGTATTACCAAAATCTAACGACAATAATCATCAGACTTCGGATTTTTACACAGAGTTTCTCACTCGATTTTAAATACTCTGAAACAAAATATTTCTTTAAGCAACTAACGAAAATATCCTACCATAGAAATATTATTCAAAATCCACAGTCTGCTAATCACTTACGATGTTATTTTCAAACCATACGTCATCAAAGTATCTGAGACAGTATTCTTTTTAAAAACACAATTGTGTAATTATTCTGCAACAGGGAGCAGCTCGTTTACGATTAAAATTGCTGAACGAACAATGGGGGATCGCAAAGGATTTTGCTGGAGTATTCTTTCGCTCCGAAAAAGAGTCATTTAAAAAAAAAAGCACAGTGCAAGTCATCGATTCACCAGAGTACGATGAGGTTCATTTCTCTAGGCTAAACCATTCGGAACGACAATTCGACTATAAGTGTAGTTTTAGGCGAATCGAATGTACACGTAGTCATAAAAGCCCGTTTTGTACAAATCTCGAAGAACTTCGTTTTCGTTTCTTTTGATCTTTTCATGTTACTTTCGTACGGTAGCTTGTGGGCTTGAACGAGCTTTAATTTCTCCAACGAGTTTTCCATCTCTGAACACCCGGACGATCGAGGCAATTATAAACGATCAAACCTTATATTTATAATATAAAAAAGAGAACTGCATCGTACCTTTAAAAAAAAGAAGAAACAAACAAAAATCTTGTCTCATAGTTTCAAATGTACCATATTATCTTTCTGAGTGCTGACAAGGATTGTGCATTCAAAACGCAGCTCACCGAATAATAATTGATGCTCGAGATTGTGCATCCGAGTTTTTAGACGATCGACTATGTAGTGAATTTATCGAACGATTTTGATAATTGCGTTTTGAATGAATAATTCGAGTATTTATATCAACGCATCTTTATCATTGAGAGTCTGAAGAGCGACGAGATCTCTTTACACCTGTAGCTTTATTTTTTAATCATTTATATATTTAACAGCACACAGGACTTTTTTAGAGATTGTATTTCGTTCGCGTATTTATAGAATATTTCATAAATCAGAGAAAACGAACGGTATTATATAATTTTACGGATACAGTTGGGAGAGGAATGAAAAAACAGAAACCGTTCCTGGAATGATCAATACAAAAGAACAAAAAAGAAGCGCTTTGTATAACTGAATAATGTTACAAATAGGATTTAGTTTAGCATAATAATCCACAAACAAAAAAGACACGTGCGTCAAGGGGAATCTCTTTAGAGTCGGGAGACGGTTGTTAGTACTTGATTGTTTTCTAAGTTGATTAAGTACACGAAAAAAAGAAAACGCAGAACAGGTCTTTCAGTATTTAAGTACTCTCCACATTCCATTTAGAGACACCAATTATTCGAGAGACCAATGCAACTAGGAATATAGTTAAGCGAAACAAAAAGAACTAAAGAAGCATTGCGTCAGCACTAATATATTTAATTAGCGTATTAAATCAAATTGTCGAACGTGCAACATTATCAGAAGCGTTAAAAAAGAGAAAAATTTAGTACTCGAAACGCATACCGGAAGCATGCAGCTGATATTATCTCACTTTTATGAACTTTCAATGGCACGAAGGAATTATATACTTTTTTAATACTACGAAAATTTATAAAAACTATAAGTAGTACAAGCCAAAAAAAGAAGAAAGAAACGAGAAAACGGTTACGTGTAAGTTATGAATTCTCTTCTGTGATCTCACAAAGCATATTAAGGTATCGAGCGATTTTTAATGTATATATATTGCAAGCCGAGTGTCGAAAGAAACATAGTGAGATAGTAGAGTATACATTGTTTTTGTGATCTTTTTTTCATTTATTAAGCACAGAATTGAGAGAAATAGAACGAAGAGTTCTAGAAACATTTTTCTGTCTATTGTAATTTGCCATGATCTACTAGCGTGTGAAGCGTCACGATGCATCATGGCTATATTTAATTTAGAGATCATTTGATGATCGCCCGTTACGATCGTTTTTCGTTATCTTTTCTTCTGCATAGCATGTTTTTGTATCCTCTTTAAACGAAAAATTAGAAATTCCTTGGAGCGCTATGTACGGAGTCGAGGGGTAAGTGTAATTGAATACAGCTTTAAGTGACTCTCTCATCATAGACCCATCTCTTCTCTGTATAATATTTTCATTAGACAAGTCTGCGACGATTTTAGACGAAGCAATCAAGCAGCAAATTTTGTTCTTATATATCATTCTCCCGGTCCTTCCAAGTCTAGTCTATAGTTATAGATAATTGTCTTAATTGTGTAAGTCCAAAAACGATACCACCGCTAACATGTTAACCGTCAAAAAAGGAAATTGTAGTCGACACTACTATAGTGATTAGACTGCGGATCTTTATGAATTTATAAAGAAATTAGTTGGGTGAAATATAACACAGTAAAGTGGATTAGAAAAATTGCAGAACATCGTACATAATGTTCTTTTTAATGTAGCAAAGTGATTAAGGGATGAAATCAATTTTTATTTTATTCCTGCTCCCCGCAATCAATGCAGAACATTTCGATTTTGCATAAAGATCCTCAGTCTGATAATGATCATTTCCTTTTCGCGATTAACATGTTGGCGACCACGATCTCTCGAAAGTGTCAAACCAACGAATGTTCAAATTTCGTCCGACAGTGATGACTGGAAAACTATCGTAGATTAGACGTTCAGAAATTTGAGCATCGTGTCGTAACAATAATTTTACGAATGCCATGTGTCTTTATAATATCAAAATTCCATCGCTTTGTATCCGTGCGGATTTGAAAGAAAAGTTCGCCGTCTGTGCTTCTGTTGAAGGAAGTAGACATTTTGAATCGAATTAAACGGATAATTATCGATTGATCATTAATTAAATTTCACTTGAATCAGTTTTGTAGCGTGGTCGATTCTAGTGGATACTTCAGTGAACGATTCTACGAGTCGAAAGAAGATGATTTTAAAGAATAAAGAAATCGCAAAGAAAGCTCCATTTTTAAATTATCGACGATTAAAGATCGACCAATGGGAGGGCGCGAGACTCGAAGGCTCAACTTACGCGCGCTTCCATTGGTGGACCTTGAACGGTCGATAATTTGAAAACTAAGTCTCCCACGCAATTTTATCGTTCTTTATATTTTCACTAGTAAAATCGCCTGCCTGAAATATCTACTCGCCTAATCGAACACCCGGTACTCGGTAGTGAAACTATGCGAAGCTTTAATGCAATATATTCTATCAAAGGTAATTCCATATCTATGAAAGATCTTGTTTTTATACAGTGAAAGGAAACGATAGTCGATATTTTCTATCGCTAGGTTCGTTACCATTGTATTGCATCAAACTAAGAGCTATGAATTAATCGAAGTTGTAAAACTTTGTAATAGATGTAAGTCTCATGCGACAGAAAAGAAAAAAGGCTGTTACTTGTCTAGTCGATCACGATCGCTGGTTAAAGATCAATTAAACTTGCAGTTTCTGCGTGATAAACGAATGTTACCAAACAAATTCGCATTCATTTATGGTGGTTCGAAAAAAAACGTTCGACAATATTTCGTACGATACCGTACGGAACGGATTCGATATAGAACAAACTTATGCAGATTGAGGCGACACTAGTCGATTTTTCAAAATTTCCTTTCAAAGACTTTTAAATAGACCGACGTGTAAGTACAGAAGAATTTATTCATGCGGTATTAATAAGTATAATAAAAGCTACACGAATACTTTCTTCTCACGCTGTATATCGCACGGTGAACGGAGTGTTTAGCCACAACCATATATGGTGGCTAAACCACTATAGTGGCTAGCATTCGTCAATTTTATTAACAGGATTGTATAGGTAGTGGATTCAATATTTTCTAAATTAATCTCAAACAATAATAATTGGAACGAAGCAGCAGTGCTCATGCAGACAATTTGAATGACTATGGGGCTAGGTTATGTGACTTCGCACCCTCTCTGTTTGTCAACAAACAGATTTTGTTTGTTCAAGGTTACTTCAGAGATGGACACAATTTGTTCGAAAGATTCGCTATTGTTACACGCGTTTGTGTATTCGTTCAAACTTTCTCAAAATGATAGTAGCATGTCCCATAAAAAGCTGTTTAGTGTCAGCCGAGTCTGAAATAGACTGTGGATCTTTATGTAAAACAATACAATTTTTTTCGTCACGTTCAAGATGCAGGAACCATACAAAAATGTCTTCCTGCAACAATTGTAATAAATTAAAAATAATACATAGATTTCCTTAAATCATCTTAACGTTACTTATTGTTTCAAATTACATCGACTTATTTTTGTCGCAAATACATAAAATCCGCAGTCTAATAATAATAGAACCAAAATAATTAATAGTTCCCCAGAATTATTCCCCGTAAATTGAGTATTCGTATCGAGATCGAGTCCTTTGAAAGGATCAACGATTACTTTACCATTCAGTACAGGATCGAATGCCTCATTCTGTATAAATTTTGTTAAACCGAGCAATAAGATCTATGAAGTAAGGTAAGTGTTCAATTGAAACTAGAATTTCATTGTTTAATTAAATATATATATATATATTAAGTATTGTAGTTGAACGGTAAAAATTCTGTACATGATTATTAAGGAAGAGAGAGAGAGAGAGAGAGAGAGAGATAGCGTGAATATTATTTTTTCTAAACGATATTAATACTATGAATCGGGAAGTTAAATAAGTCTAAGGTGTACATAGCAAAACTACAACGGATATCGAGAAACGTTTCATCTATAAAATTAATCTTGATTCTCAACGGTAGTTGGAAGTATCAATAATTCAACATTATAATTTATCTTGAAGAATGTATGTATCTGTATATATATACATATAATATTTATTTATTCGAAGCGTAATTTTATATTCTTCAGTATTTTACCAAAGAGTTCATTTAGTCGTATCACAATAAAGTCGGGCAATTATTTATTAAGTTTGTCCTACGAGAGAGGGAGACCTGTACAGAGACAATAAATTTGTACGAACGCTTACCAAGCTACTCTTCTTGTTTATGAATTATCTTACGAAATCACGTATCAAAAAGTTTTCTGTATCTTCGTGACTAGATGAACTACATTTCACAAAATCATTACAAAACGATCGCCTAACACATTCAAACGTTCTGTTACGAGACTCCTTTTATTTTCGTCAAATATGCATATATACATTTAAGAATGCAGATTACACGTCGTCAGCTTCTTCTCGATCATACAGTTCACGTGGTAAGCATGACCGCAACCGAATATCGCGATTCCATTGTTACCTAACAAAACCGGTGTTTGCAGGGACAGGGTACAGCATGGACACGTTGAGAACTTGTTCTGATAGCGCATTCCCCAATGATGTGCCCCGTTGCCAAAAATATTCTTGCCAATAGGTCTGCCTAGATCTTTCTCAAGGACTTCCACCAAATCGTCTCGAACCTATGGAAAGCAATTATTATTATCCTAAAATTCTTTACAGATATGAGAGTCTATTAAATTCGTATATTTTTTCGTAGAATAGTCGAGTACCTTCGCTGAGCACATTGTGTTATACTCGGACGAGTCAAGACTGTTCTTATTGAAGTTAATCGTACGCTTCATTCCATGTTGGTACAAGATTTTCGTAAATACCAGTGACTGGAACACGCTGCAACAATTCATAACAGTTACGTTTCACGATGGAATTGTTAACAAATAATTGATAAGTCGCTCATGCCATACAATTAAAGATTACCTTTTATCAATGGAAATGTTTGGAACAACCTTCTCTAACTTAACTAGTAGTGCCATGGCAAGATCAGGTCCCTGTTTCTTTATGATTTCATGTATCACAGTGCTCCAGTCTATCGACTCTAACGTATCGTTGTTTCCATGCTTAATATACTTTCCACAGAATAGACACTGTCCCTCCTCAGCCTGTTTCACCTGTGTCGCTAAAATGCTCCACAGTTTTCCATCCAACAATGGCAGAAGCATGGACAGTGCAACAGTGTCTCTGATTTGAAGGCACTGACGCAGCGAATCACACATCAGCATACAGTTCTGCTCTGTACATGTTGGCAAATACTCTCTCCACATGTAAGGTACATTGTTGCAAAAATTCACACAATGTTCTTGGTTCTCGTTCGTAAACTTTTTGAGAAGGGCCATACCGACCCCCAGGAACTTTGGTTCGGTTAACTCGTCGGTCGAGTATGGACTACCACAGGTACATCTTCTGCAGCTGTGAGCATTCATGTTGACAAATGCTTTCGTTATCTGTTTCACAATGTGCGTATTATCTGTCGACTGAAGCAGCTGCATCGAAACGTTCTCCAACAGAGTGTTGAAGTAATACAGCTCCGCGCTCCTCAATATTTCGTATAGGAATGTCTTCAGGTCGGTTAGCGTCTCGTAGAAATCTTTAATCACGTTCATTCTCCAATCAACGTCTGATATTATATTTTCTAACTCACCTTCGCTCATTGACTGTCTAATATTCCCAATTAAAGCGTTTACAGCTTCCAAGTCTGCTTGTATTTTCTGCATCGCACTTCTGTTTGGATCTAACTCCTCCGGTACTTCTTCAATATTACTTTCCTCGTGCGCTGTGTTACAGTTAGCGTCTTCAGCTTTGTTAATCTCATTGGTCTCTTCGTTTGATTCAATCTTGGAGCAACGAGATGCAGACTTGAACCGGAAAGTCTCCTCGTCGTTGGAGTTTCCAGAATTAACTACAACAATCCCCGAGTCTAATTTCTTGGGGCTAACCTTTGAATTAGATTCTAGAAGATTTGTCAGAGGGTGCAGCAACGTTGACAGCTCGTCGTCCCTGAGCATCTGCAATCTGTTCTCCACATCGCACACCTTACCGATCTCCAAGTTGCTCACCAGCTTTCTCAGTTGTACTTTGTGCATCAGACATAATTCTAAGCATTCGTAGTAGCTTTTCCTATTGTACAGGTGCAATATTAAAGAGTCTAAGAAGGATAGAGTCAAACAGTGAAACTCCCCGTCGGTCGTCATCAAATATATCTTATTCTCGACAGTTTCTGCCATGGTTATGTTCGAAAATTCGTTGTTCCATAGTATCACGGTCGCGGTCACCGGGTCAAGTATGTATAGGCCTCTGGAAGTATAGGAAAATAAATATTTCTTCGCTGTAACGAATAAATGTGTGAAGTTGACGGACTGCGGCGTCCAGGTCGTCTGCTCCATTTGCTTCTGGTACGTGGACTTTCTAGGATTCGGTTTGCATATTGTTACAGGTGGAATGGCCAGAGCCTCTTTGAACTGATGAGTCTTCATCACTACCCCGTTTGCAGACACTTCCCACAGTCTGGAGCCTGGTCGAGCACAGAATATCTGTGGGAAGTTGTCTTCCTGTACGTTACTGTTGCCCTCAGGAATGAAACTGAAGGTGCGCTTTCTGTTGGTCAACTTTTCCTCTTTTTGAGCAGCCAATGTATCAGCATGTTCTTCAGAATATGTCTTATAGAAACAGGCACCGAATTCCCCATTGCGAGCCTTGTTCCCCACCTGTTTATACTGTTCTTGTACGGTATCGCAAATGTAGCAACGAGTCAAAGTCGATGCTAATAACAAAGGTGAAGAGAAACTGAGCTGCACGATGGCCGAATCAAGATCCATCAGAGCACACGCTGGTGTTTGAAACATGCCGTTAACCTGAAATCATTTTTATTCGATCAGTATACAGTTGTCTATGCGTTCACACGCATATAGATTAAACATATTCCTCACCTTAAAAATTGACAATACCATAACTGAGATTTTACCATTCCAATCACCTGCGTACACTTCGGAGCTACTGTCGTTCCAACAGAGGCTGTTGATCTGCTCATTTATGTGCTCCGTTGATACTGCTATTAATTTTGGCGTGGGCTTCAACGATACCAAACAAACCGCTCCACGTGTGGTGGCTAATGCAATCGTTCGCTCATCGGGCGATATCAGAACTCGAGAAACAGCTCCCTCCTTTTAAGCAAATAAAAATTAGCGTGGTATTGTAAAGTTGTTATACCTTACGACCATCGCTGATTCAATACAACTGTGCTAACAACACCAGACCAACATCCCTGCATTTAAATTATTATATTCGGTAGGATTGTGTACGTCGATGTTGGTCCAGTGTTGTTCACGTGCAATATTAAGCCAGCGACAGAGACTATAAGAACTAATTTACTGATAGTGGTATTAGTTGCAGAAAAGAACATGGTTTTCTTGAAAACAGGTAGATGCTGCCGCTGGTTGAGCCCAGGATGATGTAGTTGGAGGACGTGTTGAAACATGTGTACTGTGAATTAATGAGAGCATACAGTTTGCGTTGTCAGGTTATGAAACGGTTGAATAGTTTTACCATTTCCTATCGTTACTAGAACATTCATATTCGCAGGCAAAGGAGAAACAAAACTATTTCCTCCGGTTAACGGAACAATCGAACGACAAGTTCATTCGAACTTGACAAGCCGAGTGACAGGAAACCGTGGATGGCAGTACACGCGATAACAATGAAACAACAAAGAATTAATCGATAAAGGTGTCACAGGTGTGACTGTCGCGGGGCCGTAATCTATTCTTGTTTATTATGTAAGGGTAACTTGATAATTGAATGCAGTACCTTGATCCGTTGGGTTGAATTGATGGGCTTGTACAGGAGAGAATTGATTTCCTCATACTCTGACAACACGTACGGAAACTCCTGCATAATTCGTCGGGATCTCGTGCGTAACGACACAACACCGTGATACGTGCCACCAGAGGTTAACCCTGATAAATCCTGACAAGTTTTGACATGTATTTATTGTAACACTGTCGCATGCACTGTCGGCACGGTCGATCAGCGAATGTTCTCACGTAAACAGTCGTCGCTGCGGGAATACCAGTGAATACCTGGCCGGGGCAGTGGTTCTCAACATTGCCATTAATAGTCCCAGTAACAATACTATTGTTTAACAAATATGCACTATTTTTTTGCACTTGATTTTCACAGGTTTCATTGTTTTTTCGCATCTGAATTTCTCTAGAGATATGATCGAAATCAAGAACTGTGTGAGTATAGGTTATGAGACTTATACAGGGTGAGGCGCCAGAAACAGGCCACCTGAATAACTCGGCTGCTATTGGTGTTAGGAAAAATGTAATCAAACAAGAATTTTATTTACAGTGAACAGATCTGTCGAGTTCCAAAGGAAACTAAAGCTTAGTTATAAATTCTCCGGAACTCTTTTTGCTATTTTTACGTCTACATATATGCGCGTCGTGTTTTAGTCAGAATATTTAGTACAGATTCATGGAATCCACGGTCTAGTAGTGACGGTTCTCGTTTTAGTACCGTTCCCCTTTCATTAATAATTATTGTATTTCCACCGGGCAGTTATTCTGTCGTTATTCCGCGAGTTATCCGGAGGTTGGGAAAGGCGTTTCGCTATGTCTTTAACCGCGGAAGGCTTGGAGAGATTTTCCACGTTTCCAGTCATCGTGAAAATTCGCTGACTCTCCTTGTTCCTCGTGAGAACCTCCAAAAGTTGTTCGTTCCTTTTTCCACTGTACGTAGGGCGTATCGTTGTTTTCCGTGTCTTGATCTATGAAAAAGGTAATGACATATTAAAACGAAAGGACTGTGACCTTGTTTCAAATGAAAATAATAAAGTTGCAGAGATCAATGAAGTTGTACTTTTATTTTTTTCCAGTTACCAAAAACCTTATGTGATCTTCGTAACACATTTAATTTTCCCACTTTACCTGGATTATGGTTCCTCCCTCGCAATCCTTGAGCGTAACAGTGTTCAATGAAGAAGCCCTAGATAACTCTTTAACATTCTCCTTGTCGATAATTCGCGAGTTATCCACCAAATGATCACAGGACACATATCTCCGTGGTTTCTGTTTCCGGTTCGACTTCTTCCACTTCATCATGAATCCCAATAAATCTTTGAAAGACCTCTTTCGATCATGCTTCCTTCTCGAGTCTTTTACACCAATCTCTTGTTTACTATCTGTATCTGTAAATATCTTCTCCAAAGTGCAGCTGTTCAAATCGTTTGTACTTTTCCTCAATCGTCTCGAATTCACAAAATCCACACTATGTCTTTGCAATAATTTTTCCTCGAACAGAAATTCCTCATTTTCCCTATCATCAACGACCGGTAGTCTTTTGGAAACTAAATCAGGTCGGCAACGATTAATCAAAAATGTTCCGGTGGACCTTGGATTAGAAAATTGACAATTTCCACTCATCTCTTCGATATTTTGTAATCTTCCGCTCAAAAAATCAGAATTAGGGTTTGAGTAATCGTTTCTTCTGTAGTATTCGGTGAAAAATTCATCGTCGGCTTTACAGACTTCGTTTTTCTTCTCTAAAGATGCTAGAAGCTTCTTCAGAAGATTTTGCGATTTCTTCGGCTCATGTTTCTTCGCGAATTTTCGTTTTTCCTGTTGAGAATCTGTGAATGTGTAAGTTCTGTAGCGATCTTCTGGAATGTTTCGTATTCTATCCGCTATGTTGACGCTTCCAACTTCGTTGAGGATATTGGAAGTTGATTTGAAACGACGATCCCCAAGTTTTACAGCCATTTTTAATAATTATTCCTATTTTTCTTTATTCTACAAATTTTTCTGTTCACATTTACCGAGATCGTTTTACTCTGATTTCAAGTCTGACTGTTGTTTTGGTGATTTGTCAACGACGCTGATTTGCCGCGACGTGTCTGCCCGCTTGATACAGTTATACTAAATCCCTGTCGAACGATAAATACCATAGAGGTCGACTGTTAGTGTATATAAACGATCTAATCTCTTTTTTCGAGTTCTGAAAAGAAAACGAGTTCTTGTTAATCATAGACTTGCGGATCTTCATGGGAAATAAAGATTGTTTATCTCGAAGCCGGTCTTGTAATCATTTCGCGAGCGTTGATTTAGTATTTTTGCGCAAGTATGTGGAACGAGCAGCGATTATTCATTCATTTCGTTTGATCATGCCACGGATTTCTTCGGTAGACAGGTAATTAGGAATTCGACACGCGAGAAGATTGTTAAACAACTGTTAGCGATGCTCGATTATCGATTGCGCAGACAATATCTGTTGTCACAGATCGCAAAAATAGACACGACGCAATCTTCGAATTAAAAATATCGTTTCATAGCAAAACGATACTACGATAAACCATAATTGAAGATTGATGAAAACGGCAGAAAATATATGTATTTATATAATATATTTATTTATCTTTCCACTCGATTTCCCTAAAACTGAACTAAAGTGGCGATATTTCTTTTAACTAAGGAGAAGTCTCTTCCAGTTAAAATGAAATGATCACTTCCTATATTTGTATAATGTATCATATAATAGTAGGGTACATAGGCGGGTTCTAACTCACTTTTTTAAGGTTAAAGGAGCAGAATTAGGTAAACGAGGGGAGGGTGGGGGGAAGTTGCCTATACGGCGAGCCTCCTTATCTTGATAGCTGACACCCCTTCTTATTTTGAAAGCTCTTTCGTTGGCAAGGGGAGGGGAAAGGGGGAGGGGATGGGAAAGTTGGTAGTACAGCGATCCCTCTTGTCAAGGACAGTTTCGTGGTGTACTCCCTACCTAATTCTGCTGTTTTAGCCCCCAAAAAGTGAGTTAGAATCCGCCTGTATACCCTATTTATAATTGTTAACAAACCTTCTTGCATTATTAAAATTTGCCATAAACGCATAAAAATTCGCAGTCTATTCGTCATGGGATAGGAGGAAGCAACAAAATGACTCAAAATCGAGTAATCTGTTCTTTATTCTTGTCTTCTCCAATTACAAAATACAAATTGAAAATACGTGATCTTCTCACGCAAATCGTTTATCGTCGCAACCATACTTTCACTAAAAACTTAGAAGTTGAACGACAATTGCAAAAGACACCGCTCCGTAACAATTACATACACGCGCAAAACTTTCTTTCGTTTTGCGCCACATTATCCACTGCTCGGCAAATAAGTCAACGATAAAAATCTCAAATTCACGATGAACACGCAAAATCTGCGAATAATAGATTAACATAATCAAATATAAAAGACAACTTAACTCGTTCTACCGATTTATCGCGATAAGAAATATTTCGCCTTATTCGAAGAAAGTGAATAACGTTTATTAATGATTACGCGTTCGTGGACGTGTTTATTTATCGCTAAATATCATCCTGGAAAGCTTCGTGTTTCATTAAGTACATATTCTATATTTCGAGACGGAAATATATTTTTCCGATTATATTACACAATTCTGTTCGTATTCTGCGCGCAAATTTTTGAAAACATTAACACGTTCGCCGTCGCACTAACAATTTTAAACTTATCGCAGTTTATTCAAAGAACTAGCAAGACTTACTATTACCGACTCTGGATGTTATAAATTACATTTTTCTTACTCAAGTTTATAGAAAGTGGGATTGATATAGAGAGTTTCACTTTTCTGCTGAATGACTTTGCTATGTACGAAATAATATTCATTAATTTGGAATACTACAATAGACAATGTACAATACTCTTTCGAGAAAAATCAATTTAAAACAATTTAAAAATACAAGTTGAATAATCTACTTTAGCATATATAACATGGATAATATTAGGAAGTCCGAGTCGATGACAATCGACGAATTATCTCGTCCTCGGCGGATTAAAATATGAAAATCAGGGGGGTTCGTTCAACGACGAAACCCAAAACATAGTTTCGAAACGTGCGAAAAAGAACGTTTCTCGATCTATCAATATTCGATCAAAAGCAAATCCAATATCACAAGAAACTCGCAGAATAACCAGAAATCGCGGACGCAGAACAAAAATTGCTCGGTGGTGAAAGATTCTGGCTTTTACAATGATCTATAGATCTAAAAATAATCTTCTACTGCCCTCATTCTCAGGCGAGTACACATTACAAAGATTATAAATATTAAAAGTCTCTTTTCTTAATAGTAAATAATATATTGCCCCAACTTTTTCTATCACAAACTCAATGATAAGTGGAAAATTGCCCCGTAGGGCAAGTCAACGGCGCATCCAGAGTACAACTATTTCCTATTTTGTGCTAAAACTTGCTAACCCGGAACGTGGTTCCAGTGCCACACTTCCTCCTAGACGCTCTCGTGATCCTGTTCTTAGTACTAACCTCGGTTGAACTCTCGTACTGTGTGTCTTCGGACCAGTTGCTGTCCGTGGTCGTGCAGCCGGCCGGCGATTTATCGGATCTATCAGAGTATCCAGAATCGATGACGATGGTCTCGTCAATCCTGAAGAGGTTCTTAGACAGTGCAGGATTTTTTTTGAAGGTTGCTCCCCATGGAATCTGCGCGTTTTCGTTGTCACTGTCGCTCCTGATGGGGCTGACGCATGGAGACGAATCGCCATTAGCTGAAAGTCTCGACATCATGCTCAGAAGGGAGCTAGTCCTGGGTAGTTTGCACCTGGCCACCGGAATCCAATAAACGGAGTCGTCTTCTTGACGATGTTTCTGCTCCGTAGCTTTATTGGTGTCCAGGGACACATCGAAGTCTAAGGTTTTGCGACTATCATCGCTTTCCACCAAAATTGGAGACCTTCCTTCAGAGTCGCTGCTCTCGGTGTCGTTGGAATACACTGGCGTTGAGGAGGATTTGGCATCCGATTCGCTAGCACTTCCTAAATCGTCTATGTTTCTGATCGTCGAAGTGAACGATTCCTGAACAGTATCATCCAAGAGCGACGAGTTTCCTTTCTCCATAGCGTCAACCACGGTTTTCACAAAATTCTGCTGTACTCCGGAAACGTTGTCCTGTTTTCGGAACTGGGCTTGGTTGATAGCCCTCGCTGTCATAGCTGTGATGATCTCTCGGACCACGCTCTTCTGTTTAGAAGGCTGTTTGCTCCTCACCACGTTCTCCAGCTCCATCGACTTCCTCCTGGAATTCAGGAACCTGGTGCTCGGAGAGTTTGCCAGATCCTGGTCAGTGTCCTTCTTCTTCGAGGACTCTTCAATATTCTTCATCTCGCAAGACCCCCATGACGTCCTTCTGGAGTTGAAGGATTTAGTAGCGGAGGAGTCTGCATAGGATCTCTCCATCTCCTTCCTCCGTTGCGCCAGTATCCTTGAAGCTTCTTGAAGCTCCTTCAACTCCTCAGGAATTATCGACATCCTTCTGGGCTTCGAGATTCTGGTGCTGGGAGACTCCACGTTCTTCTTCTCCATCTCTTTGTTCTTCCTCGGCTGCACTAGAGTCTTTGAAGACTCTTCAATGTTCCTCCAATCTTCAGGAACTATCGACATCCTTCTGGACTTCGAGATTCTAGTATTGGGAGACTCCACGTTCTTCTTCTCCATCTCCTTTTCCTTTCTCGGCTGCGCTGGAGCCTTTAAAGCATTTTCAATGCTCTTCCAATCTTCAGGAACTATCGACATCCTTCTGGAGTTATGGGACCTGGCGCAGGGAGACTTCGCATCCTTCTCCAGCCGTGCCGGAGTCTTCGGAGACTCTTCAAGATCCTTCGACACCGCAGGAACCATCGATTTCTTCCATTCCAGCTGGGATCGCTTCACAGGAGTTCTCTCGCTGATATTAACGCTCTCCACCTTCTTCACGATCTCTTGAACCGAAATTGATGAATTAGGAAAGTCCACTGGCTCGAAAACGATTGGGTCGATTGACCGGATGTTCTCGTCTAACAAGTGTCTCAGTCTCTGGCTACGTTTATCAGATGTCTCTTTATAGCTGACCGATAGTGGGTTATCACACTTTGATTTCAAAGTGGAAGTTCTATATTCCATACTCCTCGAAGCTTTCTCAGAGTCATCGCGCATCGATGCGTCCTTCCAGCTGTCCTCGAAGATTGAGAGTTTCCTCAGAATGTTCTCGGAAGGCTGTCTTCTTCCTTTTGGAGATTCTTCAAGGATCGTTGACGAGAGGAGGCTACCCACAGAAAATTTTGGTGTCGAAACTGCGCGGACTTTGAATTTCGACTTTGTCTTGGGTGTTATTTGAGCGTAGATCGGTTCTGGAGGTTGGACGTTGTCTTCCGGTTGATCTCCCTCTGTTTCTTTCTTGTTAGGCGAACTCGTCTTCTGTGAAGTTATTTGAGCGTAGATCGGTTCTGGAGGATGGATGTTGTCTTCTGGTAGTTCTATCTTTCTCTCTCTCTTGATAGGCGAGCTTGTCTTCTGAGGAGTGAATTTAGAGTCTTCTGAAGTCTTGGAGGAGTCGTTGTTGATCTTCTTGGTCGTTTTCGTACGTTTTGTTAATACGTATGTACCGTAATTGGAGACGCCAGGGATCGGATTGTCATCTTGACGCGTTAGCTCCAAAGGAGAAGGCTTTCGACTCAGCACAATGTTTATGTTGTTTAACTTCCGGGATGGAGACATTTTTGGAAACGTCTTGCTGATATCGCGTCTGGGTGTTACTTGTGGGATACTCGTGTCCATCTTTTCTGTCATTGTTGATGGAGATTTCTGCTCTTTCGAGTTTGGAGATTTTTGGCAGCGTTGAACCTTGTAGGTGCCTGTAGACGGACTGTTCAATCCTGGCTTTTCCGGCGATTTGTTTGATGATGTATCTGTAAAAGATGACAGAAGTTTGTTAGAACAGAAATCAAATTAGGGCTGTAACTTTACCGAAGCTTCGAAGACTTCGAAATTCACATGCAAAAATGAAGAGGCATTTTTGAAAACTTTCTTATATGGGCCCTTAAAGAAAATTTAAAATACATGTTTTGTAGATCTACGTTAGTTACATACATGCTGAAAGTTCCATCGAAATCCATTAACCTATACACGAACTACAAGCGATTAAAAAAGTTTCAAAATGCCTTTTCCATTTTTGCGTTTAACCATGTAAATTGTAATTTTTGGAAAATTTTTGGTACCATAGTATGTCATAAATCAATGTTTTGATTATAAAAAATCAGGTCGTTTAGTACAATTATAAAAAAGTTATTCTGTTTTGAAAAGTGTACGAACACTTTGTACCACCCACTGTATATTTCTTTCAAATCAAAACTGAATTTTCAATCATTATATTTTCATCTAAATTCAAATTCAACTTTCAGCGACCCAATCGAACTTTCAATTCTAGTTTTATTAATTAGATTAGATGGCGATAGATACCTGATAGAGTCGATGCATTCAAATTCGTCACAGAAGTTCTTTTCCAATCAGGATGCTTCCAAGATGGTGGGCGACAATCAACCGGAGTGTTGTTTAAAATTTTAGGCGGGTTCGAGCGTTTGTTCAGATACCACTCCGGAATAGAAAGACACTGTATAGATCTCTGAACCTTCAATTCTGCTTCTGTCAATTGTCTCTCCTGTAGAAAAAGAATAACCATTAGAATGCTCCGTTTTAATCAACTCGAGAGAATCCTACTCTTGAAATCATGAATGAAAATTTTATTCGATTAAATAATGATCTTACGACTTCAAGTATAAAATAATAACTTATTTTAATAGGAATAATGTCTAAGAAGGCAGTGGCACTGTTTGTTTCTTTGACATGTAGCTCGAGCACGTTGAACCTTGCGAGCACGTTCTTATACAGTTGTGATAGTCACAGGTAAACAATCAGTGTAACGATCATCCAGAATTGACGAAAAACTTATTTTTGAAGTTAGCCAGAAATCATTTCACTTAGAAATCACGTTAAATTCTATTATAGTAAACATAGTATATCGAATATTTAACTTGTAATTACTCGCGTACAATACTTTCAGTCTCAAAACTTTAAATCTAGCGTTCCAAGCGTAAACAAAGGTGTCTACTACACTGAAAAATATTTATTTTGCTATTTTGTTTGATAAAAATTACGTAGAAAGTGGCGTGCGAGTAGCTGAATGATAAAACTAATCCCGTAAAAATAGATCCAATAAACAAACCGACTTAGCAATCCACTTATAATAGTTAGACTACGGATCTTTATGCAAAATGAAAACATTCTACCACAATTTGCAACAAGCTGGAGTAAAATAAATGTCTAACGTCTTGTTGAATATGTTGAATATATAAAAACTAATATAGTAGTATTTTTAATCTTAAATGGATAATATCCGCGGTGTAATAACTGTATTTGAACAAATACTAACTTGTTGGCCGCAGAACAGCATGTTGTTTCTAATCCACATCGCCGGCACGGACATTTTCGTAAATATTCGAAGACAGCACAATACAACAACGGGATAATTGTCACAACTTCGAGTTCGATTTGTTAAACTGTAAACTGCACGATACTAAGCTAAACGCGTTACAAATAGAGTCGTCAGATCGCCTCCGTCGTGTTGCTGATTGAAAATCAACAGAGCCGCGAAATTGGTAGGCATGGGTAAGAAACTGATGATGAATTTGACTGATGAACGTTCCACAAATTTCGTGCCACTTATGAACTCATCAACCCTGACGGGCCTCATTATATAGCCTCAAGGGTAGCTACCCCCACTACGCGCACCCCAACCGCTAGACCCCTAACCGTGCACAGGATTAGCCTACTCGCCGCTACTGCCAATATTTCGGTTTCGGGATTTTTCCTACAATGACAACAATCTTTCGCAACTTAAAACGAATGATGAAATTAACCCTTATACGTTCCTCAGGGTGAAAATTCATCCATTCAATATTCTCGCATACTGTAAAATTATTCATCCTTTTATATTCACTTCGTGAGATGTATTTCTTCAAAATGTGATTTCGTAAATGAAACATAATGTGTTGATTTAACGTGTAAAATAAAAATGGGTGAATTGTCATCTCAGTCTCTTTTATGCAGCTATTTTTAAGGAGCATACGAGGGTTAAACAATTCAAAAATAAGTTTTAAGAACAAACATAACTTGGATCGAAACGTTGAGAATTTTCTACATTGCAAAATTGCTTGTTTCAACAATTGATCGAATCTGTGCACCGAAAACATCACACAATTTCTAATAACTTGGTTAAAATTGGACTGTACGATTTGCATTTTTTTGGGAAGTTAGAGAAATTAGTTCACTGCGTTATGCGACGAGAAATTTTTCCAGAAATTGCAATTGGTCGGAATTCTAGAGAAAATACTAAAAGTTTCATGACAATACTTTTTTATGTGGGTCTATATTGAAAATTTAAAAGTTATAATAATTAACCCTCTGCACTCGGAGTTGTTATAACTCGAAAATGAAACATTGCTTGATGAAATTGATACAATACCTCATTCAATAATTAATAGGTTTAGTAATTGATTAACTATCAACACGTTTAAAAATTTAAATAATATTTTGAATAATGGTACAGCAATTTTTGTTTTTATGATAGAAATTGCAGGATATTACAACATTGACAAATATTATAAACAGAAGCGCTAACGTTACCGTTAACGCGTCAGAAGGAATAGCTGCAAGTACAATTGTTTAGAGTTTCGGGGAAAACTTGGAAGAGGGAGGGTTGCCGAAGGATTAATTATGGCGTGGAAGACCCCACGGTGCCCGTAAGGACAATCACGGTCGCTTAGAGTGGCCGGACTATGGCAGGGTAAGACGACTGGCGACATTGGCAACGATATAAATCCTTGGAAGCGTCTATACCTGTCCGTCTGACCTTTTCTTGCCTTATTACACGTTTGTTTCCATCCGAGTTGCCGTTTCAATCAACGTGAATCGCTCCCTAAACATGGAACGGTCGACGGTAACCACAGTGTGTCACTGTGAGTGAGATATTATTATTTTACCGTGCATACGATTTATCATAGACATGCACTCGAGCTTATTGTGCTCGCGTAACTGGAGGATCATGCGAACAAACTACTGCTCAGTCGCATAAAACAGAAGAAAATATTTGAAAACAAGCAAATCCCGATGCTAAAAACTTCAAAGAATTTTGCGAAAATAATTTCACCCTTTTGCATATCAATTTCACCCATTATGAATACTGAAAATTGATTATTCATTTAAATGAAATTATACATACGTCTGAATCCTCAATGGTGAAATTGATTTGCGAAAGGGTGAAATTTAGGGCTGTAACTTTTCCGAAGCTTCGAAGTTTTCAAGTGCTTTCAACAAGTGCCCGAAATTTCAAAGTCTTTGAAACGTGTGAAAAGGGGAAAGGTGTCCCACGATCGGGAAAATCGATGTCGGTCGTGTCAATGAAGAAAGTGGAGTGGAAATTAGAGTTGGAGTGAAAGGGAGGGCGTGAAGAAAGTGATGGAAAGTTGAGTTGCTCTTCCTCGTAGCGGGCCTCGGAATTCGGACCGTTACCCACTTGGTGGGGAATCAATCGCGTGTGTGGAGGGGAGGGCTGGACGTGGGACCAGATCCAGTGGTCCCATTTGACACGAGTCTCGCGTGAAGTGCGCTTGTCAACGAGAAAAGATCGTTACTATAATATATCACGATTTTTCGCGACCTGGTTCGATCTCGCGTCCCTGGACAGGTGCTAAAATCTCCCGGACCCGCGTCTACAGACTCAAGAGATTAGAATGGTAACGCGATTGGGCCCGATTTACGATCGTTGACCACGGTGAAGCGAAAAGAACGTAACGGGACAGCGGACAAAGGGGATCCGGAACGACGAACGCGGCCCCTCGATGGTTTACAGGTAAGGGTGGAATTCTGGGGACTCACTGCGCGCTCAGGTAACCAATTGGGCCTAATTGCACCGACTCTGTACGGTGGACGTTTAAATGCGTTGGGGCTCGGGGTTTTATGGAGTAATTGCACGAATTGCATTGAAATGTTGCATGTACTTTTTTGTGAAAAATGAAGTTGTCTTGTCTCGTATAAACGAAGAGAATTGATTTGGTAAAAAATTCAGAAATAATAAAAATCGTTCGAACCAATTGTAACTTCCTCCTTTAATAATTGTCGTTTCAATTGTAATCGAATAAACATTTGTCCACCATGTGCTTGAATGATATATCTAGATATAAAGAATGAAATTCTGGTGGCTGACTGTATATTGATAGCCGGGCGAAAAGACGTAACGGAACCATCACCGAAAGAAGCAAAGAATTTCATGGCACTTGTGTAATCGAGAGATGAAAATTATTAGCGTATATGTAAATTTATGTAAAGCTGGTTTTCGGAATGCTGTGAAAAAACACGACCAGTGGATGGCTTCTTTCCTGATCGAAATCGTTACATTCGATTCAATAACTTGAGAATACTTTTGATTAACTTTTACCTTGATTTACTGTTAATTAACTTCTAACAACCGCGTATTAGTAGAAGAGATATGAATCTTTCCATGCAATGAAATTTTATTTAAAAATCTCGCAGGACATTTCTTTCACGCTTTGCAGAATGAACCGGCGACTACAGTGCATCGTGAAAAGCCAATTTCTGCAAGCACGAGATGCAACTCGACGAAATCTTTGTACAGGTAAAACAAAGTTCGAATAATATTTTTATTAAAATTCGAAGGGTTGATAAGATTTGCACATTGAAAGCGTTGAAATCGCTGACGAAGAAAGGCGCTTCGAAGTCGTTGGAACTTAATCAAGCATTCAACGCGTGTCCAACGTTTGTCCATTGTGCGTTTAGGCGCGGGAACGGTGACCTCGACGAGGATATGCAGCCTGGATCATGATACCTCGATCCATGCGAGGCCATACTATGAGATCCCGGGACCGAAACCGATCCCGATCCTCGGGAACACCTGGAGACTGTTTCCGGTAATCGGTCAATACCAAATTTCGGACATGGCGAAAGTGTCGCAAATGTTTCACGATGAATATGGAATCATTTGTCGTCTAAGTGGATTAATCGGCAGACCGGATCTACTATTCGTCTACGATGCCGACGAGATCGAGAAGATCTACAGGCAGGAAGGTCCGACGCCTTTCAGACCATCGATGCCATGTTTGGTGCGATACAAAAGCGTTGTCCGTAAGGATTTCTTTGGAAATCTGCCTGGCGTTGTCGGAGTGTATGTACAATTAAATATTATCTTCTTATCGCGAGTGCTCAATCTTAAGCCAACCCTACCTTTATGGGAAAAATTAATATTACGAGAATTTTAAATCACTGTTATATTGTTTTCAACCTGTTAAACATATTTCGAAAGAAAATCAATTTCTATTTCACTAGAAAATGTTCATTTCGCGTAAAAATCCGACGCGTTCAGCCGGATCTTATAAAATTGCATTCTTGTGAACGATCACACTTCGTTGCCAACTAATACAACGTCTTAATGCGAAGGTGATAAGACATTCTTAACGCAACATGGTTTCTGCATTACAATCTTGCAATTACCGCATGACTGCATCGAGAACAAACTAAAGTTCGAAGTGGTATCCGGTGGATCACGCGCGCAGTTCCCCTTGGCCCTCAAACAACTCGCGAGAACGTCCGGTTAACATAACAAGCATGAGTTCACCGAAGATGACATAATAAAATATTTGCTTGTTCCAGACACGGAGAACCTTGGCGAGAATTTCGTACGCGCGTGCAGAAGCCAGTTCTACAACCGCACACTGTTCGAAAGTACATCACGCCCATCGAAGTGGTTACCGTCGATTTCATAAAAAGGTAATTTCGGTTGACCCTTACGTTCCGAGGTCCATGCTATCGTAATCGGCAGCCTTGATTCGTCTAAATTCTGAAAGTTTCACCTGACTGACGAAAAAATTGACGTAACAAATTATTCGACCAGACTTTCTATCTTTTAATAATATTTAACAATATCTAATAATTATAATAACATTTTTACATCGCATACTCAATCGTGGTTAGAGGCATCAGAAATGTGAACGTATAATTGCGAACGATTTGTTTTAGGATCGAAGAGATTAAAGCCGAGGATGGAGAACTACCTGGCGACTTTGACAATGAGATCCACAAATGGGCTCTAGAGTGTTTGTATACATTTGAATAACAATTGAAACATTTTATTAGGTATTAAAGCTACGAAAAGTAGATGAAACGTTTAATATTTATTGTACGATATACAAATATTACTATTATTTATTATAGACGGACTAAAGTCCTTTTACATAAGTGTTTAGAATAAAAAAGAGAAAGATACAAGACTACTCGTCTAATAACAAAGAAGGGACATGCACAAAAAGATTGTCATATAATCCTGTGTAGTTGCATTTTTTTATTTTGTAGAGAATCAATGAAAAAATCAATACGATTATGATAATAGATATAGATAATGTTTCTAGATTCATTGTAGTTAATATTGTGGAGTAATCATGATCAAAAAATCACATTAGATTATTTTGCTTATATGAACAAAACCTGAGAAATTTATGCTGCACCCTCTCGAGCATGATTTTGTAAATATGAAGAACAATGCGTAGGTATCGGTCGAGTGGCTCTCGACGTTAGATTAGGCTGTCTGGGGGGTACGCTGACTCCGGACTCGGAGCCTCAGAAGATCATCGACGCAGCAAAGTTCGCTCTAAGGAACGTAGCAGTGCTCGAGCTGAAAGCTCCTTTCTGGAGGTATTTGCCTTCTCGTCTCTGGACGAGATACGTGCGCAACATGGATTACTTCAAGGAGTGAGTGAAACTGTGCTTGCATACTGGAGTACACACGACATTACTAGATTGCGGATCTTCTCAGGGTATGCATGAAGTACATTGACGCAGCGATGGAGAGGTTGAAGACCAAGCAGGCTGTCAACGACTCTGACTTGTCCTTGATGGAGAGGATTCTAGCCAAAGAGACTGACCCCAAAATGGCTTACATCCTTGCGTTGGATTTGATTCTAGTTGGAATAGACACTGTACGTAGATGAATAACGTTCGCAATGACGATCATTTTCAATGAACGAAACAGTAAAACGATAAGCAAGTATTTATTTGTTTTACGATGATGCAGATCTCTATGGCTGTCTGTTCTATACTGTATCAGTTGGCAACGAGACCGGAGGAACAGGAGAGGATCTACGAGGAACTTGTTAAAATTCTTCCCGATCCATCTGTTCCTCTTACCACGAAACACCTTGATCAGGCTGTCTACATGAAAGCCTTTATACGCGAGGTTTTTAGGTAAACTTCACTATAACGATTTATACAGGGCGTTCCCTGTATAATTGTTGAAAGTATAGTTAGGAGTAATAACTGATCACGGACACTTGAAACCAGAATAGCTTTTTTATGAATGGATCAAACGATTTCATTTTCTCTGTAAGGCTGGAAGAGTTAGTTTCGTAAATGACCTCTAATAAATATGTTGGACAAATGCATTCGGTCGCAATTGTGAAGAACAATCGTAAAAATTGATTTTTACAAATTCTTTATCTGGGTCATTATATGCGTTCTGTCCATTCATAGAAAAGCGAAATGAGTGATGCTCCAAACTGTACGATAAACAATGTGACATTTCAGAGTGTATTCTACAGTAATCGGAAACGGCAGGACGCTGCAAAATGACATTGTAATTTGCGGCTACAAAGTGCCGAAGGGAGTAAGTAGTGGATGTTTAAATATAGTTCTCTTGATAAATTTTTTGCCGAGGATGTTACAAAATTTCCCATAAATCTAATCACAGATACAAGTGGTATTCCCAACAGTCGTAACTGGAAATATGGAAGAATACGTGAAAGATGCTAAAACGTTTAGGCCTATGAGGTGGATCGAGGAATCTACGAAAGAGGAATTACATCCTTTTGCATCTTTGCCGTATGGTCATGGTGCTCGCATGTGTTTAGGTAGAAGGTTTGCCGATTTAGAGATGCAGGTGCTGCTTGCGAAGGTAGACAAACATAAATAATATCGTGTACAAAAATTAACTGACATTTTTTAATGATTCCGACTAATTCTTGTCAATTTATACTTCTGACACAAAACTATATTTCAGTTAATACGTTCTTACAAATTGGAGTACCACTACGAACCACTCAAATACAAAATCACGTTCATGTACGCTCCTGATGGTGAACTGAAGTTCAAGGTGATACGAAGATAATGAAGAGGAATCGTATAGATCATATAAATCGTCGAAGATATTCGTTCAACGTGTAAAGTCGCCTTCTTGCTTGTTGTCTTCTTTTCTTTTTATTTTTGTACATATACCAAAATAAATAACTCGACCGCGAATGCATATGCAAAATGTATAGCCTAAAATCCCCAATCTAGAAATAACAGATTTATTGGTCGCTGCTTCTTCGAAGCGGTCTATCTGTCGATGAATTTCAAGTTTAGAGGTCCTTTGGGCGTGTACATAGGGTTGATATAGTATTCCAGCTTCTCGTAATGATATTCGATCTTGTAACGCTGGAGAATCTGGAACAAGAACAATTTTACAACAATCGAACATGAATATACATATATTTAAAAGAAGGACGTATATTCAATTTCATTAAACAGCAGCTCTTTTCTCACTTGGAAAATTAAATAATTCAATAATGAACTAAACAAATAACACGATGTAGTTATTTTCTTAACTACAAAAATTTGTTATATGCGCCCTTCTTAAATATTCATCCGTGAAAACGAAATGTATGAAATACATATAACGTGCAAATTGATGAATATTTTTTTACTGATTTTTATACCGACAAAATTGAAACACCGCGTATATAGCTCTGTTCTATCAAGTGAACATTACTTTGTTTGTTACAAAGCATCGCACATTTTACACACACAAAAAACCCATGAAACGTAATTGACGAACGTGTCAGCATTCCCTTCACGCTCTCTCGCCACTCTTCTCCTCTCAATTATATCTGTTCTCGTCCACGGTGACCTAAATGATTAATGGGGTTCTCGAAAATGACGGAAGAACGTGAAGTGAAATTTCTTAGGGCAAAGAACTAGAAAGCGAGTACAACCGACTCCTTAATGACAGAAGTTTCTCTTGTACAATTGCCGTAGTTTCAATTGTTCTTATTGTTACCTGCGTGACTTTGTTCAATATTCCTGTGACCTTCTGCCAATTTCTGTGTGTTTGTAAATTGTGGTAAATTAGTTTCTATGATTGCGCGTGAGTACAGGCTTTGATTATGCAGTAGGACCTCGATTAACCGGATCCCGATTATGAACGAATATGCGTTTAAATATTACGAAGGGAAATCAATTTTCAAAAGTGAAAAATTCATTTTGAAATATAATGTACATCTTAATTATGGCCCCCGAATCTCAATTCATCGGGCCTTAATTTGTCCGGGCTGTTTATCTCCCGATCATTTCGGTTAATCAAGATTCTACCGTGCTTTGAAAATGAAATGGACGATTCTGTAAAATTTTGTCTGCCAAACGAATATTCAGGAAAAAGGTTCAGGTAATTTCGTGCAGAGTTTCATTGCGGGAAAACACAGCGCGCGCAATAAACAGAGTTCGCAAATCCAGGGTTGTTTTGGTAACGACCCTAGATTTATTGGCCCTCGCGACGGTGAAAGTAATTGCCCAGTTTTATTGACGTCATTACTTCGTCGCGTACCTTGGTATAAAACAGCGAAAGCAATTGAACATCGTGAAACTATACTCGGTCCGAGTATGCGTTTCATCTACTTTATTCGGAAATATATGTGTGATATTCTGCTTGCACGTAGTCCTATACAATTCAAAATTTCAAAGCTAATTCCGAGAATTTTCCTAGGTGTACTGAAGGTCCGCATTACAGCCAGGTATACCTCGGATTATCGCGGCACCTAGGTAACAGATTCAGGTACCTCAACAACCGTAATCGTCCCCGGTAATAAACGACGAATTCTCGGTTTATTGTTCCTGAGCGTTTACCATGACCACCAAGCACGCTAACGGGAACTGTACTTAACGAGTATAAGCACAATGTAATAAAACTCCGAAATTCTGGTCCCTTCTTCACCAACTCCTTTTTCCCTTCCTCTTCTTTCCACCAAAAGAATCGGCACGGAACGGTGAAATAAATAGGCGAAAGATCTTCGGAGATTTCAAGATCACCTTCATTTTTTGTTTAATAGAAGATGTTCGAAGATGTTCGATTTATCAATTGATTTCGATGTTTCCAGCATTAAGATAATAGGTATAATTACCTTGCTAACAACCACCAGCATTTCTAATTCAGCAAATCGTCGTCCCAAACACATCCTTCTCCCATAACCGAACGGAAGTGATGCGAAACTATGACGAACACCATCACCTTGTAACCATCGTTCCGGAAGGAATTCGCTGCTTCGCGGAAAGTACTTGTCCAGATTGCTGATCACGTAATGCTGGAAAACCACTTGAACCTAATTGCATAGACAAGGTCGTTAATTCAGGAGAAACCTCCTCGCGTGTTCGTCGTTTACTACTCGTTCCGTTGCTTTTAATTACATTGTGTTTCTTCTACTAAAACCTGAATTACGTTATCATCACTGTTCGAATCTCCAGTGGACTAGAGATTTCATTTGTTGAATATATTTTTCAAAAGAATTGTTTCTTACTCCTTTAGGCACTTGGTACCCGCTGATAACCGTGTCCTTGGTCATGCAGCGTCCATTCCCAATAACGACCGGATACATTCTAGTAACCAATAAGAAAATCATAACAACGTTATTATATAATTCATCATTTGATTTATAGAATCTTACACAACTACTGCAGAACGAACACAACTCCACCCTTAAATTCTCTTTGAAATTGTGCCCGCCCGTCTCTGCCATAAATGCATAAAAGCCGCTGTCTGGTAATAAATAATTTGTCTAAATGCTTGAACCTTAGGGTTTCTCTGATGCAGGCCTTCAAGTACTTCAACTGATCCAAGTGTTTTCCTTCTAGCTGCATGTCCTTATTCGGTAGCATACTGCATACTTCATTATACGCTAAGTCTTGCTTATCCGGATGGAGGGCCAGCTGATAAAGCACCGACGCCACAGCATTCGATGTCTAGAGTAAGTACGTCGTTAAATATAATTATCGATCCGTTATACTTTTGCGATGGTGACATATATAATACTAACGGTGTCAATCCCAACCAGAAACAGGTCCAGTGAGAGAATAGTGGCCAGTTTAGTATCATTCTCAAAAGCCAATACCCTTTCCAATAAAGAAGGCTCTTTGTCGTTAACCTTTGCTTGTTGTATCCTTGCAAGTGCGGCTGCGGTGTATTTTGAAGTTGTGCTACAAAATTAATTATTACATTTAACCATGCAGATTCATCTTTTTTGATTTCTCTTTATTATATGATGTATATATCTCAATGAAATTGAATTTACTCGACAATGGTGTCCAAGGCTTTCACGTATTGTATCCACGTTGGTGTGTTGAAAAATTTCCAGAACGGTATCTTCAGTTCGAGTATCCCCACGTTGACGAAGAACGTGCAGACAGCGTCTATTAACCTTTGGGTTTCAGCATTCGCTTTGTCATCCATGCAACCCAGTCGAACGTCCAATGCTACACGTGCTATGGCTAAAAAGAGAATTTCATCAATTGATTCATGCTATTTATAGTTCTTAGGTTTGGGACTTTGCCTGAAGCGAGGACCAGAATCCGGCACATTTCTCGCTCGTTAAAACGAAAGCGACACGCGGTCGAAAAGATATGAAAATTCAAGACTCGATTTATCGTGGTACACCTGTTCCATGACCTTCAAATTACCGTGCAATCCGACTATGAAAAAGATTGAAGACCAGTCGGTATAGATGGCTGAAGTTTTAATATAGATTTATGTAGATCCGTATGTATCTAATAATGTAGATTAGTAAGTGTATTTGTAAGCATAGAAAAATTGCAGACATTCCATCGGAATATTCTAACGATCATCAACGATTCGTATTGCGACATATCGCTTTCTACTCACACTCGAGGGACCATTTGTGAATCTCGTTGAGGAAATCGTCGGGCACCTCGTCATTCGCGTCTCGTATCGCTGAGATTCTGGAAACACGAAAAATTGCTTCAGTGACGAATTGATGAGGGAAGAAAGTGTTGGGAAATGTTAAGAAGCGTTGATCAATGTTTCAGACACGTGTAACGCTTTCGAAAGAGACCGTTTGTCGGCGAACCTTTGAAGGAATGCTAAACTCGCCTCCTCGATGGAAGAAATATACATTCTTGCAGTCCGCGGTTGCAGCATCACCTGTTGCACCTTGCTTCGGAAGTTGTACCAGTCCTCGCCATGTCTGAAATCAACGACTTTCGTTAGAAAAATCTGGCACCCCTTAACTGCATTTTCGTGGAACTACGCTCAACCAACTAAAATGATTCAGTTCTATGCTATATACAGTAAAATAAAATAGAATTACAATAACTTCCTTATAAATCGGGAAGTTAATAACTCTTTTATAAATGCACCAAACGACCTGATTTTGTATTATCAATTAGAAGCATTGATTTACTAAATAATTTGCAAAAAAGATTTTCCAATAAATACAATTTACAAGATTGAATACAATCATCAAGTGGATCGGAAAATATCGTACGTTTTAATTGAATGAAGTAGCGATGACGGTTCGAGAAAAGGCGAGCTAAAGTAGAAACCACCAATTATCTTAACATTTCAACCCAACAGGCGAATCCATCGTATAAACAGTGGGCCTTGAACTATGAACATGAGAATCGACAGTAATAAGCTTTCTAATTCTGACGTGAATCATCATCATCGGAGAGGGAGTAGAATCTTTGCTAGGATAACTATGCACAAAATAAGAATCATTTAGCAAAGAATAAATTGTTGTCGCGAAAATCTTGAAATGAAACAGTATAAATAATACGAAGAAGTTAGAAACAACGTACAGAACCGAGAAATAGGCAAACGAGATCAAACATGAATAAAAGTGAAATAAGTAAATAGGAAACTTGAAATTCAATTTTTTATTCTAAAATGTTAGCGCAACTGTCAATTATAATAGTTTCGTCAGTGTTCCAGAAGAAAAAGAAACGAAACGGGTTCTGCCAAAACGGGGGTGAACGATACGTTACACAGACGGCTTACATGGTTCGCATGAAAGGAGAGATTACGTCACCTGTTAGCAGAGTATCGCTTCCTGCATGACAACTAGAGCTGCAATATTGTGCATCATGCCAACGATCCCCTTTTCACGATATACATGCATACAAATACTATATACATACACCCTTTGCGAAGACATACGATCTTGCAGGGGGTCTCGTGTTTCGATTTTATAACTAGATCCTGATTTCTCTTTACACGGTGCACTCTTTATGCTGATCGACCACAGGAACAGATGCGTGACAATATAATATTATTCTAATAAAACAGAATCAAATTCTGTGGAAATTGTCGCGAGGTAAATCATGCTGATTTTCGGATGGAATTTTGTTCTTTTATTTCGTTTAAGTTCGAATTTCTTTTACTCGTTTATTGAGTTCCTCGCCGATGATTTTATTTCTTTCTAGTTAGTTTTTTGTGATCCGTAAAAATAAATTGCATTTGCACAAACTTCCTCCGTCGATTTATTACATCGCAATGGTGTATGCAAATGTCATATGTAAATGGAGGAAATGGTTTCTGTCAATTCGAACAGAAACAGCAACGTGAGATTAGAAGAAAGCGATCACAGCTGAAGCGTGTCTAAAAATGAAAGTACAACGGGATCGTTGTAGGGTCTCATCATCAAAGTTGTCCGGCCTGTTCAACGGCAGTCGCAAATATTTGCGATTCGTAGAGTTTGCCGATCAAAAAGAGGGTTAGTCGAGTGGCCACCGTGCAAAGTCAATATTTCGCGAGAGCTAATGGAATCTTCAAACATCTTTAAGCTGCGAGGACGCGTGTCCGATCGTAAACATATTATTCTACTGAATTGAACTATCAATCTATCAGTGCTGGAGATAATCATCTTTCAAATAGAAGATACAAATATTTACAGAAAGTAAATAAATCTTATCCTTGAACACTTGCACCTCCAAACACTGTTTCACTGTCTTCGACTCTCGGATAATTGTTAGAGCTGTCCAAATTGAAAAGGCAATTAACATCCTTCCGGAACTTGTCATTCTTGTAATTGCAATTGCGACATCATTCGAATCATTTCACGACTGACCTACCTGGCCCGGAAGTGCTGCAACTCACCTGTCTGCATTGTTAAGCAACCGGCACTATTAAATTACTGTTCTCATTTGATTAAACTCCAAAACATAAGAAATCATCGAATTAATATATCACTGATTTATGCCACGCGAAACTCGTTCGGCAATTTAATTATATCTCTCCGGCTTCGCGAGCAAATAATTGCCAACGAGGATGATAAACTACTTCCTGTACAGAAGAAATATTTCACACTGGATATGCTAATTAATAGGGAAAATAAAGTTACACTAATAAGAACAATCCTGCTAATGGGAATTGCAGTGATTTAACATACTCTCGCGAGTCAATAATTTCAGTAATTTAATAATAGACAGCGGATCTTTAGGCGAAATAAACATTTTCTCCCTGAATTGCAACAAACTGGAGTCAAATTGAAATTGATTTTCTTTCTTAATATGTTTAAGAGGTTGAAAATAATATATATATTATATCATAGATGCATATTATCCGCTGTCTATTTATTCATCTTTTACATAAGAAAGGCGAATCTTTCAACTAAGATGAAAGTAAAATTGCTTGTTTCAATAATTGATCGAACCTGTGCACCGAAATCATCGCACAACTTTTACTCTAAAAAATGTTGTTTTTTGCAGGCAATGGAGCCAGTAGAGGTATTTGTGGCATAATTGGTTTGGTACTCGGAATCGTACCTGCCAGTTTCAGCCGCCCGTTTATGGCCCAAACTGCCATTCACCTGTTCGAGTCGATACTGAAGGTACGAATGACAAAAGATTGTGTAGCAGGTGCATCGAAGCAGCTATAGTCATCTATACACAATGGCTGCAGCATAAATCAACGGGACTGTGACTTCGAGACTTTCTGGTGGACGATTTAGAGACATGCAAATAACTTGAAACTTATATGGTACTTACATTAGGACTACCTGGACGTTTATGGAGAAATTTGATGTACGCTGACATTATGTTTTTCACGTTAGCATTTGTTAGAAGTTGAATACGGTGACTCCCTCTAATATTCGGACGCTCTTAAACAGACGATAATTTTTTAAATATTGGACCATACGAATTTAACTTTTTTTGAGGAGCTAGAGTAATTAGTTTGCTACGCAACGTGAAAAATTTGTTGAGCAGAATTGCAAGTCGATAAAAATATATCTCTTTGCATAATGTGGTAAACTAATTTTTAGAGCGTCCAAATATTAATGAGAATCACTCTATGTATCTGTGATTTGAACTAATCTGGTGAAAGCAGAGTTTCCTCCGGCAATATAGAATTGATTAATAGTGCACCGATTAAATTCTTACACAGCGATTACGCCAGCGTTGTCACGGAAGAAATCCTTTCGCAGCACGTGTTTGTAATAGTTGAGAGAAGGCATCGATGGCCTGAAAGGCATTCTCTCCTCCTGTCTGAAGATACGTTCGATTTCGTTGGCGTCGTAAATGAAAACCATGTCCGGCCTACCCAGAAGTCCCTCCATTTTTACAATTTCCCCATACTCCTCGTACAATCGTCTGGAAACTTTATCCACCGCCTGGATCTCAAAATCACCTGGAACAGAGATCCAAAACTCATTGTCACTCTGGTAGGAAGTTAGAATGAATATGCAAAATAATAATTCTCTCACTATGAATCAACTACGAGAGAACTAATTGCTCAACTATAATTGCAAAACATTTCCGAGCAACGAGAAGAACATATTCTAAGCTTGATAGACTCGATTGAATTTTTGACAAGCGATTCACATTAAATTTTAATGGTAGGATTTAACAGCTGATCAAGAAACATACGTAATTGCATAGTAAGGAACGACCGGAGAGTTTCCAATCCAGTTTAAGATAGAATCTTATTGCTCGACAAAATGTTTTTTGATAAATGTTAGAGAAATAACTTCAAGGCCGTATATGTTGTGGAATGAAGTGGAAAATAAAGTAGAACGAAGTAGGATGGAGTAGAACGATACAAAACGCATTCGAACAAAGTGTAATAACATTAAGTAAAATAAAAACGAAGGGCACGAGACGAAAGTGCAGACAAGTTTACCTTGCCTCGTTTCAAGTGCGAAGAAATGGGTCAGGGGGGAATAAAACGAAGAGCAGCGATCAATGAAGGATACCTATGAATGGTATGAATCGCCACGTGTTGCCCAATAGCGGGATCGGCTTCGGTCCAGGTATTTCGGTGTAAGGACGACATCGAGACAAATCTTGTTCCCCTATCTCCGTGGCCAAGGTCTCGATTGCTCGAATTATACCTCTCCTTTGTCTGTAGCAGCACGTGAACGACCAGACGTGTTTGCCATGTAATATGCTCATCTTTTTCTCTGAAACACGAAACAATACCGGCTCGAAAATAAACTCCAGAATAATGAATTGAACAATGGTACGCAAAACAGAGGCAAGTCTTTGACGTGACGGACCTCTGTCCCTTGGAATATCAAGGACGTCTGCATTCTTAACAAAATTTCAGAAACCGACTTCACTAGTATATGCCATGAGCCAACAAATTGGAATTTCAGATTTCTCATAAAATTCTTTAAAAATTTGAATCCTGCTAAGTTGAATACGCAGGGTGAACAACGAGCCTTTGGTTACAGCAAACTTTTTTGTCAACTCCTCTTTTTAATAATTTTTATCTGTTCGAGGATTTCAAAACGAATTAGGTAATTACCATAACGTATAAAAAGATATTGCAAAAGAATTGCTGTTTTAATTCAAAATTCGAAAAGAAAAAGGGGAAATGGCAGTAATGTAGCTATCGCTAAGGTTGCTAAACTCCATAATTATTCGGGGAACGTGACTGGTGTCTCAGACTCGCCTAGATTCGATGCTAAGACATAGTTTCCTTAAATATCGGCAAATTACCTTGTGGAATCCGCGGCAACCCTATCAAGTGAAACTACAACACGGTCGTTACACGCTTACAGTTTGAATCGTTCATAGAACTCGTTCCACGGTTTGAAAAAATGAATTTCTACTGCCGTTCCAGAATTGTTGCAACATCTATGGAGAGGCGATTTTTTCTGTCAATCGATTATCGACATTGTGGCGTGGGCTCGCCCAACGCTCGCGACCTAAAACGCATTAAAAACATTGACTTTCTCTTGTAAAAGAATGGAAATCAAAATTTCTTGCAAATCAATTTCATTCGAAAAATATAAGCAGCATTTCAATAAAAAATGTCAATAGATGATCTATGCTTTCGACATTTAATAAGTAACGTACATTATTTTGTGTTTGTTATGGATTAGATATAGTAACTTCATTACAAGTGCAGTAGTATTGTTTGAATAGACTTTGCCTTGACCAAATTTCCGGTCCGCCAGTTCTCTAACTGTTATGATAGTCATATAATTTTTCGCAACGGTAGTATATATCTTTCAATATATAAAATACGACTTGTTGGTATGTATGTATTTATCTAATGTATCTTCTAAAATGGAAGACTATTTGGCAGTCGACACTTACCACGCGGTACAGTTAAAAGTGAGTTTCCGTTTACAAAAAAGTTTCAACCACTTAGTGTTCGCTTGCACCGGTTTTCACTGTCTGTGTAAACGCAATTGTTACTGTGCCTATTTAAATGGGGGGCCACTTTCGGTTTTCGTAAGTAACGTTTATTAGTATCAATTACTGGGTTGTGTTAATTGCACACTCGGCAGCCGTTGCACGTGCATCGTGCATTGATCAACCGTTTCCGAATGACTGACAGCGAGATCCAAGGTATATCAGAAGCCCTTTTACTCTTTCATGGTTCCCGCCAAGTATTATGTACTATGACGAAAAGAAGGGGACCAGGCGGGAGGACAGGTGAGTGGGGTACGCTCCTAGAATTTCATCGGATTAACGTAAAAACAAACAAACTGTCGTGTTCTCGGTGATTTATTACGCTTTATTATGTTTCTTTCGTTTCCATACATCCTTCTATAATGTTTCATTAAACTGAAAAGACTGATTTTGTGGCTTTGAAGAATTTGCTATCTTTGAATTGACCCTTTCGGTAATCCTTTCTCGCTATTAAATCGCGAATAGGCTCCTATTGGTCGACAGAGTTGTAAACGTCTGTGATTGGCTAGTTCTTGCGCGCCACGTGACGTGAGGTAAATGTAGAGACGAGTTTTGATCTAACTTTATTTTTAATTTAAATTCAGTTAAAAAATTCATATTTTACATAATGCTATTAATTGCGTACGTTCTACACACTTCACGATTGATAAAATTCAAATGTAAGCTGTTGGTGTATATTTTCCATTATATTTTCCATTTTACGACATCGTTTTTATAATATGAATCTTTGAACGATCTTTATGATTCGTACCATTTGGATTTTTTTAATTCTATCGATTGTAATTTATTCTTATAACTATTTACAAGTCTATCTAAGTTCACATCTTCGGCTTTCAACTTCGTCCTCTGTTTCGGCTGCAAGAAATATCAAGAATTAGAATGTTAGTAAATGAATCGGAATGAAAACGTTATAGCAGACTGTAGATCTTACATGTTCTTTAATATATTTTGTAAACGCATAAAATTCACAGTCCGATTTTAAAGCATCGCGATTAGATGGAATACTAACTTTGACTTCATTTTTACTTTCATTCCTATTTTTCCTCTTCTCCTTCAGCTTCTGAGAAAACTTCTTCATCTTTTTCTCTTTCTTCACTGTCTGATGGTGCACCTCGGCTTGGTTTCTTAATTTGAACTTCGACCTCAATTTATTTTCACCCTGCTTGGCAACCATTCCCACAAATGGTTTTTTACCCAATTCATTATCCTCGGCTTTACTCGATTCACCGAATTTTGATTTCTTCATCGGGGTTTCTTGGTTCGTCGCTTCTCCTTTCCTTTTAGCTTTGTTCCCTGGCCAAGTAGGATTGTTTTCACGACTCTTTTGAATTCGTTTCTGTTTAGCGTTGACCATGACACGATTTTCTATCGAGAACGACACTATCGGTCGCTATAAAAATAATCGGAGCGTTACAATCTTAATTTCAAACGGTATAAATCATAAAAATATAATTTTGTAGGTACATACTCTTTTGGGATTAAACACGTTGGGATTATTGTTTATATTTCTTAGTGCTTGAAGCGCATCGTCGTGTTTTGTATACGAAACGAATCCGTATTCTTTTGATTTTCCTACTCCTTTCGCGTCAACGTTCCTGAGGTCTCGCATAACACGTGCCTTGAACAAAATTACAGTTTTTACAGTTAGTCTTTTCTATTATCAATAATGAGTATTTGAAATGATTTAATGAAATTTCAAAGCACCTCTCGAATGATTGCTCCCGCGGGTCCATGACGTTCAACGACTTTTCGAAACTTTGCGTCATCTAGCGTCGGTGGTAGATTGTGAATAACGAGCCTAACTCTAGAGACGAACATATTCAAATTGCGCAATATCTGCGACTTCCACTGTTCAATCTGCAATCGTTTCGCCATATCTGCTGCCGAGACTCCACTGGCTGCCGCACTCCCGGCCATTATAACTAAACAATGAATTCAAATAACTACAAGTGCCTTTAAAATACAATGAACTGATATTCGCTGAAATTTTTTCAAACCTTACCGCCTTCTTTCACGAGGTACAGATTCCTGGTGTCTTTTTGTTTCAATTGCTTCGAGTTTGCTTTATTTTCGATCTCGTTTCTATCTATTGCCAATTGCGCCTCCATTATCTGATCGTCTATTTCCAAATCCTTTCCAGCGGCCAAACATTTCTCGGCATCCTCAACATTCTATGCAATAATAGAGTAATACATTTTTCAGTGCAACACTGATGCGATATTTATAATATATGACTCCCCAAGATCATTGTAAAGTCAAATAATTAGAATTTTAATTTACATTTTAATTTCCACCATAATTTAGACTGAGTAAACCTAAACTTACCCTAAATTTAACGAACGCCGTGCCCTTTGAGTACTCTGTAAGCGGGTCTATGCACACGAGGGCATAGAAAACGGGTCCGAATTGCTCCACGAATTTCTTCAGCTGCTCATTCTTCACGGAAAATGGCACATTTTTAAAGAAAACGGTCTTCCCTTCGGAAACATCGTGAGACTCGTAACGAGGACGTTTTTGTTCCTTTAAATCCTTTTCTTCTTCTTCTTCTTCTTCTTCTTCCGCATCTTCGTCATCTTCAGATAATTCCATGTCATTGGTTTTACCCATTCTCTCAAATTCAATATTAATATCTTGATCTTCATCGTCGAATTCATCTGACTCTGAGGAAGCATCTTCCTGTTCCCTATTGCTGTTAAAAAGAACATTTTCAAATCCTATCTTAAGAGCAATATTAATTAGATTTAATAAATACGTTTACTTACCTACCTATTGCTTCATTCGGATTTGATTTCTCTGCAGTGTCTGTGGCAGGTCCATCTTCAGTATCGCTATCTTTCTCAACCTTCACTTGCACTTCATCGTCTTCCTCAACCTTCACTTTTACTTCACTCTCGGTGGTGTTATCCGTACCATTCGTACCAAACTGATTCTTGGGTACCGCCCAGTCGACAACAATGGGTCTGTTGAGGAGTGGTTGCAAATTTGCATAATGTATAGCTTTTGCTGCGCTTTGCACAAGTTCAAATTGCAAGAATGCGCAGCCAACGCTTTTCCCATCGCTTCGTTTTAAGATGTTTACGTCTTCTACTGTTCCATATTGGGCAAAATGCTGCCTTAGATGTTTCTCAGTCGCCTAGAACAAATGAATGTACAAATAAACATTGAAATGAACATTTGAAAGTCTCTACTTACATCGAACGATAAATTTCTTATTACGACCCTCGCTCTCTTCTTCTTATTCTTTTCTTTTAGAGACTTTCTGTGCTCCGTTCTTGCTGGATCCTCTTTCTTGGGCGACTCTTTCTCCGTCTTTATTTGGATTGGTTCTCTCTCAGGTGATAGTTCTCTCGTGTCTTGTTTTTCTCCTTGTGCACCTCCGTCATCTTCTTCGTGTCCCTTGTCTTCCTCATCTTCTTCATATTGATCTGCAGCGTCTGCATTTTCTGCTTCCTTTTTCAGCTTTTCACAGTATCTCGACTTTGATATAGCCCAACTACTGTTTATTACTCTGCCTGAAATAATAGTTGTTTAGCTTAATGTAATTAATAAATAATATTGTAATGGAGAGCATTGGAACAATGTTTTACCAAGGAATTCCTTTTTATTTGTATTAAATATTGCTTTCGATGCATCTGCTAATTGTTTAAATTCGACAAAGCAACATCCTACAGGCGAGCCATCGGCACGCTTTGGAAGACTGATGTCCTCTATTTGACCAAACGGCTCATACAACCTTTTGATATCCTCCGGTGTTGCCTACGAGTAGAATATGAATAAATTTTGATTTTAACCCAGTTATAGAATCCGCTCACCTTAAACGACAGATTACGAATAATAATCCTTGGCTTTTTATTGTCGTTTGCATTGTCATATGCATTGTTATTCGAGTTCTGTGCTGCTCTTTTATATTTCTGTGCCTTTACTTTCTTTCTGTAGATCCAAGAAAGTTTCTTTTTGTCCCCTTTATTTTCTACAGAGTTAGAAATAGGCGCGAATTAAAAAGTTGTTACTAATCATATAATTAATTTAAATGATTTAAGTCAATGATCATTTTATGTAGAATACAAAAATAACTGTAAACATAACATTAACACTTACTATAATTGGTATTCCTCATGGTGAACGCGCGCTACCACAATCGCACAGTAAAACGTGTAATTATTTAACGTAATTAATAAATTCATTAATATATTAAAAATAGATTTAACTCGTTCTCATGCTGCAAGTTACAAATGTTTATAGTTTTAGGTTATGGTAACCGCGTGTACTACGTGAGCAGGTGGCGCAAATATGACTTATTAATAAAAATACAAAATGGAAATACAAATATATAAAATTTTCTTATTTTGTACCTTTTATCGCCATAGTGAATAATCAGAATTTTCGCTATTGCAAATAATACGTAATTATAAATATTTCAATACGGATTACAAATTTCGCGCGGAACGTTCCCGAGCCCGTTACCACTCTCCGGTTGGTCGGTTCAATCGAGAACTACAAAACTGACATAGACGGTATATAAAGAAAAGGAAGTATAAAATTTTCCGCAGTTACATGACGGGATTGGACGAGCCATACTGGACATAAGTGTAATAAATTAATAATAGCTACGTGATAAACAATTATTTATACACTAGAATAACGAAATACACGGAACGAAGAGTGCATTTGTTGTAAACCGTGTAATTGACAATAACATCGATATTGCTAATTGCACTATAATTTTTCTACATAAATTGAAGGGGATACTTTGTAATGAAAATCGATCTGAGTGGTCGTTCGAGCCGTTCAAAAGCGTTCGATCGAACGCAAATATTCCCGTCAAAAATAGACTCATCGAACGTCGAAAGTTTTCCAAGGGCCGAACAACGATTCGACGGGCGAACCTAATTGCGAACAAGAGTCTCCGACGGATTAATGGATAAGCATCAGAATATCAGACGTGTATCGATATAATAATAAAAGATGCGAGAAACGGACATAATCTACCTCGTTTCGGTCGGTCGCGCAAGAAAATCCGTTGTTGAAGAGGTTTCAAATCGGACGGAAGTAGAATCGATACTCCAGAATTCGATAGTGGCGAAAGTATGGCCGAAAGCGGATTTTCATTTCTGCTAAAGACAAAACAGCAAACGACACAGTGAAACGCGATTATTATGACTGAGTTAAAAGCACTTTATTGCCTCCTTTTGTTAACGTTTCTCGAGTTGACGTCACAAATTCGACCGTCCCTACACGGACACAATAATGGTAAGCACGTATTTACGCTATTTCAACGTTCGCGATCACATTGAGACGATACACAGCCGAAACGATACCAGTGCATTGTTAGTTTACGAAAAATTTCCATGTTTTCAACCTGCTCGAGACTTTTCTATCTCAACGTTTCGTATCGCGATTTCTAAAGGTCGAGAATTTGTCATTTTTCCCTGGGAATCGGGTAACTGCCAGTCCAAAAAAATATTCATGTTTTTGTGTACAATCACAACATTTTTCTATGTCATTCGTACATGAAAACTTCTCTGTTTACTTGGAAAAACTTCTTTTTTATTTCTTTAGTCTGTCCATTTCAAATGAAACGGTTCGCTCAATCGTCTTGGTTGTGCTAACAGAAATCTATAGCTTCTCCGGTAAAATCTTGTAACACAATTCCATGCTATACTTTGCTTTAAATCTACAATAACTATAACTTCTTTGTCATTTATAATTTCTTAGAAGAACAATGATATCTTTACTTATACTTTCACTAATGATTCGATCAACGATAGACCATTAGATCTCTGTTTTAATGTCAGAATTCTTTTATATTTGTTTGCGAATCTAACCGGTTTCATTCAAGAACTTTGGTTATCTATGTACCACCCTAATATTAATGCTGTTACAGTAGAACGTATGATATAAAGTTACAACGCAATCAATAGATTTATAGTAAATGTTCTAGTGCCAGGGGTAATTTAAAAAAACTTGTTGAATATAAGGAGACAATCTTGTAAAAAGGTTTCTAATTAATGGTTCTATCTCTTTCAGCATTCGTACAAGATGACAATGATGTTCAATACCTTTTGGACAACATACCTATGTCTGTGCATAAGGTCAGTGATACTAGTTTGTCCAAATACTATTGTATAATGATTTTATTGATCGATCTATTTTCTAGGAATTTACCAATACAGTGCACAGCGCTGGGTAAGCATAACAATCATTAAAATAATGGTGAGTGGAAGTAGGAAAGGTTTTCATTACAAACATCCTTCCTTACTCTCAAAACATTTGTGCACAGTATCGTAGTCTCACGTTAATAATTTGATTACTTGCAATAAGATAAGAACAGTCTTCTTAGAAAAAATAAAATCTTTCTCATCGACTTAATAATACAGGCTTTATCATGTACATTAATTTTCTAATCACTTAATCGTCTCATCGTAGTACCATGTCTAAACAGCGCTTTGAAATTCTAAACACTGCATTACTAACTGTGGTCGTTTCAAACTAATTTTTCTTGTACCTTTCCTATTTTCAATTTCCACTATTAGAAGTATATGGAACCATCTCTGGCGTGTTTTTTCAAATACTCGAACTGTCTTTTAAGGGACACCCCGGACAATGAAGACAAAACGCAAGATGCATTGTCCCATGTTTATTTCCAACCACATGTTTTGGACTTCAAAGAAAGGTGAGCAAGATGCAATATTAACGTTGATTGTACTATTTTACATAGTTCTGCGTACAATGGATATATATTTCTTTTTCTCAGACAACTTGGTATACCCCACCAAGAAACTGTGATCTTGTTTAATAAAGATCACAACAAAACGATCCATCTTTTATCGATATCTGGAAATACACGACATTTCCATTCATCGTTCTTTCGAAGTAAAGTAAGTCTATACACGTGTACGTAATAAATGGTCCTTGAGATGGTAATTATAATTCGATATGCGTAGGTAATACCATCGCTCGGGAACACAACGTTCAATGTTGTTTTTCTCGGTCGAGAAGAAGGTGATATTGATACACATCTCTTTATACATACTACGGATGGAACTATAAAATACCAAGTAACCAATTCAAGATATCTTTAACGGTACAGATTCAATTACTTCCACTTTCTCTAAATGATACGATTCGCTGTTTCAGGTAAAAGGAATAAGTGTCAGTAGTCCTTATCGACTCAGACCTGTAGTGGGTGTTAAATTACCTTTAAATGCAACGTTTACTCCACTTATATATATGCACAATCCACATGCAGAAGCTTTACAAGTACGTATACAAATATAAACATTGTCATTTACGTTCTCTCGTGCGTTAATCTTTAAATTGTGTTTAATTAAAAGGTTCTAGAAGTATACAGTAGCGGTGGAGAATTTCAGCTAGAATTGCCATCAGGAGAGGTAGAGGGTTCGCGCGATCTATGGGAAATCCCACCATATCAAACAAAGCCTATTATAAGACTACATTTTAATGCTTACGCAGAGAAAAATCATACCACGTATGTTAGGTAGGTAGCTTTATATTATTCTTTACAGGGGTGTCCGTATTTTTTTTCACCAGTCGTAATTCTCATGTCGGTGTGATTCTTCACGCGTTCAAATTATTTAATAAAGAAACGAGTATCGCGATCGGTGGAAAAAAATGATAATATGTTTATGTTATAGGCTTAAAGTAAACAATACTTCGGAACTGCTTGTCGTGACGGTCGAAGTTGAAGTGAAAAGTGGGTCTGGTCTCCATTGGGGTGGAAGTTCCGGTGTAATCAATTTAGGTATGGGTGGCTCGTTACAGCCCCCCATACAATACCCCATCGCTTTGAAGAATTCGGCAAAAAAACCGATTAAAATTATGGTGAGCGTCTCGTCGCTCCTTCAGCACTGTTTATCTATTCTATTATCGTTACAAACGAACGTACTATTTTTGTCGCAGAACATAATTAGCACGCCGGTGTCCAAAGCGTTGAAACTTCACTTTGAGCAAGCGATAATTCCAGGAGACACGGACATACCGATTGCGATTGGAGCACTAGTTTACGACTGTATGTGGCCTGATATTATACAGGGTGGCCTGTGAATTGTTGTTCAGATTATGGGTCAGGGATGAGGGAAGTTAAAAATGACAAATTTAATCCTGGCTTCGGGGCATACAATTTTTCTGACCGTATTTGCACCGTGAATTACAGGCCATCCTGTATACAATAATTATTTGACTTGGGAAGGTCGTGAAGCTTCTCAAGATCAAATAATTATCACAATGTGCCCTGTCCTTGAAACCATATAACATTCGTCCGAGTCATTTTTCTGCATTTCGAACACTAGGTTTACGAACATTCATTTTTAGCCATTCCTTCAAATACGTTGAATAAATGAAAATCTCGACAAAATCGTGATTAAATATATTAGAACGCGTCTCGTAAACATAGTGTTGATAAAATCGCGTGCATATATTTGAGCAGGTCGTGTAGAATGCAACTATATTTATGGGTTTACGTTTGTTTTCCAGGGAAGACAGGATTAGAATTACAACATTTCAAAGGGAAACTAGTAATCAAAGCGATGGGTCCCGGCGGCACCAATCAGAAACTAACAATACCATGGATAGCACAAGTTCTACAGGGTGGTTTAGAAGTAAACGCATCAACTACTCATTATTGTTCCCTTCAGTCGAATCAGGCGCGGAATTTTAGCGTCGTTAACAAATTTAAATTACCATTAGCCATCACGAACGTCACGATGTCGACGCACGTGAAGTCGCTGTTCACGGTAAGTATACTTAAAACAACAGGTTTTTGGTAATAAATGAAGATACTCTGGCGTGCAAATAATCATGGTACATTTTTCAGATAAAAAATTTTATCCCGAGGGTGCTAAAGCCTGAGCAGAAGGTGAATATTTTTTCATTGCAACTTGCCAAAGATAGGAAGACGGATAACGTGAAGATGGAGTCGTCAATTTTGATTCATTCGAACGTTTCCGTGACGGAGGTTCCACTGCTCAGTTACGATGGCAAAGTAAGGAAAATCGTGCCCGAAGGGAGGGATACTGACGAGGGCACGATGAATTTTGGCACGGTTAGCAGTGGGACCGAGAGCGAAGCTATTTTTGCTCTGGAAAATCAGAATCCAATTAATATCGATCTGCACGTGTGGGGCGTAAACATGCCGGGAGCAGTGCTGGAGCTCATGGGATGCCACAGGGGGCCAGCTGATTTTCTGGACAAGGAGCTTCGCAATATAACTGTGTGCAGTCACACCGGCAATGTAAGAGAATCTCTTGCTCCAAATTTTTCAAATTACAACAGTCAGACCGTTTTAATTCCTGTAGTTTTAATTATACGGAAAAAGATTAATCAGAATTTTCAGACCTCGAGAAAATATGAATTTAAAATCATTTCCTATAATTTCAGCAATACATAAAGCCCGGTTACTTAGCCATCTTTAAGATTAAAGTGAAGACCCCCATGGTCGAGGAGGACACCATAGTGGGCGACGTTTTTGTTCGGACCACCTACGAGAAATTCATTTTACCAGTTTATATGCGGGTGGCGTATGGAAGGCTGTCTTTGAAGAAACTTATTTTTACCGATTGTTTTCCAGTGAGTCATCACGATATCTTTATACGATGAAAAAATTGAATATCTTGTGAAATTATGTTTCCTTGTAGGGGTCGATTTGTGTACAACAAGTGAAAGTGTATTCAACGTTCGTGAGACCCATGCAGGTGACTCGAATCGCACCTGTTTACAAAGATCATAGAATAAAGTATATTCCTTTGGAAGAGGCGTCGATGCCGGTTATAACGAAGGGCGAAAGTTATGTTGGGTCAGTTAGAATCGAACAGTCTATGACCTGTAAACAACATTGTTATTTGGGTTTGTCGTTGGAGACTAACGGTGAGCGTTCAATTTAAATGTATTCGATGTTTACAAATCATTTACAGAATATTTGTATGATAATCGGAACTATTCGATAACCCAACGCTGTTATTGCAGCTGGTAAACAGTGGCTAAACACATTGGACCTCCCATCGCACACAAGGGACTCCGATTTGAATCTGTTGAACGCGAAATACACGCGTTTCCTGAACTCGACGGGCGGCCGTTCGTGGGAGAACATAACGATGCGTTTAGACACTACCGAAGTTCGCGGGCACAAATTTTTCTTGAATATTAAACCGTATTGGCCCAGTCTATTGACTGGTTTCGGTAACAATAAGAATAAAGTCGTCGTGGTGTTTCCGTTAACGCAGGTTGGGAATACGTCTTACAGATCGATTAAACTATACAATCCGGGTACCAGTTCTGTGTTCATACAGCTGGTAATGGATTGGAATTACCCGCAAGGGACAAGGCTCTATCATTCGTTGCCCGCCAAGTACGTGGTGTTACATTCATAAACGAAAACAATCTTCAATTGTATTTTAATTCGCAAAATGTCTAATGCGTTGTGTTTTGTTTTTAGGTTTAAATTCGCGTGCGTAGAATGCGGGTCTGCAGTGGCGGAGGAGTTTAAGTTAGAGGAGAGTGTAGAGGATAGAGAACAGTTTGAAAAACAGTGGGACGTTTCGGTAGCGTCGCAGACGATTTCTGTGTACTTGAAACGTTCGGAGTCGAGGACGATACGAGTGTCGTACACTCCGGTCTCGCCCACAATGTCGTCCGGTCTTTTATACATTAGGTATGTTTCTCTGTCGAATAATACATATATAATATCAATCACTGTCGATGGCGAACCAGAAAGCAAACTAGTTCAGCCAATTAAAAACATTATGTGTTTATCTAGAAACAACATGACGATTTTGGAGGTACTTCGTGTAATGGGGCAAGGGGCGAATGCACAATTCAGATTCGGAAATCGAAAACCAGGTTCTACTACACCGTTACTTTTCGAACTCGCCGACAAACACCTAAAAGATTGCGAACGTATGTACGTTTCTTTACCTTGGTGCTACTGTTTAAGCGACACACAATATTCACAATACTATGCCCATACTAAAAACAACATCGAGCCACTTCGAGCCACTTTTCGTCGCGTTTTATTCGACAAAAGAACATTGGTTCAGTGTGGATTTCTTCACTGTATATCATTCAACACATTAAAATGATTAAAAACTGATTTCCAGCTCGAATCAGACTAGCACAAATTAATACATGATTTGTTCGTCAATTATAGGAGAGCAATCTAAAAGGAATCCTGCGCCGAACATAACAGTGAAGAGGTCCTTCATGGCCAGGAATACTGGTGAATTGCCAATAGAAGTGTACGACTTCTTCATCAATGGTCTCCGCTGCGAGGGTTACGGGTTTCGAGTCCTAAATTGCATGCCGTTTAGTCTGGCTCCGAACGCGACCAAGAAAATTGAGATAGCCTTCACTCCAGACTTCACGTTGTCGCGGATCGAGAGGAAGCTGGTGATAGCAACGAGTTTAGGGTGGGACAGCGACATAGAGAACGGCATGGTGACGCTAAATTTACTGGCGACGTTGCCTCCACAGTCTTTAGAGGACTGTAGCGCAGCTTTGACGAGACCTTCGTGGGAATGCGGGCTTCAATGGGCAGCTATGTGTCTGTCGTCGATCTTGTTAATCTGTATTCTCTCTATCTCGTTCCTCGAAGCGGACAGAGTGCTCAGAGGACCTCTGAATCTCACCAGAGAGACTCCAAGGCAACCTCCTTTCGACTTGAGATTGCTATCGAATATACCGGTGCACTCGACGCAGGACGCGCCCCTAAAGGAGAAGCTGATGAGCGAGGAGAAGCAAAAGGCAGCGAAGAAGGAGGACGCTTATCCAGATTGGGGACTGATGAACGTGAAGAAGTATAAAGAGAAGGAAAACACGCAAAAAGGCCTGAAGATCCCGGACTGGTCCGCTGACGAAGAACGCAGGTTCAAGCTGGACACCGAAACGAAAGACTTGCTATCGTTTAAACGCTGCGACGAGCTCTCGTTGGATAATGGTAACAATGTCATGAACAATATCGCACTCGGGGCTAAGAAGAGAAACAATAAGAAGCAGAATAACGCGCAGGAGGTGCAAACCGACAATTGTTTATCGGAGACCGTATTCCCGGACGTTCAGGGGACGCAGGAGAAGAAGTATACCGTCAGTACGTACATAAAGTCGAGTCCTGTGACAAATAGGAAGGGCAAGTCGAGTCAGATGGTCAAGGAGGAGACGAAACTGGTGGATCACGAAGTGCAGGTCGATACGACGGGCTTGTTGAGCAACACCAGGAGCAACAAACTGGATAGCAAGAGGAAACCGAGCTCGGTCGGCAGTAGCAATAATAGTCACGTTTCGTTTAAAAAGTTCGAGTCGAACAGCAGCCACAGAAACATTCAGCTGTCCGAGGAGGAGACGTCATCTACAACGACTGAGAGCTCTATTCAGGATGACCCACCGCCGTGTAAGGTACATAGAAATTCTTTTGTTTTCAAGAAATTGCATTTTAAATAATTACTTTAGGATGAATTGCTCGTTCGAAGAATTTTCATATAGGTAGGGTAGGTCTATATTTAGGTTTTCTTTATTACAGAACTTTGATCAGCCATGCGGAAAGTCGGAGAAGCTGCAAAGAAAGCCGGTGACCAAGAAGACTAAGCCGCAATCGATCACGCCTGTGCCATGTGTGGACTATAGGGATAATTACGAGGGAGACTGCGACGACGACGAGTATGATAAAGAAAGACATAACAATCCGAATAGGTGGAAAACGAGCACGACAAGATCAACTATAAAGCATCATATACATTCGTCCCGCACCGTTGAGTCGTCGTGCAAGCTACCTCGACAGAACAAGAATCCTCCGCGGAAAGACAAAGGATCTCAGAAACGGCGTGGAATGGACAAAACGCATGCGAAAGGTGTCCTACCCTCCGTGTTCTTCTAACAATAATTATACTCTTAAAAAACTTAGTCCGACAAGAAGTAGTCTGAAATTTTCATCTTTTCGTAATGTAATGTTTTAAAGAAAAAATATTTGAAGCCAGCATGTTTATGAAGGGGATTTTAGAATTACCGGAAAAGAGGAGAATCAAAGGTTAATTGGCGTATTTAATTTTGCAGCAACATCGTTAAACGGAAGCATTAGCCAAAGAGAAGACTCATCGCGATCGTTGGGTGCGGTGTCAGCTCCATTACCTCCGCCCCCGTCCTGTTGGGGTGAAAATCGAGCGAAATTCAGCGACGTCGTGGCGAGGAGTCCAGAGAGCATATCTCCGTTCTCGAGCTTGAACAAGCTACACAAACCGCAAACGACTACGCATACACTGTCGACAGTCTTCAGCAACGATACCAAAGATATAGATTATACAAAACAGCAGTCCAGTCAGGAGATGATACACACCGCGAACGACTACAGAATGTTGTCGAGCTCCCCACCCCTCCGTGTTCAGTCTATCGAGGAGAAGCCGCTTAGTCAGGACCCCTTGAAGATGCAGAATACCTTGCAGCATTCGAATAGCTACTTTATGAACGCTTTCACTGAACCGCCGGTAAATCACACAATCACCTAACACTCAGTTTAGACATCCTAAAGATGTATCCGTGAAGAATTATTCAGTAAATTTATTTCTTTATTACTATTTAAAAAAACATCTAAACATTTGGATAGATCAAATACGATCATAAAATGGTCACATTTAGTGCTCCATAAACCAAAGTGATAAATTGGATTTCTTAAATTTTGTCTGGCTTACGGATCGGTCGATCCGAAACTTATCTTCAATATAAAAAAAATAAATGGGATTTAGCATTAAGGTTTATTGTGCAAAAAGTCTATTTGAACGTCAAAGGAAATACAGTAGACTTTATGAAGCGTTTAATCTTGCGTCTTTAAAATTTCAGTTTGAACGAGAACTGGTGCCGTACGATGATCTTCCAGAAACGGACGAGCCCCTAATGGAACTGGAGAGCCCTGAAGAGGACACGCGATGTCAGTTATGGGAAGATAGTAGTCCCGTATACAATAATTTATTGTCGGATAACACGAGCGGGTTTTACACGGAATCGTCAAGGTCCCCTGAGAAGCCATCTTCAATGCTGGCGGATACGTTAAGGGGTAAGAAACTGAGTTAATTGTTGAAATTAAATATTCTATTGTGTTTATGTTTGTATTTGATTTGCAGACAATTGGATGTCAGTCGAAGCAAATTGGGAACCGCTATATACAAGGGCAGCAGTTGGAGAGGAAAGAAGTTGCGTTTGGGGGGTGAACACAGGTGGTGTTTGGGCTGCAGGTCCTTGGGGGGCAGCTACCCCACCAGTAAATTCACAATTGTCCTCTTTACCGACCGAACCGGACACTCAGGTGAGGAAAAGATATTACTATATTACATATGTATTACTGCAGACAAGGCATAGGAGTAGATCATTCAGCATATGCGGTTTTGTGTCTCACGATCTAAATTACCCACATCGTTAACAACGTCTTGATTTCTGTCGAAGGACGGAATTGTTGAAGGTGCAAAAACAGAATAACGTTTAAACCATGATTACTTCATTCAACGTATCGTGCGGCACGAAACAGCCTAAGGTGACGTTAGGGGGACCAATTAAGAATTCGTTTTATTTGTCGACGTACTTGGCTATCAAAGAACATTTTTAACAAATCAACTGAACTGTGATTTACAGGAAAGATCCGGTTTCGACCCGTTTCGTTCTCTTAGTACAATATGGACACCGTCATCCACCGAAACATGGAAAAAGAAGCACGAAGACTAAACCTGTTCCCACAATTCCCGATATTATACCTTGTGATATCGTAGGCTTGGTTGAACGACATTTTTCTTTTCGAATACGAGAAGTGAATAACGTAATTTATTAGCGACACAATTTTGTGATTGACAACGCTTAAAGAGGGAAAAACGGCTGGGTTTTTTCGTTGTTCTTCAATGTTTCTTGCGAATTTGTGATATTTTGTTGAATAGTACCTCGCATAATAACGCCGAATAATTCGTTTTCGGTCAAAATTGTCTTTGTAACTTGTTGAAGTATCATCCACGTGTTGCGGCACATTGTTAATCTGTGTTATTCATTGAGGCTTGAAACAATGTGATACGTTGAAATTTTTTCTGTTGACCTGGGGGAATCGCACATGTAACGTTCTCTTTTCTTTATTTTCTGTTTCTCAATTTGAAACGAGATTCTCTATTCGCAGCAATTGAAGCACAGATTAATCCGGAGGGCGAAAAAAATAAGATACGATCTAATTTATGGAATTTAATGCCTCTCGGTTGTCTACCATCTTCGTTTCGCGTCGTACTTTCTACACAAAACGTATATAAGAAAAAAAAGAAATGGTGATCACAATACTCAGAGAACGTTGGTCTTGGTGTTACACAAAAAAAAAATAATGAAGTAATAATTAAGTTACTTGGAACGAGTGAGAACTGTGATTTTTATAGTCTTGACTTGTAGAAATTTCTTCGGTAAGTTTCCAAAATATTTTACAAAGTTGTGATGTATACAAAACAAAATAAAAATGTGTACCTACACTTCAAGACTGGTAATTGCTGTGTTTTAATCGTACGTTCTTAATTTTACACAGCATTTGTCTCACACATTATTGAAAAAAAGAGAGTAAAACCAGTAATTTTGTTACAAATATATTTCCTATGAATTTACACACAATTTTTTCAAAGATCATGTTCAGTTACAATATTTCGTGGCACAAAGAAGACACAATATATCACGACCGTGATTTTAAACTACACTCAAATAATACAAGGTATAGAAAATCTGATCACATCAAAGTACAAAATGTATCATTTGTATAAAACACATAGAAAAGTTCTTTATAACGTATTATAAAATTGTCTGTCTACATCCAGGTCTTGTTGCAGTGTTCATAACACGTGATTTAGTCTGTTGTAGTCGTTGGAGCAGCATCTGTAATCGTAAACAACATTAACACAATGATTTGGTACCTGTTACTTCATTTCTAATCTCTTCTTCTAGTACGTACTATGTTTTCGCTTTCAATTTTCCTTTGCAACTTCTTCCTATTGATTGCGGAGCTGCTTTGTTTAGTTTGTGGCCCATTTTCATGAAGTATCTTCTCTTTTGGTTTTTGCTGAGCCATAATCTTCCTCAGAAGAAGCTGATTCTCCCATTCGATCTTTCTAAGCTCCTCATCTGTGAAACTCATGTTCTTCCTTCTGCATTTGACCGGTTTCAGTATCGTGGACCTATCGTCTGAAATTGAGCTACTGGAATAAAATGAATTTACATTTCCACTGGCTCCAACTGGGCTCTCGCATTTTTCTTCATTGTCTTTCGACTCGCACTCATGGTCAGCTGCTTTAGGCGTGTAACGAGACTCGTTCAAAGTCCTTGACGCGGCATTGGTTTCATCGGAAGAATCATCCGAGCAAAATGATTCGTTACCGTATATCGAATCATCGTCTACAATATTTCCTGACAGATCTGCGTCTTGTTGAACATCATTTACGGTCGGTGAGTCTTGATTGTAACTATATTCTTCATCTGTGTCCTCCTCGACCACTTCATGAATGCTAGGAACATGATTATAATTGTCCTTAATCTCTGAGAGCTGTCCTTGCACTATTTCATTCATCACCATCAATGTGTACTGACACTCGCAATTGGTTCCCATTACTTTTGAGTAAAAAAGACAATGAATCGCATCGATAGAGGCTAAAATAAAAATGAATTGTCGTACAAAGCTAACTCCTAGACCATTTCCAGGTTACAAAAATCAAGAAGCACTATGTGGACATACGCTTCTAGCTGCCATGGCAACTGTGCCATAACAGTTGAGCATTAGACAAAACTACACAAGGTAATATGGAACGTTTCAGTGTAAACTATAATCTTTTAGATTTTGGAAAACATAATTAGAACATATTTGAAAAGACAGTGTCGTGACTATACTGCAGATCTTTAAGAATTCGTATTTTCTTTTTTCTTAATTTAGTATTCGATCTATTAATTTTTCTGATAAATATATAAAATTCGCAGTCTAGTCGTGACTTTTGTGTGACCCTGAGTCCTCAAAAGAAAAATAAGTATACAAAACATGAGTATGCTACTTTAAACGCATCATAGAGGCTTGGATTTCTAAAATAGGCTGCAGCTTTCTTACAGAATAGTATATTTCAATAAAAATGTCTAAAAATAATGATTGTTCAATCGTTGGCGAATCCGTACACCTTCAGACTGCCAGCGTCTCGCTTCCTATCATAAGTATCTTTGTCGTCGCACGCATATGCTAACAAATATTGTTTTGGATGCCAGGCAACCGTGAAGGTCGCTGCCTCCACAGGTATATCCGCAATCTTCTCCCCAGTTTCGACCTCACCGATGTCTATAACGAGGTCCTCAGACGCAGCTGCCAACAGCTGGCCATCGTAAGAGAACGATATAGTCCTGACCGGCCATTCTAATCTGGAGAATGTCCTTAAACAGCATAATTCATCCGCGTCCCATAGTGAAACTAACGCATCAGCTGAACCAGTTGCAAAATACCTCCCAGTGGGATCGAATTCTATGCAAATACAAGTTCCTGGATGTGCTTTGATCACATGTAACAGCTCCAAATCTGGATAGCTAAGAATATGTACGCAACCCTGCCCATTTGTCAGGTAAAACGTATCAGAGTCTTTGTTCCATGAAATTTCGTTCACTTCGAAATTGAATTGCTCCTCTGCACGGATTTTCATTACTCGTGCATCAATGAAAGTGACCAGATCTTCTTTGTTCCCTACTGCTATCGTGTTGCCGTCGGGGGACCATGATATGTTGATGTTTTCCCCTCGCGTACTGATATTCGCTGTGCATTTCTGTGTTCTCGTGTCCCATATCCGTACAGTTTTATCTCCGCTCGCTGTGGACAACAGTTCTGGGTAGAACGCGTGCCAGCAGAGCTGGTCCACGCTGCCACCATGGCCTCGGAACGTAGTCTCCTGTTTCTGCAGGAGGTTTATCTAACTTTACTATGATTGTTTAAGGTATGGAAAGAACGTAACTGCATGCAGTTGTTGATGTTAAAAATTGATTTTCATTCGAACAAATCAAATATGTATTGGTGCTTTACTCTACAACCTCAAAACTTGTTTATAATTTTAAGAATTATAACAAACTATGAAAAAGAGTGAATATAGACAAGCGCGCTAACATATAAGCCAATCAAGATTTTATAAGATAAATTCTATTACAATTGTAAGAAACGTGAAATAAGAAAGAGAAGCCGGTTTTAGATAGGTTATGTTTATTTACCAAACGATCCGGTCCCAGGGAAAAAATGCAGACAGACTTGTCGAACGAACCGGAGGCCAGAAGTTTGCCATCGCAACTCCATCCTACACTGTGCACCTTCGCAGAATGGCTTTGTTGCTCTCTGATCTTGTTATGGGACTTGAAATAGCTAATTAGTTCTTCGACTCGAGCAACAGACATTGTGGTTATGTTTATCACTGTTTCGGGACGTTTTCAACCGATTACGTCTGTTGAATAGTGAAATTATGATTGATTCAATGGATTGACGGTCATGCTTGAGCTGATCTCTGTCAGAAACGAGTCATAAAATGAGAAAATAGTTGATCTTCTCTAGCGTATTTAATTGCATCTATATGTATGCTAATCTATGCACTCACAAACCACGTGATATTTTCATCAATATTATTTTTGTAGGATTATAGCAGCACCATAGAAGAGGCATTAATGTAGATGCTTGTCGCCGTCGCCAGATGAAGACTTCTCCCCCCTTCTACAACGCTGTTGGCCTATATCTTGTTTGTGCTGTCAGGTATTTGTATCTGCTGTTCGCGCATGCCCGACGAAATCATCTCCTAGCGTCTCCTATCGTCTCTTATCGTGTCCTATCGTGACCCTATCATCTCCCATCGTCTCCTACGTCTCCTATCGTCCCCTATCGTCTCCTATCGTGACCTTATCCTCCTCTATCGTCTCCCATCGTCTCCTATCGACCCTATCGTCTCCTTCAAATGGATTTTCTATATAAATTCAAATGTTCGTAGACCTCTACCGGCGAATTCAACGAAGTCCCGTTAATTCGATCAATGTGAACGAACCATAAGAGCGTATCGAGGTTTTCAGTCGTGCGGTTGCCTAGGTAGCCATAGGCGACTAAATATGTTTGGCGTAAACAAACTAGTTCTCTGACAAGTTGAATTGTTCGGTGAAAATCAATCGCATGTGACAGTTGCCGTCAGCGTGTATCTGCAAAATGACATCCTTAGATTTAAGGCAACAGAAACTCGAACAACAGGTACGGGATTCGATTCACATTCAAATATGCATTTCTATCTGTCGATGTAGTCGTCCGACTTCGCTTTTACAACTGCGCGATGCATATTTTTTTAAATGTCTCGCCAAACAATACAGCTCACAACGTTACCTATTTTTCGCATGTACAATTTTTGCTGTGCATATTTTATCGCAATTTATAGTTAATCCGATATCATATGTAATAGCAACGATTTATTATAAATTCGATTCAAAAACTAGGTCACATTTAAATATTCATTGAACTTTACATAAAAACATCACTAGCAAGCACAAACAGCGTGCTTTACAGATTCGATAAACTGTGTTGCATACGACAGAGACATTTTCTATTAAACGTTTAGTGTTTTGTTAAATTGTGAGCAACGGAAAGATACTCAACGTTATTCGAATATATCGTTGTTTCATAATCATTCGTAATTGATTACAGAGGCAACTGATAGCTCAGAAAATGAAACAGAAGAGACAAAGCGGTGCTGGTGGAATGGTTCAAGCATCTAATATTTTAAGCACTCAACTCACCAGTCACTCCACCAAGTGGATGAACCCTAATAAGGAGCTTCGCGGTAATTTTGTATAGGTATTGAACTGGAAAACACAGTCAAACCTCGGTAGCTCGAACCTCTAGCAATTTCCATTGTTTCTTTCCGCTCTGAATGAAAACTTTTGTGTTCTCTTTGAAATTTACATCTTACCGAGGTTCGACTGTATACTCAAACGTTCGAAATATATGCTTTTGAATTTTCATTAATTTCAGGGTACGATGGGCCACTACAATTCAATGTTTCACAGACGAGCACAGAATTGAGCACGTTTACAGAGAATAAGGACATGGAAGCCAGAATAAATGGTACGCTAAACTAATCAACAGATTGAATATCCTTTTTCTGTTAGCTGTAAATGCGAGGGATGTGAATAACGGTTCTGTTTGCGTAGAAGTAAGTAGCGAAGGAGGATTTTACCAAGGTATGGAGGCTGCTGATTGCGCGGATGAGGAATCCTCGCCGATAGAAATTCATTCTCCTTCGGAGTCCTTACCATGTCCTTCTCCACTAAGAGTGGCGCCTTCAGATGGAGCTAACACGTTTATTAATAGAGAGAATAATTCTTCGGTAAATGGATAACTGACTACATTTCTTATTAAGGATAATTATTGTAACTAATTATTGTTACGTTATAACAGAGTCCAGAACTGGAAGGCAATGTTGAAGGAAATGTCGAGCATTTTGTACTACAGCCAGCAAATAAAAAGATGCATTATAAATGTAGAATAACACGCGATAGGAAGGGTATGGATCGCGGACTGTATCCTACATACTTTTTACATTTAGAGCGTGACTACGGCAAGAAGGTACGGATTATGTATCATTATTTCCGCTTGAAAGCCGAATTATATTAGACAGCGTCGAAATGAACAGTTAGGTTTACCTATAGATATCTTTGGAAGCATAACTGTTCATTTCTGTGAACTCGTACGCTCTACATAAAAAGACGTAAATTCCTGTCCCGTAAACGGTTACGTAGAAAGCGGAGTGCGAGTAACTGGAGGTTAATCATTTATGTAACTGTTTTTATACCTTGTTAATAAGTATCGATGTTCTCCAGATCTTCTTATTGGCGGGACGGAAGAGGAAAAAGAGTACGACAAGTAATTATTTGATTTCCACCGATCCCACGGATCTTTCAAGGGCAGGAGAGTCATATATTGGAAAATTAAGGTCAAACCTTTTGGGGACGCAGTTCACGGTTTATGATAACGGGTACTCGCTAATGAAGGATGACAAACGGGATGAACGGTTTAATCCGCGGCAAGAATTGGCTGCGGTGATATACGATACTAACGTGTTAGGGTTCAAAGGGCCACGGAAGATGACCGTTATCATTCCTGGCATGACGACGGATCAGAAGAGGGTCGAGATTTGTCCTAGAGACGAATCTGAAACTCTGCTTGGTAAATAGCGAGCACCGATCACGTGAAGGCTCTCGAGAATTATTTTTCTGGTAAAATAAGCGATCTCAATGTTTGTTATTTGCGCAGAACGTTGGAAAACAAAGAACATGGACAATTTAATCGAATTGCACAACAAGACTCCGGTCTGGAACGATGACACGCAATCGTACGTGCTGAATTTCCATGGACGAGTCACGCAAGCTTCAGTGAAGAATTTTCAAGTCGTGCATGATAGCGATGGTTCGTATCAAACACCTATGGTGAAGCTACCAGATTATCGGACACAAAACGAACCTTTTAGAGAAATTAGTAAAAATAACACGAAGTACCCAGTAGTACTTTATTTTGAAAAATTAAATTGACGTTTCCCCTTCGTATAATAAATCAAAAATATTACAATAATTTTTGTTTAAAATATAGAAAACATTCCTCGAGATAACAGAATTTTTTCGCAGTCTATAAATTTCTCAAAAGAAATATATACAGAACAAATCCTGCACAAATAGGACCAAAACTTCGTTAATATTATTTTTGCTCTGTAACGACTTCGTCCAGAAAAAAAGGACAGAATGCCTACAAACTAATAAAAAAATGTCCAAGTCATCATTGAATGTCCGGTGACTGGTACTTTTACAATCGAGACCTCCAGGAAAGAATAATTCGACTTTGACGTGCGATTCTGATGTGAATTTTTGTTTACAGTCGATTACGTTGTCATGCAATTCGGCCGCGTAGCGGAAGACGTGTTCACGATGGACTACAGATTCCCATTATGCACGCTGCAAGCGTTCGCCATAGCTCTGAGCAGTTTCGACAGTAAGTTGGCCTGCGAGTAAATACCTGAATCCACCATGGAATTCTTAATCCTTAACAATGGGGAAAAAACAATACCGATCGGAACGATCTACAATGGACAATCAATAGATCGTACTGTCTTTTTTTTCTTTTTTTTTCTAAAAGTTAGAGAATATCTAGGGAACGATAGTTTGTTCTACCGGATCCTGATATGTAACGATAACGAGTATAAATTCTGTGTTCACAATTTCTTATAATACGGGAAGCGTTTTTAAGTACTCGGTATACATACGTGTTTTCTAGTTCCTTCGTACGTCGACAGTAATCGAACTGAATACGAACTTCGAACTAAATAACAAGGACGACAGCGTAGTATGAGCATTCGATGATCGGACAAATAACGTTCATACTAACGAGTCATCTTTTAACCGAGAAACATATCATGGGATTTTGATTTCGAACATCTTTCATTGGTAGACCCATTGTTTGATTATTTTACTTCTTTTTCTCTGAGCTGGAAGAATCATGCTCGTGATTGGAATTCCTGTACTATAATGATACTAATACACTGCGCAATCTACTGCCCAAGAAAATGTTTTCTTGCGTCGAGAGTGAAGCATGCGTTCGAACTTTTCAATGCAAGCTCGATGATCGCTAGACTGTTGAAACTTATGCAAATACGTAATTTTCAAATATAAAATTTCGAAGACATTCGCACAGACATGAAATTTGTTTTTCATAAAGGTAAATGAACGCATAATGTTCCGCAGTCTAATGATCACATAGTGCGTCAGGTTTATGCGTAAAAGTGTTTAAAAGCAGCATTGGAACAAGAGTATCTTATTCGCATACTATCGTCGGATATAAACCGACTATTCACACTTCAACAAATTATCGCACTGTACGATTACTATTTTCTACACCTTTTTATTACGTTTTCTCGCGGACGTATACTTTCGTGTATGTGAACGATATTGTATATTTTGAGGTGTCTTCGACATTTGCACTGATCCAAGCGATTGTTATTTGTTATTCAAAATTATGGTATTCATGTATAGGGTAGGTCGCCTTACTCTGCCACGTTAAATCACGCATGGACTATTGTTCGATAATTATTGCACGCGTTTAAACACATATATAAACGACTCTGTAATGTTTCATACAGATACACGTTGTCGAACTATGTTAATGAAAAAATGTCTCGGTATTACGAATAGTTTACAGAAAACTTATGGTGGCAGATTAGGCGATTCTCGCGAGTTCATCATTTGATAATTCACGGAAACGTTAGACTGCGGATCTGATGTGTTTATAAGAAAACAGCGATTCGGAGAGGTTCAAATTCGGTTCACTTGTGCTGCTTGCGATTGATGCACAACATTTTTCTATCCTATAACTTCCGCGGTCTAGCAAAATTATCATTCCAGGTACATATTGTGTGTATATTTATTTGATCGAGCTTATTCGAATCGCTCGTCTCTGTCATCGGTGTGTAAGATTTAGTGGAGAACGAAAACCAAAGATGAAACTGTACTCGTGTGTGGTGCGGACAGAATTAGTGGACAAAGCGGAAGAAAAAAGCAATAACGTAGAAAACGTTTTCAATGCCGTGTGCCTTTGTGTAACGTTGATTGACGCATGGAAATCAATTGTTCTAGGGGAGTCTGCGCGCGATATTCGGTATTCAGCAATACATACTGTAACGAAGTCTCTATTCTTTAGCTAAATAAATGAATACACTTTCAATAACTGTAATACGTTATTCTTCGGAGAAAGGCAACTTATCTTTTGCAATATCGCTTTTATCGCCTTTAACGTCTCGGACGTCCGCTTTCTCTCGCGTCTGTCTTTCGACTCCCTTTCGTTCCAGCGTCGTTTTTCTAACGTCCAGACAATATTTCGATAAGATTCATACGCGTGCAGGGACATCTTTGAATAGTATTATCGGTTATAGTCGGACTGCGGACTTTGGTGCGTTCGCTTAAGATTAGGTCTGCGGCTGATGAGTATAAGAAAAGAACAGGAGTGGTGTCGGCTCGAAATAGTCTCCTTGGGTGCAATACGGAAATTCCCGAGGGAAACAAGTTCGAGTGAAAAAGAAAGTATTTGGGCAGCCCATTGGCTGTCCTGGGCTGGGTGTTTACGGGTTCGCCTGGTTTTAGCCACACTCTTAAAAAAAGTCTGTGGCTGATTAGGGTGCTGCAAAGTTGGGAATTTATGTAGCTATTATGCACCCAATGATTGCTACCGAGGCGTTAATGGGGTAGATGATAATGCAAACATGGGGTTTTTATCGTAATAGTCAACAACGCTAGATAAAAGATCAATCTAGGCCGCAATCTCCCTCGAAAGTTCTATTTTTTAGCAGCACGTGGTTTCCGCAGCTTTACGTTTCCAAATAATGCAAATTATGCCCCCGTAAACGTAAAAATAGAAAATTTGGGGTGACTGCGGCCTAGATTGTTAATTTATCTAGCCCTTTTCATGGAAAAATCCCATCCTTGCATTTCCGAAAAATGAGAAGGCGCATTTCGCGCCTTTGCAATTCTGGAAAGGAGAGTTAAGTGTAAAATTCGATAAAATACAAATATGCGCAAACGTCTGCGGTCCAGTTACAGTAAACAAGGGTAACCCATGAAATTAGTCACGGTGTACAACAATCAGAGTTTCGTTTCGAGCTCGCTACGAAACGCGAAGATTCTAATTATTCCTTCAAGACTCTGAGACTAATTATTTCTGTGTCGGTTTTGTGTTCCCTGTTTAAAAGCTCGGACTCTAAATGGTTAGCGACTAATACCAATAGACCTAGAAGCCGAAGATGTGAAACGTGAACGATATGTCGAATTGCACAAGAGATCACGAAAGTGCTGAACGGTTTATATCTTTGTAAATTTTATACTCCCCGAGAGTTTCGTTCATTACACTGCGCGACTTCATCAAAAACCTGAAAGGTGCTATTTAAAAAAATTAAACGAAACTGCTAAAACAACCGATTTGTCGAACGATGGAGGGGAACCACTTTATATATATATATATATAAATATATTTGTAATTAAAAAAGGACAGTATTAATATTGTTTAGAACGCCAATCGGATATTTTACGATAAGTGTAATATTTCATTTTCTCATTTTGATATTGTTTCAAATATCGAAACTTAGATCTTAAGAATACATACATTGGATACCGCTTCAAAACGCACGCGCGCGCGCCTGTATGTATGTGTGTGTGTGTGTAAGTGTATTAGGAAACAATCGAACAAGACCTGTAACTAGCTTATCACGATCAATATTGTAAATTACATTCAAGTGTTCAATGCGTGTTATATTTTCGACGGTCACCTGGAAATAAATACAAACTGCAAATCGCATTCGCGTTTCCTTTATAATCGAATCACGTGTCTCATCAGTCAATATATTTTTTACCGGAAAACAATGTTTCGCGAAATTACGCAGGCCTGCATTCCTGTCGATCTGCATTCTCCGGCCAGTCGCAATTATGGTTCACCGTGTGCCAAATCAGACCCTTCGGACACGAGAATTTCACTGGTCGACCATGAACGCATTCGTAGTACTGTAAACGAACGAGAAAGACACCGTTACGAAGGATGCGACATTTAATTGTCAGTAGAATTTGATAAAAGGTCAATGATTTGTGACATGATCTACAATATGAACCACGAATTACTTTGTTATTAACAGTCCGATCTAAAATGTTTGTGTCGGATGTTTGTTACCAATTCGTCTTGAAATTCTCTAATAGATAAGCGTAAAAAAATGTTAGGTGTATCTATAAAAAAATTGAAGACTCATGAGAAAAAAAGAGCCGATAAAAAATTTGCTATAAAACATTTTTGATCGGACTGCTGATAACGGAGTAATCTCTATTGATCACGATTCGTGGTTCACCCGGTATAATTGCGTGAACGAAGCTTTTGCGTCACGCTATATGAATTTCCAATTGCTATACTCACTATATTACAATTTTCCGACACGAGAAACTTGTCGTCGTCTTTACAATCAAGTTTTTCGTCTGCATTGTCGCCGTTTGACGAATCGATTGGTTTCCATTTGTTCGTGTCCTCGGTGGTCGAAGAAGATGCTTCCGTTGAGGATGCGGGTGCTTCCGGTTTACTGGTGGTTGAAGCAGTAGTTGCTTGAGTCGATGGTTGAGTAGACGATTGAGTAGTAGGTGGCTGAATAGGTTTCGCAGACGATTGAGTTGGTCGTAGATTGTCCGACGAAATTGTGCTTGGCGGTCTCGCCCATTCAGGCTAAAAATTTAGCGATGCTAATGAAATTCGCTAGGACCATTAAAAAAGTTTGTTTTGATATACGAATGAATATTTTTGGAAAAGTAAGAATTTTAAAAGAGTCCCAATGACCCTTGAACCATCCTGTACGTTCGTTAATTATAGACTTTCATGGGTCATTACCGTGGGCGTAGTATGAAAGTCTTTGTCCTTAACGACGTATCCTTCCAAGCCATTGTTGATGGTCTTCATCAAGATGTTGGGTTCACCACAGAGTCCTTGGAAGTCGTCCATGTCGATAGCCCAGACCATGGCGCCTGCATATTGTTTTTCCTTGATGAAGTCGGTCTTGTATTTGATGCTTTCCACATCCTCGTAACCGACCCATTGCGTTCCTACAATTGTAATCACCAAATGAATTATTTCCGTGTTTCCTACGAGTGTTCGATCGTATCAAAATTACAATGCGTTACCCTGGTACGTGTACGGAACCTTGCCAACGTCTTCGAATTTCTTGGTCCAGTTGCTATTCGGGGCTTGTAACATAGTGCAGATCTGAAAATGGTCATTCACTAATTCTCAACTTCCCTCTCAAATTCTCCGAAATCTTTCAGACCTCTCAAAGTTTCCGGTTCGAGACTTTCGAATGTTTTAGAGGTCCTCTCGAAATTCTAGACTCTCGAGTAGACGGAGATGAAGAAAAGATTGATCGTTAATCGACGATACCTCGTAATAAGCGAGGAATCCTTTGGCTTGAGTGTACTGGCCGGGTGCACCTCCTCCAGCCTCCTTATTGATATAAGTTCCTGGCGCGTAATTATTGTTGCTTTGGCTTAGGGTAAAGGTGCGGCCGTACAACGGGATTCCGACGACCAGTTTCTTCGCAGGACAGCCCTTCTCTTCCCAAAGTTGAAGACCGTCGTGCTGCAACAATGGACATCGTTCACCTCGCTTATCATCCATTTCTAGAGACTACTATGTTCGGTGTGAAATCGGAATTCTTACCACGTTCAATTTCTCGTATGCCCACTGGTCATGAGGTCGACGATAAAGAGGACTATGGACGTCCGCGAATCCAGCCCAGTTGCCGCGAAGATCGTAAGACATCACGTGGATAGCGTCCATGTTTCTGTAGACACGATTCCTCAATTGTTCAAAAGTTCCCAAAACCTTTCATTCGCAAAGTAGATCGGTAAAAAGATACGACAGAATTTCCGTGGAAAATAGAGTTTGCTCGATTTGATAACATCTTTTGGCAAATGTCTGTTTTTACAATTGATTCTCTGACTTCTAACGATGTCAGTGTGAAACAAACCAAGCAATGAAATACGTATGTTGGTGTCCACTGACTGGCATATTTCAGGAACGTGATAGCCCTCGTCCAAACGGAATTTCGCCAATGGCACCGCCATTGTCAGCTCCCATCCCTTCTGCTCTTTATCGAAGGCGCGTCTCAGCTCCTCGACAAAATAGAAGAAGTGGTTCTTGTCGGAAAAGCTGCCACCTCTGTCAGCGGCTCCAGGATACTCCCAATCGAGATCGAAACCGTCGAAACCGTATTCATGCATGAACTCTGCGGAGAAATTGGAAACAATCTAGAACTAGATTTTCGAAATTTCCAGTCAGAGGTCGGCGAAGTACGGTCCGCGAGGTTAACGATCACGAAAAACTGCCGTGAAATGGAACGATTATTAAAACGCAAAAGATTATATAAAAATGTCGCTTCCCAATAAAAATACGTTAAACCTGTTTTTCTTTCGTTGCTCTAGTAGAACGAGCCGTGTAAGTATTAAAAAAAACGTTCGTCCATCCCTGATTTAAACAATCGCGGAAGATTTTCAAGAAAACGCAGAGATTCCTCACCAACGACGCTCCTGATGAAAGTATCTCTCCTCTCCTTGACTCCAACGAGCGCACTATATTTCCTGCCACCCTCTCCCCAGCCACCAACAGCCACAGAGGTCTTCAGATGAGGGTACTTGATCCTCAGATCGTTGAAAGCCTTGTAATTCTGCTGATCGACGTCCAGCTCCGGATCCAGGACCAACACCTCCCAGGTGACATTGCTAACACCTATGAACGAGTAAATGATGTGCGTGCATAATTCTCCTGGGATGTCTTTGATAGCGTAACTGCCGTTGTCCGGTCGGTAGACCGCCCATTGGCTGAAGTAGCATGCGATTCTATACGGCTGGTCCCCTGGACAGCAGAAAATTATTGATCAGCTATGACAAATTTCGGATGACAATGCGCTTATATTATCGATTACTCTAGCTGCACTCACCTGTCGCCACTGCCAACGTAGCTAACACCACTGTCAACGAAAGCAGACTCTTCCTTGGTGCCATCTCTGCAGCTGGGAACAATGAAATCGGTTCGATTAACGCTCAATTAATTATTTCGCCATTTTAGATAAATATATTCCAATTTTCTGCACTTCATTTTCAAGTTCTATAAACCCTCCCAAACACAGCGATATTTTTCAAATACAATGCCGTTGGTTTATGTTTCAAAAGTGTCCGATGCCGCGTAACGCACCAATTCTTCCGGATATCTTTCGACGTCCGCTCAGCTCGAGGATCGACGCGGATCTAGAAGATCCACCGAAGCGTAGGCGGTCAATCAGCGGTTCCCAGGTGGTGTGACTACACTGATCTATCGATCGAAGCGTTGTTTTTCAAACGGAGAAACGAACTACGCCGACCGGTTTCCCCTAAAGCAAACACCGTCGCATCCTCGCGAAATCTTCTTCGAACGGGTCCGTTTTTTCGGTGATTTTCCGATCTTGAGATTTCTTGCAAATGGTTGAAAAAACCATCGACTAGGTTTTGCAGATAATTAGGCGAGAACAGTCCGATGAGAATTATTCCGGTGAACGATTTCGGAGTGCTGCGATCTTGGGGATCACTCGGTGTGGAACATTTTACAACGGTACCTTTTTTTACGACCCCAATAAACCTGTTGGTCTCGTTGAAAAAAGGGTCGAACGTTATTAGAACCTTTTAAATGTGACAAAAAAAGGTCCAGGAGCTTTTACGGTCGAATTCGTTCGATAGGGGGCCTGCGAGGGGCACAGTTTTTACGACCAGAATTTCGCAGGTTAATCGACGAAAAACGTGCAAAAAGGATTTTATCTGGATTGGTCGTCGTTTTCATGCAGGATCCAGTCGAGGGGTGCTCGAACCGTTGAGATCCTTCTTTTTCAGTTCGATATGGGACCTGTTTCAGCCCCTTATCCAATTTTACCATTAATTTATTTCATTTTATAAATTGAGAGACAAACTTTTTCTTTGCAGCAGATCATTCAAATTTACAGTGGCGACCGCAAACGACGAAGAACAATGGAGAACGTTTTGTTTCGACCGAACGCGTTCGCGATTGCTTTCTTTTCTCATCGAGAACGCTTCGACAAACTTTGAGAAAGAAAAGTAATCAACGGAGAAAGGTTTGTCTCGATGTTTTGTTTCGAGTCGGACGTACCACAAAATAAGCAAAAACATAAAATTGTTGGCATTTTGACTCATACCGTTGAAAAATTCCTGTTGAAAAACCAGCGGCTGGTTTATTTCTAGATATGAATCTGTATAGACCGTTTTTATCGGCATTTTTCTTACAGATATTAACAGTGTGCAGAGCTTCTTTCACGAAGAAATAGAGTAGTATATTTTGCAGAACGACGCAGTAGAGATAGTTCTAGATTGAAGAGGGTTAAACGTGCGATCAGTTATCCGTGGAGACAGTAAGCGTTCCTCAGGGTCCATTGTAGGTCCGTTGCGTTTGTATTCGTGGTGCATCGGCGGAATACTAGCCGAAGGATCCGATGCAGCCAGCATTCTAATTCGCGCGACGAAAAAGAGCCTCGTTTTCTCTCTTTCTTCTCCGCTGCTGTCTTTCTCGGAAACGACCACGGAGCCGCGTCTTCCTTATTTCCTTTATTTTCGCGAACCCCGGGGACCATTATCTAGACCTCCTCCATTTCACTTGAAATCCAAGGTCCTCTGAACGCGCAGCGTTCTTTGTCCGCGGTCCTCCCGGTCCGATTATTGTCATTCCGAAAAGGCGAACAATTTCGGCTCCGTTCTCGAGAAAATATCATCATTGCGCTGGCGATTACAGGCTTTGGCGTTATCGAAATAATTTGGGAAACAATCGTGAAGATAATCTACACGTGTAGCGTGTATCAATGGAAATTATCCTAGTAAAGATTATAATTAAACAGCGGATCTCTATGCAAAATAAACAATTTCTACCTGAATTGCAACAAACTGAAGTGAAGTAGACGATCATTTTCTTTCTTAATGTATGTATATTTAACAGGCTGAGAATAATATAACGGTGTTTTTCAAGTTTTATGCAAGATAAAAATGATCTACGTTCACTGCACAAGACTAGGTTCTTCGAGTACTTAGTACGCTTTGCCCATTTGCAAGCATCAAGACTTGACATTGGTATTCTGAACGGGTACAGTGGTTTCGGTGATGTTCTTTGATTTCATGACGTTCTGTTACGTCTGTTTCTCTGTTGTTTTCCATCCAGGAAGCTGAAGGCGCGTCAACGTTTACGATTTTACCGGTTCGAGTTCGCGATAGATAAAAGCGACGCGAGGTGTTCCGCTATCGTTTCGAATTGCGGTCACGTCAGATTATAAATCGAAGGCTGTGTATCATCGATCGACTCATCGTAGCCCTGAGTCAATCAAATCCACGAACCGATACGACGATGAAAATACACAAACGGAAGAGAGCATCGATCTCCAGCGTGAAGAAGAATCAAAGTCGAACCTTGGAACGAGAAAAACGAAAACACCCATTGTCACGATCAGCTGATCGTTCTCTAAACTCGAGGATCTGTTCGAGGACTCGTCACCGACCACAATGGTCAATATTTATGAAAATGAATCCGCAGAAAATCCATTCACGAACGACCTTCGGACCGATAGGGAGGAAACGAAGAAAACGAGGAACGAAACAAATGAAAAAATCGAAACGAAGGGAGTGGAGCATCGCCCACGTGACTCGTCAGCGAAATTCCATCGTGTGTAAACAAACGGTATAAACGACCAGGGATCCTTCCGTCGACCCGCTCAAAAATCCTTATGGTTCGGGACAAATTATGGCAATTAGCCGGGACCATTCGTTCCACGTTTTTTTTAACGAATTTTTATGTGTTTCTACTGTTACAGTTGATCGTTGCTAGATCAAAGATTTATCAATTTTCAGCAACTATTCCGTAAACACAGGAATCCCGAAGAAAAATGTCTTCAATCTAATGTTTGATTCCTCTTTTACGATCGCTGACTATTCATCGAAGCAAGGGAAGAATTGTAATTCCTTTGGACGGTTTTGCGAGACAAAGTGCAAGTAACTGAGGGTAACCGAGTAAATTTTCCACTATATGAAGAAATTCGCAAGTATAATATCAGGTGGTTAAATATGAAACTTGACGAATAAAACGCGAATTTCAAACGTATTTGTCAAGTCTCATACTTAACTACCTCCGATATTTGAAAAAGTAAAGATAAGAGGACTCACCTTCGCGACAATCGGGTACCACAGAAAAATCGTGGCTCCGGCCGAGGTTAAGCCCACATATATACCCAGGTGGACCTCATTAGAATTCAGGTGCAGGGGATCTCGCACGATTGGCTGGTTCGTCGACCCTCTGCCTCCCGTCGACAGCGAGGAGGAGAGACCATCCTCATCAGTCACTCCCCGATTGATTTGCTGATTATTTACTAATCGTTTGCTGAATATCTCTCCACATTCTTCGAGGACATCGTTTTCCCTTTTTTTACAGTATCTTTACACGCGAAAAGAGAATAAATATGTTTTTTCTTATCGATCGAATTTGTTGTTAGTAACTAATATTAAATGTTTTCGGCGTATCGGTTCGGAAAGAGAATGTTAGATTCGCTCCATTTTTTTTGGATTACGAGGTTCCACGCCCCCTTATCCGGTGGGAACACAATGGACGTAAGAATTTTTAGGACGTAAGACCTTCAGAGCAGAAATGGACGTAAAATAACGACTTTAAGGCGTCGCGATTTATTAATTTGATTTATTTATACCTTGTTTATCGGTCGCGCGAAAACAATTTTTATTTCATCACATAAAAGACTGACAGACTTCCGACGCGTAGTATAGTTGTTGCACAATTTATCAGAAACAGCGATATAACGATTTGTTATCATGGAATCGATGCTGTTTGGCTTCGATCATTTTTCTAGGAACGATAACGTTGTTATATTTATTTAGTTGCATGATAAAGGATTACGGTAATATCTTTGAACTCGTTTACGACACGACGAGTGTAACACGGAATCAGGTCTAATCCAATGACAAGAACTTGGTTGTTTTTCATTGCTTATTTCTCTGAAACAAGAGACGAAGGAGGAACAGCGTTCGTGAACATTATAAATTACATGTATCGAGACGTTACTGTAGTTCGAGGTTCTCCACGCTGTATACAGCGAACGAACAAAACAGTTATCGAGGAAAGAAGGAGGAGAAGGAGTAAGAGGACCGGTTCGACGTAAGATCGTCGTTCGTGTAATATGGATTTTATTTTTATTCGTGTAACAATAACAGTTCCTGTTTCCACAGTGTTAGTTTCTCTTACGGTACGGTGTCTCAGCGTTTTTCGACGCGGAAACCAACCCTCTCGCCGGTTTCTCAGGCACCGTGGGCCATACCGAGGGCCGATAATAATCAGCGTCGTTTCTCGAGCATTGACTCTGTCTCTTCTTTCTGTTTGTTCTTTTACGAGAAGGCCTCACAGTTCACGAAACCGCTTTTTAGGAAAAAAAGTATTTCGAACTTGTATCGCAATATACATTGAACAGTTTAAACCGAACTCGTTAAATGCAGTTTAACTTTAAAGCATAATGTTCATATCGGAAAACTGATTGTTCCAATTTTGCTTTTTTCAAAGTCCCTTTATAGATCGTTTCTCCGAGGTTCTCTCTTCCGTAACATTTTCTTTTAAGGAAAAAGTTATTTCATAAATACAAGATTCTTGGGATACCATCTATTTTTTCCGAAAAATCGGTTTTCGATGACATGCGAGCTTCTTATAGTTCGCGACGGAAGCAGTGAAAAAACGGGGCGCGTGACCGAATCGAAATCGTCCGTCGATTTCTCGCGAGAATTAGTATAATGATCTCCAGAGGTGAGAATCGATCTCACAGCTGTCAGCGAGTCGATGGTTGATAGTCTTGTAAAAAATTTAATCCCTAACATGATCGAGAGTCGATAGGAGTTTCTCTCGATTAATTAGAAACGCTTGTTGACGCCTACCCTTAAATATCGTGATTAGCGAGATACCGTTCTCGTGGCCTAAACAACGTGGCATCGACCATTTTTGTTTGTTCGTTTCGGTCCTTACGGTTAAGCTGTGTTTTGTGCTTTCGGTTCTTTTTTTATTCTTCATCTTTTCTTTTTTTTTAAATTTAATTGACGAGAACAGTCGCGAACGAGCTGTGCTGTAATTTGGCACTCTTCGATGCTGCCTTGGAAAATCGTTATAGCTTTTCAGTTTTCTATAGTATCATGGCTGCCGTTTATTCGCAGAGTTAGAACCGTGCGGAACACTCGAACTGGTTCTGCTTTCTTTTTCCTTCGCGCTTGGATAACGAACAACGAATTTTACCTAGGAGAACAGACCTTCAGAAGGTACGAAATACACTGCGTTTGTACGTTACAACACGTTACGTTGAACGTTATATCGTGCAGCGGGGATCAATGCAGAATTCTAGTACAGGACGTTTCTAAAGCGTGTATAATACAAAGTGGACACAATTAAAAAACAGTTCATCCGGGTATCTTGCTTACTATTAACGATACAAAGAGAAATTGATTGAACGCAACGATAAGCAAGATATTCGGATGATTGGTTTTTAATCCTCCACCCCGTGTGTATATTTATTTACATATACATATGTATTCAGGGCCGGATTAAGCCTAGTAGCAGGAGTAGCAAATTCTACGGGCCCCGCACCTGGAGCGAAAAATATTTAGCTCGTACAATTTTGTAAAAAAAAAATTCATTTGGAACGAGGCATCAACTTGTGGCGAGCTGTGTCTGAACAAGGACGACTGAGCGGCGGTTATATTTCTACTTATACTTAAAGAATATGATGGGACAAGATCGTCTAAGTAACCTAATCTTAAACTGAAAGTTGTGTTTTATTTTATTGCCATACAAAACTTGGGGCCCCCTGATAACATTTGCTACAGGCTCCGCGCTGGCCTAATCCGACACTTTGTGTATTCCTTATTGTTCACCATCCAACACATTTTAATTATCTCTTTTGCACTCCCGGCAGGATTTCGCGTGCTTTGAAATTGATGAAAATTTTCGAAGTGTTGGACAGCATTTAACAACAACCAGGTGGGTACTTACACGTACGACTTTGTTTTTGCAAGAAACGTGTCGAGTGAATGTGTTTCGTACCCGTTCGTGCTACCCGATTGCATTCAACTCCAACCGATTTTGCGATCGTTTCCATTCAGTCGTTTCACGTCGTCCGCAGTTCATTAATAATCTTTGTTAACGTCTCGCTATGTTGCGCAGCTCGTAGCACCTATCGTAAACGCAACCTTAGATCCTAAAATCTTATTTCGTAGCTTTCGTTTATCTCTCGCTTCTTAGATCGTTAAACGCTCCGAACTCAAAGAGAATGTACAAGAATTATGTATCGAACACGTTCTCCGAGAATTATAACTCGAAGAACACCATTTCGAGCGGAGGAACTCAATCCTAACAGTGAGCGAATTTCGCTGACAATCTTATCATTAGACTGCGAATGTTTATGCATTTATGGCTTCTGAAAATTTTCTAAAAATGCTAGAATCTAAAATTCCATAGAATTTAGCACGATTTTTATTTTATTGTTTTTTTATTTATAGTAAAGACTACTACTAAAATAAGATTTTACATGGTTCTACTTTCTTAGGATCTGCCTTCGAGAACCGAAAATTACATAAACATCCGGAGTCTATTTATCATGCTAACGCTTTGACGGACGTTTCACAATTTTTCCCTAAAAAATAAAACAAAAATTTAATATTAAGTTAAGGAAGAATTTATATATGTATTTTGAAAATAAAGTTGTATATGGCACCGGCCGTCAAAGTGTTAATGATTTATCGATTAATTACTTCATAGTGCTTCACGAATCCATCGTTATTGCCACCGACAGAGCCTCTTCGAAGCATTTCTTGTCAACGAAAGGGAAGATCGGGACAGAACACCGCTTAGAACAATCGTTCACGATTCTTCGACAGCTTTCAGCTAACTTTTTAAACGTGTTTAGCTTGCTATCGTTGTCATAGTGTATACAATTTCATTCGCACGATGCCAGGATTTCTAGGACACTATGTGTTCCATCCATTTGCGTGATATTTATATATTCTAGTCGAAATAAAAACGTCGTTAAACTTTATATAGATAAATTTTAGATTAGATATTCGCTGGTTAATTTAGTTGAACGCGTTGCACAAATTTCGCAGCATCCATATTTCGAAATGTTTCAGGGTTCTTACAACTCGATGTACTTTAAAACAGCAGAGAGACTGAATCGAATGAACATTTGCATAATTATTTATTTAAAACGAAAATCCATAGTCCGATTGTAAAAATTCATTGTTCATTTCGTCTCTTAGCTTCTATGATTATCGATTGCTTGTTTCAATTGAAAACTCACGAGACATTTGAGGAACATGATGCCGCTATAGTTGTGCAAAGCGAAGTATTGTAAAATTTGTCGAAATTCCGAGTAGAAAATGGTAAATTGATCGAACCAAGGCACGCTTGCACTGAACGGGGCCAGAAATCGCTCGAGAGGAAAAGAAAACGTTGTAAGACAACTGAGAAGCTCCTCTATTCGACAGGCGCCCGAAGAAGATCGGTGTTCCGCCTTTTATATCATTTTTACCACTGTCTTGAACAGAAAATTCGCGACGTTCCGTCGTATCGAATACTGCTCTATTATTTATACAAAAACTCCACAATTTTCATAGTGAAAATCGAGGTAAGTTTCAAACAAAAGCAAAGCAACACCTCAATAATCCTAAAAATTAAAATTAAAACTATTAGACCATTCGTAACTGGTTTGATATTCCTTCGTTCAACGATCGTATTCAATAAATTGATTAATTACGACGGCGAGTATAAATTTCGCACTGTCTTAATAATATAAAATATAACTTTGCCAATTTCTAAAAAGAAATACTCGGAAATGAACTTCTGATCGCTAAAATTAATTTTTGTGCCGCTTACAAAAATTTGGATTATTCATTAATAAAATGCCTGTCACTGTTCTCGGTCGTATCGGTCTAATTATGCAAGGAGTTACAACCCTATAATACAAAAACGACACGAATTCTCTGTTTTATCGAATTATTTTCTCCTATAGTGAACGGTACACGGCTAGACCTGCTCGACACCTATTACACCTAGCTGTTCGTTCGCGTATTAATTAATTCTACTTTAACCGATGATTATGTACAATATATCGACACAAATAAAAAAACACCTTAACAATTAACGCGATCGTGGACAACGGTTTTGTTTAAACGATGAACCGTGTGTTTTGATCGTCGATGACTCAAGGAAAGATGGTTGTTTTTCTCTGTTGTTCGGGGCTGGCAGTTAGTTGGATTCTCTTTGTGCTTGTGAAGGATTTTTCCCTTTTATGTTTTAACGACCAAGTTTTTTTCTTGGTGTTATTCTTTTTTGTTTTTGATAGCTTTTGAACGATCATTGACCTTACGAATAATAATTTTCTCTTTGCTGATAGAGTGGCAATGGCGTCACTGGCGACAGGTCCTCGTCGTCTAAGCTCGATTCGGTTTTTAGAGGCAGCGTGGCCAGGGCTTTCACTATGGACCAAAACAAATATAATTAGTTCCCGCAATTAATTTAATTAGTAATTGATAATTACGTTTCGCTTTTGTGTAATTCAATTTAATATTATTTTACTTAAAAAGTAATGGAAACAAAAAAGATAGGAAAATATCAATAATTTAAGTTGGATAAACGTTGGAGAGTCCGTTCTGCAAGTAGATTAAAAAAGATAACATCGATGGAGGAGTCGTATGCGATAGGGGGTATGAATAAAATGAAAGAAAAAATATAAACAAACCTGAAAAACGATAATATGATGTGCGTGTCCTATATGGAAGGATGGAGAAAGTATGTCAGTCAGTGTGCCTGGTTACCTATACACAGCACAAACAATCCAAACAACACTCACTACGTATGACGGTACTATCGTATGTATATAATAACGTTGCAATAAAAACAAAAGCTACTCGGAGAAGTTAATTAAAATTAATATATCAAACAAGAAAATCAAAATCAATCACGGTAACGCATGCCAATGAGGGCTCCCTTTGGCCCAGGGAGAAAAAAAAAACAAATTTAAATCAATCGATCTGAACGCGGTTAATATAAAAAGTATAAAAACAAATAACTGCTGGAACTTGTCGGAAAGCTACTTATGAATTTGCAAAAGTTCATTAACATAATTGTTTGCGTAACTTCTCGGAAATGTACGAGGGAAAGAAAAAATGGTAAATTTTGCAAGCGTAAATTATCCCTCTGCACTAGAGAAACTTGGAGGGTGAAAGAAAGCCACTCTACACATTGGTCATGCTGCCATTTAAACTAAACGCATAGTATTCGTGCAAAATGAATCGAACGAACACGATTTAAGGGATATGTTTTGGAAACGTACCCGCCACCATCTTACTTTTCTCCATCACTTGCTTCGCCAGGATCTGATTCAATTGGAGGATGTGGTCCCTCTGACGTTTCTCCTCGACCACCTTCCTCTTCAGGTTGTCCGATTGTTCTACGTTTATATTGTCGTCTGTAACATTGAATAACATGCTTCAGTCCCGTTCGTAAAAGAGAATAGGACGTTCGGTAGGGAAAATGACTGAAACAGTACCGTTCCCATCCGACGCAGTGACGGTAGTCTCTGACAGCATTTTTCTGATAGCTTCAGCCTTCTTCAGACGCTGCTCCTGCTCCTCCGCGGTTAGCTCTGGTGTCTAGAATAAGAACGTAGAGATTGTTGAAGGATTTAAAAACGTTATTCATCATTTAGGTGCTTTCTCACCTGCTCAGGAATATATCTCTCAGGAATGACGATCTTATTCGGAGTGCCAAGAAGCTGATCAATGGTGCTCTCGTTATATTTGAGTTCCTTGTGACTCAACGTCGACCTAACGACATCCGGAGCATTGATCCTTGGCCTGAGCGCACGTTCCATGTCAAGGTCATCTCTCGCTCTGCCCATTCCCTGCGAAACGCGAGATCAATCTCAAAAATCAATTCGAAAAAATCTGTCTCCATCACCTACCTACGAACGTTGTTAGCAAACTGAACACTTTTCTCAATATCTTCAACAATTTTACAAAATCAAGTAACATGACGATGAACGATAATGAAACGATTTCGAAGGATAGTAAAAAATCCAGGACAAGGATGTACGATGAATAAACTCAAACGATAAACGAAAAGAAAAGAATGCTACAGAGAGGATGAAGAAACAGAGTCAAACGAAAAAGATAATGAAAACAAAATACCATCTTCGAGAACGTGTCCTCAAGGTCGAGGACGGGTTTGCTACTGGATACGGTATAATGGCGTCTCTTCTCTCTAGGTATCTGCCTTCTTCTAGGCCTTTCAACCTTTTTCTCTGTCATCTCCTTGATGATCTGTTTGGCAGCCTCGCTCTTGAACACTGGTGACAGTTGGGGCGAGTTTGAAGCGTTCACTGTCAAAGACGAGCCGAAAGGTCTCTCTTGCACTTCCGGTTTCATTGGTAGCTCAGGACTCACGGGATCCAGTGGACTGTTAGTCTTCTCGGATATCGGGCTATCGTAGTGTCTGTATTGAGGATAGTATTGCTGCTGCTGCTGCTGCTGTTGTTGTTGTTGTTGATGATTAGGAGGCTGCTGATAATGATGATGGCTCGACCGGATCATCGGCGAGTAATTCTGATGGCACGGGCTGTACGAAGGGCTGGTAGAGTAATTCGGAGAACTCATTGCCACCTGGGAACTTGAGCCGAGACTCTCCGTGTACGGTGACAGCGTGCTATCCGAACTGCCATCCTGACTTTCGAACTGTCATGATTGGTAAACAAAAGAGGAGCTAGAGTAGGTTCGGTGGGAGCAACATAATTGCCGGACTAATCAAAATAACGTGGAGGAGATGGTTAATCGAGCGATGATTGGCGAATAGAGCGAGGATCTTTATGAGAGTCAACATTTTTGCTAGTTAGTATAATGATTAGGGCTCCTTTGTTGTTCGTAAATTTCGCAAAGGAAGGGGACTATTTATATCGCTTGCGTTTCGGTAGATTTATTATTAATTTTTCATTTTCTCAATAGATGTTCTAAGATTGAAACTACTCACCCTAACTTTGTTTCGCCGGGCAAGCATAGTTCTCAGGGCGTGCATGCTGTCGCTTCTTGGCGGAGGCACCACCGGACCTTGATGAATCTCCGGCTGCTGCTGTCGTTGTCCACCAAATCCTCTTGGCAACGACATGCTCCTTTGGAACTGCACGTCGTCCAAATCTGTTAGCTGGACCGTGCTTTGAGCATGAATTATCGGCGATTCCTCGACCACTCTTCCCAATTGGGCCTTCTAAAAGTAAGTCAATCAAAAATAGACCCAGAACGATTTCTGAACGAGAAACAACGCGATTTCAGGCGGGAAACGGTGTGGGAAAATCGTCAGAAGTTACCTCGAATTTCTGTGAACCACCTAGATCATCGTCGCAGAGCCGTTTCGCACCCCCGGGCGCCTGCAATCCATTCGTTAATGGGATACCAATGTTCCCGGTCCTATCGCCTCGATCACGTTGCCGTCTCTCCGATTCCCGTTTAACGATTCGCACGGTCTTGATCTCTTGTTTCTCACGATTGTGTATCAAACCTTCGAACGATATTCGAGAGATCGAACGTGAGCATTTTACACTACATCCATCTATCTCGTTACATTGATCTATCTTGTTGCGACAGAATGGCTCATTTAAAAGCATTGTTACACTCACCGGCAAACTTGTTCTCTTCGTTCAGACGGTAATTATCGTTCGATTCTTCATTCAGGGGAGGAGGAGGCGGAGGTGGGGGAACGTATTCCGGTGCGGGGATTGACGTGCCGTTGAACAACTTCTCATCATGCTTGTTGTTATCTGTGCGTTTATAAACAAAATTAACGTGAGCTTAGATTTTTGTGTACATTTGCAGTTGTCGAGTTTCAAACTTCGCGAGACTAAAAAGTGCAGCTTCTGGAGTTTTTGTTAAAAAGAAAGAAAAATCCATCAAAGTTGTATACTCAAAAATTCTAAATAAACTTATCAAAAATTATACGTCATTGTTAACGTCTCACCTAGTCCCCTGGTGTCCGTATTGACGTACAATGGCGCCACATTCACCTGCATCACGCTCCCCTTACCCTGCATTTGATCCTTCAGCAGTTGTTGCTTCAATTGATGCTGCTGTATCTGTTCTCTCAGCTGAGGAGATAACGTAGAAATATGATTCTGCTGTGTCTGAGGATATGGCTGATGGTTCTGCATCGGCTGATGATTCTGCATAGACTGAGGATACGGCTGATGATTCTGCTGATGGTTCTGGTGGTTTTGGTGGTGATTCTGTTGGCGATTCGTAGGGGAAGGCTCCTTTGAGTGCGTCGGCGAGGAGAACTGGGGATAATGGATGCCATTTTGTTTGCAACGTGGCGAGGACGACGGTGCTGGACTCGATGGAGAGTCCAGACCATGGTCCAAAGTGATTCCCGAGTCTAAATCAGTCTCCAGCCAGGAATTCTGCGTTCTTTTCTTTGGCTGATGCACTTGCGGTGCTGCAAACATTTGTTCCCACGTTAACACGTTTCACGAAGCGATAATTATCACCGATGATTAATGTTAAGGTTAATTACCAGCTGTAAAATTGCTTTCAGAGGACACAAATTGAAACGTTTCAAAGCGACTCACCCGAAGGAGGTTGCGGTCTGATCTGCTGCACCAGACTATGCGATTTCTCGGTCAACTGCCTAACTTGCACGCTCAATTCTTTTCTTTGCCTCTGCAAATCTCCAACCAGCTGCTGAACTCTTCTCAGTTCCGCTTCGAGAGGACCAGTCGTAGCTGACGTGTCTCTGGTCATGTTCCCAGCGTACCTTCTGGAAGCCTGAAGCTTCTGTCTGAGCACTACGAGGTCCTGTTCCAGCCTAGCATTCTCTGCGACCGTCTCTTCTAGCTTCTGCAAATCAGAAATCAAGAGATTACAGGATTTCTGCGGTGAATTGTACAGTTGGTAGGAAAGCTACCGCGAAACGCGCGGATTGCGATAATTCAGAGAACAGAATAGAAATCGGAAACTGAAAACGCTATCTTTCCGTGCTTTTGGATCATTTACCTGGTAGCACACCGGCTCTACCTGCGAACAACCAATTGCATTTCATTGAAATTGAAAACACATAGTTTGAATTGAATGCATAAAGGTTCGAATGAATCTAGCCATTGCTGAAAGTTTTCTTCAAGGAAAGCTGAGTCGAACGTATTACGAAAGAGTTTCTACCTTGGAATTGTGTGCGAGCAACACCCTCACTCTGCTGAGCTCCCGTTCCAGCATCAGCTGCTGCTTCCGGTATCTCTCGGCTTCCGCCAGGTTGCTCCTGCTGCCCTGCAGCTTGTGTCGCAGACCGCCGAGCGCTTTCTCCAGGATCTCCTGTTTCAAACATTCGCATAAAACCTCAACCAACAATGACATCGAACGAAATCAAAGGTCCTTCTCCAAAGAACTCGTCCAGAATCAATGCAAGACGCAGCAGACGAAGAATCGAAAAATCAACTACACGAATTTCCTCGTTTAAAAATAATTGAAAAACAAGATTGCTCGTGGGATGACTTAAGGGCGTCGTCTGGTCGCGTTACCTTGATGAATTGATCGTCACGCTAAATCGCGAGAGCGAAACTACGTGTGGTTCAGAATCGCGAATCACTTGCCTTGTCCTGTTGAAGACTGTGCAACGTTCCGGATTCCTCCTGTAGCAGCCGATCCAGCTTGTATAGCTGCTGCACCTTGGCCTACGACACACAAAGAGTGAACCAGAGTTAACCTTGAGGTGTAAACCGCACGGTCGAGGGAATACGTTGGGAGTCACGTTCCAACCGGAATCGCGACAACGACGGTGTCATAATCAAGCACCCGAAAAAATCCTACTGCATACCGACACGCGCTGTCGGCCTCCACTATTTTTCACCGAATATCGTGTTTCATCGGCGAACCGCGACCCGTCTTCCTCGTTTTGTCGTCCTTCCGATGGAATTCGAAGGGTATTCGTCAAACGAACAACCACGATCAACTGCGGTATTGGCTAACTGTTATTCGAAACGTCGCCTGACAAAATAACAAATCAATTTCGCTTGCGCGATCGCCAGCAGCGTTTCTTAACGTTTATTTTTTATCGTTTAAAATTGTCGAACCGTTACAGGGTTCTATTTAGCTTCGCGAGTATGTAATGATTGCCATTTCGGTGTGGAATTTTTCGCGTATATTGAGAAACGACTTCGCCGAAAGCAGAAGGGAGTATGAAAGGCGCGTCGCATGTGGGAACGCGGTTCTCGTGTGACGAAAGCACGCTTGTGCGTAACAGTGTCCGCGTTCCCGACGTACGTTTTATAACGTTACGTGTTCTCGTTCACAATATTCCACGCATTCCTTCAACACAACGGGCAACAATGTCGCGTTATCCGCGGGCCCCTCCCACCTGCGATCTCCTTGCGTGGGCATTATCCACCGTTACCAGGGGATTCCGTGACGCGTAATTCGTATTTATTGCGACGCCTTCCACTGGATGTAATTCGAGCGAATCGGGACGACCGCGTTCCGTCCGACAGCGGCTATTTATTTCGCGAGACTACCCAAACCATACTATCTGGTATCATACCAGATGTTTTGACCAGATATAGAAATTCAACTTTCAATCGTCACGCGTATTTGTTATTGTATCTGTTATCGCTTAATCAAAATATACTTCAACGTACTTTAGCGAAAAGAAATTTTGTAACAAGCGGTCGCGAATTCACCTGCAATTGTCCGTGATCAGGGCTGAGCCTGTCCCAATCTCGACGTTCTTCAGCTAGTAAACGTTGCTCCTGCACCTTCTGGTTGAACTCCAGCCGATGGTCCCTGGAATTGTCGTGCATCAGGTCGTGTCGCGAACCCGTGACACTGCTGGTCCCGTTGGCAGTGTTGCGATTGTACAGCGAGCCTAACTTCACCATGTTGTCGACCAGATTCACCAGCGGCTTGCCCTTCTCGTACTTCAACCCAAGAACATCGCACAAATGGAGTAATTATAATTAAAACACGCGAATTCCCCTATTTTTCCTCCCTTTCAAATATATCCGCGATTTATCAAAATAGTTGGAGATTTTCACAAAAATTCTTTTTCGCACGTACACATACACGTCGTAGGAAAAGCAATTTGCATAGCTGTGACGCGACGATGATTTCAAAGCGGTTTTATACGAGATCGTTATCGTGCGTCGGAGACCATGCTAAAAAAGAAGGAATATAAAAGGGTGTAGAAGAGAGGTTTATTTCGAAGTTTCTTAATTAAACCGGACCGCGGCTTGAAAAACTCGACGCAAACGGGAAAGTTCGACGCGGTATAATTAAATCCTAGGATACCGAACGCGTCGTTCAGACGAATTTTCGCGTCGCTGCAAATTTATCTTTTGCTAGTTGGATCTTCCGTGTTGATCTTCCGGCCACGGACTTCCAAGTAGCCGGTCACCGAATTTTTTGTAAAGATTCTTTTTCTTAAAAGGAGTCCAAACACGATACGATTCGGCGCGCATGAAATCTACAGTTTAGTAATTAAAACGCTCTAGAGCGGGGGGTTCCCTCGAGAGTCTCTAGGTCGAGCTTTCACCTAATCGAACCAACAATAATTGCTCACCTGCTTCTCGAGATCCATCAGGTGCTTCTTCAGTTCCTCTAGCTTCTGAAGATTCTCCAATCGTCTGGGAGTATCGAGCTCGGCCAATCTAGCCTGCGGGTCACAAAAGATCGACAAGTTCAGAGAAAGAGAGAGAAAGAGAGAGAGAAAGGCGTCTGGTAGAGTATCGTGCACCGTTTCCATGATCCGTCTTGTCGCAGCCGGTCACGTCGTCGCGTTCCATGAAAATGCAACGAGAACGCGTGGGACCGAACACACGTAATTACCAACACGCCACGAAAGTTCGAAACGACTTCGACTTTCCAGTCTGCAAGGATTTGGCAGAGTTCTGCGAGAAAATCTGCTGTCGTTCGCAGACTGCGGATCCTTCTGCAATTCATTATTTCATTGCATAAAGATCCGTAGTCGAGCGATAAACATCGAGGTGCAACGACGGAAGTGCAAAAACGTGAATGTACGAGCGAGCATTCTCACAGGACGACAGAATTGGAGTGATCGAACAAGCAACTAGGGAACATCAATCATCGTATGTCGTATGTAGCACGCGTCGGGTTTCATTCGACGATATTAACACAGGTTATTAAGGATCGCGCGAACGAAATTGTTACCAGCGAAAATTCGCGTGATTCGGTTTCCGCGTGGCGCTTCGGATTCTTTCCAATTTGCCGTGAATTTTATTCGGCACTCGGTTAACGAGAAGACTGTACGTGGGATGGAAAAATATCAAAACGGATTGGTACTAGGTGACAAAGTTGTTAACCTGTTAGCCGAGCCTCGACCAGGGAAATGTTTAAACGTATATGTACTCTGCCGGGTGAAGATGAAACGAGGGGATTTACGATCAGTAACGGAATCGGAATTGCGAAGTAATTGGACGACCGCTTGTTTTGGAAACGGCGGTATCGTGAAAATTCGTTTACATTTCCAAACCGGTTACCGCTATAAAGAACGCGTTAGCGTTTCGGAACCTATTGGTACGGTGAAAAATTCGCTGTAAAAGTTATAAATAACGGTATTCTACACACTGAATTGTGTCATGTAGCGTCGAGTACTGAATTTTACATTCTATATACGTATATAAGTGATTCATAATTAAACAAACCGAAAGAGCTAGTTGACGATTGTCATCGATTATCGTATACCTCGGGCGACGGCACCTCGATGTCGTCGTATTAATAAGACTTTCCAGTGGCCGTCGCGTCAACAGACTCTTATAGTCGACGGGCTAACTATACTAGTCGGACCGACTAACAGGTTAACAAATGTGGCTGACAAACAGGTGCACGTGGAAACGCGACGACTTTTCCAGCGGACAGTAGACTGCCGCCGCTGCATTCACTGGCCGAGGTGAACGGCAGGTTTCGCCATGGGGGGAAAAAGTCGTCGGAGAAAATGGCTGTAACACTTCGCGCGATCCGTCCTGTGCCCCCATGTCCCTCATACCCCCCTTCGATTTATTTATCGGTGAAGGTAATCGTCGAAAAATGTAGGAAGCCTTTTCGACGAAATATGGGAGGTTCAAGCGTGACGTCGATAGGTGAATCGACGGATCATCGGTTAATCGAAACATGGATAGACAGTCGGACAGAGTTGTGGCATCGTCGAAGTCGGGGGCTTCGAAGCCACGCCCATCCGGGGCTGTTTGTTTGTACTTTGTTTTTTGTATTTTTTTCTCTGACGTAATTTGGCCCAAGAGGCAACCCGGAACGCTCCTCAACCCTGTCTGGATCAATCGATGACGTCGGAGACCTTTAATGAGTGTTGAAAGGCTCGCGAGTGATCAAAAGCTGAGTCGATGTTGCAAACTATTCAGTTTCGCTGACAGAACTGCCCGCAGCAGGAGTTTTATTCTGTAAGGAGCACAGTCATCAGAATTTCAATTCGCTCAGCGTTTGACCTCGCAGACACGAGACTACTCGCATGAAAGGCACACTAAAAGCTTGAACACCGTGTACGAGAACAAAGCGAGGCAGGAATTCTTCTCCCGAGGAAAGTCACTATTCTAATAGCGTTCGCTTCGGACCGGTTCCTCTCGCGATCACGCGAAACCTCCGCGGTTGCCATCCGTCAACGTCCGAACACGTACGGCTGCGTTAATTTATTCGACGTCGATTCTTTCGCTTGGGACTCCTCGCAACTATTCGGGAGTTGTTCGGTATCGCGCTCGTATCGTTTTGCGAGCGGACTTCGATTCTTTAATACTCTACTTCTATATAGTGGCGAATTCTCGAATCTAAAACGTTTGATCCCTCCAGGACCCGGAGCCCGAAATCACTGAAAATTGTCGGCGGACCTGTGCCTCGATCTCCACGTGGCAGTGCTCCATCGCTTTGTAGATGGTCGCGTTCTGCCTTCGCAGCTGGATCAGCAGGAGGACCAGCTCTTCGTGGGTCCTGCCGAGGAGTTCGCCAGCGGACACCCGAACGAGACCTTGGGCTCCTGGCTGGGACAGCTTCGACGATGTCTCCGCTCGATGGGATCCCGTGTTGCTCTGTCGAGATGCATGCAATCTATGGTTAACTAGGCGAACTAGGGCGCGGCGCTCTCTTTTCAATTATGATCCTAGAACTGGGAACAATGTCCTCGGATCGACACTTGCCCCCCACTCTACCCTACCCCCTCTACCACGTCGTTTCCCCATTCCCGGCGCAACGGACCCGCGCAATTTCGAACGCTTCGACTCGACTGGCATGGAAAACATGAGAAGGAACGCAGTGCTTTCGGCTTACGGTGTCCCGTAAACGTAAAGTCTCACTCGACAGGCGAAACGAACGCTGCGCAATCGTCACGCAAATAAACAATAAACTCGGCAAACCTACGGCTCCGACGCTACCGACGACGTTTCTGCGGCTGTGAGACGAAACCATGGCAGTTGCTATACGCGATAAGAATGCAGCACTCGCTCTGATAACAAAGCAGACGCAAGACTCCGCACAGCAAATTATCTTTCCACGTTGGAAAAATTCATTCTATTCTGTTCAAATACGATTCAGCTTACCCAGAAGTCTGCATAAATTCAAGGACCATAGCTGCGGCAATATGTCAGACATGATCACCGCGTTTGAACTTTCACGAGGAAACTTCATTTTTTCGAATTTTCTGCGTTCGGGTTTATGCATGTACGTTGCAAATATACGTAACTTTATACGCGTGGATTACTTGTTAATTTTTCTATTTGTAGGCATATGAATTCTTTCACATTTCAATTCGGACTCCTCGGGCGTAGCGTTCGTTATCTGCTGCACTATGATCAAAGAGTTGGTACAGCTGGATTCGTGATTAGAAATAGTCTTTAGGTTTTCGGTTGGAAGACGGATCAAAGGTGGTTGCTCGCCGCGAGATCAGCGTTTCCATTGTTCCTGCTTCTTCGTGGGATTCTCGTTTTGGAGGTAGCAGAAAGACGCTATCGTTCGGGAGCAAATACGATGTAATTTTGTTGCTGTAAAAGAAAGTTTAGCACCGGCTAAACTTTCGTACGTCTAGAAAAATGTATGACGTTTCGCTCTCGACGTTCCGATTGTTCGACGCAGCTCCGATTACAGCAGGTGCATTTTTAAACGAGAAAATAATTTCGAGCAGAAAACGAAAACAGTGGTAACAAATCCGGACGTTCCCAGGATCGTGTGTTCGCCTTAACTCTATGGCATGATCACGTACCGCGTGCACATCGATCCAAAGCGTATCCAAAGCGGACGCTGCCGCAGAGCGTCAAACGAAACACTGAACTCCTCTGGAAAGTTTGTTCAAGTGGTTCGACCAGGCTCCATTCTTGCTAAGACTAGTCAAAATATCCTTCTTCGAGTTCTTCTCCAGAGAGTCCCAAGACTCTCCGGTCAAGGCCAGCGGAACAGACAGGGTCTTCCGAAGAAATCGGGAGAGTACAGTGTTGTCTCATATCATCGCGACTTTGCGTTTTGCGAGAACCACCCGAACAAGAAACACGCGCACACAATCGAAACGAAGAGCAAACCAGATGAGACGCGTTGCCGAGCGAAGGTGGAACGAAGACTTTGGTAGACTGGCGTGATGCCGAGCCTGTTCTGTTCACCAACTCCTACAGTACCCGGCATGCACCGTGGTTCCTTGCTCGGCTTGCCGAGGATGTCGTTTTCTTCGTTTTGCTCTGGCTGAGATCTCCGGCCGAGCGTAAGGCTGCCTTTGTAACTGACAAAACCCGGCCTCGCATCCGATTTCCAATCGTTTCTTCATTTTCTTTTAGCATTTCACTCCGCGCACCGTAGATTTTCTGGTTGCGAGCCATTTGCCAGGCGATCGTTTGTTGTGATTGTAGCAACCCGCGAGCTTCGTGTTTGGACAAGATTCTTGTTTGAAATTAAGGCCGCGTTGCTGCCGATAAACGCAGTTTTACTTTCTCGACTTTGTTTTTCTGAATACTTCGTTCTGTCTGGTCTTTGTATCATACGCGTATAGATGTGAAACGTTCCTGGCACGAAACGAGCTTAAATATTTCAATGTTTCATTTCCCGTTCCATCGTCGAGGGATTACGATCGTTGACAGATCTAATTAACGTCAAGGACAAAGAGATCGCAGGAGATTCGATCATACGCGTTAATGGAATCCTTGGATCGCAACCGCGTTCGTCATCGATACGCTGCGTCGTGCCTTTGTGCATTTATAGCTCATGATAATAAACATTCACACTCCTACAATAATCTTTCATAAACGTTCAAATTTTCAATCGAGGCTTGAATAACAAGAATGTAGAAACTTCGATGATAAATAGCTTAGACTGTTTTCTGGAAAAATATCGACGTTCTGACTCGCTGCTGTCTTGCCCTTCTGATTTTCGCCTATCTTTGCCAAGATATCTGCTATCATTCCTGGAGAAACCATAATCCGCACGAATGGTAGCGTCGAACCCCGATCCGCCATTACACATGTACGGTCGTGGGTCCACAAAACGTTTTAGGACGACCGAGATTTTCGATCCTCCCAAACTGGAGAGCACTCCTCGACTTTCCGAACCCTTCGAAGCTATCAAGATCGTGGGTTTCGAGTATCTCGAGAGCTTTAAGGTCCTCGGGACATGCCGCAGGCTTTTAAGGACTCCGGAAAATCGTCTTCTTCCCCGGTTGTCCACGCGAAACGATCCCATTCTGAATAACGAGTACGTTCACGGGCTTCTCTTCAAAACTTCTCCAATACTGAACCATTTCCTCAGGGATGTACGTACGTGCCATGCCGATGCATTGAATACCGAATTGGCGACCATAAAAATACTGTAAAATCGAGATCAACTTTTTCCTGGAGCAAGAAAATTTAAGGTTCTCTGTAACCTTGCATTTTCTCGAAGCAGCACAATTTTGCGTTTGAATTGGCAAACGAAGTTGAACTACGACGTACGATGAAGAAAAACTGTCTCGTATGGTCGTAGAGTAATTAAATTTGATATTTAGGGGCACGTCTTACGAAATGAATGGCTGTTCGAGGAAGAAAAGAGGAGCGTAGTTTGAGAAATATCTGCGATCCTCTCAAGACTTCACGGTTCCAGAGCTCCTCTCGCAGGAGCTCAAAGTCAAACAGCGTCCGTTTCCAGGTTCCTCGACGCAAACAGTCGAACAAAAGAAGTTCCCAGACTGTTTAATCATGCGATATAACGGTTTTTTTGCCGACCAGAGACCGGCGAATCCATAATTTAAATACACGGGGAGCGCCTTCTGCATATCAAATTAATTGGCAGATTCAAAGTGGGTACGGATAAAGGAACTTCCGGTTGATGGAGCGATCCCTCTCCGGTGAATGATAGAACGTTTCATTAATTTAAATAGAGATTGACAGCTCTTTGGATGCATCCGATACCGTTATGTGGATTGATAACATTTCGGGTTATGGTTAAAGTGATTTATTTGATCGTGGAATGCGACTCGCGTGTTAAAATGATCTATTCGTAGTTGATTAGCAACGATTTATCGAAGTCTTGACAATTGATCAATTAGAATAGAGAATTGATAAATGAAATGTCAATTAAAGTAAAGTCTAAAAACGCCAGAAGGTTCTGCCTGGTCTCAAACGACAGAAAAAAAGATTCCCGAGCGTGACGCGTCCCATAAGTTATTATAAATTAATTAATTAATTGTTAGGAAGGGTGTAAAAATTTTGAAGCGTTCATCGCAGGGCCCACTGAACTTCGCAATTACGAGTCAAAGGATTCAATAAAGAAGCTAAACCCATTTCCGGTAGCAGGACGATTTCGAGAACAAAGCTCCATTGTGAGGGAAGCTTAAGGACCGTCTGCAGTTCCCTGGCACGGTGCCCTTGCTGACCATTGCTGACCGTATGCAGGATCGACCCTGGCCCACGGTTTTCTTAATCCTCTTTCCCTCTCGTCCCTCTTCCACCGCGCTTCTCTCTCGGAAGAATGGGACCTCCTTCTCGCTCTCTCGAACTTTCTCTCCGTCTCTGGTAGGTAGTCTTTGGTAGTCCTCGTCTCTCCACGATCCATGCTCCGCAGGCAGGCTTCTCTTGCTGTTCTCCACGGAGCGAAGGATGCAGCTTTTGGACCGTTCGTTCTCCGCACACGTTGCGAACAACGACAACGGGAGGACGACACTTGTGTCGTTACTTTCTCGCCGGATCGTGTCCTGCAGACTCCAGATAGAGAGACCATTCGGTCCCCTGTCCACGATCGGCTTGTACCCTCGGCCCTCGACTCGAGAGTGCTACCAGACTGCGGGTGTTCATGGAAATTGCGGTTTCGACCGCTGCGAGCTACTCGATTCCACTACCAGTCGATATTTACCATATGTCGAATCTTCACATTTTCCCGGGGATTTTAATTACGATCAAAGGGAACTTTTACCGCATCGTTCTCGACGTTTCTCCGAGGACAACGATACCACACACGATACGGTTGCGACCGTGCGTCTGTTTGTTCAATCCACGATCTATGTTTCAATACGTCTCCAAGAATGGTCTAAACATAGTCTAAACCTCGTCGAAATTTGAATTTTTATAAATTGCAAAATTGCTTTTAAGTAATAATTTGATCGAACCAATGCGCCGTTAACATCGATAATCTTTGTTCAACGAATTCACGATCGATAGAAAAGAAAATTTGTTTCCAACAATTTAACAAAACTACGGACGACTGCCTCGATACCAAACGAAATTAGAATCAGGCCACTCGCCCAGGAATATTAAATAATTCGAATTGATAGGATTTCTAAAAGCGTCCTCGACACGGTCGCATATTATATATCTGTCTCACCCTGACCCCCGTTTATGCTAATGAATTTCTGCGACGAGCCGCCTCCGGTTCTCATTAATCAAACACAACCGGGCACTCGGCTTCAAACGAAACGCGATTGAATCGAATATGTTCGCTCTTTACGAGTCGACATAGTCTGCAGCCTGATTTCAATGGCTTTCAGGGGCATAGCTCTCCGTTCAGTCGCATAATCGGCATATTGCTGAAGTAATGGCAGTGGAGCAGACAGCCATTACAATTTTAACTATGTCTTCTGTATGTTACGCTGCGGATCTTCATGCAAAATTAACATTTTCTACCCGAATTGCAAGAAACTGGTGCGACGTAGAAATTTATTTCCTTTCTTCGTACGTTTAATGGTTTGAAAATATTAAAACGGTATTTCGAAATTCCCAATTTTTTGACTATTTTGAATTGTATCTACTCATTTTTGTCCGTAAATGCATCAAATCTACGTTCGACAGAAATGAAGAGACATTTTCCTAGAATAAGAGTTAACGAAGAGAAAATCTCTCTGACCGTCTAGCTCTTGGCCGAATCCTGTCGCGGACCGCAGAAACGCGATTAGTTTGGTTAGGCAGGTTCGGGGGATAGTGCGCGACGGGGGTTGTTAGCCTCCGGGCAACATTCTAATTAATTGGGCTAATGGAATTTACATGCTGGGACGATAATGCGGACTACTGCACACTCGCTGAACAAAACTCTCGAGCAACTAGGTACGGGTGAACGTGCTTGCTTTGCTTCGCTTTGCTTTGATTTGCTTATCGCTTGTCACGTTAACACGTTGACTGCCCAACTATCCAATAATCATTTCAAATACATCACGAAATTATTTGACCGATTCAATCTCCATATTCAATCGATTTTATATACAGTCTGGAGGCAGTTAGCGTGTCAAAAGCGTGAGAATATGTGAAAAAATGACAGTGAAACGCACATGTAGCGTGGGAGGGTGTGTCGCGTGAGGCGAGGGTGGGGGACTAGATATAGTGCGAGAAAAAATAAATTATAAAAATGTAATAGAAGCGGCTAATCAGCTGTGAGGCCGGAGTCGCTGCGTTCGGTTCCTTTCTCTTTCCATGCTTCGCCATGCCAATCAGTTCGAAGGTTTCCGTCGCGCGGAACGTGTATCTCTCACTCACCCTTTTGTGCAGCAGATCGTTGCACTCCCATGCGCGATGACTTTCGCGATGATTTTCGCGATGATTTTCGCGATGATTTTCACGATGATTTTCACGATGATTCTGACGGGACATCGAGCCCCCACCTCGGTCCACCTCGCGGCCGATCGGGCTCACCATCTTCCTCTCGACTGGAAGAAAGAGTAACAACGAAATTAATAAAAAGAAGGATGTTAGACCGTGCGATGTAATCGGCATCAAATTTAATTTCTTCCGACGTATATTCGTCGTACTGTTCTTTCTTTTGCGTATTCGTTCCAAAACGAAGATATCCATAAGTATAATATTTTTTATTTCATTTAAACCAGGTTATTCGATTATTTTTGTAGCGAATAGATTTTGAATAAAAATAACTAATACCAAAAAAAATATAACACCAATAAAAATTGCCGGCCTCGAAAGGCTTGCGCCCCGAGGCTTAGCCCATTTCTCCCTGTGGTTAGGGTGGTCCTGGGGAAGAAGGTTGGAATACTTTGCAGGGTGGATGCGCAGCACGAATTCCCGTCGCGAGCAACTACTATTTAGCAAAGACCGCGAGGCCATCGGGGACGAAGTTAGGTTCGTCGGCGCGAGCTTGAATACACGCGGGATTTCTATTATTCCTCGCGCCGCTTTATGCCACACCTCCACTCCTCACCCCCCTCGGCGGTTATTTGAATAATTAACCGGAACAGCACGGCGAACTTCCGCCGTTGAATTCGCGCGTCCTTTTCAAAAGCGTCGGGAGAGAACCGGCTATCAAATCTTCGGATTCGTGGCTCATTCACTCGGCTCGTTTGCCGATTGGTTCGCTGACCTGTATTTCAATTACGCGGACCACCACACTGCGCCATTATACGTCGAAATCGTGTGGCCGAAAAGGTTTATCGGATTTTTCAATCTCTTCGACTCTGACTTCGCTTTTTCGTATCCTCTCTTTCGAATACAGTTTTAAATTAATTTAGCTAATTAGTGCGTAATATTCGTTCGCGTTAATTTCATTCGGTTCAGGAGAAGGTTCTTGACCCCATTTTCTAGTGCTTACATCGAAGGTATCTAAGATTAGAATGGAGAAGAGAGAACGTTGTACAAGAAAAAGATAAAGAAGGGAACGAAGACATGGAGGATGAGGGAGAAGAGATAGAGGAAGAAAAATTGTGTACATACTTGGACTATGAACTCTTATGTCGCTGTCGCTGGGGCTGGAGACTCGATGGTCGCTCAAAGAAACAACCCTTAAGGGTCCAGCCGGGCTGATCAGTCGTTGAGTGGAATGGCCGCCCGGAGACGTTAACCTCAGGTCCTTTCCTTCGCTGCTGTTCAACCTGCAATTTGTAAAACCAACCGATCGTTACCGTATATTCTTCAAAACACCGCGCGAGAGTAGAACAGTTCTGTACCATTCTGTTCTCAATTTACTCATACGATACACAAATGTTTCATAATTTTTTAGATACGAACAAATATAATAATCTAGAAAATATTTTCAACGATTAAATAAATAATATTGTTATTTATATGTATTGTAGAATTTCTGAAATATGTACAGCGGATCCAAAAAGTATTCGATCGTAAAACTTCCGATTCTCGAGAAATCGTCGATAATCCTCAATCTGTTGTGTAAAAAGACCAATACTATAGGGTGAAGAACCCCTACGAAAAAAAGCAACTCACATAGATGGTGAGCTGGAGCCAATGTCCCCGATGCTTGCCGCCCTGAGGATCTGCGAACTGACAGCTATATCGTTGTCAGACTGTCTGACCGACTGTGGGGTGGACTGGTGCAGCGGAAGGGGTTGTCTGTGCGAGGCGTTGCCCCTAGAAAGCGGCAACGTGGACACGGTCACCGGTGGCGGCGGCAGCTGTGGAGGCGTCTGCAACTGTGTCTGCACTTGCATCTGTATCTGACCCTGCGTCGGTGTCTTCTGCGCCAGCTGCGACGTGCTGACCGCCCTCGGGGGAAGCGGGTCCCTTCCTATCACTGACCCGGATCCGGAAGCTGCGAACCAAATATTTCACTCGATAAAAAACCGACGTTCCAACCACCTTCTGAAAAATTTATCGCCCCGCGTACACGTCCGCGCCCGTGTGAATTTTTAACGCGAGCGAAATGTTTCACAGCCGAGAGAACTTGCCGCGCTGCATAAACGGCAGATGATGGCCGTTGTGGACGTACTTTGCGATATTTTATTCAGGTTTTTGAATTACAACGTAAGGAGACCTGGTATATAATGAGAAAACGATTTTTAGTCGATTCCCTTGGATAACGAGAAAAGCGTTGGAACATAAAAATTATGAAATTAATTTAATACTGGTCGTAGAGGTTCGATAGCTCCCGATAAAAGATAACGTTCAGTCGATCCATAATACGCATCTCCACCGAAAATTCAAACAAGTCAAACAAACCTGTAGCACGTGCAGTGCACATTTCGAATAATTTCGATTGTATTCGCAGCGCCGCGGACCTTAATATCACAATCGAAGCGTTCGAACGGTACACGAGTTGAATTTTTCCGGTCTAATTTAGGCGTATTGATTTTCAATATCCAGCGACAATGAAGTTCTCTCTCGGCGCACGGAAATTAACTATAATCACCATTGAATTCAATACGCCGGATTCGTTTAGACGCATTTCCGAAACAGCGAGCGCGTTTCCACGCGCAAATCGTCCGCCATTATTCCATCTCGCGCGAAACAAATGCGCGGAAATGCTCGATCTAATCGCATCCACGATGCAATTAATAATTTAATCGCTGCGCTGCCAGGATATTTCCACGGTTTTTCGTTTAACCTTCCCTTTGTAGACGTACAACTATTTTAACGGTACGAGTGTCGTATTGCCGATTTATGCAACGACTATACATACTATAAATTTATATGAGAATTTGCTAAATTGTTTCCGATAAAGCCATTAGCTTGCAATCGCCGTTGCATTCCGTAACAATGCAACTGTTGGATCCAGCAAACAATCGTTTATCGGGTCGATCAAGAAACACAAACGGGCGTTACATGCTAATTATAATCGCGTTCCATTAGCAGAGACGCTCGTGCCGAGCAGTTAGCCGAACGCAACCGCATCGTTTTCCATTGAACACCCGTTCGAGATGCAGTTCCGCGACAGAGAGCTGCAACGAAATGCCACGACGCTGCATCGCATCCCGCAACCGCGATCTTCGGTTCTCGGAAAAACGATGCAATCGCTGGCGGCACTTTCACTGCAAGAATTTCCTGCTCGCACTTCGCGCCGATCGCGCCATTATTTATAGTTAACCAGCGGCGCATTCGGCGGAGCATCCGTCGATGACCGACACGTCGCACATAGAACTGCACAGAACTCACCGACGTAGTTGTTGATCTTCTCCAAACATGCAAAAAGTGTGTAAAAAAGCAATCTTTTAAAATTTGATTGAAAACATTTTCGAAATTCATCTAAACGCACTTCTATGCCATTCAGAGTGCATAAAATGCATTAATCGGGACAGAATTATAGAAACTGTTAAAAGCGCGTTAGAATGTACACGTCACGTTGCACCGAAAAAATACATTTTCGTTTTGAAAGTGCACGTCCCCGGATGCATCGTCGCGCGGTGGGTTCCGCAATCAATGGCGAATCCGCGAGTGCAACAAACCGAAATCCAATTTTCAAAATACCACGCCGGGAACAATGATGGCTGATCAACCGTTGGGAGATACGAGTCGAGGGACGGATCTACATTCCTGCGTTGATCATTATCGATTGTCGGCTACGAAGGATCGCGAAATCAAGGGGATGTTACCGAGGTATTTCAGTGGGTCTTGGTTTCGCCAGCGAAACTAGTCGGCGAACGCGATCGAGCCTGTTGAAATTGCTCGATTGTTCCGGTTAATTGAGAGGCATGTGGATGTTGTGTAATGTAGAATCTGTCTAATGAACAATTTGTATTTACCCGATAGTTGCAACGTGCAATACGTGGATACACGGTATGCAATGCAAATAATGTAGAATGTATAAGGTGTATAACATACGATGTAATGAAGCGAATACACAATGTACAATGTGTATCTTGTACAACGTAGAGCACAATGTAAAAATGCACAATGTAAAAATGCACAATATAGACTGTGTACCTACATGATAAACGATCGATACAGCTGGATGAAAAGGGAGCATCGGATAAAGTCGGTCGAAATTCGTGGGCTAAGAAAAATCATCGCGACGCAGACGCACAATGCGCGCGTGTCCACCGTCAGAGAGAATGGGTCTAGTCGAAGACACAAAAACAATGGAATTGGCCGCGAAGCGAATCGTTCGACGCTCATAACGCGTCGTCACGCATTCCATTCGAGGCGAAGCGGTCGAGATGGTGACAATCGTTCGATGCAGCGGCTGGTTCCGGTATTAAACGCATTCCGCTCGAATGCATCTGGTCCCCGGCGGCGCGGACAATTTCCTTTCGACGATATTTACGGAAAATAGGAATGTCACAGCGGTGACCAGAGACACTCTCTCTCTCTCTCTCTCTCTCTATGCGAAATAAAACTGACTTACGCGACTGTTGCTTCGCTTTAAATCGACGATGAATTCTCTCCGAGATTCTTGAAATCGTCGTTTCATCGCTTGCGTCTTCACCGTGAAATACACGGGGTCCCATTTCGAGCGTAACACTCGAATATTTCCGAGATTGTTAACAATATCGACAAATCTATCTGTGGAATGTACACACAGCTAAATCAAACACCCTTGTGTCACTTGGAAATACCCTGTGTACCTTCAATAGTTTTACTTTGAATGAAAACGGGCAAGAAATCCAGAACAATTAAGGTCGAGTTCCATTCCGCGAAAGATTTTGCGCCAAAGGGAGTAGCATCGCTCGTCGGCGTCCGGCTAACGCTGGATCATTCTCCTTGCGTAAGAAAATACGGTAGTGGCTGGCCTGATTTCGTAGGCCGAGGTAATTGCACGCGATAAATTGTCCCTTCCCGTGTCTCCGGGCCCAGTCTCTGTTTCCAAACGAGGCGGTTCCTGCGGTAATTCCCCCGTCAGACGTTCGCGCTCGCCAAGTTCCGTTCTATTTCGTCCCCAAAGCCGTTCCCATGTCCGCGAAACATCCGGTCGCTCATTATGCTCGCTCACCGCCGCTAACAGCCCGCCACCGTGAGATTCAATTACGTCCTCCGACGTTTAACTTCTTCCCCTCGATCCCCTACTCCTGCTTATATTTCTCGAAAGACGCGTGCCCGCAGTACCGTATATGGTGTCCCAAAACTTTCTTCGAAAGAAGGGGTAGTTTCCGAGGTGATTTCAAGGAACTTTTTTCTCTGCGAAAATTCCTTCCGCGGCCTCGTTTACCAGTTCGCTGAATTTTCCCGAGGAAATTAATTATTACGCGCGGACTAGAGGAAAATTGAATATAGCTCCGCCTCGATGGAAACATCGCAACTTATTCGATTCCCACCGCAACGCGGTCTATAAAAGAACGCGAAAAAACGCGCCGCACGCAGAAAGAATCGGGTTAACGTTTCGCGGATGAAACACTTGTTCGAATATTTCTCGCGTGAAATTTGCAATTCCGAAATAACGCAGCTCGGGGTAGAGCGACAGTGCTGTCGAGGGTAATTGAATCCAGCGTCGCTATTTTTGCGAACAAGGCGAGTCTGTTAACGCGGAAGATCCTAAACGATGCCTCTAAAATGTGCGACGCGACACTCTGAACTGGCTCCAAATTTTTCCAACAATTTTTTCTCCGCTCCTCAATAAATCTGACACGTGCGAGCGATTATCAGGAGGATTTTTCGAATATTTAATCGCGGAACGGTAGTCAGATATTCGGAACACGGTGAGAATTCGTTTTCTTCGACTTGTCTCGCGAGAATGTCGAAACTATGCGGAGCTCGACGCAGCAGCGTTTTGAACCGGCGCGGCGCGGCGCAATATCGAAACTCATTGGCCACCGAATATTTTGACAGGGCGAAATAATTTTGCGGAATGCTGGAACGGAAACTGGCTCTCGTTTCCGACAAACGCGTTTAATATGCGCCAGCCGACCGTTCCCGATATATCCGCGCGCGTATTCCCAACCGTCTCTGGTTATTTTCATTTATCCGCGAGAGGAACAATGCTCTCGTCCTCCAACTATTTCGGCGAGGACGAATCTAATTGACAGTAATTAAAGTTGAGGTCGAAGTGATAAAGATTCCGGGTCAGGTCAGATTAGATCCGTTCTGTTTTTATAATTGCAGTAATTGTGACCACCAATTGCGTGCAATGAGTACTCTTCTAAATTTACAAAAACTTTTGAAACCCAACATTTGTACAACTCGAATGCATAAAAAGGACCACCATGATCAAACAGAAATTTATGGACCATCTTCGAAATACGGAAAGATCGCTGCGAAAGATGAATCGCCCGTATAGATCGGCAGAAGAAGAAGAACCCTGAGAAGAAGGATCGTCGCGAGGAGGAGGAAAACCAGAGAGCAGAGAAATTGATCGAGTCAGTTTTGGCCAACGCGAACGCACTTTCAGGATCATTTGTATCGTTGCTCGACCTGTTGCTGCAGTCCGTCCAACAGGGGTGTTGATTTTCCCTCTCTTCTCCTCTCCTCTCTCCTCACGTTACTCTCCATCGTTCTCCTCTTCTTCTTTTTATTACAAAGGATTGTGAGAGGAGAACCGAAGTTTGCGGCCAGCCGTAATAAATATTTTACGCTCATCGCGGTGAGGCAGAGTGAGGCAGAGCGAGGCATGGTGAGGCAGGGCGAGGCAAGGATTCGCCGCGGTTTACTGCATCGGCGAACCAACAGGCATTTCGGGTTTCCTCCTTTTGTCGGGGAAACTCGGCTGGTTTCCCTTCGGGGAATCGTAAAACCCGCGCGTGACACGGATTCCTCACTCGACGCTGCTACGGACGATGTACGGTTTTGAACATGATCCGTTAGCTCTGGCAGCGAGTATGACACCGTCGGGTCCCCTGTGACCCAGGTAAAATTCTTCGTACATTGGTTTGTTAATTATAGACTACACGATAGTTGCGAGAAATTTTGTTCAACTCGGACGTATGGATTCTATAATCTTCAAGTCCATTTATTATCAATCACTCAAGAGTCTCGAGGTTCAATTGAAAAATAATCGAATCAAGACGATATTCTATTTTGGTTTTGTTAATGTATAGTTACTGGAGAACACGTAGGCATACAGTAGATATAAATTTTCTCCTTTTTTACGAAATTGCAAAGTACAAGAAGAGTACTAATCACTGAAACCGTAAAATAAATCGTATAGGGCAAGGGGTTAATTATTTTTCAATTGTACCGAACCTATATTGAATTTAATAACGTATTTGTTAGATTCTGTTCTGAATTTGACTGTTAAGAATAAAAAAGTGGTACTCTGGTACTTTTTCAAAGGTTTGCAGCAACTAGAGGAATATGGTATAGCGACTATACCCTATTCTAGGAATTATCCAAGTCGCGTGGTAGATTGGCCGGCAAATTTGTCATTGCAAAAATGAGTTGTCGTCTATCGAAACAGTTAATCGCGAGGTCAGTTACGAGCTGGAGCAGGCCGTGGATCGACATAACGGCGTCGTTCCGCGACACCTTGATCTTTTCTGCGCCAGTGCCAAGTGGAACGACTATATTTACCGTCTGCATACGTACACACAAGTGGACAGAGAGACACGCGGATAGTTCCTGCTGTTCGGGTAGTGGATAATAATGTCGGCGGATTGAATAAACCACACGGAATTAAATGGTGCCGGTGCATTTCTCTACGGGGAAACGGGGTCGCGGATATTTCTTGTGGATCCAAACTTTTGTCTTCGTGTTTTCGGAGTATAAGAAAGTTTATCGCTATAATTTTCCTCGGGGATGGAAACGGTCTAGAAAGCTTTCCGAGGATTTTCGCCGACGTGCGTGGGCGTCTCGTCTGGAATTCGCGTGACGCGAACGCATTATTTTCGATCAGTCTCGCGGGCTGCTCGCGTGCAACTTACGCGAGCTCGTATTTCGTCTAGCTCGACGACCTCAGGTTTTTTCAAGCACCGGTAAGACGACGGCTGCTATACGAGCAAATTCATTTGTTTATTAATAACCCGCGACATGGCACATGGCAGCTAAGACGAGAGTAACGGACGGTAACGGTGACGACGTTGGCCGAGAATCGATTTTTCCAATCTTTCAAAGCGAACGAATGCTCGCGGTTAGTTTAGAGAGAAGTGGAATACGCTGCACCACTGTGGAACGCATTCTGTAATGTTCGAGTTTGTATATTCGAAACTCGAAATTATACAATTCCAGAAACGTTCCGCTAAGCTCCCGAACGAGATTGTTTAAAAATTCAGTTTCTCAGAGCACCGCAGAAATTCGCTCGATAAAGGCTCGCGGGCAACTACCCCCGTAAGTCCTCGAAAGGTGTAAAGCTTTCGACGGACCATTCGAAACCGAGCTTTGCTCGAGGCATGCGAATCCCCACGACGCAATCCCCCAATAAACACTCCCCCAATCCTCGAATAGATCCTCCCTGGGACGTCCCTGCGGCGCCACTTCCGGCGTTTGCCACGCACACACCGAATCGGTCTTTACGTCGCCTTTTCGGTAGGATCATGGGGGTGAACAACCCTCCAAGTCGAAACGAGAAACTCTCCCCTAACCTAGACTACCCTATTCGATGTTCGCACGGATTCCGTTAAATTGAACGTTTGCCGACGGTGTGCGAAATTGGTGTACCGTTGACCGTTGGAAAAAGCTCGACAGCAGATTTAATTTTCGATCGACGGAAGGAAAAAACCAATGCAAAAAGTGGCTCGGTTCTCGAGTGCTGTACGCGGAAACGCATCGACGTTGTGCACCGTTTCATTCCCGGTTCGCTGATGTCGACGGTTCGGAATGCGTCGATCACCGAATCGCAGTTTCACTGGCGGGCTATCGTGTTACCGTGCAGCGACAAATTGCGGGTACACCAGCCACTCTCGATTCCTGGAAACTCGACTATTATACTCGTGCATCGAAAGAGAGACAGAGAGAGGGAATGTGCTTCGGCCCTTTCTCCACACAAACGCTCTGGACACCATATAAATGCTAATTTCTAATTCCCGATACGGTATATCGATTAACCGTACCATCGATCGGAGTTGGGCTTCGAAACACTATTATTCCCTGCTACTCGTCGCCTTTAATTCGCAAAACAGTAGAGAGAGTGTTCTATCGAAAGTTTCGCTATTATCTCTGGCATTGCTTATTATTAGACTGAGGATCTTTATGAATTTATGAAAAAATTGACTGGGTGAAAGATCGAAGAATATTGTTATGCCGTTCTCAACGCAAAATATCAACGCATTTATCTCCTGCTATTCGCAATTGTCAGAAAATATTTTCATTTTCCATAAAGATGTGGCGGACACAGTGCGTGGGAAACATGGACTTTCCGGACGCGAAAATTCCATCCTTTCCCAGTACGCACTTTAGACGGTTGGGTCGAGGGTTCAGTCGTTAAAGCGACGATTGCCAGAACCCTGACTCAACCGTTGCAACGTCCTTGGCAGGGACGACTACGAACACATTGTTTTGGGGGAGAGGATTTTCTCCGTACTCTTGAGGAACGGAAAAATCCTCCCCCCCCCCACCTTTTGACGGTTAGTCAGACGTCGACGATCGTCCCACCAAAGATGATTTTTACTTGCAGACAGAAAGCTGAGGACTCTCGTAGAGGATACATCTCTATCACGTAATATCCTTGTGCCTTGTTAGGACTTAGGACTAGTTAACGTTGTCCGTTAAAACACGTGTCACTATTAGATATTTTACCTACACGTCATCCTAAAAAGAATATTAATTAATCGATTTGAAATTCCCCTGTGACCAGATCGTTGGTCCCATCGAAACCAACCATCGCATCGTTCCCTTCTGCTGGGATATTAATTGTGCTCGAGTAATGCGTCCGGAATTCTGATCGCGGCCATTAATTCGAACCGGAGAGTGTCACGGGCCGACACGTTCACCCTCGGACACGTGCTAACACGAAAAGCGGCACGTTTCAGGGCTGGACAAGCGACGAAACGAGACGAGACGCGACGGTTAATCGCGAAGACAAAGCGGGATAGTACACGGGGCGGTGGGTATCGGCTCTCGTCTGACCCACTTGATCACTACAGATCCCGTTAGCTGGCATCGGAGTCGACACGATTACCCGCACACGCTGCCCCTCGCGATCAACCGAGAACGATCAAGGTGGAAGATCGTTGATTGCTAGCCGCAAATACCGGCGGAGAAAATGATTCCGACGAACGGAAACAGAATCGAAGGACACTGGACTTGTTTTTCTAGGCTGCTCCTTTGGAATATCAAGTGCGAACAGTACGTTAGCGTCTACATTTGTTTCTTCGGAATTCCAGCACAATTTAACACATTGCTGACCGGCTATTATGTCGTAATCGAGTGTGGAAGTAAAACGATCTAAGTAAACTTCAATAAACTTGTTTTAATTCGTATAACTTTTAATATATTATTTCGTATGATAAACTGCATAGCAATCACCGAGTGAACAAAGGTTTTAAAATATTCTACTTTGCCCTGGGTTTCATAAATGGAAATAGATCGTGTAAGTGCGAACACGAATTAACTGGTGATAAATTAACAATGTTTGGGCATGAAAACACGAGTGAACTCGTGACCGGTCAACGATGCGTTAAGATTTGAATAAAATTTGTTCATCGTTTCCTTATCAGCACGTTTCGCAAGATCTTCTATAGGACTATAATTTCGACCGGGAACGTTCGTTCAGTCATGAATAAACTTTTGGACCCCGAGGCCCGTTACGTAGCTCACGGCCGAGAACCATAATCTCTGCCAGGAGGACTGGCTCCGAGCAACAGTGATTTTGGCACGGTTCCCAGCACCGTGAATCGAAAAGCCGTCCGAGTTCTGTTCTGTTTTTCGCGATCCATTAACCCATTGCCTCGCGGCGCGAAACTGTTCCGCGAATTCTCCCTTCGTTGTCAACCCTCCATCCAAGACTGTCTTTCGAGACAGTATACTCACCCTCGACGACAGTATCTAGAACGGAATTTGACGGAGACCAAGTGAAATTCAAAACAGCAGGAAGATGAAAATTCAACAATATTAGTCTATCGAAATGATCAGAGAAGGAAAGAACTTCTTGCAATTCGAATAGTTTCCAGTCGCAAGGAGTCCACAGTCTATCGACGATTCTCACGGTGGAAATAGCGAACAGCTTTTCAAAAATTCTCAACATTATAAGGACACATCTCTCTCTCTCTCTCTTTCTCTCGAAGTTCTCCGGCCACGTTCGTCTGAACTAGTCCTCTTCTCAGCAGTCTCCGGAGCGCAGGAGAGCTCGAATAATTTAGTTCGTTGAACTCCCGAGTCTCCAAGAAGAGACGCTCTTGAAATTTTGACAAACCTCGGAAGAGTTCGCTGACAGTTTTGTAGAGAGATATATTCGTAGAATAACTGGCGAAGTTGGCGGAGACAAAAACGGAACGACTATACCGAACAGTTGGTGTCAGTGCTAATGAAAAATTTAACGAATCACTTGTGTTCGATCTAGAACGGTAGACCTTAATTAATCATTCTTCGTGGAAAGGGAGCAGATATATCTTTTTTTAAAAGATAGTCTAACGAACTGTAAGAGAAATAAATTAGACTCCATTGTTAAGGATAAACGATTTGTATAGAACTTCACGTTTGGATCAGAAGAATGTAACGGATAAGCCAACAGAAGGTTTGTAAGAATCTAATTGATAATATCGAAGTTCGCGTCGCTATTGACAAACGTGTGTACGCACGAGTATCGACCGATACCGAATAGCTGCAGCGGAGTGAAACGAACGCTGAAAGAAAGTTCTCGGTATCTCAGAATGAACAGGATCGGTCGGAACGTGTCCGTAGACGTCAAAGCGTCCGTTACAGGTCCAGTTGCTGCGGTAGAAAAACAATTCCATCCGAGACGAAATCTCCGAGCGCGCGCGCGACCGGCCACGCTCGGTCCAGTTTTTGCAGAGTCGGCGGGTCCAGTCTCGAGACCCGCTCCGCCTCGGATTCCCGATCTTTTTCCGCGGCGCCGATTTCTCGTCCGCGAACGACAGGTGATCCGTCGATCGAGCTGCCCGTTTCAATGCTCTCCTTTCAATCGGTCTTTTTCCATCGACGATCGACGCATCACCCTTTCTCTTCGATTCTATTCTCTGCAATCGGTAAACATTGAACGATTCGTCTCATCGTCAACTTGTAGAAAACACGCTTACGTCAAATTGTACAGCTCTTCAAACCATTCGTCATTTGTAGACTGCGGATGTTTATGCATTTATGGCTTACCAGAATTTTAGTACCACTTTCTTAAAATTTGTGTAAAAAAATTAAAAATGGTATAAACATCCGCAGTCTAATTATTTGTCGAGAAAATCGACCGCGTAATGAGCGTGGCTTAATTGCCCTGACTCTCGCGTACCAAATCAATTCTTCGTTGTCTCTCGCAACGTCGACAGTTAACAAAACGTGTTTGTACCACAATAGAACGACTTCATCTACGATTGTTCGAACTTTGCTCCAGTTTTCTCTTCAGAGGTAGAGTGGAGGGGTTAATGGGAGGGGCGTACGTATATCAGCGGTACCGGATAATTGCTTCGCATGCATATGATATCAAGAAACCAGACAATTCCGTTGTACGTGACTCCCGCTAATTACCGCGGCCCTCGTAAAGCTAAACGCAGAACTATAACCCACCGGTGGGTGGAGAAATAAAGTGGCAGGGTGGGGGAGGTGGCTATGCCCTGAACGTTCACCCTAATCGCACGAAATTTCTCCGAGTCAAGTATAAATATGGAGCACGGTGAAATATCGTCCTCACGTTAGTTTCTCGTTTAATTACGCCGACCGTTCGCTGTCTACCCCCACCACTAGGCGAGCAATTTATTAACCAACCTCCTCTGTACGCTCCCACTTCCCCTCACACCCGCACTCGCTCTCTTTCTCTCTGTCTTTCCCAGTTTCCGATCCCATATCGCGAATTGCATCGATAACCCGGCCTCTCGAAATTCGGCTCCACTTTGCGTGCTCGCGTTCCGAACACAGCTGTCCGATTTTAACCTGTTCCGTGCAGGTTACAAAGTTTCAAACATTTTCTTTGGTGACAACGAACGGTTCGAAAAAGATAATTCCTAGACAGCGGATTTGTTGCGTTTACAACAAAAATGAGTAGGTGTAATAGAAAACGATGAAAACATTCGAAGAATTTAAAAATACCTTTACTTTATTTAGAAAGATTTACTTTATTAAGAAAGACGAGAAGTTTCCATTTCACTGCAGTTTGTTACAAATCAGGTAAAAATTTTTATCTTGCATAAAGATCCACTGTCTAATAATTACAAATGTAGATGCAAGATCCAGGTAAATGTTCAAGGAAAATCAAGGAAAATGGAAGGAAGTTTAGGCGCGTCTTTAGACGAAATTGCTCTCGACTTTGGAAGTTCGCGTTCTTCGTCAGAGTTTGAAGAACAGCTGTTCAGAGAGGAAGTTGGTGACACGTCGGACAAGGACGACACGCATGAAACTAGTTTGAAAGGAGCAGCCTAACGACTCTCGCGGATCCATCGAGAATCCGGATCGCGCGACTCGAGACCGTATCCAGGGTACCGTGTCGAAAAATCGGACCCGGTGCCGCGGCCCGCAACGAGAGAATTATGTAATGAAACGTGGAAGGAACGCGAGAGGCGAGTAACGGTATACTGTATTCTCGCTGCCAGTCCTCGGCCAGAATGGTTCTGCATCGCGTGGCCTGTTAGACCATGTAAAATCACGTTTCTTAACGGTTCATAAGCCGAATCCATGATCCCCCTTGGATCTGATCATCGTGTACTGGATTCTCTAACTTTGGAATTTACAGACACATTTATTTGTCAAGAGTTCAAACGGTCTACGTCGATTGCAAGAAATAGAAACCAAATAGAATGCTATATCCTCCCTTGATAATTTTAGTTATGTTCAATTATCAAAATTTTCCTACAATTTTCAATTTTATCTATTCAACTTTTCTATAAATACATAAAGATTCGCAGTTTATTAACGAGCAACGCGAGCGCGTCAGGAAAATACACTGTTGAATCGCAATAGAAAAAGTAATCCAGACAAAGATTACATTTGATCCCTGTGTATTTTTCTAGCGGGCCAAGGCTATATTCGTCACAACACGCAGCTGTGCGTTATTTTTCCGATCTAGTTTTTGCTTCAATTTTCGGAATCACCGTACCGTGTTTCTATGCATATAGGGGTTGTTTATTCTGTGTTTTTCGTTCCTTAGTTCCGGAAATATGATTCGATCGACGAACAAGTGGATTCTGTCGGCTTTATTAAGAGAAATATTGCTCGGCAGATTCGATTCGATATTCATGCGGGTTGAGTTAATTGGCTGAATGAAACGTTCGATTAAAATCAGATCATTCTGTTAGCGTTTTTGCGAGGAAATATTGTAATTAAAATTTTAGTTGATGAATCGATTGTTCGGAGCTGAATACATCGATCGGACGAAGATTATATCTAAAATTGAATTTATGGAGGGTGACGTAAATTGGTCCAGGGAATATGTTATTGAAAATTCAAATTACGTAGACATTCTTACATGAAAATTGTGAGGAAATTTTTGTTAGGAAATGTACAATTTAGCAAGGATTAAAAATTCGAACGAAGATTTGAGAATTAGTGAAAATCATCGTGACACATACTATACTTGCCGGACCAGCAGCTTCCGCAGATCAGCCCGACTTTCCCGCCCATTTTCCTCCAGGTCCAGATTCTCTTGATTACGGCAATCCGGTTGTTTCCCTTCCTCGCGACAGATTCCAGCACACGTGGCCATGCGCGTGTCATGGGTCTGTCATGCGACTTTTCTCCGTTTCATTCTTCGCGTACATGTGGCTTTTCGTTTCTTTATTTTTGTCCCGGTCGATAGAGCACGCGAACCAGATAGAACCACAGTTTTATCGGAGACACACGAGAACAAACACGAGCGAGCTATAATCTAGGAAAGTTTACCGATTTCGAAACTTTTTCCAGCGAGATCCCTCCAGCTCTGGCCACGTCTGAAACTGTCCTTTGAGGTCGAGGCTGTGTGCTCGCTTTCACACCTTTCACTCCACGGATAAACGGATTATTCGCAATGATAGTGCCGAGGTCCAACTACCATGGTTTGCGGTTTGGAGGCTGACGCTATTGTTTTCGCGATTACGATTTGATCGAGGAAAGTATCGGTGCCACGAGAAATCGTACTCTGGAGAAAATTTTAATCGGAGAATCAAATACACGATTATCTTCCATGGAACAGTGAAAAAACAACCTTTCAACGAACAAACAGAATTCTCATTGGTCTAATAATAGTCTCTTCGATAAAAATCCTGTTAACGATATCGTAAATTTCGAAAGCTGTGACACACGCAAGCCCCATGAAAATTATACGTGTTACGAACGAGGCTCGAACGGTGTCCTAGCAAAGTCGGAACAAAGCTCGCGTGTGCGGGAACTCCGCAACCATAATTTCCGAGCAGAAGACCCTGCGAACTTACTTCGAGGCACAGCGTATTCATAATCCGCTAGCAACAAAGGGAAAAGAGATTCAACCGAGAGAAAATGGTGGCAGTTTCGCCGATAATCCTCCCAACTACCTTAAGAACACCGATAGATCCTCGCAGAGGATTTCTGTCGCACGAATGTCTCGATAAATTTTCCACTTGCGTCCATCACCGTGTATTATTACCGTGGAATTTGTACATTTATAACAAACCTGAATATTTAGTCAATTGGAATTTTGATAGTTACTAGAATATACGTGAATCGCGTGTAAACGATTAAGAAATTGACGAACGGAAGAGTTACGAATTAATTTGTACAGCTAACACAATAAGTAAGCGAGTAAATAGTCCCGAGAGAACGGGTTTCCTGTTTCTCTTGGAAGCTCTTATCGACTCGAGCCTCTTCTGCTGCGACCTCTCGATTATACAACGAGGATTTTAAATCGAGAAGTCGTTTCAGCATCCACGATCGCCTATTTACTTTCAATTTTTCTGGCGAGCCTCTCCAAGACCAAGGATTCTCTATTCCTTCGAGCTTTTAATATTTTCCAGCGATCGAAAGAAATATCACGACTTTTTAAAAGGTTCTATTTAACTTTGCGTAAAAGATATCTCGGACTCGTCACAATAGTTGGTGAAAAAACGAAAATGAGTCTCCAGTTTGCGAATCTTGATCGACGCATCGATCAAAGTCTCGCGTCGCCTGTTACGTGTACGCGGGTTCACTGACCCACCTTTCTCTCTCTTTCTTTCTCTTTTTCTCCGTGACTCTCGATTCAATATAATTTCACGATGACTTTTTAACCTTCCGATGTTATAACTGTTCCGCACGAAAATTGTTTTCACAGATTAAACGTTCACGCGTCGCGATTCAAATTGTTCTACCTACGATTAATAACGGCCGCTTGAATGCTATTTTTCATTGCTAGCGCCGTAAATCAATGCACGCGTGATTTCTTGGGGAGACTGGTTGGAACGTCTACGTGCAAAGCTGTACAAATTAATTCGTGGCTACCGCAATTACTTGAATCATCTGATTTTGATTTAGAAATAATAGGAGTGTGGTTACGAACAATTGCAGTTAGCCTAAACGCACTAGGGTGGTTCGGAAGACCTGTGATTAGATTCCAGATGAAAAGACCTGCCCACGTTCGACTAGTTTCTAACGAACGAAAAAGAACGGGACCCGGAACGATGTCGAGGCGAGAAATGGAAAAATTTCGAGGCTCGAGCTGACGCACAGTGGTTGGAACGGGCCATTTAGCTGGACAAAAACTATTCTAGCATTATTTTAAGACTTAAAGTCGTAGTTAAATAGGTCATTGGATTCGTCTTGACATCAGCTGCAACAATATGTAATAAAAAATACTGAGTGGCATTTAAAAAATTAACATGATCATATTTTTTTATTAAAAAATAAATTTCATGAAATTTTTTATCGCGATTAATACTTCCTTGAGAAACGTTATTTAAATATTTCCCAAAAATTGCTGCATTTTATTTTTGTATCTTCCTAATGCTCCTGAACACGACTATAATAATTGGAATCAATATTAACGTTCTAAACGATAAATTATAGGTGAAAAGGATGTTCTTTATTTGAATCTATTTTTTCATACTGCTACTTTCAATCTTTGCCACGCTTAACGATAATTCATTTGAGACGTAAAATTGTCGGTTTTAGCTTCTACAGACATATGTGTTGTAAGGAACAGTGTTAAATGCCTACACCATATTTGGATTTTTGACTTTTGCACTCCTAAATTGGCCGTTCCGACCACTGTGTGACGGTGTGTAAGTGGAACGCGCAGGGCTTGTATTTAAAGACGAGAGTTCAGACGGTTTAATGGCCGATATAAATTTCGTGTCGCGTGTATCGTTACCGGCTCGTAAACCTCAGCGACCTTGTTCGAACGCGGATCGCTCGAGCGAGGCTCGATTGGACAATGGGTCTTTCAACGCCACCGAAAATACTTTTACCGACACGCGATCTGATTCGATTCGATTCTGCCTGTGCTGTGGCGCGAAACCTTTCGTTCGAACTTCAACATAACCTAACCCGTGCATCGCGAGGTAAGGAATGAAATAAACATTGTTCAATATTTTTTAACCTATTCGGACGACGCGAAACGTTTGATTCGAACTCACGTGCACGAATTTTTGGCGATATAAACCCTGGGTCAAGATGGATTTAGGCATCGCAATTGAAGAGTCGAAATAAACATCGCGTAAAACGTAAGCACTGTCGTAAAATGATATTGGGTCAGTTTAGTGCTCTTTTAGTTCTAAAATACTAAACTGCTGTATCAAAATAGACTCGGTCACCACTGCTCACGCAGATTCTAAATAGATGTTACTTTATCACTGTCACATAAATATAAAAAGGCGACGTCAAATTAAAAAGCGTGCACAACCTGAACGAATGCTGTGTCGTCATTTTATAATACAATATAAGCTTGTCACGTCGAACGCTCGCCGATTCTAATATTGAAACTTGCTGACAACTATCAACGATCTGTCGTTTACGAAATGACATATTGCGTGGATAAATCGATCAACTCTCTCGCTTTGAAAATTAATTGCGAAGTAATGAACGAAAAAGCTACGAAATTAAAGTCGAATCGATTCTAAAAATACAACGACAATCAAACTGGAAAAACAATTAACTAAACTCGATGTTCGTCACGTTGATGAAAAACGTCCCTAGTTATTAAAGGTTCCAAGAGAATAGTTCAAAACACACGCGAAAACTATGTTCACTGTTCGTTCCGTCCGTCCAAAGAGAAAAATGTGAAAAATGTGCAAACCACTGACAATGTGAAAACAATTTGAAACAAACCATTGAAACGGTTTCGGAACAACCATGGCAGTTTTTAAAGAAGAGATACCTCGTGAGAAGCACACTCACCTCTCCAGCTTTGTGGTAGGACCAAAAAACGTGTCAAAATAATTCCGAAAAGAATTCCACAGAACGTTATCAAAAAGATCACACGAAAACACTGTATGGAAACTTTGTAGATTCACATTCATAGGATAGCACACGAGATAAAAGTCGAAACAAACACAGAAACTCTGATACAGAGAGATGGCGGACGTTAGATCGCGATCTACGCCGCGGATCGATGGTGCCGCGCGGAGCGCCATCGGCTGACTGACTGCGTATCTCGAGAACTGTTTGCTGCATGCTGCACATTCAGCGCTGTAGCTGTATTGTGTGAACGTGTGCGTGTATGGTCACGGTATGGGGACGATTCAAGGACCGCTCCAATTCTATGGCAGGCTTAGGCGCATTCCCATTTAATTTATTAGCGTTACCCCAGACGTTATCGCGAGTAAGCGTTTCGTCAATTATTCCAGGTAATTTATTATTTTATTGTAGGCGAATAAGACCGTAGATTACGCTCGATTATTACCGCCCAATCGTAAACAAATATGCGTTCAAATATGGGGTTGTTTGTCTCCCTGTTGAACTACTATAGATTGCATTATTTTATTCCACGTATAGAATAACAAACACGATTTTACGACACATTCTTGACGCGAAGAAAGTCACGTATGAATATATACGATTATTTCAAGCAATTAATTATTTTCATTTTAGTACCATTTTATCTTGTACATTATGCATATTACCTTGTGCTAGAGAGAAAGTAATTTTGTGCGAAATTCGAATAGATTATTTTCCGACGATATTCCGAATGAAAAATGGCTCGAGAAAGCCGTCAGATTGAATAACTATTTTTCGAATATATTTTAATGAAATAATACGCACGACTGGCATATGGTTTTGCGATCGAGAGAGCATGGGAGTGTCTCCGTCCGTTTCATCGGCACCGTTGTTCTTTGTTAATAGGAACGTATGGTATGGTATAGTATGGCGAGAGTGGAAGGGCCTAATCGCACGCGGCGGAGACGTCCGTCCACGAGCCTCCCTTTTGTCGTCGGAGCCACGGTAGGTGTCTCGCCATGAGCGAATGAAATACTCTGAATAGCGCGTCGGCTTTCAATACCGAATGAAAGTCCTGATATTTCAATTGTTTACCATTCGACCGGTTAGGTTGCCCGTTGGCTCGACGATCATGCCACCGACGCGACGCTCGATGTTCTCTCACGATCCACTACCCTCCCTTACTTGCTCTACCCCATCAAAAATTGCACGATAACCGAACCAGAGAATTTTTCAATATTTTTATAAAATCTAAAAACTGTAACCTGGGCGTTTCAAGAAAAACAACAAGGGAAAAAGTGGTATACCCTTACTTTTAGTTTGTAGAGGTCAATTGCTCTGTACACTGTTTCTTTGTTTGTACCTAATATTGTAATAAATCTCTTATGAGATTTTCTCAATAAAAAAAATGTTTACAGAAAAAAGGACTCTTAGTGTCTCGCGATCTTTGTCGTTAACGTAAGAGACGACAGTGTTGCAGTCTGGAAAAACGGAAAAAAATCGAGTCGACGATTTCCAACCGAGCAAAAAGTTGTTCGGAAATTGGAATAATCATCGATCGATTTATTCCATAGCAGCTGGCCTGAATCCTGCGTGCGCAGGTAATTTCATAGTTTCTCCTAGCGGAAGAAATGCTGGTAAAAGCGGGCACGACACGGGAAATAGATCGGACCCGAACCTTCGGTAATTATTGTTGAGTTTACGAGAGAAAACGTTGCGACGATATAGTTTTCCTACAATGTAATCGGTTAGAAAATTGATTGACGATTTGAAAAAAAATCTGGATGGTCCTGCAACGAATTCAGGGGTTCGACGAGTGCGCTCGTCAAAATCTGGCAAAGTCGTTTAAATTGAACACCCTTCGCTGCGCTGGAAATAAGAAAAGAGAATCACGAGTCCGAAGTCGACCTTAATTGGCTCGGAATCAAATGGCAGAGCGTATTTCCTAGTCGAAGGAACCGGGATGAGAAGTTTGAAAGAGATTTCGGAGGAAGATAGTGGAGCATGGCGATCCGCGGAAACATCTGCAGGATTTATTTCCGAGACTGATCAAAAATTCAACGCGTTTCGGATTTCCAGGTGCCAGTTCCTTCGTGATCCAGATAAATGTAGCCGGGTCAAATAAATACGAATCGGTTTTTCCGTAATACACTGGTCATTTATTCATTCGCGTAAACTCGGATTCATCGCGAGATGGTAGAAAGGTACCACTCCCTTACGCTGCCCGAAAGAGAATTTCTTGAAATGGAACGGGAGCTTTTGCGGAACGTCGTCAACGCGTAGAAAGTAAGAATCGTCCATGTTACGTTATAGAACATCGTGCGACAATCGAGCGGGCATAGGAGATAATCAAATATTCTGCGCTGGAGTGCATCGATGCATTGAAGGACCCTAATGCTTCGCTCTCATACGACTGAAATATTTCTCGTCGGAGAAGCAGTTTCGGGGAATTGATCCGCGAGGAACTGACAGACGATCCCGCCGATTGATGGATTAAAAAGCCCCGTCCGAGCCACTCTTCGATATTTCAAGGCGCCCAAAGACGTCAAGACATCGATCTCTGATGCGGCCTGCCATGCAACTGAATTATACAGGCGAGCTCGCTGACCGCGATTTTCCACCTCAACCCCGGGAAAAGAGCCGAAAAATTATTCGTTGGCGCCACATTCTTTGTCGTATTCTCCTAAAAAAAATTGGAGAATTGGGAAAAATGTTCCGCGTCAGTGGTAGGCGTACAAATCAACGACAAATCGTACATTCGACAACTTTCGTTTTTCGAGGTTTCGCCATTTTTGCGGAAATCAGTAGTGTAACTGAACGGCGAGTCGGACGGCTGAGACAAATGCGTGGTTCAATAAGTATGTACGCAGATACGTTTTTTGATTACATCCCCTTCACGTATTGATTGTAGACTCGTATATAAAATATTTTTATTTGACACGTACATAACATATATCCCAAAGATTTATAAGAAGAACGTAAACTGACTCTACTGCAATACCATGGACTGCGGTCACAGGCGAGGTATATACAATTATATTAGCTAATGGATTGACGAGGCAAAGAAGGTGCAGTGGCCAGCTCAGGCAAGCTCAGGGATCTAATTGAAGGATGTAACCATAGATGGTAACCGGAAGTATCGATCAGGCTGGGCTATAAAATGTTTGGAAGGTCCCTTGACTAGTCCGGATCTCCTCTTTACCCTCTTTAACGAGGGTCGGGTAGCAAATTCACCGAAGGACCCTAATTAACGGAGGCCAGCCATTAGCCCCAGGACCCGTTGGGGTCTCTCGCTACAGCCTGAAGATGGGTTCAACGGCGTGTCAATCAGTTCTGAACAGGCCAGACTAAACTCTGTGACGCTTTCGTGGTTGGCCAATCCGCAAAACCGTTCGGCTTTCAATTTATTAGCTGTCATCCGCACTAATTACTCGATCACTAGATTGCTTATTCGATGCATATCGCAACATCGAGTAAGTGGAAATACTACGATACTTAAGATAGGAGGATTAAGAAAATTTAAGTAAAAAAATCTCTCTATGGCAAGATTGCTCGACAACCAGCTTGGAATTATCACGGATTAAAAATCATCTAACAGCCGGCACTATACTTGCTGTCTCCGTGGCAATTTTTCTGGCCAGGAGCGTAATTAAGTTCGCAAGGGAGCCTCGCAACGTTAATTTCATGCAGCCCCCGTGTTACGTGCTGACGTGGTTCGCGGTCGCTTTCAGCCGTCCACGTCGTCGTCGTCGTCGTCGTCGTCCGCGTAGGAAAGAAGAAAGTGCACGCGGTGTGCAACGACGTGCAACGTGCACAACGTGCAACCGTGCGTCGAGTCGTCCATCGATTGTCGGTGGTGCTGTTGAACCCGGCGACACAAAGTGCAACGTACAACGACCGTGTAACGCGCTTAGCGCGTTATGACCGACCGCGTTTATGGCGCCGCGGTCGCCATTGCTGCGGCGACGACCAAATGCCAGCCGTTGCATAGATCGCGATTTCTAAAGGTCTTCGACGCTACCTGCTCGCTCGCTATACCCAACGATACCCCCATCCTAATTCTTCGTCAACATCGATATTTTTTGTTCAACGAATATACGATCGATAGAAAAGAAAAATGAATCCAATTGAAGGTTCGGAGTAGAAGAATTTGGGGAGTCGTATCGCTAGATGATAATACTTGTTAGGCGAGCGAACCGTGCGCGGGTGGTCGAAATGCAGGCTCCAGGACGGTCCAACCCATTATTTGGCTTTCGGGGTCGGATTTAATCGAATTTATGCGGATTATCCGAGTGCTGACGCAGTTGGCCGTCGTACGGATTCTCCGTTCTCGCGTTCGTCTTTACTTTTGACTTTTTTCTTTTCTTTTCTCTCGCCGCGCGACCTTCTCCTCGAACTCGTTCTCGCGATTCCGGTCAACGGACCTCTCTCCCTCCTCCCCTCTCCCTCGTCTTCCTTCGACGGTTCTTCCCTTTCACTCCCTCTCTCACTCGTTCTGGATCATCGTCCTTTTCTCGCCTCCGCCGAACGAGAATGCAGCCGCGTCCACTTTGATCCAGGCGTTTTCGGTGTCCAAGCGAAGGTGAACGCACTTATTAAGAGAGGAGGGCTCCGACGCGACCGTTATACAAGCTTCTTGCACACGAGAGAGCGTCCAGTAGGATTTGTTTTGACTCTCCGTTACCGAGGTAAGTGAAATTGTTCGTTGATATATAGACTGCTGATTTTTACGAAAAAAACTCGAGTTAAATATTATGTGCCTTCAATTCTTAATCGTTTTAACAAAAGATTATTAAAAAACCATAAAATACTCGTTTATAGAAATCCTGTTTATACATCGAGTTCGAATAAGAATCCTGCCATAATTACTCACAGGATCCGCACCAACCGGAAATGTCCTCGCCAACATAGACCTGTAAAAATCTCTGTAGAAGGGTGTCCCATTAACTCTCCTCGGCATAACTTCCGTTCCTCAGCATTTATTTGACAGTGTCGGCCGATCCTCGCTTTGAAATTTTGATCGTTCGATCGATCCCTCGATTCGTGAGATTGCCGCGTGACGCGAGAACCAAAGTAAGCCCGGAGTTGCGGATAAAAATACGCCACGATTTAGGTATAGCGTATTCTCTGCTATAGCACGTCGCTAGGCAGTGTCGTGAGTTTCGCGGATAAATTCGGGCTTATCGTGGGCCCCGAGAAATGATCACGGGGTTTCGGATTTTCGGGCCACCTCCGGGGAACCGTGAATCGTTGCAATTTTACGAACCTGCAAATCTCTGAAATAACGTTTCCCAGCGAATTCTCTTGGTCCGGTTCGAACGTGATCGGCAATTCGGATCGGCCGCGTGTGCAATGTACAAAATGTATGTATGAGAAACGACAGATTTCTTACAAACAGAATAATTGTTCGTATCAAGAGAATGATTTTCTTACAAAGAATACTCGAACCGACGTTCTTTTTCTCTTTAGGCGCGTTTCGAAAGAAAAGAAAACAGTAAACTTGTATGCTTGATGAAAATATTCCTTACGATTGGTTTTTATATATATACACACGCACGCACGCATACACACGAGTACGCTTACACGAGGAGAACTTAATCATTAGGTAGAAAAGTGAATTCGCGGCAGAAAATGCTAGTGGCAACACCGATCCCTTATTCGTATGGTTTAAATATGTCGATTGTATTTTCACTTTCGCGTGGATCACTGTGGAAATTGTTTACGATAATGTTCCGCGTACGTCGTATTTGATACCTAATTACGTTTCCGTCGGTAGTTGAGTTTCCCAAAAAATTCGAAAAACCGAATGCTTCGTAGATAAACGAATATTTCTGTTTCCGGAAACGGTATCGAGATACAGAGGTACACCTTACAAAGGTACACCAGTCGATATTAGATCTATCGTTAACGAACAGGTAGAGCGCAACGATACACCGATCATGCGAGCCTTATGATCGGGTATCCGCGTGGCCTGGACACACCGGCCGATAACAAGCTTGGCCCTTTCCCTGACAATAGGCCCTAACGAGGGCCACTCTCGCACACACATATATCAACTCTCTCTCTCTCTCTCTCTCTCTCTTTCTCTTACATACACAGACACAGAACACTCATCTGTCAGGCCGTGTTCCAACTCGCACTAATTAGGTCGCCGCGTTGCTCGAAGCTGTAGCTTTCGCTGTTCGAGGCAAGTGATCAAGAGTATACTCTCTCTCTTTGACGTAATCGCGATCGATGGAGAGGCTAGAGAGATTTTAGAGAGACACGGAGATGACAGACAACCGCGAAATGCAAGTTGGAACGCGGTCTGCGTTGCGGCTGGTATCTACGACTGCATTCTTCGTGTACATCTTCGTGAACAATTCTTGAACAATCCGCAAAATTTGATTATCCATACTCGGCGACGGTCTTCTTAATACCCCGAGCACCACGTTTAAAGCGACGCAATCTTTTTTACCGAACTTTGAAGATGAATTTTTACTACAAGCGAAGAAAGACGACGAAATTTGATCAAGTGGCACTCAAAAGGATAAGAATAATGGAAATTGTCTACTAACAACTCAAACGCATTTGTCTATTTGTTGTTTACGGAATAGTCTAGTTGAATGGGATCTGGTTCTACAGAGGGGAGACATAGTTGACGATGCTTAGTAGTCTTCTAATTATACAGTCTGTTGTTGTTCGTTAATTTACAAAGAGCTAAGCGAATGAAGAACGAAGTTTGCTTGCGGGTGCGCGAGGATAGAGAGCACTCGATGGAGGAAGTACAGAAATCCATAAATATCAAAATGCATTGTAAAAATGTACATCGTAAAAAGCTGTATAAAAATAGTTATAGTTTGCTATACTCCTTCTAGCGAGCGCCAAAGTGCAATGATGCAGTCGTAGCCACTGAAATTAACCCCACTCTTTACAAACAGAATTTTTGTTGCAGCGTGGTCTTTCAATGTTTTACAAACACAATTCGTTGTAATATTTATAAAGCGTTGATGCTTTTAACCCTTTCGTTGCGTCGGACTCGATTTAGAGTGGTATCGTAGACCGTGGATTTTTATGCAAATTCTGTCTCTTAGAAATTGGAAGATTTTCTTGCATACGAATAGAATAAAAATGCTATTCATTTTTCAGTAGCATAAAAGTCTGCGGTCTACTGCCACTTTTCCAGCGTCGATAAAGTAGGTACCTTCGACGTTATATTGGAAACATGGATAAACTATCGTTAATATAAATAATGTGTTGCAAACGAAAGGGTACCGAAGTATCTCTCACAGGACCTCGAAATATCTCGAAAAATCGTCCAGGCCAACGTAAAAAAAAACAAAAAAAAAGAATCCAACAGAACTACAAGTTCAGTTGGGCGACCAGTGTCGAAGCCACTGTGAGATATGTAACCGCAGGTACATTTGGTAGTGCAAGCTCGTCCATCGATCGTTCGATCCCGCCTAAACAGAGATCTCGTATCATCCATCGCGTCCATCAGATGACGAGAATCGATCATCACACCGGGGGGCGATTGTGGACTGGTTATTTGGAACACGGCTAGCCAGTCATCGTGATCATCATGAAAGTTCAGTTCCTGAAGACACCACCGGTCTTGAGGAGCCACTCACCTGTAGCCCTGTTACAAGCCTGCTTGGTGGTCTCGGTCATCATCTCCTGCCCGATGATCTGCTCGGTGTCTCTCTTGTCGGCAGGTTTCTCCGTGATCGGAGCAGTCGTTTGAGTGTTGACGGCGATGGTGTCGGTGCCAATCGTCGCGCGACCGCTGTTCCGTGGACCTAGAACGTCTCCAGGTTGTTCTGGCGCCGGGGTAGCAGGCAACCCTCGCCCCGAGTCCGCCATCGAGCTGCGCTGCTGTTCCTGGAGCAAGCAGGCGCTCGACAACAGGTCCCACTGGCGTAGCTTCTCGCGGTCGAACTCGAACGGCCCGGAGGCGGAGCCTGGCGCAGGCCCCGCCCCTTCCTGGCTCCTGATCGAGCGGCTCGGGGGAAGGTTGCCCTCCTCTAAAAAATGATTCGCGTCCTCGACGGTCGCCTTCCTGTACGCCTCGTTTTCAGCATCCCACACGTATCCCCCAGCATGGATCCTGTCCATCGACAGACTCTCATAAGTCAGATCGTCCACGATCGTCGCGTCGTTAGGCCTCCTCTTCACTCTGGGCCTCTCGCAGTTCTCCTCCAAACAATTCTCTCTTCTGATCACGCTATCGTTCACGTAAGTAGCTCCCCTGGTCACTTTGTTCCTCCCTTTGGCATCGGAAGAGGATCCAGCTGTTCTGGGTGGACTATCCAGGTTGTCGAGGGATCTAGCATTCCTCAGACTCACTCTTCTCAGGCTCTCTCGCCACAGGGAGTCTTGCTCCCAAGGATCTTCCGAACTAAAGTTACTGCTGGAGGCTATATTACTTACGCTCTGTTGCCTCTCCTCTATCTGAGTCGGTTGCACCGTTGCCACTCTGTTACTTCTATTCCTCTGTTCCACTAAATTCTGCAAACCCACGTCGTCTAGTAAACCTTCCAACGACCTTGATCTCCTGTGCGAAGTCTGCGCAAGGTCAAGTGTCTCGCGATTATTCTGGTCACTCGACTTATCCCTCAACCCGTGAGGATACAGGTTCCTAGTATTAATTTGCGGAGAGGATATGTCGGGCAGAGGATCGGTGGATTTAACTCTCCTCAAGGTGTCCGCTTCGTAGAAGTTCTTCTTGTCAACCAGGTCCACCTTATTGTCTCCTAACAGCTGACAGGTCGTCTTTCGAAGCTCGGCTGCTATGCGCCTGGCTTCGTCGATGTCCTCCACCTGAATCTGCCTAGGTAGCTGTCTGGTGATGGGATTGATGATGCGTCCGATGTCGTTGCGCTTGTTCAAGGCCGTCGCAGCGTCGTCTCGTTGGTTGTTCAGTTGTGGGAGACGGGAAGTGTGGCCTATCGGCTTGGCAGCCTCTGTATCTGCTGCGCTGACGCTTGCTTGGAGGTCCGAGTAGTAGTAAGGGGCACCTGATTCGTTTTGTACACGCGTCTCAGCGGGAAGATAGGATTGTGGGGTGGGGCTAGGCTTAGGTGGGGCCATTGGGGCGGGATAATGACTGGAGTCCTGGCTAGAGGAGGATCTGTGATTGGAGATCATGGAGTAGCGGGCGGAATCTTGACTGGCCGACCTGGAGTGGCTCTGGAAACGGTCGGAAAAAGGACTGGCGGTTCTGAGGACGTTAGCGAGTAGAGTGGCTCCAGTGGGCGAATTTATAGAGGAGGATTGAGCGCTGGCGGGCCGCTGACATGCCATCGAGGTGGAAATCGAAGCCACGCCCATGGAGTAGCTGGAGTCCCTGCTGTGCGACGCTGATAATAAATTATTCTGGGAGCTCCTGCGCAATCTATCTCTATTCTGATCGTGATCAGACCGAATTGCATGACAAGAAGCAGGCGAACTTCTCAAAGGTGAGAAGCTGGCGATGTTTTCATAGTGAGCGTCTCCTGTGAACGATTGGGAGTGTTGATGGGAGGGTGGAATGTCGCAGACTCTCATAGAGGGTAGGCTGCTCGCGGAGCCCATCTTGCCAGCATCGTAGCGCAGCGATTGTTCCAAACTACCCAGGTTAGATTGCCTTGTGAGGCAAGTGCTTTTTTGGAGCTTGTCCACCACCATCATGTTCTCGTTGAAACCGTAGATGCTGTTGTAGCTGAGGTCCTTGGCGTACAGATCCACGTTAAAGGCATCTCTGGCTTGGAGTTCCTCCAGATACTGGTCCAGGTCGATGCTGGCCCCATCGAAGCGGCTGCCTAGGGACTCCAGCTCGTCCAAGCTGTCCAGTACTTCGCATACCTCGCTAACGGGCCTGGTTTTTAGCTGTCTATGTCTGGCCTCTTCTTCGGGGGTCCTCAAATCGACCGAGTCGCTGCCCGATGCACTTTCCAGAGATATTCGACTGTCCCTGAACGTGGAGCTGATGGTAGCGTCAGAGAATCGTGACGAACTTCTGTGGGTCTCAACTTGAGCCATCGGCTTGTTCCAGGATTTAGGAGAGTCTCTATTGGAGCCGCCATCTTTCTTCACTTGGGAGCACGCTTTCTTGATCTCCATAGACTCCTGCAGGTCCAGAGAGTCCAGATCGTCCAACGGAGGAGGGGAAGTGGGGATCGGTGGTGGGGACACCAGTTCGCTATCGGAGGAGTCGTGTAGCTCCGCTATCATCGTCCTACTAGCTCCTAGATAGTAAGAAGCAGGCCTGAAAGTGTCCGATAAACTGAACCTAGGGTGTCTAGGCGCGTCGATGGAATCCAAGTCCTTCGACGACTCGTCATCCGCATCCGAACTGTCAGTCTTCAGGGTGGTTAGAATGTCCGGCAGGTCTGACCTCGAGTGCCCAGAGTCGTCGTGAGTCGTTCTCTTCTTCGGAGTCACCTTGCTACCTTCCTGCTCGTCTTGTTCCGACAATTGACTAACCTCCATATACACCGGCTCCATCTTGCTGTCGGACACGCAGACGAACTCGTAATGGGGTGTATCTAAAGTCGAATAATCCCCGGAGTCCAGCTTCCTGTTATCGTCATTAGGCGCTAGCAGAGACCTCGCCATGCCGTTCTGAGCCATCTCCACGTAAGAACTCTCTTCGTGGGCTAGATTAGCAAAAAGACTCTCCATCATTTTCGGGTTCGGTCTGTCGTCGCAGTTAGGATCCAGAATCGCCTTCCTAGGTGACATGGGAAGATAATGCTCTTCGGGGCAGACGTCTTCCTGCTTAAGCTCTGGACTATCCTCACCACTTTCCCCGGAAAACTGATCGCCATGAGTCAGCAAAGATTCTGTCACGCTCAGCCTATTGTAGCTGGGACTTGGCTCTGCATCCAGGTCTTCGGAGGGCGTAGCATGCTCCTCTGGTGGTGTGTCGCTCTCTCTAGAGGCGGATCTCTTCTTCCGTCTGAAAGAGGCGTCGCCCTTCTTCTTCACCCCATCGCAGTAAAACTTCCCCTCGTCTGAAACCTCGGGCACGACTTGATCCACCCCGAGCTCCGCCTCCTCGCCACGCCCCTCCCCTTCTTCGCTCTTATCTCTTTGGTCCAGATCGCTCCCGGTGTCATACAATAAAGCCTCGGAGTCGCTGAACACTCCTCGATGCTTCACCTCCTGTCTCCTATTGTACTCCTGCCTCTGCACCTGTTGAGACTTTCTCTCAAAATCTGCCAGAAGATCCTTCACCGATTTGTTGCTATCGGTGGACGCTTGCTTGGCGTGACCGTCCCTGACGCCACGTACTTTCAGCTCCTGAGACTCCGCCTCCCCGAGGGCAAAATTCCTAAGGTTCGGTGGATGCTTTTTCGTAGAATCCAGCCTAGAAACGAACGCCTCGGTGGTCTGCAAGGGAGACACTTTCAACGGTTCCTGCATGGCGAGCACCTCTTTTACTGGCGTCGAGCTGTCCATACTCAGTTCAAACGATCTGATCCTACACTGCACCAGATTCATAAGCTCCGGAGGCTCCACCTCTCTCGACTCCGCCCCTTCTTTTGGTCTGATGTACTGGTAGGAGAACTCTTTGATCACTTTGCTCTCGTCGATGTTCGAATCCCAGCCTTCCAGTCCACTCTCCCTCTTCGTGGTCCATTGGACTGTCTTCTGCGAGGGCCAAGCGTCATTCGTATATCCTGCAGCAGGCACCACAGTCTTTTTGATCTCGTCTGTTCCGTAGGCGGTCGACGTCTTCAAGATCCCAGACGGCCTCTTCTTTAATCCCTCGTCGTACGATGTTTCCAAATCCTGGTCAAAGTGAATTCCTCCTGGATTTCTTGATCTCTCGATGGTGGGGTATGTATGTTCCGCCCTTTGAGTGGAGGGGAAGCTGACCTCTTCGTAGCCGGCGTCGGGCGGAATCCCGCCCAGATTTGGGAACTGGGAGGGGCTCGGTTTCCGGTCGGGCGGAGCTCGAGGAGCGCTCGCGATGTGACGGCCCGCCCCCGTCACGCCCTCTTCGTCCGCGAGCGCCGATGAACGACCGTCTCCCACCTGCCGGGGGCTCCTTCCTGCATGCGAGGGTCTGCGCGTGCGTTTCCTCCGGACATCGCCCAGCTCTGATTCGTCCGTTACAAAACAAACACACGAGGACGATCGTTACTCACGAGTCACGATTAGAGTACAATCAACCAACCCCTCCGGCGCACTCCAAGCTGGTACCGAGCTCTGACGGGATCGTTGCGAACGTAGTTGGATCAGAGAACTATTCTTCTTAGATTTTATAACCTTACCCCGATAAACTATAAATTTCAATATTCAAACGAAATTCAAAGAAACACCGTATTTGCAAGTGAAAATAAATCTATGAACGGGTCGCCTGTTCCATCTCAAATTCGAAATGCTTGGAATAGAACTGTTTCGAAAGTTTAACCAGCTACAACTTTCTATTCGGAACTCTGTAGATTTTACGTCAAACTATTTCCAACGTTAAACGATTTCCCTATTCTCGACAATACTCTGGCCGCTCTCGGCCCTTTCCAATCCATCCCGCAACGATCCCCGATCGGCAGCGTGCACGGTGAACAGAGCATAAGGCGTCAAAAATGTTAGTGAACATACTCTCCTCTGTGCATGCCATGCGGACCCACGTCAAAACTCGCAGAACAATCAAAAGTACAAGAAAATTCCTTTGTACCGGGCACGGGTGTTAGATCGTAACGGACGGTTTGTTTCGATTTCGGTTAATTGCCCCGCTTAATCGAGGGTGTGTTAATGCATTAATTCCCATACACCAGTCACAGCACCAGACCCGACAGCAGCAAAAGAGAAGGAGCCCCCAACAACGGAGAGAATTTCTCGCTTTTTTATTATTTTTATTTTTCATCCCGCTATCTCTCGTTTCAACTCATATATGTATAATTATATGTATATGTATGTACTTTCTATGTGTTTCCTGCCACCTTACGAGTCCACCAACAATTATCTAATCGTCTACAGAACTCGTTTACTGTCGTTTGACAGAGAACGTCGATTCCGGTAGAGAGCAGAAATACAGCAATAGAAAGAACAGAGTGAGAGAGAGAGGGAGAGAGAGATACAGAGAGAGCAGAGAATTGTTTCTTTCTCAGATTTCGATTTCGTGTTAGTCGACGAGCACGTATGTTATAAAAAACGAACAACAATCGGTTGCGCTCTCGATGCAATAATTAGACAAATTTCATTTCAACTGCAACGTTTGTATATTTTCAGCACACGCAGCGATTAGAGAATGTTGGTATTAATTGTTCGGACGCTGAATTTGATTACATGATTCTTTGGTTTCATGCGCAAGGATGAAATATCATTGTTGAGTTTTTTTTAACGAGGCAGTCTCGAGACGTGCATTACAGAAAAGCTTCTCGTTCTCTCGGCTCGGTTTTTTGGTTTCGATGCTTTTTTTGGTGAGATATTTCGTCACCGGGTTAGAGCGATGTTATCAATTAGTATACAGCTAGCTACTGCGAGTGCGTCGACTCGCTGGTAATGCGCGATCGTGGATCTCCCATTAAAACGTTTCGTTTTGCAACCTTTTAATTTGAAAGAGCGTCTTTCGATTCAACTACCATTGCTGAAGCAGAGAGCATTTTCAAAATGAACAAACTGCGTCCCTTGAAAAAACTACACGCGATTTAAACAAGCTTACAGATTCCGATCGCGAAACTAAAAAGGTAAAATTTGTTGTACACTTGATCCTATCGTTTCGTTTTTATCTGGATCGCTGCGACGTCTTCGTTACTTTTCTCGGAGCTGAGATAGGGGAAGTTGTTCCCCTCGATAAAGCAGTGCTACTTTCTCTCAAGCTACTTATCTCGAAGCTTCGGTAAAAAATCTTTCTTACGACCGCGAGCATTCGTGACGCGAATCTCGTTCCTTCTTTGGAACGTGGAAGGGTGGAACAATTAAATTTCTATCGTCCTCGGCGAATTATAAATTTGAAAACACGGAAGAAATAATGTCAGTGTGTCGAGGACAACGTTTTCCTGCTTACGACAGTCACGATCAGTCCACGTAGCAGTCGAGGAACGTGTCGAAGTAACGTTCGCGATCTTAAGGAGTGCAACTTGGCCTTGCCGAGGCGAACAACTCGAGTCAGGCTACGAAAATCGTATCGAGGTGACGAGGCAGCGAAGATTCTCTCTCGAATTTGAAAGAGCTTCGAAACAGCTACAAACGATCGGCCAGAAAAGCGTCTCTGTACACTCTACCACTACGTCTTCCCCGTTACTCCGTCTCAAGGTTTACGTAACTTTCAATCGTAAGGGAAGGGAGTTAAAAATGTCACTCTAGTTTTAACTTTTACTCCAGGGGTTCAAAAAATTCCTATTTTATCTTAACCCTTTGGACTCGAAGAAATTCTAATTCCAAAATCAAGACATTTCTTAAATCTAGATCATTTTACATTAGGCACATAAAATAGAACGTCTTTTCTCAGACAACGGATAGTTATTCGCAATTCATAGGATACGGACGACTGTGATAATATAAAAACGGGTTTGAACGATGATACGATAATTTTTACTGGCGCTTCAGAGTGACCATTCGAGTGCAAAAGGTTAAATCAGAAGGGAAGAGTGTCGAAAATGTTACTTCGTTTGAAATGGCGAAGCAAGTAGTTGAAAGGGTTCTGTGAATTTTCAACTGCAATGGGTTGCTCGACTCGAAGGGGTATGGAGAGATACTTTTGACCGTGTATAGGTGTACACGCGATATGCATATTCTGGAGGACGTTTGACTTTGATCCGAAGAAGGGGAGACCCACGAGCGGCTGGGCGAAGCCATAAAACTCTCAGATAAAAAGTTCAGGCGAGTCGTCCCTACCTTCGTCGTCGCTGGAGTAGCTGTTGTACCGAGAAACGTTCGCGACGGTGCGCCTGCCGTCGGTGCTCTTGCTGCGCACGTGTGGACGGTGAGCGTCGTCCCTCAACTCCCGGCGCCTAGAGTGACGGACCTCGGCGACCGACGCCTCGTGGGCGGCCAACTCCAGCAGCGCCTGTTGCTTGTAGTAACTCGACAGCTCGTTCGAAGCCCTGCTGCCCCTGTTCGCCGACGCCGACGCCGACGGTTTACGGGTCAACGGCGACTGCAGCATACGCTGCTTCCATTCCAGCAGACGCTTCATCGACTCCTCCCGCTGCAACGTTATTAACGTTATTAAACGCTTTTCCATGCGTTGTTCGTTCGGGAATTGACTTGACTCGTTCGTCAATTTTCTACAGATTCTAAAAACATTTATAAACACATAGAAATACAGAAAATGTAGGCAGTTTCTCGAGTGAATTAAATACATCAGATTCAAGATTAAATCATTTGACTGTTTGGAGATGTTATGACATTTCGACGAACATTGCGCTGAACGCCGCGCATTTTGGCACGCACGAACGCAAACGGGTAGCACTTGCAAATCCGTTTCCAAGACAGATAGAGAATATACATCGTAGAATCATAAACACTTTACTTTGCTTCATCATATTGCATACCGCGAAACCTACTCCCCCTCCCCCCCTCTACGAACGGGCTTTCAAGGTAAGAGGGCTCGCCGACCCCTGGGGAACACGTTCGGACACGTTCAAGGTCAAGTCTTTCTGGAAAAAGCATGCAGGTGTTCCCTACATGTCGCGAGAAAGACCCCACTCGCCAACGAACGGAGCTTACGCAATACCAGGAAACTGACCTTGAACGCAATACCATATTCCCTACTTAAATCTTCCTTTTTATCAATCGTATATTCGTTAAACAAAGTATATTGACGTTATCGGCGCCCGAATTGCAAAATTGCTCTTAAATAATAGATCGATCGAACCAGAGCGCCGATAACATCGATATACTTTATTTGACAATAAAATATTCCGAAACAACTCGTTCCTCGGTCCAAGCACGTAACGAACGATTTCTGATAACAACAACAACCCGCGGCAGCCCGTTATCAATCGGAAGCACTTTCGCAGATCGAAGCCGGCCAATTAATCTTGCTCAGCGCGTAATGCGCAACGTGTACAACGAAAGTCGTTCTCCTTTTTTTTATCACGTTTCCAGGGATTATGATTTATAGAGGGTTAGGCAGCTTAGCCGGGACGACGAGGATGATTGAACGGGAGGCGGTGAAAGCGTTATTACGGAACGACGCGCGGTGGAAGCGACTATCAAAATGCAGGGTAGGACGCAGGTTGCACGCGGATGAATCATCGAGTTTGGCTGCGGGGCGAACGAATTGTTCTGTCCGTCATCGCACCGGTTGGACACGGTCCGAGATCACGCGAGGAAAGTGAACGAAGCGGACGAACCGAACCTCTGACTCATCTCCCGTCTCCCAGCAACCTCGTGATCGCTACGTGAATCGGTAACGCGATCCCACAGACATCCTGGTCTAACGGCTCTCGTCGCCAGGCAATTTTCGAATTCTGCGGTCTACATATTTCACCGATGACTATACACGTTTCGTTCTACGAAAAGAGATAAGTCGAAAACGTAGAGTACAGGTTTCTCTCTCGTTGGAGCAGTCGTAAAAATGTTTGTTCAGAAAAATAATGGACATCGTGGAAAGTGTAATGCTGTACGTGGACAGTGTAAAATATGCGAAAGTGTAAACAATTTTCGCGTGGAGACGGCATTGCTTCCATTTGTTATTACATGGTAATAATTAACGAATCCTAGTTAAGTGGCGTTACGACGTGCCTGAATTGTAAGCAATGGGATCGCTGGTGCTCCGTCGGACGTTGTTTGGCAAGGTCATCGAGAGACTGTCCCTTTCAGCGAAGAAAGTTGTCTCGTTACGGTAATCGACTCGTGGACTGGCGAACACCCCAGGAGCAGCTGGGTTAATTGAAATTAGTAGATAGATAAGCGGCCGACATAGATTTATTAGCCTGCTTCCTGAGGTGGTAACGCTAGCACAATGCCGCCGCCGTCGTCGTCGTTACGAAACGTCTGCGGAAAGAATTCCCCCTGTGATCTAATTCCATAATGATCCGATTCCACGCAACTGTTTAACGTTACATGCTTGCCTTCACAGTGTTTCGGAATTAACGATCAACGGTTGAGTAATCATTATTTTATAATTGAATCTCTAACGACCTTATTCCACGCAAATGTTTATTTTACATGCTTACGAGACGTGTTTTCGGTTAATGGTGACGTACAGAAATAATTTTTTTTAACCGAATGTCTAACGACCTCGTTTCACGCGAATGTTAAGCTGCTTTACACGCGTGAAGGAGGTTCTTTCGATAAGTTGCAACCAGACTAGACCAATGTTAACAAAGTGGAAACAAACAGAATTTTATCGTCAGTGGCAATGGCCTTTAAGTTCTATTGAATTTTGCATCATAATATTTTTGAAAAATTTTTACACGCCATAATCGCGTAAAGATCCGCAGTCCAGTTACACATTCGAGAGAATTCGTCAAAGTTATTCGACATCGCATAATACTTTTTCCAGACATTTATCCTAGATAATTGTTTCGTTATTTTTCGATCGTAAATTTTTGATGTAAAATAATACGTGTTATCGGCCACGGTGATCGACAAGTTCTTGAATCGATGCTTGGCGGTAAATTCAAACTGAATTTATCCTAGACTCTTAGTCGTTCGTTCGAACAAGTCGAGGTACAAAGGAGGTTACTAACCTGCTGGATCTTGCGTTCACCGTCCCTCGAGTCCTGCTCGGAGGATCGTTCACCGTAGTCGTCGTCGTCCGGGTCGAGGGCAGCCGGGTGTCTTGTCCTCGGTAGCCGCGCGGACGCGGACCTGCAGAACTGTTGCTGGTCGTTCCATCGCCTTTGAGAGGCTCGAGCCGTGTGACACGCCTGAGCCACGTGAGTCCCCTGACTCGTGTGACTCGCGTGATTCGCGTGACTCGTGTGACTCGCCGGCCTTCCCCACCCCTCGTACTCCCTCGGAATTCTTCGCGGGACCGAAGAGCTGCCGTCCTCGACGTGACTCAACTCCCGGCCAGTCGGTTCGTAGCTTTTCTCGCGCAACGATCGCCTCAGCTTTGCCTCGCTGCTACTCGAAAGCCTAATTTCCAAAAACAGACCTTTTTCTACCCTCAGTAGATCTTTGACGGATTCACTTTTTTTAATTGACAATGTCTTCGTGCATTTTTATTAGGTTTCGAAAACGAACGTCTCTTCGTCAATTGATTTTCTTCGGTCGAACGAGCATTCCATTTAACAGCGAGTCCACGGACAATGACTACCGATACTGTTCTCCCGAGCTCGACGCGCCATTGGAATTTTAAATAAAGCCACACCTAATCGAATTCTGACGATGCTCCAAACCGTACATACTGATACGACTTATGGGCGAATCTGTCTGCCGTCGATGGCCAATAAACTGAAATCGAACTTCGATCATGCTATTTTAAGGGAGACAACTCTTTCGTTACGGTATACGAAAATAGATCACACTCGAGAATTTATTAGTGAGAAAACTAAAGGCAGCTAAGATTAAACGAGACACCGACGGAAGAGTACGATCAAAATTGGTATGGATGGAAAATCATGATTCCTAGATCATGTTCCTAGACGAAATACGATGCATGAATGTTTAAAAAATAAGGAAACCATTTTTTCAGAGGACGGACGAGGGTTAAGTGGCTGAAAGGGAGGATCGACAGGGGATTCTATGCAAGATGGACTTACTCGGTGTGCCTCTGCAACGATTGATGCGACATCACGTGCTGCTGATGAACGTGCTCGCGTTGTCCTCGCCTCAGCCCCGAGCAAGAAGCTTCCGGCAACGTGGCTATCCTAGTTTCGTCGACCCTATCGCGGCCTCCCGTTAGCTTCGCCGGCATTGTCGCTCTGGAAAGCGATTGGTTCCTTTGTTGTTGGTGGTGCTGCGGCGCCTGGTGTAGATAAACCGCCGACTGCCGCATCTGAGCCGCGTATCTGATCCAAACATATCGAAAATAACAGTGTCCCATTGTCACGTCGAACGTTCCTCGCCCGACAGTTCTTAACTCCAGAAATACTATCTCGAGAGGAACTCTCAACTGTCAAACTTTAACGAGCTTTTCTACGATAATGGCGCACGAGTGCAATGTACGGTAATGTTGAAAACTTCCAAAATATTCCAATTTTTGTAGACAAATTTTAAAAATTTCGTATGAAATGAAATCTTATCTTTAATGGGAACAGCTCGCGTAGATCCGAAACAAAATAAAAATTGTAGAAAATTTTAGACGCGTTGCAGATATATTTACCGTTCTTCGGAGTAGAAATATCCATCGCTGGCCGCGTCTGACGGCGTCACTATGTCTAAACTCGATTTAGGCCTCTGTGGACGCCTCTGTTGGTTCAGCGTGTCGTCACAGTGGGTTGGCATTTGTTGCTGAGGCCTCCTGGTTGCTTCGTACTCTAGGAAATCCGCGCTATGAGGTCGTGGAGGTGGTTGAGCACGGGGCTGTCTCATTATAGGCACTGTTTTGCGAGAATAATTATAACGGACGTTAACGTTAAACCCTATTGGAAACAAGATTACTGTTAACCGTACTAACTATTAGCCGTAGCAGTCGGAGGAAGCATTTGTTGCTGATGCTGTTGATACTGCTGATGCTGTTGAGCATACAGAGGAATAGGAATAGGCGCCGGCGAGGCTCCCTTCGAATACCCAACAGGCCCAGCTGGTCTCTGATAAAGTTGCGGTGCCCCATAGACTTCCTCGTAGTCCCCATTTCCTCTGGAAGACCTAGGCTTCGCTGCGCTACGACCGTAAGTATCCGGCGTGCGTCTTTCAGTCTGCGCTTGGCTGTAGCCGTAGGTCAAACCCGATTTGTCCGTTCTCAGACTTTGTTGACTCGGCTGACTCATTCTCGTCCCGTAGATCATGCTGCCTCTATCGTAATCGGACATAGGACTTTTGCTCGTCACGGTGACGTCTGGGGACACCGGTGACTTCCGGTAATCGGGATCAGGCGAAGGCGTCGAATACTCTGTTGAACCGTCTGTTAGCCTTCTCGGTTTCGGAGGCGCGTTCGCGTAGATTGGTTGGCCGAATTTTCTGGGCATTGCTTGGACCGTTTGAACCGTTACCGGGGACTGGGTTTGCTGCTGTTGCTGTTGGAACTTCTGCTGATGCACCTGAAGACAATGCGAGATCAACGCGATCGGTGCTAGGATATAAATATTCGGGTAATCTTGAAAAATTAATATCATACGAAAGAAGATCCCGTTACCTGATGATGGGTCTGGACAGCGTTCTGATGACTCGAATGTTGATGCATTAAAGCCTGATGGGGATAGACCTGTTGTATCTGTTGTCCAGCCTGCATCAACGTCCCATATTGTTGCTGTTGCTGATGTTGCGAAGTTCCAGGCTGCCCATACTGCGATTGTTGCTGGATCCAACCATTGACCATAGGTTGAACAACGTCGTTCTGATTGTTATTCGTTGCGTTCATCGTAACGCTGCCACTGTTGTTGTTGTTGATGTTGTTCGTATTATTGTTGTTTCCGTTGTTGGTGCTCGAATTGCCGTTGCTGCCACTGAGGTTCGGGAAGGAGGCTGTGTTCACGCTGTTTGGGCTAGAATTGTTGTTCGAGGCGTGGCTGGGTTCATCTCGGGATTGAAAACCGTGAAAACCTGAATCGCTGTCGTCTGCGCTCTGATTTAGTATCGAGGAGATCGAAGAGACGCTGGGACGCGCGCTGCGCTCGCCATCTTGCTGGCCGGCGATCTCGATCACCACCGCAGCTTCCCCGACTCCTCTGCAATCATTTTCAAATCATTTCCATTGAGGCATCTTCTTTTTCCATATAAGTTGCTTTTCATTTTTAGATGCGATCGAATAGGAAAACCTGGGGTTTCCGGCGTATAATCCGGCTAAATCCTTTACCCACGATTCCCACAAACAAATTCTCAAATGTCTGTTCCGTATCAAAAATGCTTGCTCGCGTGCGGTTAATTCGAAAAGCCAGTGGTCAAATAAGGGCTGGTTACTCTCTCTCTCTCTCTCTCTTTGAGAGAGGAGAGCTAGACAAGGTTTTTGGTCGTGTTCAGAGTGGTAGTCATTAGCTTTGAGCAAACTCGAAACCGCTGACGGACCCGGGATAGAAGGAAAATTCGTTGGCAAATGAAACGAGCGTCTCGCAGTTCTTTTTTTCCCGTTGGGGACAAGGGAGTGCAACGACAAACCACCCCCGCATAGTAACCGAGCCCTCTGGAATTCTGGTTTATCCGCGGTTAACTTCCAGGAAGCAAACTAACGAGTTGGGATAGTTGGGCCGCGATTACGCGCGGAACGAGAGCAGCCGTGATGCACAACGCGGATCGTTGCATTCGCTTGCATTCGATGCTAAACCAGAATCGCTACCCCTACCGAACTCTCGTGGGGAACAAAGGAAATTTCGCGTTCCGTTTACCAGACTCGTGCTGCTTCTTCGGCGCACGCTAATTGCTCGGCAAATCAGTTGATTCTGTAATCGATTCGATCCTGCCATCGTCTCGACATCTTGCTCGGGAAGAAATAGAGAGAAAAAAGTTTTGAAATAAGAAGGAGCAATTCTATCGCTCAGCACATTGTCCTTGTAAGCGCATAAAATTCGTCTGCTCATAAATCATGTAGACGGTGGTGAAAAAATTTTCTGGAGGCTATGTAAAGATGATTGGGTAGAAGACACGAACGCGTCTAAGGTCCGCAAGCATCGTGAGAACGGAACGACGCGTCCTAGAGGCGTTGAAAGCCTGCGAATCTCTGTCGGGGGCTTGGTCTCCCTAGGCATTTCGACGAGTGCTGGATAATATCGACGCGACCGTAGAAAATCAACAGCGAAGGCACTCACGGATTGGGGTCCTGCAGGAGAGTCGCCAGTGTCAACGCGTTCACCCACTGGTTCATGCTATCGCGACTGTCCGCCGCAAAGTGGTAGGTCCTCATGTTCGCGTGTTCCGCTTTGAACGCGAACTTTCTGTTAACCTTGTCCTCGGGCTTGCAGACGGTGACCCGGTACGACGGCAGCAGTATCGAGCCGAGCAGCTTCTCCTCTTCCGGTCCTGCAACCACACGAAAACACGAAACGTTCACCATTTTTCGAGAAAACTTGCAATGCAATCGGAGTAGATCGCTTAAGGTGCGGTCTCCTTTGCGAGTCTGGACGCAACGTTTTGTTATCCCAACGCCTTTTATACTCCATCCGTTGCACTTCGTCAGAACCGCGTCTAGACGCGAGCCACTGCGTCTGGACACGTGCGTCTGTTTTTCAAATAATTTAAACCACCGATGTCTTTGCTTATAAATTTCTCTGTATTTCGCAAAGGAGATCCCACCTTTAAAACCATGAGCGCGCAGAGAGATCCGCAGTCTGGTCGCAAGAAAAAATACTTGCCCCTGGAGCGGAAAAATGAAAGAAAATCTGGTTTTTCTTCGGGAAAGAGAGGCGCGGAGAGAGCAGGTGGCTCTACGTAAGAACGCGATCGAGGGAACTCGTGCAATTAGTGTTCCTCGGGAACGATCCGGAGGAAAAGATTTAAGGGTAAAGCAGTATGACGGTCGGAAATTGGTCGAGCGTAACGTTGCACTGGATAGCAACGGGTGCAGAGCGAGATGAGGGTTGAAGCTGTGCCAAAAGTCTTTCTCCTGCGGAATGAAAAATTGTTAATTTCGTCGCTATCCTCTTATCGGAATACGCATTTCGCTGATGGTTACCCGACGTCGATTAAGAGATATCCTATTTTTCCCTCGGGTCGTCCGTTTCCTCGTTTTCCGACTCATAAACATTCTGCTCTTTCACGTTTTTGTAAAACCTGGCCTCTTACCTAGAGTTTTGGTAAAATTTCATTCATCACCGAGCGAAACGGAATTAAAAGAAAAATCTCCAGTGGATAAAAACCTGTTTAATTTGCATAGTCGATGTTCGATTGTCGAGGAGAATCGAGAGTTTCCCGAAGAAAAGTCGGAAAGAAGTCGACGTTGGAATCGAGGTTCGCGATTGAAACGGGTCTGTTCCGGAGCTATAGCGTTCGGACCGACGTTCACCGTGAAATTTATGGCAGTTTTTCCTCGGGTTCCTCTCGTGCTCTGTCCACGGCTCGCGTTGATTTATGCTCGCCCCCAGGGGCAGCGAACCGGCCGCAGCCGCTGCTCGATATCTAACGCGTGTCAATGGCGTTCGAGCTGTCGGAACCGTCGAATCGAGCCTTTCGATTTGTCAGGCTTCTGTCGCATTCGCGGAATCATTTCCACTCGTGTTCGCGGATCCGAGTGCTCGATCTCGGTTATCGATCAATCTCCTCTCGCTCACTCTTCCTCTCGCTCCTTGAACCAATCTCTGGAAGCCCCTGACGAAGCCGCTAGTATTGTAACGACGTTAGCGCATTCAATGGAAGCCTCTCAACGTTGAAAAATATATTTCTGGTACGTTGTTTCTTCGATAATGTTCCAGTACGTTCATTATGTAGATCGCGCAGAGAACAAATTTTAACGTTCTCTCTCATTTTTTTACAAATGCAGAAAACGCGCGTTTGAGTCCAGTTTATTATCCAAACATACAACGTTCACAGGAGACCGAGAATTTTTGTGAAAAATAATAATTGTGTCAATTGTGAAAAATGAGGGCTGAATAGAAGTCTCTTTCTCTTCTCTTGACAACATTGTTCTCTGATGTTTTTATTGTTTCGCTCGTCCACTCGTTTCTTTGTAAACGCATAAAATGAAAAATAATGAATGCATACGTTGTACGATGCGATGCGATTTAACGAATACTATAATTTAAGCTCAACCGGTAAGACGATATTTCGAAGCGGAACCGTGTAGTATGCCGACTGTGTCTGACCAAAGGCTATCTTGTTCTACTAGCTCGTACCGAAGAGGTCATACAGTAGTCGGTAAGTATACTGTGGCTCGTTGTCCGCAATTCCAGCAAAAATGATTTCGCAGTATTCTCGATCCATGGGGTTAGCAAGAAGATAATTTCGGCATTTCAAGGTGAAACGAAAAAAACAATATTGGGAAAATTTTTGAGTTTCATGAGCGCGAAACTATGAAGCTGGCAGAAACATGGCAAAAGATCATCGAACAAAATGGAAGATATTCTATTCGTTAAAGATCATTGTTCGAGTAGAAAAATTGGCTTTTATTTCACCTTCGAATACCAAAATGAGAATTTTTTGGTCGATTTCATCGGAAATTGAAAAAATCTGAAAAAATCGCGTCTTATCTCGTTTCCTGGTAAGAAAATCATTGGAGAAGAGGCGACGACGATTGCATGTACAACGTCTCTTGACAGTTTCTCGGGGATCCATCGTCGGAATTGCCTCTCGAAAACAATTTCTCGCGGTGGATGTTCTCAATTCGTCGACTCTCGCTTTCGAGTGCGGTTCGTTCAGCGTCTCGCTGAAAGTCTTAAAACGATACTGTACACGTTTCGTGGTCGACAATGCACGGCGCTCTCGCAGCAATCAGCGTTGCAGCGTGCAATAGTGTACAGTGTACGTGTGCACAGTGCGCCGTTCATTCAGGGCTCGCCGCGCCGCGTCAAACGATTTCAGGAAGATCGTTTTGTCTGGGCTCCATTCCGGATCCATTCCGCGCCTCGTCGCGGAAACCTCGCGAGAAAGCCGAGGCAAGAGGGTCGACGTACTCGTTCATTAATGAGAAATATTCATCCGACTTGCCGCTGCAACGGGAAATCCGCGAGTGAAAGGGATTCGGAGCCGAAAGAGCGCTCGCGAGCCACGGAACCACGTTGCGGCAACAGTTTTCCATCTTGTTCCCATGGATCCTCCAATCCTTCTTTTTGTCGTTCGATCTCTTGAAACGTATTCTTCGTTTTCAGCGTAGAATTATTTATGCGAACGATTTATTTTTCCTCTTTGATTAAAATTCGTTTAACGAGAATCGATCTGCCCGTGTGATGGCGAAGGTGCTTGTACGGGAAATTGTCGAGTATGAAATATACGCGTAAGTCGAGAGTAGCATATGGGCGATCTGAAATCGTCTTAACGTTTTTACCGTTTTATATTACGTCCATCGACTTTTATCGTAAACGCATAAAATCCGCGTTCTATTAATAAGACATTAAAAACATCGGTGTGTTCGCGTTAATTTTCACGCGCGGTTTGCGTGTTCACAGGCGCCATTTGCCGTTCCCTTGTTCATTGTCGCGAATATTAAAATCCGCATTAAACGGGTTTACGGCCGGACGGAGTAGAACGGTCCGCTAAATGGATTTACACCGTGCGGAATAATAACCCAGACGCTCGTTGTTCCTATTGTGTGCCCTCTCTCGTCATATAATATCGCGTTAATTAACACGATATATTTGCGGGAGCGCAAACGAGTCGCCACGCGCCGCTCGCGCTCGTCGGAAGAAAGGATCAACGCGACACGAAAATCAGCCGATTGTACAATAGCGAACAACGTCAACGCGCACATACACTCAGTCGACCCTCGACGCGTTTAACCGCGAATAATTTCACTGCGTTTCATGCGCTGATGCACTCCAAACGACTTCTAAATGACTGCTGCACGATTGTCACGATTGCTCAGATTATCAAAGACGCGCTTTGCCGCGAATTTATTCGACAAATTCAAATTAAACGAATCTCTGCTTTACGTATTGTTTTATATATCGACAAAGTTATACCGTTTCAAGGGCCACGTATCCCCATTCTCATCTCGAACGTGGCGCGTCGGCAGCAAAAAGAAACGGAAGTCGACGTATACGTATACGTACATCGAACGAACACCCCCAGTCCGAATTACCAGCGTCTGGGTGTTGTGCCAAGAATGCAACGAGCGAAAAACGAGAACGAGAAGCCAGAGATAGGAGCGCGTTTTCTTTTCTCCCGGTCGTTTTTGTCACGAACCAGAACGCGGAGGAACAGTCGAAGAGAGGGAGGAGGGCGAGACGTAATTCCGCGGGAATAAAGAAAATTAGCGTTGCGAATGGCAATGGAGCGAAGGTAAATTATGCCGGCGGTGTTCGTCCATCAGCTTCAGGAAGTAAAATTTCGTTTATTTATGACCGGGGTGGTTGGACGCGCGTCTTGACACGCGTGAACATTGCGCGAGACTGATTGAAAGGAAGTACCTTGAAGCGTACGTTGTGTATAGAAGTCAGGGTAGGCAGAGAACTAGATAGAACGGTTGTCGAAGAATAGTATGGATCGTGGAAGGGGCGCAAATGAATAACGACACGAGCAAGCGCAATTTAATTGCAAATGGCAATCGGCATACGTCCACTGTATTTCAATCTTGAATCGTCGAACTTATTATACAAGGAAACCCGACACCACTTAAACCTAGTAGAATATAATAGAACGAAAAGAAAGGAACTAATATTTGAACAGAAAAAGTGAGCGAAGCCCAAAGAAGTGCAAAGGTCTCGTTAGCGCAGCTAAAGTAAAGCTGCAGTTTCAACGATAACGTTCGTCGAGTACCCGACTCTTCGGCAATCAGCTGTGTCCTACGAGTTAGAACGGCGGGGGAGAGGTGCAGAGGAGCCTCTCCTGTAGCGAGTCGTTATTATGGTTTTGGCAACCCCGTCACCTCTCTTTCCCCGGTCCTACATACCAACTCGCAACAATGGTAAGAGAGAGGGAGAGAGAGAGAGAGAGGGGGGGGGAGAGAAACGATACGGAAGGTATAGAGGCAAGTCTAACCTTTGTAATAAAAGAGGCAGTACTCGGAGAGGACGAACCACCGTTTCTTCCAGAGCATGAGACCCTCGGAGCCCTGTTTGTGCAGCCAGCCCTGAAGGGCGACCGGGGCGGAGAGTGGCCTCTTCGCGGCCGGCGATCGCAACCCCTGCGAGCCGCTTCGTCTGCGAACGCCCGACACCGACGCCGCCACCACACCCGAGCCATCGTTCTTGCTGCGCACCTGCACAGGCACAGGCACGGGAAGTGGCGCCGCCTGGACAACCTGAAATCATCGTTCGAACTTATATTAGAATCCATCGTCTCTTCACCCAACCAATGATACATTGCTACGTCGAGTCATAAGATTTTTCCCGCACGAAATCTGGGAGAACGATCAACGAAGCCGAACCGATCTCGCGTCCACGACGATTTTCCTCGGGAATGCACTCGTCCCCTCCTCGAAGTGCGCGCAGAGTTTGAAAACTGGAGAAGTGCTCCGTCCGACCGATTTTTCCGTCGTTTTTGCTCAACTAGTTCGGATCCCGAAGCCCCGCTCCGAAAATCCCGAGTTCCCGACGGAAACTGATTTAATTGCCGACAATTCGCGACGCGAGCCACTTTTAATCAAGCCACGGTGCTGCGTCAATGAATTGACTGACATTTCGGTGTCGCCGCGCCGCCGGTGAAATCAGTCTTAAAATAGACTTCTGTCCGATTTTTGAAGCTACAGCCCTTTAAATATCGATCGTCTTCGCTGTACGAATTATCGATCAGTGAATTGCCATTAAATACAATAAATCGACCGAAAAGAAAATCCAACTGAAAGTTTCAAAAAAGTACTAGAATTGAGAATTCGATGGACTTTAATACGCGATGTTTATTCGATCCCATTCCCTTGAAATTACGTTGTCTACGGAAACGCATAAATTCCGTATACTTTCGCGACCTATTTATTATACAGTGTATCCATGGCACGGCAACAGCATTAACTCCGTTCTCTTATCGTGTCGATGTAATCGCGTTAACTTCGAACGACATCGTTAACCTCGCCAGAGGTCCGTATCAGACCGCTGGAAACCTTTACAACCACCATAAACCCGTATCGCTAGTATCGATTATCTGCGACTTTCGCGAGACTGTGCAATTTTGGCAAGTTACCGTAGAGCTATGTGCATCAACGCCGCGCACGATCTCCCCGCATCTCGAACGCTATTCATATCGATAAACTATCGTTCGTACCTTTTTGCTGTCCATTCCGGACGTCGAGCTGGTCACCGGCTGGTCGAGCCTGGAACGAAAAGAAAAGAAGTTCGTAAACCAGTGCGAAGACCTATAACGAATGCATCGAATCCGCAATTCTACTAATAATAATCATTGCGATCGTTAAAATTCAGTTACCAGGAGCACGAAAGAAAAGTCCGCGCTCATTTCTCGCGAAAATTTTCGAATTCCTTTCGCCTGTTCAACAAACTGTCGAGATTCGCAGGGTTTTCGCAAAAGACAGTCGTTTCACCAGAAGATTCCGCATTTCATCGCATCGACTGCCTCGTCGTCGGCCGAGATTTTTTCCCGCTTCCGTTTCAGAGCGACACTTGTTAACAAGTTCGCAACCCCGTTCGCTGGGGTGCATACGGAATCGACTGCGAAACCCCTTTGAGCAGCACTTTGCACGACCCTGTCAATTAGAACGAACAGAGAGAGAACCCCGTCCCATACTGTTCCATTCGTTTTTGCGACGTTCCGCCGTTACCGAACACGGATTTTCCTTAACGAATCCCCACGCACTATACTCGACCGGATCGAAGAATTTAGCGACCTTTCGTGAAAGAGTTTACCCCTCCAGATCGATATTTATACTCCTCTAAAAACCGAGGCGAGAAAACTAATGAAAACTTCACCGCACAAATTACGAGATACGAACAGAACCGAAGAATCCTTCTGACATTCTGTTTCTAAGGAACGTATAACGGTTAATGCATGCTCCACGCACAATTAATTCAATGTTCGCACAAAGCGCACACTCCTGTAATCTGTTTACACAACGTATCGCATAGAACTGAAACAAATGCGAGGTTCCGGATGCTTAACAGAAAAATGCTACGGAAGCGAGTTGAAACGTACAAAAAGAGAAAGAGAGAGAAAGAGAGAGGGGTGAAAGCGTTCCGAGGAAACTGGCAAAGGAAGAAAGGCGCGATTAAAAAACAGTATAAAAGCTAAAGGGGGTCCGGGAATAGAGGAGCCGTTACAGAAAAGGTGTGAAAGAATGAGCGAGCTTGGAACAGAGCTGCTTGGCCCGTAAAAAAAATCCTGCAAAACGTGGAAAGAAGTTTAAGAATCTACGAGGGCATGGGGTGGGGTGCAGGGAAATCTGCAGCGGCGACAAGAAATCCGGGAAAAGTCCGCGGGAATGTAGTGAACCGGAGAAAGAAAAGAAGTATAGTCGAAGAAACCTATGGCAGGAGAAATAAAACCCGAGAAGGAAGAGAGACGTTAGACGATCTACAGGGTGTCCGAAAGATTTTGACCCAGCAAAACAGACTCACCCTGTACTATTTACACTATTCTATGATAAACGTTTCTACTATTATCGTTTTCACGTTTATTACGTTACCATTTAGACCATTCTTAGTGCCATCGATATTTAAATTTATTTTTGGAAAGATCACAGGAGCATGTTAAGAAAGAAAAAATGTTCCGAATCGTTATATGGTCACGCGTTTTCGCGACACCCTGTGATAGAGGCCTGCAGAAGCAAAGGATAGGTGGGTTCGCGAAATCGGAAGTTGCCGGCGGTTCTGCCGGATGAAATTCCGGCGCGGTGGAAATTCTTTTCGGAGGCAAATAAAATATTCCACGAGCAAGGTGGCGCGGGCCGACTACTTCTTCCTCGGGTGCTTTTGTCGAAAAACTTCCCCCGAACCGACGCGTTCGAGGATTTCGAAGTGTATTTGGGCAATTTTCCAGTTGGCCCGTAGACCGGGGCTTTCGGGATTTACACCTGGCGGTTTTTCGTGATCGATTGTTCGCGTTCGTACTTTTCTACCGACACAGAAACGCGAATCGTTTTGTTCAATTTTACTTAATTTTTTTAGTCGGAAGCATCCCGAGACGGTCGTCGTATCGTTATCGTTATTTTCACTCCGTTTCAAAATTCTAATAATTCGCTTAACGGTTAATAAATCGATAAAAATGTCCTCGTCACGCTCGCAGAATATTTCACCGGAATATTTCACGAAAGAGACCGTTCCATTCGTTAGGAGACAAAATGGCGTTTCCAAGGCCATTAATATTTGCAGATGGAGTGGCGAAGATATCGCGCGGAACAATCGATCTCTTCGTATCGCGTCACCCGCGGTCCTATCGCGGAAAATCGTAGAAAGCAATTTGAAAAAAAAGTTGCACGATGATTGATTGTTAGAACGACGACGACGATGGCGCAACAGTGGCGTGTCGCTTCTCCTTATATTTTCGCGGCTATTGCGCCGAGTAATAAGCCGAGCTATTTTCCCTTCGAGGTGATCGTTACAGGAACAGCCAATTCGCGATTCCTTCGTGTTAGGGCTCGGGTGTACAGTGTGTACGAGTTTGCATTTTCCTGCAGTCCTGCGGCCAAGTTATATCTTTACTATCATTACTACCGCGCGGAACACGTAATCGTTTTCGGGCTGCTTTTACAAAACTGCGCTCGACACGAGACCCTCTGTATAGTTTGCAAGCACGCGTTAACAGCTTTATGAAGCTGTGGCGATAGAGTTCGTCGGCTATGCGGGTCTAACATTAGGCTAAAATCGGCGCAAGATTAGCTTGAAACTAGGGTTCGTCGATATTTCATCCGGTAAGAAAATTTCTATCTCCAAACATACGCCTCCGCTCATAAGTCTGGTATTTCGTATGGATTATGAACCTTTAACCGTATTAACTACATAATGTAGATAATGACAACGATCCAAAACGCGCATGAAAAATATGTGAAAACCGTTTGGATCAACTTCATTGCAATAATTCATTGAATATTGTGAAATGGCCACTCCAATCGTAAGATTTGAACACCGTAGAAAAATGATAAGACAAACTGGACGGGCGGGTACGAAACATTTGCCCTACTTCGGATACACGTTTATGGAATATTTTGGAACGAGTACGGAATAATATAACGGCGGAAACTATAAAAAGAAACGTGGCATATCCGTCGATGAAAGGAGAATATAAATATTCCTTTACTTGTTGGTATTACGAGAGGGAGTATAAATTCCATTCGAGATTCGTTTTAAGTCGAAAAGGTGGAAGATAAACGGCGTTTCCTTTATTTTTACCAGCCAGTCAGTCACCGGTGTATCTAACTGTTTGCAAACTTTTTGCAAGCGGCGTACGTCGGGACGCGCAGCGAACAGATCGATATTGCTCGCTGCTTGCGAATTGAAAAGAATTCCTCGACGTTTTCCGTCCCGTTTTCTGCCCTCCCCCCGTCCCGATAAGTGTTCACCGATTTCCCAGCGACGAATGAGCAGGATCGAACGGATCGGACAGTGATCGATGCTGTTTGCCGTGTCAGTGTCCGGAGAACACGTTTCGCGAAACACTGTGTTTCGCGATGTAATCTTGTCGCGAGTTGCAACTCGCAACCGATGCGCGATCGATCGCGCAGCCAGTGGAGAGCCACGATTTGTTCGACGTCTGCTTGGGAAATTCGGCGTGCTGTCTGTCTCGAGTTCGTGCTGCTACATTGTACTTTTATGCTCGGCAATGCTGGAAAATATTTCTTCCCTGGAAATGAATTTGTTTGGACACGAAATTGACATTTCCACGTAACAATCGTTCACTCTCCTCGTAGCATAGTCATCGCGCACGGGCAAAGGAGTCCCAAAGGCGGGAGTCTCTCGAAGAGGAAAGGAAAGTTTGTTATTAAAGCGAGGATGAAAACGGGAGACGATTCTTTTGATCTGGGATAGAAGAAAAGAAGGAAAGTAGAGGGGAAGAGGAAGAAGAAGAAGGAGGAAACGTTACATCGTGGCGTTCTTAATTAAATTTTAATTAAGCGTTCCTTAAGGTGGCTCGAGCGAATTCCAGCCAGAGAAATGGTAATACCGTTACGTTCCTTTGAGGGGGAGGACGAATTTTTTTAAAAGTCGTCGTTAAAACTAGACACGGATGCTCGCTACAGGTACAGAGACGTCCACGACGCGACGTCGCGACGTCTCGAATGACGCACACAATGTCCTTGTATTTTGCGTTGGAAAGGGACGACGACAACGTGGTCGAATCTAAATTAGACGATTGTCGCACGTTTCTGATTAAAGCGACGCTAAACACGATGTAATTTCAACCGTGTTGTTCGAATTGTTCGCAAAAGGAAAAGACATCGAGCGAAGTGTCTCCACAGAAAGATCTGAAGAGGATCCTCTTCCGATTCCGAGGTTTCCGCAAGAAGTCGAGCGTTTCCCGTCGCGACGCGTCGCTACGCTCGATAAGATTGCAACGGCATCAGCGCAAAAACGCCGACGTCATTGTCTCGAAACCAGGTCGCCACCACTGTGTCCACTGACCGGACGAACAAGAAACAATGATCCAACCCACCGCACCGGTCCTCTCGATTCGATAGATCGCGAAAATGGTTCGGCGCGGAAACGCTTCCGGTTTCGCTTTCCTTCGATTTTTAAGCGAAATCATTCGTTTCGTAACGAATACGAAACAACTTCTGAATACAATTAATACACCGACGATTGCACTCGAACAGAAATTGCGCAGTGATTAAATGGCGAGCTCGCCAGGAAAATCGAAGCATTCGTACACATCGTTACCGAAACTCCGGGCAAAGTTCCGTATCGCGAATCGACAAACACAATGAACTTGCCTCTACACTGTACGCAATGGAAGCGCAAGTTCTCCTCGGAACACAACGGTTTCACGGGGAATCAGATTCAATTACGGATAGGGCCTGGATCGATTCTGTTCGGGGGTTCGTTGCTCGCGACGCTGCGGCCTCTAATAAACCGAATCCACTTAAGCGGGGAACGATGTTTATCAAAGACGCGATGCGGTCCGGTGCGATGGTTCCATCGTCGTTTGCGGAACGTGACAACGCGCGAAAGGAAACCCGAGGACGTTTGTTCTCGAGGATCTTCTCTGGTTCCTCCACAGACCGCGAAGCAATTTTGTTTCGTTCCGAGAACGATAGAAAATCGTAAGGTTATATAGTCTTCATCGCGAGTCAAACATTTTATAAAACATCCACATATCGTCTTCATCAGACTCGAATAAAACGAAACTGGTAGAAATCCTACCGAATCAACGCAAGCTACGAAACGAAACGAAAGCTCGCAACGGAAGCGAAACGAAATAAAGCGAAGCTGGTCGAAGTCGTATCGAATCGATGGAAGATACGAACGAAGAGACGCGACGTTCGAATACTAAATCTTCCAACGAATTTATACACACATCGGAAGCCCGCAGACGAGCCGAACAGCTCTCGTTCCGTTTAAAACCTCGAAACAGAACTCGGCGAATGTCCGAGGAGTAAATCTTTCAGCGCCGAGTGAATTTCGTGCAGCAACTCGTTCAATAATATCAGAGACGGTGTGCGGTGGTGGTACACACAGGCTCGGGATGAATTCCACCATTTTCATCCGGTACGTTCGTTCCTATTTTTCTTGGAATCGCGGTTACAAGCGAACCGGAAACTCCGGATACGTTCGCAGTAATAATTCAGTCGAGATGGAAAGCTCCGGCGCGGCGCGCGCGGTTCAAGGATGATTCTCGTCGCTTATGCGCCTCTGGAAACTTCCTCTCTCGCCCTCTCACTCTCTCTTTTCCACGAAAAAGAACACGCCGAAGGAAATGGTAATCGCAAACCTACAGAAGCTTGCGCCCGGTGTCGGAGAAAACGAATCGAACCTCCTGGAACGAGAAACGCGAGCGGAAACGCACCCGTGGGGCTACGCCCACCTCGGACATAGTCGTTTCCGATCAGAGATCAAACAGTTCTATCGAACAAAAATTACTGGCGGAGAAATCAATTTGCGATATGTACGTTGAATTTTTGTTCTGCGCGTATTAAGCATCGTGTTCGCTCCCATTAACGTAACACGCGAAACTGAAATTAAAATGCATGTCCGTTAAAACAAATTTCCCTTTCGAAAAATCCCACATGAAAATCAAAGCCCGGTCGACAGGGGCGCGCGTAGCGACCTTCAAGATCGATTTCCCGACTGCACAGTGAAATTCCCTTGTCGGCGTGACGTCTATCGGTGAGATTAACATCACGGTGAAATTTCCATATCGCATCAATGCACCGTATACTGCGCGCCGCGAATGCAATCCATATAAATTCATATCTACACACGGGGGTGGTGCTCCCGCGAAACGACTGCAACAAACTGAACTGGAATTCGGCCGATGCAACTTGCTTGTTGCATCCTAAACAAATTTTCTGCATTGGTACGAGCCCCGATACTCCAGTGCATCGTTACACTGCGGATGAACCGCACGTAAACTGGTAGTTTCCGGAAAATCGAAAATCAGCAAAGCCTGTATGTAACTTTAGGGTACGGTGACTCGTGACTCGAGGAATTTAAAGATGCTTTAAAAATTATTGGGACAGAGAATTTTGGTCGAGTATCCGTAGAATTCGAATAAACAGAGATTCTCTGTGGGAGTGTAAGGACGACGGTGTTTCTGTGTGAACTGTAACCGAATATTTCCCAGCATCCTGATACCGATACCACGATGTAAGCTCCCTATCTACCCTCGCAAGATAAGACGTCTGCATAGGAGCGACATGGTCTAAGGCTCGAGGAAATTGACGTGCTCGAATGCACAAGACGCGATAATTAAGTAGAACCTAGCTCGTACCTAGACGAGGGAACGTTGTTAGCAGCAGCCCTGGCTACAGAGCGACGAGGTTACGCTTGTCATGTACGAGGAGATAACGAACTCGGTAACTCTGCGCATCTTTCGGTATGTAATTCAATCGATGGCTTTCGAGGACGTGACCGAGAACACACTGGCCATGCTCCAACGTAGAAATTACGAGCACGAAAGTATTCGATTTTTATCAAAAACCCATTAGACTGCGGATTTTATGCATTTATGAAAAAAGTGAGTAGTTGCGAGTTAAAAATAGCATAAAGTCCCGCAAGTCTAGCAATCCATCCAGGAATTAGCGCGTTCGACGAACGCGATGCGAACTAAAATACTCGTTCGAAAAGGATAGATTTATCGTCTCCATAAAAAAATCGCAAGGATCTCGTTATTTTCAGCGTGCGACACGCGCCGTGCCGTCCTTCTAAAGTAATGGCCCCGTTCGAATTCCGTGGGACGCTTAAACGTTTCCCGTGCTGCATTATGCAAAGCAGGGCTGTGCAGCTGCGAGTTACACACGATCGTTGAAGGGAGCGTAAACTTCGGGAGTGAATAATGGCAGCGGCGTTAGTCCCCGCTAAGATCGCCGCTGCGCGGCGCGAATAAATGGCGAAGCTCGCGAGCTCGCGGACAAAGCCGGCAAAATAGGAGTTTCGCGATCGAAGTCTCGGGGAAACTCTTGTACCATCGATTTCGGTTCTTCCAACAGCCGCGAAGAACCTCTGTCCAGAATAACTCTTACGAGTCAACTGAACATTTTCTGTACGGCGGATCCAAGAAACGTTTCAACGCGGAATACCGGATTTCTGGATCTTGCCGAAAGAAATACAAAGAAATACCCGTCCGGAAAGGATTAATCACGGTCTTGTCTCGAACAGTTATTTAAAGAAACGTTTTACGTCCCGGTTTCCTCTCGCCCTCAGGATATCCAAGGATATCTGCCATCGCCGTGGCTCGACACTCTCGGAAAACTTCTCGGCGCCGCGTCGAGAAGTTCGAAGTATCCGCGAAGAATTGCCACGACGACGTGACACGCGCAGAACTTGGGCAGAACTTGTCCTGCCAGACGGAAATTCTGTTAAGCGGCAGTTAAGCTTCGACAACGCTAACCGCTGCCAAACCGTCCACCGACTGCCATCCAAGTCCCGGGGAAAGTTTGAAAGTCGCTCGACGATGCGTGTGTCAGGAAGGAAGCGACAATGCATCACCTGCTTCGACGAACATCGTTTGTGCCGCGAAACAATAAATAGATATTTTTACGTTTCAAAAAGCATCGACCAAAATTGTCAGAAAGATTTGAAACATTTACGGAACGGTCTGCGATCTTTTGGAACAAAACGCTCGACGACTCTGGATTGTAAAGTATTCCGAGATTGGGTCAGGAGGACCCAGCATCCGTACCCAGCACGCGACCGTGTCCCCATTCCTGGGAATGAGTCGAAACTCCCGAACGTGTCGTTACACGGGACGAAATTGCGTTCCGGGGAGCGCGGTTCGAATAATTCAAAGGCAGGAAACGCGGAATGGAGGAACGCGTGCGTTACGGGACCGTTCTCCTCGGTGTTTCCACCGTCTCTCTCCTTCTCTGTTTTTTAGGCGTTCGTCACCGGCTTTGTTCAATTTCCCGCGACGCATGATTTACACGCTCGGGCCGAAAAATGATCGTGGACTGATTTCTTTCGGCGTTCGCCGATAAAAGAAAAACTGGAACGACGAGCAGCCGGGGGAAAACAAAAGGAGCCCGTAAAACACGCCAGAATTCAACAATGGGTCGGGCCGATTAAAAACGTGCTTCACGTTGTAAACGAGAAAGAAAGGAGGGCGCAAGGGATCGAACGCGGCCGTGTCATTCTGCCAACCTATAAAGAATAAAGACCTCCGAGGGCCAAATTCTTGCACGGTCTTTACCCCTTTGTCTCTTTATCTCTCCCGAGACACACCCTTTGCCAGCCCCGTAACCCATAAACAGACACTACAGACGCTAGGGCACCGCGCGAATCCATGGCTAATTCCACCGGAATCGAACGACTATGTACAATTTCTCGTCAAGCTCGATTTCCGGATGATTTTGTTCGTACAACCTGAAAATTCCAACTTCAGAATTAGGGGTAATATACGATACAGCGGTCGTTAAATGGAGTTTCGGTGTTCCTCGGCTACCGAGAGAATCTCTCGCGGCGATTTATGGGATCGCGCGCCGTTCCCCGTGGAATATGGGGGTAACATTTGCGCGCCCTGTAATCGGTGTGCAACGTGTAACACGGCGCACAGATTCGCTCGTTGAATATATACGATCCGGTTAACAAACGCTTGCCAATAGAGACGTTCGCTCGAAACGATTGCGCTTGACCCAACGACGAAAACAAGATTCTTTACGAGACAAAGAAAAAAGAACGCGGTTATGTCACAGACGAGAATTTATTTACGTTGCCACGCGCAGCCACGGAAGTGAAATTTTTGTAATGGTTGCATCAAAATTTTACGATTCGCTACTTTTTACAACGATCGAATTAGGCGAGTATTAATTACTGGACTTTATAGTATATCGAAGCGGTGCTCGTTCGCTCAGTCTCGAGGGAAAAAGAGATAATGCCCGTCTGAAATAATTCCCTGGCTTTAGGAGCCGGTCGTGTATTTTTATGGAGGCTCTTACCATAAAAATTATGCCAGCCCGGAAGTGGCGCCTGCGTGGCCGGTATCTTCACGGCGCGGCTGATGGAAGAATTTCCGGTAATGTCCCAAGATTCTCGTATTCGACGCGGAAAACCGTTCCCGAGTAGATTAGCTACCCTCCCGCTATACCCAGCCTTAACGACCTATCGAACTTTATTAGCCGCGGTACCGTCCACCAATTTTCTATAAATATCGCTGCTAGCAGAAGCGAGCTCCATTCACGAGAATCTGTTTCCAGTAGAATAAATCTGAATCGTTACAAAATGAATCCGTTTAAAAATCTTCCGAATAATTGCGATGCTGGAAATACAGAGTCCTGAAAAACCGAGACAACCAGGTCCTCCTAGGAGACGCTCTCTGATCGTGCTATCAATTACTTGGCATGCACCTGGCGGGAGGAATATAGCAAGCTACTTAAGCTGTACTCAGGTGTTCGGGAAGCGATACCCTCAGGGGCAGGAACAATCTATAGTGGACCTCGGAGGAACTTTGCATTATTGGTGGCGGCTGTGCTGAAATATAGACTGCATTACCCAGCAGGCCTACCGAGGAAGCTTGGTTGGCGGAAGCCTGCGGTTGCAATGCAATCACCTCGATAAATGTTTCCAATAATTCTCACCCTGTTTCGATAAGAACTATGCTAGAACTACATCGTTCCGATAGACAAGATCGTTCCCAGTTTACATACGAGAAAATCCGAAACAGGTATCGAACGTTTACTCGCAATTTCCAGGTAAACACGCAATCTCTTTAAAGAGAATTGAATCAAATTAGACCAATCTCGTTCGTTTTTGATCATTTTTATTTTACTTTTATTTTCAATGCTATATTCCAGAGCCCCGAATCAAGTCGAATGGGTTCCCGTCGTGAAACGTTGCAAATTAAATCTGTTTTTCGATGAAATGGTCTGCGTATCGAGTTATCGCACTTTATCAATCGCTGTGCAGGAGTCTGCACGGCTCGTGGACAAACGAGCAGAGTCGTACGGAAGGTCAGTGCAGTTTCGAGGGGAAAATCGATCGATCGACCAGCGCGCACGATTTTCCAGCTGAAAGCCGAGGGACGCAACCCTCGAAACCAACGCGACGTCGACGACGACGATCACGCGGCGCCGCGTCACTACTCGTCTCTGCCGCTCCACGAATTTTTTCTCGCCATGAATTTTCCAGCAATTTGCTCGCTGCACACCCGTGCCGAACTAGTTCTGCGTCGGTGCGCGTCGGAAGCACTCGACGAATCGATTTCACCGAATCGTTAATTATTACTGGGATTGCCGAGCCTTGTGCGAAATCAATTCTTTCGATGTTCCCTTTGAACGCGAAACGGACTCGGAATAATGAATTACGAACAATGCAACGGTATCGTTAAATGATTCTAATAATTTTTAGCACGAATAAAATATTTAACGATTACACGCTAAATGAAATATTTGGAAACGAAGCGCGCAGCAAACTCCCGCTGTCGTAAAATCGTTTATAGCAGTCCGTATCTCGGATAGAGCAAAATGAATATTCTCACTGACAAGAATATATCGAGAGCAGGGCGTAAATCTTGGCGAACCCCGGTGCCATAGTTCAGCGCCTCTAAATCCAAGTTCTGGAGGAAACGTAGCGATTCGGTATTCACGGTGTTCCAGATCGTGACGAGATAGGGATCGACGCCTAAATGTTTCGGCCTCGAAAAAGTCACGCGATCGAGGAAGGCAATAACATCATTGCGTCCCGCGCCGCGACGGTTGAACAAGCGCAAGATACATAGAACAGTTCTGGAACAGTCCTGGAAATTTTGATCTTGGTAATACACCTGAAAAGCGGTTTAATTTCCGGTCGGGAAGCCTGCCCGGAGCTGCTTTTACGGTTAGTGCAGCGCGCGTTCGCCCCGTGGATATGCAACGAGAGAATATTAGAGCTTCCGAATGACGGGGACGTGCAACGAGGTTCACGCGCGACGATGCAGCCCTCGTTGCATCGTTCGAACAACTCGCCGAACTCTCGCGGAGCCTCCTACATACCTCTTAGCCGCGGAAATCGCTGCACCTGCAGCGTGCACCGTGCCCCCGTGCAGAGCTTGCAGAGTGAGATGCAATCCTGTCGATTTGCGGCGAGGAAACCACGAAGATTGGTGCATACGTAGAAAATTTCAATTTTGCTACATTCAATTGTTGAACATTTCCGTACGAATCGTTTTTTTTATTCTACTTCAATGGAACGTTTTTGTATGGATAATTTTAATTAATTTGCTCTACAGAGAATTTAATAAAAATGGATGGAACGAGTGACTACAATCGAACATTTCCGTACGAATCATTTTCGGTACACGATCCTACGGAATTTAATAAAAATTAATTAGAAGATGTACCCGCAATGCGCAGTCCTCTCGATATGCGGAGGGTGCAAAGGTTATTACTACATTTCGATCCAATTAATTGTCCATTATCGTTAAATTTCGAAAACAGACATTCTCTGCCGAAATGATTCTTATTAATTCCAGCTGATTCATTATTATTGAGGTTGAACGTCCCAGTGAGTCTGAGGAAATATCTCTGTTTGTCTCGGACTGTCTACGGACTCGACCGGGAAGCGTATTGCACCTGCACGGAGAACAGAGAATGCACAGGTGGAAGAAAGAGACGGAAGGAAAGGAAGAATGTCGAGAGATGGGCGTGGATGCTTGGTGAATCCGGAAGGGAAGACGAACGAGCCAGCTTTATCGACTGGCCCGGCATATTGGCGGAGAGAAAAGGAGAAGAGAGATAGAAGGAGAAGGGAAAGAGAAACCGCACCCTCTGGACGCGGGCTTGTTTATCCTCGTTGCCTCGTAATTTCTGCGGCGAGGTTATTCACCGTGCTCAGAAGCAGACGCGACACTGTCGAAATGTGCATGCAGACTGCATACAGCGCGTTCAAAAACCCTATAGACTGAACTGCCTCGACTAAATTATTTGGTGCAAACTTCTCCTTAAACCTGGCTGGCACAAATTATATTGATTTTTATTCACTCGTTTGCTCACTCGAAACCGTTAATGTTTCGTTATGTCAATTTTGGCTATTCTTTCCTCGCGTTTTTCTCATTGGTCCAGAAGCTTTCGGAATACAACAGTGTGTACACTTGGAAAAGGCCAGTGTCTGCCGGGAAATTGTGTCTGGCTTCCGTCGAGGAGGGAAGCCAGACGGAAGGATAGCTTTCCGCTCAGTCTGCCGGATTATAAAGAGAAGATTTTCCGGGTGATAGGTTCGATCGACCTATCGAGAGGCGTGGGTTAGTTAGGGAAATGGCACGGCGGCTGTTTTTCACGATATCGAGTACACCGAGCAAAGAAACTATACTCTATCGGCGTTGCACCTCGTTTGATATCTCTCCTAGACTTTTCCTATCTTTGCGTATCGAAACTACCCTAATCTCTTTCCGCGATACCAAGACCGTTCTTACTCGCGGTTCCGCGCCGCGCCGGCGCGGCGATGTGTAAAAACACTTCGCGTTTCGGGTGTTCTTGTACGTAATCGGCGCGCTATGCCTCTTCCCCGTCTACAGCAGCAGGGTGTATCGATCTCCTGTTTTCTATATAGTTTTGATATAAAGTTCGAGGTCAAGCGGGCTATTCGCGTACCGAATGGAAAATGCACACACGTCTCGCCGTTTCCCCGCTGCTGATCCGTTATCCGTGGGTGCAATACCATATCGGAGCACCCGGCGAATACGCGCAATATCCATCATCCGGGCAAACATTTGTAGCCTATAAATCCCACATATTTTTCCGGATAGTTATTCGGAAATTTCAATTCCGCCCTGGCCATGTAGTATATCGCGGCTTTACCGGGATACTCGCGTTCCCTTAACTTTAATCCGCATGCATAGCGCATCCGTAGTGCATTCGATTCACTTGGAAGATTGCGAGAGAGCCTCGTGTTTGTCCGGTGATCCAATCTTTCCCTATTCCGTCCATTTTTGCGATTTCGCGATATGCATTCCGATATGCATGGAAAAATAGGTAACGAAAATTTTTACGAATTACGAAATCATCGTGCGCGCCGCAACAATCAGAAGCTCGACGTTTCTCGATCACGCGGAAGGATTAGATGGTGCGGCGCCTCGATCTTCGCGCTCGGAATTTTGCGAAGCCGAAGAAGATCGTTCTAAATCCACCACTCGGAACTTTAATCTCCTCTGGAGCCGGGAAAAGTGTCTGGAGTTTCGAAACACGACGCTGGAATTCAGTCGCGACGCGTGTTGTCGATGCTTAGGGAGCGTCGAGAGAGTACGAGAGAGAAAGAGAGAGGAGAGATCGATCTTCTCGGTTTTATCTTACATAATCGAGATCGGTACGATGTGTCTTGCCTCGCACTGGAAATTAGGTCGGCGCTATGCGCCACGATGCGCCAATACTCGGTGTTTAACCGCTTGCGCTATTACATCGGTTTGGACTAGGTGTTGTTCTAACAAAAAGCTGTTGGATTCCAATCGGTTGGTAACTTGGAAAGTGCAAATTGGACGCGTTTGTACAGAATTTATTTTTTTCACTGAAGCGAACCAATAAAAATAGAGGAACAGCGTTTGTGGAAGATACAGGCGACGCAACACTAGCAAAGTTTTCGCGGATATCGAGACATTACCGTGCTCCGAGGCAAGATCGCGTTCCGCAGGACTATAAACTATAAATCCTCGCTGACTTTCCGCCGTGTAGTAGGGGTAGCGATCTGGAGGCTGTTTGTTAACGATAACGTCCGCGAGCGCGGCATAAGCCGAGCGCTTGCACCACGCTCGTGCATTTCCCCATCCATTTCTAGCTGACGATGCATTCGGCTAGGCTGTGCTCGGTATGCCGCGAAACGTCGCCGTTAATGAATACCGGCAATTACACAGGTGACGAAGTAAACAGCGTAAATCAGCGATAGCGGCGCGGCGCGAGAGCGAGTTGGCTAGGTGGCTCGTTCGATCGTAATTCCGCCGCTCGATATCGGCCCATTGTAATCCTTCTGTCGAGCAAACTTTACAAGCCACATTGCCCCTCCCTCTCCTCTCCTATTCCCGCTTTCTACCGGGTCTTGAATTATTTGTCGCGCGGTTTAATTAAATTCTGTCGAGTCAAAGGCGACCCTTTTGTCCGCGCATTCTTCGACCCTTCGACTGTCCTGCTCGCTTTCCATTCAACGATTCTGCACCGAATACCGCAATCCTCTTTCACTTTTCCGCACAATGCCCTGCAGAAAAGAGCTCCGCTCCGAGAAGATATTAAATTTTATATTTATTCGTTTATTTCGAGTCTGTTGTTAAAAATTGATACATACGAGATTCACCCGGAACGACGTCGTTGCTTTTAATCTTCTGCGGTGTACCGCAGTTTCGTGTTTTTTATTCGAGACACTCGTCGACGTATTCGTGAGATTTTTCGGTGTAAGGGTACAGCGATCTTCACAAGTTTTCGCACGGATAAAGGAAGGAGAAGTCGGAAGCAATTGGCGAGACGATGAAGGGTATAGTTGGCTCGCATCATCCCTATCCGGCGCAGTTCCTCATTTCTGATCGCGCTAATTTATCACTCGGCGAAGCATTATCACCGCAACGACTGCCGGCTACGGTTATCGATAGCGTCCAGCGGAAGAACGCGGCTAGCCTCTGCCTCCGGCGACGAAACCTCATCGATCCAACGGTATCCACTGATATCCAACAGTATCCATCGGTATACGTGCCACTGTTTCTGCTCCGCGAACCGTTTAAAGTCGCCTGAATCCCACGGTACTCGCAATAATTGCCACCATAACCATCCTCTTTATTACTCAACTAGCTATCGCACACCACCGTGAACGTAGCACGGTATTTTTCCTATATCCGATAACAAACCTGTTTTTCGTTTTCATCGTTTTCTTACGAATCCCTTTCGGACGCATTCGTGAAATTTTGCCGACGCAAACGAGTCGAAAAACGTGTCACAGTTTAGGACATGACCGTTCGCATAATCGAGGTTCTACGTTGTCGTGGATTAAGCGAGTAAACGCGATGCAAAAGGTACCGTGTTTGGACTGATTTTAATCGGAAGAAGGCGAAGAATGCGTTTGGCGAGGATTTGATCGTTTCTTTGAAATTTTTCGAAGCGTGTTCGCGATTCACGCATACTTGGAAAACGAAGTTTCGGCCAGCTTTTCGAGAGAAACGCAGCACGGTGCGCGAACAGGCGCGGGTGGATCGTTACACCACTTTATCGAATGAACGCCGTGGCCACAGCCTTCGCGAACAAAGCACTCGGAGCACTGTAAATCGATTCATCTCGAACCGTTGCACGCCGAGCCGGCTTCCATCTGATACCGGTGGCCCGGGCTGAATTCAAAAGAGACGCTCCCGCGGCCCACATTCGATTACATTGTTCCCCGACCGGGCAGAAGCAAAATTACGTGCGACGGCGGAATCGGTGACGAAACTCGCGCTCGGCTCCAGAAAAAATTAACTACTATCTTTTTACTCCGAAACGTGGAAAACCATATTTTTAGGATTCTACACCGAACGTATTTTCCTGATTAGCAAGATCTCGATACGGTCGCACGGTGAAATGACGGAACGCGTCTTATCCGAGGCAGAGTAATTCCAGTTAATAGCCCCGTCGGATTTCCGGGTGTAAACGGTGTCCCTTCGGAAGGAACTTCCGGGTTTTATCAGCTGGAATAGAAGACAATAGCGGCGATGCTGTCTCGAGGACGCTCAGGATGTTCAGAATGTCCCCCGAAAGGACGTCTCCCGTCTCGTTCTACGCCCCCGAGTAAACTTGAAACGCTATTAACCGGCAGAATCGGAACTGCGACGGTGTCGGGGCCCGTGGAACCCAGTGTCCTGTTGCTTTGTCACCTACAAAAGCGTGATAACTTCGTTCCCTAGCTTCTCCAATTTCGTAGATGCGACGGGAGAGCCTGAGAAACTTCGTGCTTCGTTCCGAATTCCAATCGAGCGTATCAAATTGTCTCATTCTACGAGCCATTGTTCATGTCGCTGGATCGTCGAATGTTTTCAAGATAACTTGAAAATCGCATAAAGAATGTTCGATGGCTAGAATAAACGATGGGGGTTCGTAGGAGACTTTGCAACGTATACATTGCAAAACGACCCTCCCCATGATTCGCAAGTCGAACGGAACGGGAAGTTTCGTTCGTCTTTGCATACGGGATTGACCAACGAGGCGAAATGCTACGAAGAGACATCGTGTTCCGGGACGAATCGAGGCGCACGCAGAGAGGAGGGGAGAGGAGAGCTACATAGTCAGTTCGAAGTCAGTTATCGAGCGCGGGAAAGCCTGCCAGCAATCAGACCTCTCCGACAGTTAGTTAGTCGTCATTTCGGAATCCCTTGGAAATCCGGAGGAGCTTTTAGACTTCCGGCGGACAGCTACGAGTCGGGCAACTTCTCCGGGAAGCTGTTCGGAAGATAGTCTTCTTCGGTTAGGGCAGTCCGAGGCGTCGGAGATTGTGAAGCGTCGTTGATTAAACTCGAACTCGAGGATTATTTAAAAAAAGTTAATCGAATAGGAGTCAATCTCGCGAAATAATTGGTATTTAAACGATACTCGGAGTCGGTATCTTGGGGAGTCAGCATGAACAAGCTACCTCGTTTGCACCGATTGCTGCTTTTATAGAATCAACGCGATGTAATTTACTTGTTACTATTGCTTTTAAAAAACCCCATTAGACGGTCCCGCCATTTTCACCGTAGTTCCCTCGCTAAATGTAAACGAGAGGAAGCATTGCAGGGAAAAAGGACGGTGAACGAAATTGCGGGTAGAATAACTATGCCGAGCACGGTAACGAGACTAATTCGACGACTGGACCGGGTGAATTATCAGGGAATGGAGGAGGAATCTCTACCGGCCGCGGCGAGCGGCGTGTGCCCTCCACTTTTTCACGGATCGAAATAAAACTTCCAGCCGCGACAGTTTAATAAAACTTCTTCAAAGTAATTTCACGCGCGGTACGCGTTCTTTGAGCCGAATCGCTGATCCGTGCTCGAAACGGAGCCGCAACTTTTGGAGCAACCCTTCTCTGCACGGCGAAACGTTTCGTTATTTCCGTTTCCTGTCGGCCAACTCCGTCACGTGGCCATTCCTCGTGCGATATTGTGGTTCCGCGGGTCCCCTTGCTGCTTCCAATTCCGCTTTAACGCGTTACCACTGTTCTTCTTCACCGTCCACAATTCTTGCTAAACTTTCCACAGTTTTTCGAAATTGTACTATTGTTCTGGACGTTCTACTATTTTTTTTGTAGTCTTCTTCAGCTACTACAGCCTTATGCGGTCCATCAGTTTCAGACGTAGAATTATTTGCTGCATCGTTTCCGCGCCAGTTGCCGAGCTCCCAACACGTTACCACGTGTCGCACGCGATCGAAAAACGCGTCCGGTAGAACCGCACTCAAACGCACACGAAAAACTGACCAGTCGCAATAAAACTCTGGACCCTATGTTCCGCTGCGTTCTTTCCGCAGCTGAAATACGGCTGCAATATTCCCGGAATTTAAGGTTGCACGTTTCACCAGAGTCGAACGCGATTCCACAACCTGCTGGCTACGATCAACGCTGACAATCGCAATTCTAAAAAATTCTAAAACAATTGATTTTCCTTTTCGCTGTTCGACGCTATATTTTCTATATTTTCTTTCTACGATTTGTTTGTTAACCTAGGATTTTTCGGTAAGCCGCACAATTTATTCCTCAAATCCCGGAATCCTTTCATTCTAACTTGTTTGTATTCCCTAAAATTGACTCGAAGTCCTCGGAATTTCCTAGTAAACTTGAAAAATTTATTTGAAGCTCCCTAGATTTCTTTCGGTCGTATCCTCGTCATAAGCCTCGAACTTTTTCGTATTCTACCGAGCTCCTTCGACATCCTTACACAACTTTTCTTTGAGCCGTAAAGTTTATTTGCACGACCTACAATTTTTATGCAGGATCTCGAACACTTGGAAGACACCGGCTCGTGCAGGATCGTCTCTCGTCTCTCGTCTCTCTGCACCGAATTGAAAAGCGAATCCAGGTGCAATCGATTCCCTTTGGCCTCGGCAATCGATATCGGTAGACAATTCGTAGCCGTGGCCCAGCTTCGTCTTCTTCTTCCTGTTCAGCATTCATCGTTTCGGGATGGGAAAAGTTTCACGCGATAAAAGGAATCGCGTGTAAGAAGAACGCCGACTGGAATCCTCTATGGTTCGTTGACGAAAATTCCAGATGCAACGTTGTCGGTCACTTCGCAAATCAGTTCGGAATTTCATACCTCCGGTGCGGTATTGCTTTTGCATTGCGGACACGTGCAGCCTCGTTGTGTCGGAGATTCGAGGAAATGCACATTGTTTCTCGTGTTGTATTTTTACGAAGAAAAACTTTATCCGAACATAATTAGAAAAAGAAGAGTCTCTTTGACTATACAAATGAAAGATAATGGCATGCGAATGAACCGACTTGTAAAGCAAAATAGGTAAAACGCGAAGAAATAATCACGAAATAACATTTGCTGCCGGTTAATCCAGATTCGTGGAACTGTTCAAAGTAACGCATACATATTTCAGCGGCCGGTTTCAATATTTTCCGGGGTTCGGAAGGACGGTGAGGGAGGGCGGATTGTAAAGGGCTCGTTTCCGCACTTCGTCGATGCAATTTTTCGGCGTGGAAATTCAATTCCGAGGTGCCGTGAAACGAATCATCGCCGGTGTCCGGTGGCTGTGCTCTGGCCGGCCTGGCAATCAACCTGGATTATTTTCACGGGACAGTCGACTCGGCCTAGAAAAATTGGCCCGATGCATATCTATCTACTTGTGCCTCGATCAGCTTCGAAATCACCGGCCAATTAGCGAAACCAATCGATTTCACCCGGTAACAATTATTTCGTACCCCGTCCCCCGTGTCCTGTCGCTTCAGGTAATTCGTTTCAAAACGATTGCCAAGCTTTATTACATTTCAATATTCACGAAAACTCTCGACCGACCCGAAGGAGAATCCCCTTTAACCTTTCCGATCAACGTTCTGTTTACCGGAAGCTGCTCGGACTATTAATAATCCTCTTAGCGGACTCGTCGAACCTCGATAATTTTCTTTTAACCTTTCGCTTGGCGTATCTTTTATTTTTCTGAGAGAAGATTAATTTTATGTAGCGACAAACAAATGAAATCGCCATAGGTCGCTCGATCGGAGAGAAAAGCGAGCCGGGCGAAAACAATAGCGGCTGTACGGATACGCGAGTAAACGTTACGGTTACTTCCTCCGATAATCCTGTGGTTGCCAGAAAATACTCCGCATGTGACAATTTCAAAAAATTTCATATTACGAATTAATTGAAGTTTGCAGTTTAGGATTTAGTAAAGCTCAGAAAATAATGCGATTCGTCCAATGTCCTGTGTGAAAGCATTAGCGATCGCAACTTTAAACGGCAATATCTCGAAAGTGAAATTACGTGACATGCGGCGTTCTTTCCTGACAACCACAGAATCAGTCCGTCACCGTCGTCGTCGAGTCTCATTGTCAAGAACGCGTCACGGCGGCAGGGTCCGACAATGAGTAATCAAAGCGAGACAATGCCAACTCGCTGATGCTCGGCCATGTGGAATCGCGCGATACGGCCGCGGCCCGCGTACCTATGTACTTCGAAAATACAAACTGTGGCAATCCCGCGGAATTCTGCAGAATGCCGCGACTAATTCGCACCTCTAGGAGTAATGTAAGCTTCCCCCTGAACACTTCTGTAATCCCATTAACGTCACGGCTAAGATCGAGTTTGTTTGTTCGTTTTCGCTCGAGTTGAGCTTCTTCGGAAGTTGCGCGAAATGAAAATTCGAAATCGACTCGGAAGCTTCCAGTTTGCAAAGACGCTGACAGAAACTGCACAAAACGAATCGACGCGAACTATATACGTATGTACTTGGTTCGATCTGTAAGACGCGAACACGAAACTTACCAGTCGAAGAAATTCCAGAGGCAGGTGAACATGTTGGCGGCGAGTCTCGCACATTGATCGAACCTCACGAGTCACACGCGAATTCACTCGCAGCACAACACACAGGCACGTTTATCTATTCATTTATTTATCTATTTATTGTTTTACCCAACTATCGCGTCCCGATTTCTCGCGAGGTTTCCGCATCGTGCGAGCGGCGAGCGGTCTTCTCGGCGAACAGGAATACTCGCATTGCATTCTTCATTTTTGCAAGTTGAACCTTGCCGATCGAACAAAAATTTATATCTTTGCTCGCATAATAATGACGCGATTCAACAGGTTTCGATCTATTGTTTAGACCAAAATTACCGAGCGCTGAAGCGTTAACGCGATAATTGCTATCGATCAACTATAAACTCGTCGACCATAAGTGGCTTCTGTTCAATCACAGTTATGTACTGCATTTGCAACGGGTTACAATTAAATCCTTCTAATTAGAGAACATGTGTATATATGTCAGGGAATTCGTGTTCCAATCCGATACAACTGTAAATATTCCTTTTGTGGTTATACGTACGATCTATCGAAGCGTTTCGAGACGGCCGAGAAAGTTGATTTTTGATGGTCCCCTTTGACCCGGGATCCTTGGAGCCGGAACATGTTCAACGGTTCTAATGAAATATTCCGGTTTCAAAGGACCCGCGGCGATACCGGTCCGTGAAAACGGAACGGAATATCCATTTTCGCGAAGAAAGAAACAGCCTGACCAGTTTTCCCCTTTGTCGCGACCACGCCATTGTGGAGAAGGCTTTTCGGGGGCCAACTCAAAGACGACTCTCTTTGCCGACGCAGGAACTCGTTCTAATTTTCGCTGCTAGACTCGAGACGGATATCGATATCGTGTCTCCAGATGGGAGAAGCAGAATGGACAGCTTCTCGGTTTCACTCGAGAAAAGATTTTTTTAAAAGGTCAGCATCTATTTTTAAAATTACGGCGAATCTTCTTCAAGTTCTTCGAGTTGTAGAATGATCGTTCACCGTCTTGTCGTTTCGCGATTTCGATGAACACGTCGGAGTTCCCGTACAAACACGAACCCCGCTTTCCTGGCTCCACCCCTGCCCGTTCTATTTTTTTCATTTTTTTTTTGCAAGTGCATTCGTAGAGTGTGCTCTCGACTGCGCCGAGTGTTGTTAATGCTTCGAGCATCGACGTAATTGGGCAATTGAAAACGGGCAAAAGGAAAACGCGTACAGAGACGCGCGCGACTGCCATGCCGCGGCAAATGATCTTCGTTTCGATTCACTTTATCCACAGCGAAACGCTGTCCCGTCGTCGCTCCACGATTTTAATGGATTTCTGTAGGCTACTCGACTCGGCACGATAGTTTCCGAGAGCGTGGAAACAGACGAGCTCGCGATACCATTTTCTGCGTAATTCAGTCCCGTCTTTCTCTGCTCGTTGCGTCTCTTGTTATCGGGGATGATCGATGAATGATAATCTTCGTCTGACAAGACGCTGGATCTTCCATAAATTGGGTAGACATTTTGTACAATACGAGACGATTAACATTGTATTAGGTTGTCCCAAAAGTTTCACACACGCGTATGCGCAAACAACGCGTTCATCTGATCATTGACTCTTCGTTACTCGGTAAAAAAAACGGACTGGGTTAAGTCCTAAACCATTCAAAGAGAAGAAACTCTTGAAATACAAATGGTGGGTTATAGGGACACGGGGTTAAAATTTTATTGGCTGTGGGGGAGGCGAGCTTTGTAGCATCTCGAATCTTCACGATGGTAGCAACAGTGTCGTTCGCTCCTCGGGGACGCGTTTATTTCGTATAATCGAAATCGTGGCCTCTGCGGAGGAGAATAACGGAAGGCCAAGGGCAAAGCTCTCTCTCTCCCTCCGAGGGAACTTCAAGGATAGAATATCGCGGGAATGAAAGGCTGAAATATTCAGCGGCAAATAGAATGCCGAACGAGGCTCCATCGTCCTACGCTACCGCACCGGAAATAGCTAATCTCGGGAAGTTTGATCGAGTCGACAAACTTCACCGTTACTACTCGGTGAGAGCGCCGAGCATTCTCTAATCTCGAGTCTATATCGGCCGTGGCCCTTGAAAACGCAGTTGCCCCAGCGGACCACGAGGATCTACTCTCACCGGAAAAGATTTAGGAGAAGGAAGTCGGCGGTTCAACCGTATCCAGAAGATTTACCGTGCAGAAATTAGCGTCGCGGGTAGCAATTAAAATCGGCAAACATCGAAAATAAAACGCTCCGCTCCGATTCAGCGAGCGTTCAGCGGACCATTGTTCCCGCACCAGTGCTTCATCCCGACTTCGCAAATATTGAATCGAGTCTCATCCCCTTGCAACTTCTGGTTTTCTCCACCAGGTTCTCCTCTTTCTCTTGTTCCAAGCCCCCTTCCAACGGTGACATCGTTCAACGAACCTGAGCGCAAAAGTAAATGCTAATCGCGGCCCCTTTACCCTCTACCTTCTTTTCGAGTCGAAGAATTTTGGGTGCTCTACCCTCTTTTTCGGTGAAATATTAGAGAACGTCGCTGAATTATCTTTCGCCTACTAAAATTATTAATAGAAAAACGTGAAATATAAAAAATGTTCTCGAAGTAAAAAGCGATTTTTTTCTGCAGTGTAACGAAGCAGCGCCTTAACGCGTAAGAATAAAGCGCGCCTTACGTAAAACGCTCGAGACAAGGTTGAACTTCAGGTATTTTTCTTGATGAGACGGGACAGCGATTCTCCCTGGAACTTTTCATACAGTTTCAACAACGTTCTTAAATATAACGGAATATCGTTCTGTTCCGGTATAGCGCATTGTATAAAATAGCACAAAAATTCAAAGATCAAAGAGCTTTAGTAATAATCGATCCATAGCGTCGCGGTGCCACCGTTTATCCGTGCGAAATATATTCTCAGAGGTTCCGCTGGAAGCGGGAAGGCCTCGTTAACGCCGGCTCTTATTTCCCGGGAATAAAAATGTAGGTTGCCGGGATTAATGTCCGGGGCCCGAAAAATTTCCGGGTCGGACGCCTATCACGTTTCATTAATCCCGGCGATTAAACGCGGCAACTTTTTCAGGGTCCCGTCTCGCGGCAAGATAAACGCGTCAAGCCCGACCCGGCTCGGCCAGCAACGAGAGGCTGCTTCCATTCTTCATGAACTTGCGCGACCCAGCCGGCTAACTACCCTTTAAACAAATAAAGTAATTTACATGCCGACAGACGTCGTTATCTAGCACGCTGCGAAACCCATTTTTCTCCGGGACGCTCGCGACACGGGGACAAAGCAGCTCCCTTCAACATTACTATGCGACTATACTATACATACATTAGTATGCGAGGAGACGGTACGGCGACGCCGACAGCGTCTACTGATAAGAAAATGTCGCGGAATGAGAGCGCAACTGTTAAGGGACACGTACGAGTCGTCCGTTTATCGTGAGGCGAATCGTAACGGTGCACAGTGTGCTCTTTAATTAATTTTGCGGTAATTAATCCATTAGTTGCAACGCGGACGGTCGCGTATCTCGATGTCATAGATCACGCTCGTTTCTCTTGCGACCTGATGCTGAAAACACTCATGATTTTAACCGACAACAAATATTAACCGTTTGCACTGGCTACTATTTTAACTTGAAAATGAAACGTTTCTTTCGACCTATAAAAATTCCATTCCATATCAATTGTTTTCTTCGTACGAATATGAAATTGATATACTACCTCGTACAATACTTAAATGTTTAGTAATCGATTGGATACCAATTTTTAGCCGTGACTCTGTCCCAGTCCCAGAGAGAAATTCGCAAACGACGTCTCGTATATTAAAATGATATTTATTTGCCGCAGCTCGACGGTAGAAATCGGGGATGAAATTCATGGTCGTCGGTGACGGGACCTTCGGTTAGTCGATCGCGAATCGAGATACTCGCAGGAGAAACGGAATGGCGAGAGAAAAAAAAGTAATTGAACGGCGAGAAAGAGAGGGAGTTCGCGGCGGAACGTGGCCGCAGAAAAAAGGAACGCGAAAACCCGGGCGTGGGGGACGGGGGGTGAAGGGCGCCGGGGAATAATTCTCCGGCGGGCAACGGTAAAGAGGAAAAGGGGTTTGTATTTGCGTTTGTCCCGTATGGGCACGCTCGCTGCATTGTTAAATTCCTCCTGCGGCGATGCGCTTTTCAACCCCCTTTCCCGTAAAATCCGTTTCGGATGGGCGCGGCGTACACCCCGCAAAATGCTCGCGATTTTCTCACCCCGTGCGCGCGCGTTTCGACAAAGTTGTTTGCTTTGTCCATAATTAATCCCGCTTTCTGCGGAATCGGGAGGAAAAATGAATCGGATCCACTTTCTCCACCGTTGATCGCGCGAGTCGTCCATTCGGAACATCCGTTTAATAGATGTCTCACCGGAATCAATTCTTTTTGCGCAGTCACTCGGGTTTGGAGCTTTGTTTGCACGGATGGTATAGTTAGCGTCAAGCTTCAACTAGCATGCGCGTTCGTTGCGTTTTTGTACGATCGTTTGGTTTCTGTGCAATTTTTTGCTAGGTGCGGTTGCTGTAATTTTTGTTCAGCGAATGGAAGAGCAGCGATTTGTTTTCGATCTGGAATCCTATTTGTATTTTTCTCGTTTCAGCAAAGCTTTTCGATGAAATCTTAAAATTCTAAACAAAATTACAGAGTGCTACGTGCACGAAAGAATTGTAATATGTTTCTCTTGTCTCGAAGGAAATTTTACGAATCACCAATATCGTGGGCGAGACCTTTTATTCGGTGGATGCCGATTAAACGATAATTTGGGTTGCTTTGTTCCTTATCTTTCCAGTGGCTAACATGGTGAAAGCGACGCGCAGCGTCGGTGACACGCGTCACTCGAGCTTGATTGCTTGCTCCCTGTCCACCCGATATGGAAATTCGCGGTGGTCGCATCACTCAGTGACATCCGCGTCGTCGAATTATCAGGAAATACCTGGTTGAGTCAATAATCATCCGTACAGTTATCGAGATCGTTACAACAATGGGGAATTGATTCTTTCAACGAATTTCGAGAACTATTTCTGCTCCCACCGTAATAGGCACTGCGAATGATTCCATACATTCTCCGAAGTACAACGGTATATTTTTCTTACAATCGACGCCAAGGGCTTAAATAAACCGGTTCGCGTAACATCAGCGACGAGAACGGAGCCCTTCGATTTTTCCACAGCCGAGAAAAATCAGAGATCCGAACGTGAAACGAGGAACAACGAGCAGCGAAAATCGAACGATTCGAGACCTCTTCAATCGAAACTTCGAATAGCCGACAACTCCTGATAGAAACTTTCACGGTAAACCATCGTTGTCGAGTTCTCGAACAATGGGGGACCCTACGAAGTTCATTTTCTTTATAGCGGAAGCAAGCACTGGCCTCGACGGAAGTTAAAAGCGATAAAAATCGTGAATATCGCTTCTGAATTTTTTGATCGTGTGTAAAAATTGGGAAATGGTGGAAAAATGTCTACAGAAATTTTTAAAGAGTTGAAACTAGTCCGTGTTTATGGCTGTACGCTTGTTTTCTACGAAACAACAACAGGTTGCGTATCGTTAAATTCTGGAGAATCAGAAATTTGTAGATTCTCGAGGGTTTCGAGATCGAGAGAGAGGAAAAAGAGCTGAAGGCTTCCGGTGGTTTTCTAGAGGCGGAAAAACGTCGCGCGTCGATGGAAAAGCTATTTCCCTGTAGAGGGAGCACGAGCCTCTTTTGTTCTCTCAGAGGGGCGTTGCGTGGGAAAAAGTCAAGGTCGACACTCGTGCTAATTGTTTCGCTTTGAGAGAGCCGAGAGAGTCGAGGTTCTCCGACTCTCGAGGGGTACACCTCGACCAATTTTCAGAATTCTATTTCCAAAATTAGAAAACGTGTTGTCTAGACTCTAGACGTCAAAGTGTTGCGAGTGAGAAGATACGCGTGCATCGTATGAGTGACGTTGTTTCGTATTTCGTGCCAGTCGTAAATAATTCGAAGCCGCGAACCCGCCGTCGGCATACTTAACGTGCAGATACAGTTTTTGATTTTCAAAAGCCGAGGAGCACAATGGCGGCCTCGCGAGGCGGAATCTTATCGCAGGCCATTATCGGGGCAAGAAAATTGCCGGTCTTCGCACGCTTCCGTTCGTAGGTACGCGATCCGATAAAAATGCCGAGAGAGAACCTGTACAATATACTATTCCAACTTCCAATGGAAATTCGGGCTAGCACACCTCTAAAAGCAGCGCATGATCGATCGCGAGTAAGCGGCAACTATCCTTCCCCAAAAAATCACGATCGAAAAGAAACCGTCGTATCGCGACAAGCTTTATATTGCACTCGAAAATCTTGTTTAGTTCCTACGTCAATTAATACTATTAGTAATAGATTTGCCAAAATTCGATAAACCGTAACGACACGAGAAAATGTCCAAATCCTTAAGCATAGCACGCGTTTTCACTTTGGGAAAACGTTTCGCATAATGAACAGGGAACTTCGTTGAAAACGGGATCAAAGCGTTCCCATTATACGAATTTCCCGCGCTCGGATAATTATTAAATCTAGATCCTAGAGAGAGAGGGAGAGAGAGAGAGAGGATAATGGAAATAGCCAAGTCCCATTGGGAGAGTTCTCTATCGACAATTTCTGTTCTCTCTATCTCTATCTCGGCACGAGCTTCTCTGCCAAGGATTTAAAACGATGGAGAATGATGCAGAATTCGCGTTAGAACGGTCCGATGCGTCTCCTCCGGAAACATAATTCGCGCATTTGCCCACCGATCCCATTTACATCGCGGAATTCGAAGTCGGTTAGAACCGCGCCTGCAACTTTCCCGACTTGCGGATGCAGCAGCATAAATCCGCGTTGTCACACCTGCTGTAAAGTCGATTAAAAAAGTGTTTGTACACTTGGCTCTTTGAATATATTTTTCTGTAAATATTTGGTAGACTAACGATAAGCAGCATTTCTTCAAATCTTGAAAGACTCGAAAACGTTTTTTAATTGCTTTGTTTTACTTCTTTCCGAAAAGATAAATAATCGATCCGCATTGTCCCGTAAAAACAGTCTGCCATAAATGTAAACGAGCGTCAACCCCGTTCATAATTAATCATGACCCTCGAACATCCGCAAAAATTGTCTCCTCCACCCCTAAACGCGTTTCCACCCCTTCCTCGTTCCACCATTCACCAATATCACAATTCATTTCTATGTCGATTCCTTCGTTATTTATTATCCGGCGAGACAAATAATTCTTGTTAGCCAAAAATGTTTCCCCTGCTCTCGATCAGCCCTCAAGCCCTTAATAATGACCTATTCGCAAGAATTATAGCGCTTGTTGCAATGTTTTTCAAACAAAAAATAGCAAAATTGAATTATTTTTCATGAAAAATTTTCATCAACCCCCTTCGTAATTAACTAATCGCTATTGTTAGGTTTCAGCCGCCTTCGTAATGATTCATTCGCCAGAATTCCGGTTGGTTCTAGCAATTTATTTCCGTGTCCCATTTGCTACTTCTCCCTGCAACGAATAACCCCCCGAGCAGCATCCGCACAAATTGTCTCCGTTACGCCTAAATGCATTTCCACAACCCCTCCCACGTTCTTCACCCTCTTCTTGTACTTCACCGTTAATTTTAATAATTAATTTACTTAAACAATTCGTTCCCACCCGTTTGTTACTTCTCGGCACAATAAGCAAGCCACATATATGCTTACAAATTTTTTCGTAGTTCCCTAAGCGACCAATTACCTCTAGCAACTGGGATTCGTATTAAACTTTTCGCTATTCTCCATTACTACAAGTAATTCTGAAAGGGCGGGATTATTAAAGAAACACAATTCTTGTATTTTTACCAATTTACTCTCGTGTATTATATTCTCAAGACCATCAAAAACCAACTTCAAACATCTCCAACCGTCTCACATCCATCTAACCCTCTTAACTACAATTCTACACCAACAACAAACCTCTCACAATCCAACTCCCACATCCTCTCGAAAAAATCCTCAAGCTCGACCCTCCAGCAGCAGATCCTCCAACACCCTCTCATCTCTTGATCAAAAGCAAAGAGGCGTCGGTATACGTAGCATCGATACAGCAGTAGAAGGATAGCCGGCGCACGTGAATCACGAGGCGTCTCTTCAGGGCGGGATCGCCCCGAAGAATCGGAACCAGAATGAGAGGACTCGGTCAATCGAAAGAACGAAGACGCTGGCGACGCAAGCAAGCGAGCAAGCAGCAGGGTCGATGCCCTTCACCGAGAAGCCGCACACCGCTAATTGTCGAAAAGAAAATCGATCGGCGCCGCGAAAATGCAGGCCGGCTCACTGTCGATGCACTCGTCGCGTCATCGCCAGCCGCTCCCGTAAACTTTCTTCCCACTTTCAACAATCTGGAAATGCCGAAACAAACGGGAGAGAAAAAGAAATTGCACGTCGCTCTTCCAGGTGATATCCTGTTCGGTCGAGACACACCGGAACACTGAGAACCACACAAACCGGGATAGAATTCGCGGAAGATGCACCCAGAACGACGACCCAGCCTGGCCGACTCGGAACGCGGCGACGGCACAACTGGCATGCGCCTTTTCCACCCTCCTTTCAACCCTGTCGGGATACCCACTCCCCCCCTCGCAAACCCTCGAACGCCCCCTGTGGCGTGTGCCCGTGCTTCTGTCTCTCCTCTGACTCTGCTCCGGCTATGGCTGGCGCATCAACCCCCCGTTCGACCACCCTTACTTGCTACACTCCCACCCCTTTATATTTTTTAAGGGCGGTAGGGAAATGCACGTTACGCAGGCCCCCGCTCCTGATGTTGGTCGGGAGTTAGCGTGGGACTCATCCATCCAAAATGAAACCACCACCCTGGGGCCTTGGGACCCCTTTTATTCGAGATGGCCGTGAATTCTGGTCTCACGCTGATCCGCAATTCGCATTCAGCGAACGATCATTTCACGACTTATGTTTGCTTTATGGGAATTTTCTTTTACTTTCTTCCTGTAATTTTTCTCCATTTTGACGAGGCCACTCGTTTAGAGAATCTTTAAATTAACCCTTAAACGTGTATATTACAACTAGAATAAATTTTTATCGACCCACCTGTTATACGCGATTAAACAATTCTTAAAGCGAACATTATTGCTGTAGAAAATAACCAAGAATATTGATTCCCTCGTTCCGGACATTTTGCAAACGTTTTGAAATATTTATTCTGTTATACATATAAAATACACGATTTCATTCAAGTCAGTCTACATACACGTAGAATCGTTCTGTCCGAGAATCATTATTACAACTAGCGTACAAGCCTCATCAAATCGGTCAATTTGAATATCGTTTAACCATTTTTAGACATTCGCGTTGCAATAAAAACATCACTGTATTCTGCAGACAATACACGAAATCGTTTTGTATTCAATCCAATCACGTTTTTATATTGTTGTCGGGTAGCTAGTTATTAAAAAAGAGAGATACATTCTCACTTAGCTCCTGTTCCGTACAGTTAACTTGAAAGATGTTTCTTTTGCACGGCAACCCAGTTTAATAATTAAATTGAAAAAATGTAAAAATTTTCGAAAATCCCGAGTGCTAATTATTCGGCAAAGGCTACGTAACGACGGTTCTTGTCGTTGGTGTCGGTTGAAAATGCATCCTTTGAAGTCTGCAAACTGGTCGCAAGAATCGAGTTTGCAGAAGACGTAGTTTGGCGCGCGAAACTTCTGTAGCGACCTAATGCAGCGTCTATCAAAGTAGTCTACTTCAGAGAGAGAGAGAGAGAGAGAGAGAGAGAGAGAGAGAGAGAGAGAAATATCGAGGAAAGCTTTAGCCGACTGTCGGACGCAATGTCACGAAGCCAAACGTTCTCCCTCCCTCTTTCTCTCTCTTTCTCTCTCTCTCTCTCTCTCTCTCTCTCTCTCTCTCTCTCTCTCTCTCTCTCTCTCTCTCTCTCTCTCTCTCTCTCTCTGTGTGTGTGTGTGTGTGTGTGTGTGTTTCTTTCTCTCGTACGAGGAACACGTGTCGCGCACAATTACCCAAAAGTTGTTCGTCGTGTATAAACGGAATTGCCGCCGATATTTCAGGGCTCTTTTTTATCCGCTAGCCTAATTAACCGGCTAAATAACGAGGAACTGTAAAACTCTTGTTCACGATTCCGCGCCACGCCGAAATTCCCAATCGTTTGATCTTTATTAGCACAGTTTTCCTGTTTGTAATTGGAGAGAGGGAGGGAGGAAGAGATTGCAAGTTCTAATTGTGGAAAAGAGTCGAGGAAAAACTCGGCGAATTCTAGAATTTTTCGCCAGTCGTAATTTCTCGTAAGCGGCCCGGCAACAACGTTCATTAGCTAATAAAGCGATAAACTTTCCCGCACCGGATATCTGCTAAATATCTATGTTTCTTTTCTTCGTTTTACTGGAAGATTCCACGGCCTCGGAAAAATTTCTACGCGCGCTTTTTAATTAGTAGATTTGGTGCGAGAAGAAATTGCTGAGAGCAAAAAATATCGTTGTATGCGGGAGAGTTTATTTTATGATCTCGTGCAAGAATCATTTGCGAAGCTTTCACGATGAGATCGGAAAAATTGACTAAAGTTGCGAATTCAATTTCGCGATCATCTGACTCATTAAAATCGAATTTCGCCAGATCGCCCGCAGTTAATTATCATCGCAATCAAGTTGAGCAAGGTCCGGGACAACCCTCGACCTAATTCGCCTGCGTTTGCGGATGCGTGCTAGGGACAGGCTCGACGGGGAGTGCGTGGGTGCGTATACTCGTCGAGCGAGTTTCATTCATGGACTCTACCCTCGATCGAATCAACGAGCGGAGGGAACAACCTTGCCCTTCGAGAGGTCTTCCTTAACCCTCGAACCCTCTTCCTTAACCCTCGCTTATGATTGCGTCATTCGTGATTTTCATCTATATTAGTTTGTCATAAAAGTTTCTTGCACTGTGTTCACACTCCATATTGTTGGATAACATCAGCATTAAACGTCCCCTTTCTTAACCATGCCATTGGTTTTCGTGGAAACTACTCTGAATTGGCGACAGCAGAGCAACGCAAAATAAACCATTACTCGTAGTTGCGTCTCCATTTTTAATTTGGAATAACTATGTACTGTTCCAGCCAACGCGAGAAAGCTTGGAGAAGCGGCTGAGCCACGGACGCGTCTGCGAAATAACGATAATAAAGCTTGGGCGTCGGAAGCATTCATTCAAGAGGGATAATCGCGGCAACACTAATTGCGAGTCTGGCGATTAGACGAACGAGGAGAGCTCGCCGCCGAGAACCGTGAAACGTCCAAACTGAAAATTTCTGCTTCTTTTTTCCGTGGCAGACCCATGATTAACTTGGATCGCGACTGTGTTTCACAGTGAGAGAGAGAGAGAGAGAGAGAGAGAGAGAAAAGAGGAACGGACCGACCGACCCTCTGAATTTGGACCTCAATGCAAATATTAAGTTGCTGGCCGGCGCGGAATGGAGCGCCGCGCCGCGTGGAAATTAAATTCTTGCGAATGGTACGCCAGCTTGAAATTAGTTAGCTTCGAGATGACGACACCGTAATAAACACGGATGGGTTTCCGAGTCTTTGAGAACCGAACCAGGAATCCTGAGGACGATTTTTCGGCTCGAAAAGAGGTAGGTCTTTCTGCAAATTGTTTGCAAGAATTCACGTTCTTGTTCGAGAAGAGCAGCCTTTCTCCCGAACAGACCACTCCAGAAATGAAAAGTTGGTTTCTGTCCCCGGTTTGCACAGATCTGCGGGTTCCCGTGTCTTTGCGAATCCTCGCAGAATTACAGAGCTCGCGCGTCCGGTCGAAGAAAGAAAATAACGCGTGGAAACAATCGCGGTGAAGAGTTTCCCAGTGGAAACCTCTCAGACGGGTATCCCGTGTTGACGATTTTACGGGGCAGACGTCTGTGTCTACAGCGAAACGCAGTTCCGTCATTTCGACTCTTACCTTGCGTTACCAGCGCGGCAGCAAACAGCCTCGGCAAATATTTAAGAAAACAGATGAGACTCACCTGCAACAGAAAAAGAACAACAGATCGATGAGCAAGCAGACCCATCGGAGAAAATAAACGCGCAAAAGTCGAACCGAGAACAGTCATTTTCTGTCTCCCGGGAAAAGTGCATATTGATACGCGTCTCGTAGGTGGGCCACAATTCATCGTAGAAATGTGTAATTAATTTGATATTTGCTGTTTTGTGACTAGTAGTGTGGGATTAGGCGTTTCTTAAAGTGAATTTTTATATGCGATCAGAATAACATGAGTTAATAATCGGGTGCAGTGTCATGCTCAAGGAACTGTCCCCTATCGTTTAAGCATGGGTAGACCCCTCTATCGCGTGTCGCTCCCACGCATAACGCATTTTACACCAGCAACTCTCACACTGTCACTGTCGTCTCGCTGCAACCGTGGGCGACGGAGCGATTCTGTTTCCGAATCCACGTTCCCGAATTGTTAATTGCTCCGACAGCTTATCGTTCCGGTGGAAACCGTCTCGCACACGGAACAGAGTCGCGGGAACGTTTCAATTATCCAATCGTTGACCGAGTTCTCGATCGTTTCGCAGTCACGAACGCGAACAAGAGCGAAATCGATCGTCGATCGCCTACGCGACCCTGTTCTCTTCTCGCCAGAGATAGAAACCAATTGATTATCCGGCGGATCGTCCCGCTCGTTTTGTTTTTCGAGACCTAATTCACATAAATCGTTACACTCGACACCTGCGAATCACGTCCCACCTCTGCTCCACGATTTTCTTAAGTCAACCCCTTGTTAACCAACTTCACTTCGATGCATATCCACAGACACAAGAAGAAAGTGCGAACCTTTTTTTTGTGCGAAGTAATTTTTCGCCAGAAGGTACGCCAGTTTATTAGCGAATCATGTATTCGTAAGTTCGGTCGAAAGTTAAAGCGGTCACGGTACAGAAATTATTTCGCGGCAGCGATAAGAATAAATATCACCGTGGCCCGAACATGCATTAATAATGTTGCTCGCATTCGTTGGTCACCGTTTTATAAATACCTGTCTGTTATCGATTCTTTCTCGGTCGAGTCCGAATGCATACACGCACACACACTCGCCTAGCTTCCTCGATGTTCAACAAAGTTATATCGGAATCCTCGATACGAAATCAAACCGGAAAATTGAAGTTTGTCGCACCGATAAAATTCAAAAAAATGTTTTGGGGTAGCTAATCGAAATCGATTTTCGAGTTCGAACTTCGAAGGCGGTTTTCTCGATACAATCTCTTCATGGTTGATCGACAGAATTCATTACAGAAAAAGTATTGGACCGATCAACTTAAAACTTGCACTGTACGTCAAGAAAGATTATCTATTATCGTCCAACCTAGTATCAATAGGATAGGTCGAGCGAAATTCGTCTGACGTAAAAAAATCGAGTCATAATTTACAAGTTAAGACTAATAAAAGGTCTTGAACCAATTCTTCTAAACTCTAACGAATCAACCTGGTTTCCAACCGTATCTTTCACAGCCTTGTTCCCCCATTAATTCCCCACAATTCCCAACAGATTCGCAAACAGGTTTGACGTCAACGTGTCACAGTAGAAAATTGCAGTTTCAATGCGAAATAACGGAGCGGAACGGAGATTCCTGAACTTTTCAGAGAGACCGAGTTTTTCGTTCGAGTCTGGAGTCGTTCTCGCGCTTATGAAAAATAAAAGCCGGCAAACATGCCTATCCTCGGACCCCCATTTTTCCCCTGTAGTTTTCTAATTAAAAGAGGAGGACTGACGACGAACCAGGCGCGGACATTCGCGGAAGTTTGACGAGTGAGAGAGCGCTGCGTCCCCTGGAAATTTCATTGAAAATCTTGGTTGTGAAACGAGCAGATTTTGTGTTTGTTTGTATCGTTGCAACGAGTGGAACTGCTGGAGGAATGCGTTCGAAAATTGCGATGGAAAACACGTGCATTGAGATTGTCAATTGGAGATGCTTGAGATATGAAAAACAGTTGAATTCTTCAATAATTCTTCGTGGATTCGTCTTTGCAATCTCAATGATCGTTAAATTAAAAACATTAGAAACCGTCGTTTTAACGGGTCCTCGCGTTTCCCGGAGATATTTTCCGCGCGAATGAAAATATTATCTTTTATTTGACCGTTCCGATTGGCTATTTCCACAGAGAACGGTTTCCCGGACGGTTATAGCTCGGTAAAAGAAGGGCTCCAAAGGGCTTCGGGGATAGTCAGCATTGGCGTAGGCTATCCGTGATAGCTCGGATTCGATGTTTGTGCACCGGGAACGACTCTCCGCATGGAGTGTTTGTGTTTCGCAGCTGGTGCTGCTGATGATTCTCGCATTTAAAGAGGGAAACGGGAAACGGGAAACCGACCGTGATACTCTCCATCTCCAAGATTAACCACAGCTTGAGTTTATTTCATCGAACCGCTAGATGATATGTATTTATGTATTTACGACAAAAATACATAACAGAACGACCGAACAAAATTTTTAAAAGACGTATCGATACTTTACATTTGCTACCGAAAATTTGCTGGAGGGAAGTCGTTGGTGAACTAAAGCGCGAAGGGAAATACGAGGCAGTCGATATTATCGCGGGGTTCTTCGTTCAATGGAAAATTCATATCGGTCCGCTTTCTGTTTAACGATTCCATCTCAGCCGATGGGTCGGTTCACTTATTCATGGGTTGCAGTTCTCTCACGGTGCATATTTCTCTCGCGCTTCTCGCGGCCAGCAGCCGAAGGAGACATGCATAATTTCGAGGTAAATGCGCATTCTATCTCTCTCTCTCTCTCTTTCTCTCTCTCTCTGTTTCTTCGTTGCGTGCGTGCGCGTGCGTAAGCGCAGCTAAGTGCACTCGCGTTCTGCATAATGCACGAGACAGAGAACAGAGCGAGGAAACTAGGGAGAAGAGTCGAGACTCTCCTCTCTCTGTGTCACGTGCCCGCGTCGGAGCACACGTGTGTGCAGCTGCAGCATGCACCGGCACGTGCACGTGCAGCGGAAAGTCTTCCCATAAATATCGTTCCTCGTTCGCTGTTTCGAAAAAATTGCGAACACCCTCTCTTTGCCCATTCGAGTGTTCGAAACGGACGCGCGAGTGCACTGCGTTGCAAGTGCAGTGGCCGAACAAATCATCGCATCCTCGTTACTAAACTGCGGATCTTTATGCGTTTATGACTTCTGAAATTTTGGAAAATTTGCTGGAACATCAAATTCGTCTAGAAAAATTGCAAATTGCATTAAGATCCACAGTGTACTCGTTACCGAAAACTATATTTCCGTAGAATTTCCTCTCAGAGCCTGGGAAAAACGTTCGGATACTTTATGAATCCGCTGTGTACACATACGTTATACGTATCATTTTCTGAGCTGTGCAAACGAAGAGTTGGACGTGCGCAAAGAAGAAAAATCTATTGAAACAGGGAAAGGTGTAAAATACTCGGAAAATTATATTTCATTCCCCCCTTTACGGGGCACCACGTCGCACGACACGGCGCGGCGCGCAGCGTCCTAATTATTAACTCCGGCCAGTTATTCGACAGGGATGAGAGGTGAGGGGTGTCAGAGGCAGGACCTGGGCGTAAAGCCGAGAATAAAATAGCAGATTCGAGCGATGGAGATCGCCGTGGGGGCTCGCGATAAACCAGCATCGCGTATTAATGACAGAGGTACGGTTTCACTCTCTCTCGCTCTCTCTCTCTTTCTCTTTCCCTCTCTCTCGTCTCTCTGCTTCTCTTTCCCTCTGACCGTGGAAGTTTGCGCGGCCATCTATCCGGCCAGAAGTTTGCTTTCATCGACCGCAGCGCAGGCTAGCAAGCGCTTCCAACGCAACTACTACTATCCTGTTCCGCTGCTGCCGTTAGGAGATCAAGGGTTGCGCGGGGGTGGATTATCGTCGGTACGTTCGGAAAACTTGCCCCCATGTAATTGGCTTCGATACACTCTCCTCGGATTTCCCTGAGCGCAAACATCGACTGCAATTCACACGAACCTCGGCTATCCGACTCACTTCGTTGTCTCTGTGTGTACGTTGGAACTGCGTACTTTTAGTTAATAACGCACAGGCCACGCGATTCGCATGATCGCCGGTGCTGGTTACTTCCGTTTCGAACATCACGATTCTCTCGATCGAAAGAGCTCGACCGTAAACACTAAAAATGCGACTGCGCCGACACAACGAAACAATCGAGAAGTCACCGGGGGAAACAGTTAACGCGAACTCGACGATGGATTTATCGTAGCCTCGCATAAATTTCTCGTTATCGAGAAACCCCGAGGCGAGATGAGAAAAGAGGAGTCCCGAGAAAAATAGAAAAAGAGAGAAGCGATAAAAGAACCAGCAGAAACTCGAAACGGTGAATACACATGGAGGAATCGCGAGTTAGAGTGAGACGGAGAAACACGCGGCGGGAGACAAATGAAAAATAGAGGAGAAAGGCGAAGAGACTCTTCCGGTTGATTATTTAAATGGCTCCGGCACCGAGCGAAAAAGCAGCTCGTGGGGTTGTGGCTGAGCTACTCGATAGAGGAAACGGTTTATTTTCTTTATCTGTGACCGAGGAGGAAGAGCACTCCGCAGTCGTATACAACGTACAGGGTGGTGATCAGTGATAATCGCTCGAGAAATTCTAGGGCCGATTTCTCACGATGCATTGAATCAAGACTCTTAGAAGGTGATCGGAAAAATTCTTTGGATATATCTTTTCTATTATATAAAACAGTTTTGAAGTTTCTGTCACGCTAGAACACCGAACAGGTTGCCTTTCAACGGGGAACCGAAAATTGACGAGCGGGTAGCCTTCCTACGGGGAACTGAAATTGTCGAGCGGGTTGCCTTCAAAAGGAGAACTGAAATTGTCGAGCGGATTGCCGTCAGAAAGGGAACTAAAAATTGAAGAACAGGTTGCCTCCTGAAGGGGAACCGAAAATTGAAGAGCGGGTTGCCTTCAAAAGGGGAACTGAAAATTGAGCGACGTGACATTGTGTCTTTTTCAGAGAGAGAGAGAGAGAGAGAGAGAGAGAGAGAGAGAGCAGGAGAGAGAGCGAGGCGCCGCGGGGGTTGGCGAGCGGGGGGAGTAGGGGGCGGAACCCCCTAGTGTTATATATAATATTACGATAAAAATGGTTAAAGATGCACATATACGGATTCATGTTAATAAAAGTAACAACTTTTATTAAGTACCGTAATATAATTCCGAGTAGTATGGGGTCGTGAGAGTAGTCCGAACGAGACGGTATCGGACAAAACAGGTCTGGGTTAGGTCGGCCGAGGATTCCTAATCGACTAACACCGTTTTCGCTCCACTTAGGTTCACAGGTAGTCGCCCAGTTTATGGAATCAGCCTGTAAACACGAAGACTCGTGGATCGAGTTCATTTCCCTCGTTCGACCAACGAGAACTCGCATGAACTCGGTCGAACGCGATACGGGTGAAAGCTGCGAAGGGTTGGAACGCTACGATGGCGTGTTCGTGGAAAGAAAGAACGATCACCTTGCGACACGTACATCGATATTATGCTCCACTGCCTTCGACGAATTCTGCGATCTTCGATGACGGCATTCAGGAAAGATTTTTTTCTAAACTTCAGATTCGGTTAAGCGGAAAAATATGATTTTCCCCTACGATCCAGTTCAGGATCGTTAATCGCAAGACGTAACGAGACGCCCGGAGCGTTTTCGCAACGCGATTCCTTCCCCTAAGCGTGTGCCACCTGTAAAATTGCTCGCCTAACTGGAACGCGCGCGGGGCATGGCAGACGGGAATCGAGTAGGAAATTCGGTTCTTAGCGAGGAAATCGAATTTTTCCTGGGGGCAAATTCAATTTGAAGGGAGCAGTATTTTTTAAATAGCGTCAATCATGGTCCGTATAAACGATTCAAATATAATCGTTATATTTTCTAACCGGAATACAGCAGTAATACAATTGTGTATTCAAGATCTATCTGGAACAGTTAGATTTCAGTTTTGGCCTGGTTCGCAACGTTCAGGTTTTCGCGAATTTTTGCAGATTTTTTCAGATTTTCGACGGCCGAGGCAGAACTGATTTTTCGCGTTGGATCGGACAAAGGCCTCGGCTCCTACATTTTTCGCGGATTATTCTCGGTGGTCCGGTCGACTATCGGTGTTCCAATTTCCACGGGACCACTGAAATATTTGCGCGGGATCCATTAGATTCGCTGTCTTTTTAATGAAACGATCGGGCCCGTGATTTAATTCGGCCGGCGAGACGCGAGAGATGACCAGAAATAGAAAAAGAGAGAGAGGGGGTGGATAGAAGTTCTCTCTAGAATCCAGACTAAAAATCCGAGCGAGGAACTACAGGCCGCGTGTAACCGAGCAGATCTCATCCCGGTTTCGCTGCGAACAACTTTTCTAAACAAAAGTTTCGCCGATAAATCGTGGCTGGCGAAGAATCAGCAGCGATTCGCACGCGGGCGATTTCCGGTGGAAGATTTTCCCTTAAGAGGGTTACACGCAAAACCATGGTGAATCAAATTCTTTTTTTTAGGATGAAAAAAATTGTTGCTGCAATCCGATAGTGTCGTGACCCGTCCCAGGGTCAAACGCAAACAATTTCGCGGAAGTGGTGAATTTACCGTTGGTATACTTTCTGTGGCCACTGTACGGACATCGAGATAGACCAGCAGTGGCGGTGGGTTTTGCTGGTCGAGGATAAGCGAAGGTTTTTACGATGCGATAAAACAGAAGCCCACCCTTTCTGCGCGGGAAAATCGACCGCGTCCGACCGTTCTCCCCGCGTGCAACGCGGATAAAAGACGACGGTGCCCGATGTTTCATCGGAGATTCGTCAAAGAGTTTTCTCGCGATACTCCAACGAGCGCGGATTCCCGCGAACGCTTCTCCCTCTAATCTCGCTCGTAACTCGCCTCCCGTCGACGGAGGCGAACTTCTCTCTCCGGACCAATACGGTGGAGCCTTTGATCGCTACACTTTGCCCAAAGCACCATAGTGTTTACCGAGCGCAACCGAAGATCGGTTGCAACTCGAAACCGCAGCTGGTGCGATACTCGCTTCGACGCAAACTCAATGCGAAAACCGAGATCGCTGGCTTATTACTTGTCGCGTATTAAATTAAAGAGCGTTTCGAAGAGGACGGTATCGCGAAAGAGTGGGTGTCATCGGTGATTCCGGAATCGTGGGTCTCGGGCTTTCTCCCCTCCGCTCGCTCAGCCGGCTCGACCCCCACGCTGGGTGGCGTCGGAAAACGCGTTCGAGAGGCCCCTCCATTGGAATTATCCAACTAGATCGAATTTGTTTCGCATCGATTAATGCCGACGACGGACCTTTATCGATCAACTTTGAACGGTGTTCTCCGTTAATGTAACCCACGAGAAAAAACGAAACAAAGAGAAAGAGCAAAGGAATATCGAAAAAAGTTCGCATCCAGTGGACCCGATCCGTTCTCCGTGCGGTCTCGGCTCCTAAAACGTATCGATTCAACGAGTTCAAAGTTCGTTCGCGACCATTAAAAGTCCTCGTCTGCTCTTCTAATTAACTTTACCGGAGGCGGTATACAGAATATAAAAGTATGCGTCGTCTCCCAGAAAATCCGGAACAGCGGAGCTGATTTTCTGTTCTTTTTTATATCGGCCCTTCGACCGATCGAAAGTCGTTGATGTAGCGTATGCAGGTACGTAGAGCATCGGTACAGTGACTCAGGAAAATACGCGAACGCTGATTTTCAATCAGACTAACTCTTTTAAAATAGAACCGAACCACTTGACCTTTACAAGTCCGTGCTTCTAATTGCTGAAAAAACGTCAAGTCGTTCGGTCCAATTTGAAAAAAGTTATTCCTATTTAAAAAGAGCGTTCGAATACTTTCGTGGCCCACTGTATGCACACTTCGGTTCACGGCACGGCGCAACTTCGCCGGCCGTAATTGGATTTCTTTACGGGCCAATATCACGCATCTCTTTAAACCAGAAATTGAAGGAAATTAGGACTTCGCCATCGATCGACCGCTTAATCTTGATCACGCTCCGGCGATTTTCCACTCTTTTTCCTGCTCGCTTTTAAAACAGCGTATCGAGCAAATCGTTCCGTTCGACGATTTTAACCGTTGATTCCGAATCATCGTTTTCCATTCGTTAAAAAGTGGATACGGAGCTGTCGATCGATCGTGAAAGTTTTACTCTCAAGTTTATTCTCATCTACGATTATCCAGTCAGCGTACAATTTTAAGGAAATGGAAATCCTCTGCTACGTAAGAAAGACGACGGCCAAGTTTGCGTATACAAAATACAAACCTGCTAGACCCACGGCACGTCAGTCTTCCGCACTTTTAGCTTTTATTGTAGCGCGCGGCTCGCTGTCAAGCAGCACGCTCCATAATTTCGTGACACGGGTCGCGTTACCCGGATGACAGCCAGGGGTTCTCGAATAACCATACATTACCCGGAGTCACAACGTTTTATGGAAAGGTTCAGAGTGTCTGCTGCCATTCGTTTCTCGCCTGCCGTACCGTTTATCGGATAGCAGACAGGGTGAACAGAGATAAAATAATGACGAGTTCTTAATTTGATAGATTCGATAGTGTTTGGCTTGTGGAGGGGACGCTCGAAGGACAGTGGGGAAACTTTCGAAGGGCGTTTGAAACCTTTCACGCAGGCGCAATAGCGGCTGAGGGAGAGTGAAACGTGGGTGGGATTCACCGATAACCGAACGAGGGAACCGAGGTTGAGGGTGGAAGACGAGTGGACGGTGGAATAACGAGTAGCAGAGCCGCAAGTTTCGAGGGGAATGAAACGGAATGAAACGGAATGAAACGGAATGGAACAGAGTCGAGCTCGTTTCCGTGCTGGTTGCTTACTTGCTTGCTTGCTTTGCAAGAACAGCCACTGCCGACCTCGAGCCGAGCCGACAAGGCCATCAAACCGTTTGACGAACTTCACGCGTCCAAACGCATTCGAACGAATCCAAACGTTGGGAGCTTTCGAGCTTTCGCTCCATACTTCAATACGTTACTACCCCAGGTCGTTCAGAAACTAATTTCGCTTATCGCGTAGAGATTAATCTTATTTTAAATAGCAAAATCGGGGTACGTACATCTCGATGATATCATAATGATCGAAAGTATTTCTTTATAAAGCTGCGTTTTGGGACTCCTCGCAGAAGCATAAGACGCTCGAGCGATCCTTTTACGCGCGTTCTATTGTCAGGAGTTCGACGGAGCCGTTTCGCCCAATTGTCACGATTCGCGAACAGTTTCGCAGGCATGGTACGCCTCGCATCGCGTCAACCGCAAGCTGCGCCGCATGCTATTCAGCTTCCGCCCCCGCACACGCGCAACAATTACCCCTACACACTGCTATTCACCCGCTCTCCAATCCCCTATGCAACCCCCGTAGAACCAAGGTTTTACAGCGAACAATCCACCGATTGTGTCTCTATACCGCGTCTCGCGGAGAATGCGTCGTTTAATTAGACTGTCGTCGTCGTCGACGTCGGGCACGTCGAGTACGTCGACCTCCTGTTAGTACGAAGCAAGTTTCGAAACCCGCGACTTTCGAACCTGCCCAAAGTTAGGCTACCACCGAGCGAAGTTGGATACATCGATTTTCAATTTCGCAGCTCGATTGAAATTTCAGCATGCCGCGAACACGAGACTCGTCGAGGCTTCATGATAAATCGACTATCCAAAGCGACTACCAATCGTCGCTGTTTGTTATTAGTAGACCGCGATATTCTAGAAAATAAAATTCCACAGAATTTAATACGATTCTCGTTTATTTCAGATCTACAAACACTGCCACCACTGAAAATAACATTTTACGCGACGACGCTTTCTTAAAAATTGCCTAAAATTGTAAATGTAAACAGGATTTAATTTGGTACCGCTCGGTCTAGTTATTAACGTCCGTGGAACAAATTGGAGTACATTTGAGAAACATTAGGCTAACGTATAAGAAACCTTTTACGGTTACAGATTTGCCAAAGCAAAAGCGTTTGCACTTCGTTCACGAGTGTAGGAGAGTACCAGGATCGTCAGAAGAAAACACTGGTTCCCCAACCCCTTGCAGACGGTAGAAAAAAGAAAATGCAGCTGAGACTGGATTAATCGGGGGAAGGGGCCGTGGGTTTTCAAAGGATAAAGAGAGCCACGGGTAGAATTGAAACAACGTGGTGGCTGTTTTGTGGGTGTATACGCGGTGTGTTCGGACGGTAACCGGTACATATGTACGACACAATTAAGCCCCGTCGCGTGTATACGGTGAATGGATGGATGGGATGAGATGCTGCGGGATGGAATGGCACCAGAGGGATAGGGAGAGAGAGAGAGCGAGAGAGAGAGAGAGAGAGAGAGAGAGAGAAACTTACCTCGAATGCAGGGCGCAGCCACGCTGCACTGTGGGGTAACTAGAGGACACCGGCGGAGGCGGAGCGCAATAAGCCGGTGGCGGCGGTGGATCATGTCTGTGGAGATGGTTATGCCGGTGGCTGTGGGAATAGCTCAGGGAACCTCGTAGACTCCCGGGCAGCTGGCGATGCGGCGTCGACTGGTCGCTGGAACCACCAAAATTAAATTCTTTTCATATTTTCTCTCTGGAAACCGGAAGACCCTCGACGGGAGATTCTCGTGTAACGGGTACAAAAAATAAAAAAATTTTTTTATTACATAACTCGAAGCCACGACATTTCGAAAATAGATTCGCAAAATCTAAAATGTTGAATCTAAAATACGAAGATTTTATAGCTTGTACAATTTTCCTGCGAACCCAAATGATTCTATCGTAAGGTACGATCTTCCAGCTTTAATTTGAGCCGTTCGAAATTGCGAAATTCTGTCGGGAACGTGTTTAGAGTCGGGTCGAAGTAGATTCCTAAAATAAAGTGTATAGAATATTCTCCAGAATATTCTATTCGTTCGGACAAATTTAAATTTATAAATTATAGATCGCGTCGAGCGGGTCGCGAAATCAATCGGACTACGATGATACGTTTACGTTGGATATATTTAAAGGATAGCTTTGAGAAATTGCTCACAGAATAAAACACCTTCCAACAGATACGAACCTAGAAAATTGTGATCTTGGCTTTTATTTTTCTTCGTGACTGCGACCAATAACAATTTTTAAAAAATAAAAAGGCTATTACCATCGAATCGATAAAATATACTTATATACGAATGGCTCGTGGATCGAATACGATCAAAACCTTTCTCTCAAAAAATAAAAAAACACAAAATTCTACGTAGTCGGCAAGGCAGATCTTTCGAAATTTTCGAAAGCTTGAAAATTCAATTGCCGACCATCGATCGTGAAACTTTCTGCATCGTGGCTTACCTTGCAGAGGCAAGGTAGGAACCTGTTGAACGATTCATGGTAAAATTACCATGACACGGTATAGAAGAGCAAAACGTAACCCCACCAAATTCTAAAATATATGTATATTTTAATCTGCGAACGTTTTCCAAAAACAAAGAGAACTTTATATTAGGAACGTTTCTAAGTTACGAAGAGATTTTGAGTTTCAATATTAAAGCTCGAAAGTATCGATTTTTTTAAATACCAGCAGCAGATCTTATCACCCACGACAGCTTTCATCGCCGATAGCGTCTTATCCAAGTTGATAATAGCTATCGTTGCCATAAAAAGAATATCGCCTCACGAAATTAAAAAGGAAAACAATTATATTAGCTTGAGATCGTCGACGATAACGATAAGTCGTCGACGATTACGCGATTCGATTAAAATGTATAGATTAGAAATTGAAACAACTTAGTTTAGAATGGTGGAGAAACAGATTCCGAAGTTTCCGGAAGCCGCGGTTAGATATTCGTTTGATCGTTCGCATCGATCTCGCAGCTGCTAAATAATTACTCACGAAAGAACTCTCGTCGCATCCGGTGACGGCACAGTAACCCACCTGGACGCTCGAATTCCCACGAACCGGTGTTGCAGATAACAAGCCGACACCTGAACAGACCTTTAAGTCCCCGATAAAAATACAACACCAAATAAATTATCTCGCTCGCAGAAAACCAGTTCCGATTTCCCATGTTCCACATTTAAATTCAATTGACGCAGAAATATTTCTTGCGCCACGTAGAAACTTGGTTGATCAATATTTAAAGACAACGGAGATAACGATGCGCTAATGTGTACTAGACCATCGTGTACGTATAAATTGTGTTTTAACAAACGTGGATATTCTGTCCTTTGTAGATTTAGACAGTTCGAGAATCACCTTGGCAACCAATGTGCTAACGTTTCGATTTCTATCCTTTACGAATACTTCACGGTCCCGTGCGCAGAGTACGTCCAACACCGTGACGTCCGTCCAATTTCAAGTACGCGTTACGCGTTATCCGGATCTCGATTTCGCGGCTATTGTTGCGCGCGTAATTAAAACTTCGCGCCGCTATACCTTGCCAACGAATGCTAAAAATTCCAATTCTTTACACGTATCTTTGTCGTACAATACTGTGCTCGTTGTGTACCGCGTCAGCGCAAGAAAACAAACAATCGGAGCAAAGTGGGTAGCCGCCAGGTTACGATTCCTATAAACAGGTTGAACGACGTTAACTTCCCACTAAACGTCATATTAAACGGTTGAACGTCGCAAACGGAGAAGAAAAAGAAAAGTCGAGTAACGTGTTGGCAGACGGCTAGTTTCGTGCGGCGATATAATTCCACCGCGCAAACAATTTTATCTAGAGTCTACGAGAAAACCGGTGTGAGACCGGAAGTGTCGAAAGGGCTGACTCCTATACGCTATAACGCGTGTACGTATACATATATAGGAGCCTCCTTCGCAACGGTTGCATTCTTATCTAATAACCAAACACTAACGCCGTTGGTATCTCCTCGAAAACTGATAAAACAGAGGTCGATGGACAACCAGGGGCCCCTGTAAGGGCCCCAGAATGGTCGCGCATGTTTAATCTTCTAATAACTAGACCGATCGTTCGTATGAATCTCCTAAACATATTTTGAACAATTTTTTGTTACGGGCCCGAATAAGAAAGTGTGAAACGCGAACTTTGTCTACATTTTCTTCGTCGCAATTTTTTCGTAAGAACGTTTGAAAAAGGGTCAATTTGGGGTGAAGGACAACAGGTTCGATAACGGTGCAATCGGCTGGGAAACAGTTATCGATACGATTAAACGGTAACGCGAAAGGATTAGAGGTAACATCTGGCCAAGATTTTGCACGGCCCCGTGCAGAAAGCAGGGTGCCAAATGGTTTCACTTAGGACGACGTAATTACCGAAGTCGATCCTAGCCCCCACTCTCCCTCTCTCTCTCGCTCTCTTGTATGCAATGTCGGCTGCAACGTCGCAGAAACAAGATCCCCGACAAATAAATTACGCGAGCTTAACCCCTGAATCCTGAAGGAGACGCTCAAAGAGCCAGGGTTTCAATTAAGAAGGAAATATGCGCGCGAAATACATCAGAGTGAAATATCATCGTGACGTATCGCCGGAAGGCGATCATTTCCATTAGAGATGGTGGAAAAAGCGTATACAGCTGCGGACGATTGTCGATTTGTAATAACATTGTTTGTTTCGCGTTCCGACGCGTTAGATTGGAATTTCTCTTTCATTCGCATCGATAACAAATGGGACGGCGGACTTTTTAAACATTCTTGTTTTGCTTTTGAACGTATCCGAAGCAAATAACGACAAATAGTTGAATTGTTCACAGATCGTTTATTCTCCGGCATCTTCCCCCGGAGGAACTTTACTTTGAATTGGATCTTTGATCGTGCTGGGGCGTTCGAAATGAAACTGGGCAAAGACGCGATCGAGCGAGGGAGAGAAGGAAAATTAACCGGGAAATCGAGGATCGTGGAAAGATCGTTTGCGTCGCGATTAATTAGGGATTGAATAGAGTATCGATAAAAGGAGAGGGACAACCATAGTCGGGGATAATAACGCCCAAAGGAAATTTTCATTTGATTCAAGTTTACTGGTCTTCTCCCTCGTCGTTAACTTGTTAGAAGTGCTTCTAACTATACTGGTAAATACTTCCTTCGCTTTCAGCTGAAATTCGTAGCTACGAATGCCATTTAGACCTGTATTCTTAATTTTCAAACTTCCTGTTGAAAATTCTACTTTTGTAAGTACTAAACCATACGGACTGTAAACGGTACAAACTAAACACGTGGTCATCGGAGAAGGAAATTGAGGAAATTGAGAACGACGCGAAAGTTCTAACTGTAACCGTAAAACGGATCGTAACGCAAGGAGTTAATGGCTCTCGGAACGATTGCTTAACGCGTAACTCGATTAACCGTCCCCTAATATTTCCCGATAATCACGGCCGCATAATAATCACGGTCGCGCATTAATTACGCAAACGAGCGTACACACGCGCGGCGTGTCACCACTTTTGCAAACTCGCGAAGGACTCTGCGAAAGCCGAGCTTCCGGTCACACGATCCTGCCTAACGAGGAAAAGAGGAACAACGAGAAAGGAGACGATGGGGCGATATGAAGATAACGACGACGAGCACCGACTCTCAACAGCGAAAAAATCCAACTTTGTAATACGACTTTGCCAGGGGAGTATCATTAGGGCGACGCGTCGCGTTGAATTCCCTCCAGGACCCCAACCTAAGGAGGTGAATTCAAGCTCCAGAGGATTTCGAGGAGCTTCGCGTGCAAGCCAGAATTCCAACCCACCTGGAAACATCTCGTAGTACCGACGAAAATACAGGCCGACTGGATCTAACGGCGATTACACGAGTAGGAACGATACACTCCAATTAATTTCTTAAATCTACAGACTATTTTCAGGAATTTTACGTCGATTAAAAATAAACGGTTTCGCTTCGCAAACAATGCTCGTTAAAATAAACGAAATAACGTACTCCGAAATTACCAAGTTTCAGAGCATCTTACGGTTTCGTTCGCTGTAATACACGGTGCACGATGCACTTAAAATTCGTTGCGTGCCATCTCGTTCCGCGTCGGAGAAACGAAACGCAAAAGGAACTTTCGACACGGCCGATTCGCCGATTCCAGCTGCCATAAGTGAACTTGGAACGTAGTTTCGCAACCGAGGGACAAGCTGCGAAATCGGTGAAGGAATCCGAAACGCGTTACCACGAAATTTTTACATAATCCGTAAAACCTGCTCGTTCGTGAACGCGGTCACGCTGCGCTTTTCAGAGTGTCGAGAATGAAAGGAAAAAAGAGACTTCTTTTCATTACGCCTTCCGTGTCTTTCTGTTGGCAAATTTTTGCCGGGAAGTGCGCGTAACCGTTCGTGCAAATTTAATTGACGTACCATCATGGTATTGCGGTTAAAAAATGTTTTCGAGCTACGTAGATTTCGTTTAACAAATCAAATTCAACTGTAAGACTTTTATTCGTCGACGCGTAAACAAACCTTTGTTTCTTAATCGAAAGCATTTTTTATATCGAAAAGATTAACGATTGCGAAAGAAATATGTTTGCAGGCGACGTGGTTGGCCCGCTCTCTATCTGGAGCGTCCCGTTTTGGCGACTCGTTTTCAAGGTTCCACGATTGCTATGGTTTTTCTGCTTGCTGCCCCGTGGAGGGTGCACTGGTTGTCCAAAATTCGTCGAAACCGTAGCCAAGTTTAGACAAGGGACGGCGCTATACTTGACCTTAATGGCGTTCGTCCAATGCACAAACTTTGCGGTGGTCCCTCGACGCTCGCACACGCCCGCGCCTTCTTCTTCGTGTTCCCGATATCCGACAACTTCGCGAACCACGTCGCCAATAATAAGGACATCTTTTACGAGATTGAATCCTCTGAGATCGTCGTGCAGGTATGCGTTCGTGTTGGTGTACGTATACGTCGGGCTTAGGTGCATAATATCGGTGAACTGCGGATCCGCCCTCGTTAATCAAACTTCAAAGACAGCTCGCCGAAACTTTGTAACGGTTCATCGAAAGTGCTCCGGTTACGATTTATTATGCCTCCTATGACGATTAATTAACCGCTCTAGCCGAGCAATCCAACAATTTCTCTGCTCTCCGATCTATTCGTCAACCCTTCGCAGCGGAGCCATTTTAACTCGAAAATTAAACGTTTCCTACCTAGAGTAATTCTATTCCATATGATTTTTTTCATTTTCTAGATAGAAAATTGATGTAACGCCTCTACGTACAGCACTTTTTAGAGATGACTCGACTGTCGGGGTGTTAAATGGCAGAGTGGGAGACAACTCTTCATCTGGCGACGCTGCCCAGAGTGTCACGAAGATGAAGCAACTCGTCGAGAAATATCCGAGAAGGGGCTCTTCTCATGCTCGAAATGGCCGAACGGGTGCGTGACAATGTAAGCAACCGAAATTCCCATTTGTCTCTCGACGATGGGATGCGTCTCTTGGCTCCGATAACCCGTTGAAAGGAGAACTGCACCGTGCAATTGTGCATCCCCTCGGCTAAAATGCTTCACTCGGATTCGCGAGGAGCGTCGGCTGAGATTAATCCGGCACACGAATATCGTTTGCTGGTCTGACGAGGATCCGTATCGAACACCGCAATCTCCCTAAGCCCGCCATAATCCTCGAGATCCAATCAGAACGACGACGGAATGCGATCTATTGCACCGGAAACGGATGCTGCGCAGTTCTCAATTTCAACCTCGCAACATTCCACAGATTGACACGAACCGCTTTTACAAACGCTGCCCAGACGATCGTCAACGTTATCTGCATAGATCTTCCAGATCTTCGTGAGGAATAAATATTATTTTTCAACGAGCGTTCTAATAGCGACAATATTAAAATAACTGTCGAATGTCTGCATACTATTAGCAACTTGTTAAACCGACAGAATGAAACGTCTACGTATACGGTTCCTCTTTTTGGCAATCGATGCAAACAATTTTTATTTTGCCAACGATCGATTCAGATTGAAAGCCAGCAATCCTAGCCAACCGGTGATCCTAACTCAAAATCGGTGTTGACAGTGTCATCACCGATTGCTCATCACCGATATTTATCTTCCGTTATCGCAGTCCGTCAATAACGATATAAGTTTGCGCAACGTCGAATTCGCTCGACGCCGACCCGTAGAAAACGATGCGTTATATTCGATAGAACCATGGAGCGACGTTGTTTACGATACAGCGGAGATAACAACGCTGGCTCGTCCTCTTTTCCTTTTGATAAAAACAACAGCTTTTTAATAATCTTCTACTTTCTAGACTTCTGCACAGTCACATTCTGTACGGTTGGTGTTAATTGAATGATTGCGTTTTTAAAGTACCCTTCAAAGGTCCACTCGAGGATTAATTTTCCTTTTTAATCATTTTCTCGCTTGCACGTTCGTTGGAAGAAATTCTCCGGTCGACCAACCAAGGATAATCGGCGCAGAGAGTCAATTAAGGGATGCTAGGATAATTAACTTCACCGGAAACAAATGGCCGATGACCGAGATGCCGTTATCTATCAGGCTCATCGTCGACTATCATAGCTACTCGTTAACGAGATCGCGCGCGTGGTTTTAATTTTCATAGGAACGCGAAAAACGAAGAATCTGTATAAATGCACCGGTAAGTATCACGCTATCGCTTCCTTTTCATCTCGGAATGAATGCGAACTTATCGAAATGGCGAGGGACATTTTCGAGGAACCATTATTTCGTTCCGACCTGATTTGCAATTCGACGATTTAACGGGTAGTCGGAAAAAATCGAGTGACCGAGGGAGCCAATTTTTGTTGAACAAACGCTCCCTGTGGAATTCTGAATCATTCTCGAAAGCCGATCTCTCGACAGTCGTAGTCCAACCGTGGACAAGATGAAATTCCTTCCAGTTTCACGGAGGAATCTCGCGTAGCGGTATCGTCGAACAACGTCATGTTCGTGACTCGTCGACGTCACCGTGGCGTCGAATCGAATCCTCGACTTGTAGTTACGATAATTAATTTCTTTTCTTGATCCCATTTTTCTTATAAACTCGTGAAAATCGCAAGTCTAATATTAATAAACGTTGCTTCTCGTGTTAAGGCACATTGTCTCGAAGCAGTGACACGCGACTCGATTTGCGAGCGTTATCAGGGGTTATCTGTGCGAAACCAAGGGGAATAGAGTCGACCTCGTTTAAAAAATAAAATATATTGCACCTAACAAAGAAACGGTGTTTGCGGTTTGCTTTTAGCTGTGAATTCTGAGCATGTGTGCGTGCGGTGGACCACGGTGGGGCGAACAAGCGTACGACGTTTCCGGTCCCCGGCAGGGACCCCTCCGGAAAGTAACAGTCCACTCTTCGCACAGTATAGTATATGTAGTATACTTTCGATGTGTATTGCCACTATTGCCTTATTGCCCGGGCGTTCACTTCGTCGCGTTCTCGGTCGCGTTTTCAATCGGTTCCCTGAACTACGATTCCAGGTATAGATTTGTGCACAAGGGTTCTCCGGTTGTACGACCATAATTTGCCTTATGCTACTGCACCACTGTATGCAGAATAACCTCGAAATGCGCTAGTTTTGTCGACTTAACGCAAATCGAAATATCTCGGTTTCGTTCCGTTAACCCTTCCAACTCGAAGCAATTTTAATTCGAAAATCAAGACGTTCCTCTCAACCTAAATCATTTTTATTCTCTGTAATTTTTTCTACATACAACAGCTAAGCTTTTTACAATTTCCAAAATACCGACGAATTTAATAATATTCCCCTCGTTTCGAGAACTGAATTTCTCCCTCGGTGTCAAATCGATACAGTGGTTAAAGATCGATGAAATAACAAGGATGTGTTTTGCATTAGATAATAAAAGCCTCAAAGATTCGAGCAAATTTATTCGCAAAGAACAGTTTAATTTATTTTAGGAATACGTCACGTTGACACGAGGGATGGACGAGGGTCAAACAAACATCGTTTCGGTTTTATACAATCTCTGTGATTTCTGGATCAACGTGTAATCGATATTGCAGTTCTATGATGTTAAATCGATAATTATCGAAAATTCTCAATCTTCTCTATTTTTCTTGAGAAAACACCTGAAGTTTGCAGCACGCTGCTAGACGTAATTGTCGCCTCTACGAATATGTGTCAAGCTTGAACCAACAGAAGCGCAGGGGACAGCTACTCGCATATTATGCGAACGAGCTGACTCTTGAAATCTTCCTTCAAAAAACAAACCATAATGAAAATCGATCGTACAAATGTGCAGTACATATACACACAGATATGGACATATAACTTTCATCTGCATGGCGAATGGTGATTCGCGTAAAGGACAGAAATTCGAATATTCTATACAGCTGCGGAAAAATAGCAAGGGATGAAAAATAGGAAAAGTGAAAATACAGAAACCTCGACCGTCTCGCAGGTTAATGTTCACTGTGAGAACGAGTCGCTCTCATTGTCCTTCCTACCTGTCCAGCACGTTGTTGTTCTTGAAGCTGACCATTCCTGCGACAGCCTCCCTCATAACGCACGTTAGCTCACTCGTCACGCACTGCACAATCACCACCGGCCTCGTCACGACGAAGCAACACGAAAAGAAGAAAAGGCAGGGAGAAGAAGAAACGAGCAGCACAAAGGATCATCGTCCCGTCACGTGCACAACACCGACTCCAACTTAACCGGTAACATGGAAGGTCCTCACGGTACCGCGTTTCCGGACCGACTGAAGGAAGCCACGCTTCGCAGCCGATCTCCCCCTACCCTACGATCCTCCCCCACTACACCAGGCTTAATTGCACCGTTCGACGAGGCCAGCTGACGCGACGCGTCCTTTCGTTGTCATTCCCGTTCCCGATTCCCGAGTCGTCTCCGATGACGGCCGATCGCGATCCGATGATCCAACCCGGGAACCGAGACACGTTGTCGAGGGTCACGTTCGATTCTAGAGCACCCCTAGCACACACTGCGACACGAAATGCACCATTGAAACGCAGGTAAACGTTCGTCGTCAGTCTCTTATCAGTTTCAGGAAAGTTGGTATTATCGTGTTTTTCAAGTTGTCGAGTCTCGATATCTTACCGAGAGAATGCACCACTGTGCGAAGCGACGTAACGGAGTACTTTAGTGGCTCCAAGCGACAGGAAGGAGACCCACTCGAACGGAAAACGGATCTGCGTTTCGGTACACCCTTGGGAAAGGGTTTTTAAACCTTGAAACGAGGCGAAATTATAGAAGAAATATTTGGGTAACTCTTGCTAGCTACAGAACTGGCTAAAATTTATAAGAGAAACGATCAGAGTCGTTACAAGACATTTTTTGTCATACATTGAAACTGCCGCGACTAAACAGTGTCAGGTAACTATCCAAGATTTCAGTAATAATGTTTGATAGAAACGTAGTAGTCCCTGCGGAATAGTAGTTCAAACTCAAATAGTCGCTTTCGATCCCAATCTCGATCGTCCACGGACAGTTCCAACGTGTTCTACAACTTTGTCTAATAAATCGTTGAAAATTCAAGTGGGAATACACCCTAAATTCATAATCGAGGTTCGGAGGCCTCGAAATAAGCCCTTCCAGCTGGAAATCTCGCAGACGCTAATAATAGATTTTCAGGGAGTCGGAGACAGCGATTCTATTTCAAGCTGAGGACGTCTCTTCGCGCGGATAAAAAGGTCGAGCATGATCGTTACACCCTGGATAAGAATCCTAGATGGAGTTCAACACCTCGGTCCCGAAGATCGGAGATTTCGTCGGTTCAAAGGTGAGTCATCGAAAAATGATTTTAAAGAGTAGTGGACAAATATCGAATTTCTTGAAGAGATAATAGCGTTGCGCCATTTTCAAACGTAACGATTACTTTTGGACCAGTAGTCGGTATCGCGTCGATACCAAGAGGAAAGTAGGAAACTGGGTCTATTAGACGCCTCCTGTATTTTTTCTTTCCAAGCATAATACGCATGCCCCACTTCGCCGCAAATAAATCACCGACGCGTCGCTTATTCCCTATTATTCGCTGATATCTCACGATCGGGATCGTCGTGCGAAAAAGATCGCGGAGATCGTAGAGATCTCTCGTGTGAACGACGCGATCGTTGCAAGTCCGCTTCTTCGGCATTATACTCCGCGTAGAAAATGTTGAGATACGGTTCTACTCTTGAAACGGAATTTTATATCGAAGAAACTACCCGACCAGAATTCATGAAATTTTAAGGGCATCTTCGGATTAGCGTCTAACAATTTACAAACAAAATTTTGACGCGGTTCGATTTTGTTTGACTGTCGGCTAACGTGGTTGTTCTCGCTGGCAGAGGTGGCCAAGCAAACTACCGCAATTTCTGTTCCAGGGAAATTGTCGAAGCACCGGTAATGCGAGTTCAACGAGGTCCTAAGTTAATTTTCGGCTCGCCGCGCCGCGCCGCGTCGAGGGAGACGAGGGTGCAGGTCGTAGATACGCTTCGCGGTGTAAAAACGCGAACTAAAATCATGGCACTTCGATCCATGCGTTAATTGTCGCGAGCTAAATGATTTTAGCTCTACTCTTCGGTCCAGAAACTGACACCGATCTTTCGGTCGAACGGAAACCTATACCATTGCGGGTAGGTTCCGTATTATGTATTTCAAGCAATTGCTTTTCAAACTATGGTCCAACTGTTCAACTGTATTTGCAATAGCGCTCGCAATTAAACTCATTCGGGGAATTAAAAATGGCAATTCGCTTAAACATCCTCCTTTGAATCATAATTTTTAACGATATTGGTAATTGGTCGAACGAATACGTTGAAAATCACGGATTGTTTTAAAATTCTCGTAGTCTCGGAACAAGAATTAATTCTCCGAGAAGAAAAGCGTCGCGTTTCCTAATGCCTCGAAAAGAGAAGACTCGGTCTTAATTGCAAATGTTGTTGTTCCGCGCGGTTAACAAAGCGGCCCCATTCAATATTGTGTCGCGTGAAAGAAAAGTTTGTTCTCGTTCGGTTGACCCCGGGTGGCTTTTCATCGAAATAAATTAACGAGCGCGTGCACAGCGCATAGAGTGCACGCCGCGCCGTGCATACCTGTGCGCCCTCATTCATCCCTTCCCCTGCGTTGAATATGAAATTTCGACCAATTCCATTTTACGTACAGTGTACAACAATGCCACCGGCCAAGAAAAGGGGTCCCCTTTTACCTGAAGCGTTCACCTGTGTCCCCAGAGCCTCGTCAGGTGCATTCCGCGTGACTCAGCCAACTGCGTTCAACGCTCGGAAGGACCTTTGATCTACCCGGTGCGTATCTTACCTGAAACGGAACCGATATTCCAAATTATAATCGAGCAATCAAGAGTGTAATCGCGTCTCAGGGAAATTATATTTTCCATTACATTCAGAGTATTTTTCGATAGCTTCGTATCGAACGGAACCGAGTCAAATGGATTCAGAAATTTTCCTCTCCTGGAGGATCCTCGGGACCTACGATCGCGCTTAGTTTCAATTCCAGTTTTCTGCTAGCTGTCGTCGGATACGCGATACACAATCCAGGTCTCCGCGGTTTCAATTTGCAGTCTCGGTATCTTGATATTGTTGCGGTCGCGGAAACAAATTGGCAATGTTCGTGCAATCTAATTTCGCTTCCGGTCGACGCGAATTTTGATCGCGATCATGGACTCGGGAAGACGAGCATAAACTTGCAAAGTAGCTGGTCGATTCGAAAATGGAGAAGAGACGTTTCCGAGAAGAAGCTTATCATCGTACACTTTCCAGCCACGAATTTTTACAGATACGACAGTGAAAACTGTCCGCGTCGATTACAAGAAAACGGGGTTACAGAAAAATTGATTTCTTCCTTTAAGAATTTGAGAAGGAGGTGGTAAACAACGTATCAGTGATATTACATTCATTCGACATTCTTTCGAAGAGAGAGAGAGAGAGAGAGAGAGAGAGAGAGAGAGAGAGAGAGAGAGAGAGTACCGAAATGGTTCGAGAGACGTAAAAGCATTGGAGAAAGAGAGCGATCAAAGCGACACGTCGAACGATCCCCGTCGCGGGAGCATTTCCGGGTGAGTCGCAACCACGTTGGCCCCATTGAAAAATCCTGACATGCAATAAGAAACGATCGCTGTGTCCCGAGCAGCCGGCGCGGAGCGTTCGCGTTTTATCTCGTGGGGCCGCGCGCGATAAAAGGAAAACGGATAGCCGGAGAACGAGGACGAGAACCGCGGGGAGGAAGTAGAGAGGAAGTAGATCGTGCACAGAGAATTGGAGAACTGGAGAATTGGAGAACTGGAGAACTGGAGAACTGGAGGACGAGCCTGGATAACCGCTTTTTCCGTGGACGCTTTCAGACTAACCGCACACCATCCCCGAGCAATTATCGAAACCACTGCTGACACGACCCCCTTTGCCGCCATAAGATGGGATCTCCTTTGCGCGTCTGGACGCAGCGTTTTGTTATCCATACTCAATTCGTCGTAGCTCTCTGCTGTGCAGATTACAAATATTTAAGATTTATATTGAAATCCAATTTTCTATTGAAGTCAGCTTACAGAGATGGAGGAAATCAGGTGTACAATTGTGGGACATCCTGTGAAAGATACAAATGCTCATGGACCTAGAAGCGTATCGTAAGTAGTTTCCGTTTGGGGCATAATGTGGTCTACGAACGAACGATCGGCGAGAGATTCGAGACGGCAGATCGGGGCGACTGTATCTCGTATCTGCAGCACGTTCCCCGGTTTGTAGATCCTCCGATCCTCCGATCCTCCTCCGATCTTCTGATATCCGAGGCGTCCCCGTCGTTTCCCCAAGAATCAATTCGTATAAAAGCAGATTACCAAGCTCGATGAAATTCGCGAGTCGCGCAACCGGAAACACGACCAAGCTTCCGTCGAATGCGGCATTCTTACAACTTATTGTAGAATACCTACGAAATGCGATTGTTTCAAATATTTTCATCGCAAACGCGTAATCTCTTAAATTGATTTTCTTGGTCATTGCAGGAAGACATGCTGCTCTTACTAAAAGATTCGTCGAATAATTGCGGATCGCTTGAAAACGTAAAACGTCCCTGAAATTTCCTGGGACTCCTGTTTACCGCCGTTGTCCATCTTTGACCGAGTTTCTTCCCCGTCGCGACGGTGTCTCTACAAGAAGTTTCAGAGGTCCAGGGGATCTCTTGGGCGATTCTTCCGGATAACTGATAACAGGTCGTCGCATCCTTCCGGGGTGCACCGGTGCAATTTCTCACGCAGGATATCCCGGGCGTTTGCTCTCGCATCGCGCGTATAAATCTTGCTTTTCGGTGATTCCGCCGTTTCCATCGCGGAAGGAAAAGTTACGCGAATCTCGTCCGGGGGAATTTCGAATGGCGGTCTCGGGCTCGGAAACTTTTCCAGGAAAGGATCCTTGCGAGGAATGCGGCACGAAAGGGAACCCTCAACCTCTCTGCTTTTGCCTCTTCCTTTTCTCCTTCCTTTTTCTACTTTTGTCCGGAATCCGAAGTATTTTCCTCGACGCTTTTCCGCCCTTTCTTTTACTGTCGGCTGAAACTCCAGGAATCTTCCAGTGGCATAATAATATTCGACAACCAAGGGCCTAGCCGATTGGGATGGCCGAAACTGCCGTCAGATTTTTTATCGTGGGAGAACATTGTAAAAAACAATAAAATCCGAATGTTTGGAATTTTTCATTTTTACGAGCGCAGTTCAAAATGCGCCTCAAAACCCAAAATATGTCAGATTTCTTCAGAATTTCAGGACGCATCGGAGACCAGAAAATGCACGGAAAAGCGTAAAATCTGATTTACCCTGTAACCACTCTCGCTGTAAAGCTAGGCCCAGTATTTAATACGTGCAGCGCGCGTGTTTCTAAAGACGTGTTCCGCAGACACCGACAACGAGCCTAATTCCTCGTAAAAAGCGGGCGATTGTTTCGCCGAGCAGACGGCGCTGCGCGTAATCTGTTATTTTGGGATTCAATTAACGAAACGTCAAGGCCAGCCGCGGCGTCGGCGTCGGCGTCGGCGTCTGCGATAACGTCTGCAAGGGTGTCTGCGACTTTTTATCACGGAGCAAGCCTAGGGGACGACGCGTCGTGTTTTAGAGGTGAAAAAATTGCACGTTCGAGGGCATCGAACCGCTTCGAACATTTTTCGTTTCTATCGGCGCTTCTAGAGGGAATGAATTGTCCCCTGGATCCCAATATCTCTTCAAAAGGAGAAGTTCCCACGGAATCCGCCCAACTTTCTTCGCCGGAAGTTCCTCCACTCATCTACGTGACCCGCCCACCAACCCCAAACTTACTATCCGTTCGACCAAGGAACGCTAGCTATTTATGGTTGGCCAATCATTGTTTCCCCGAAAATCGAACCGATCGATCAACGTATCCTTCGGATTCTTATAAAATGTCTGTAGAGGAAGCAGAAGACGATTAGTCTCGGTCTAAGTGATCGACGACTATAGGAAAGTGCATGGTCTTACTGTTTTCGTACAAGCTCGTCGAATTTTATGCGACCGCAAACGTCGCCGATTGGCGAACGCCGTTGGTCAGAGGGTCTTTACGACTCGTGAAACATCGTAAAGCGGAATCCTCGGACATCCGGTCGCCGCGTGTGGCATTCAAGAAAGTCGACAGGCCTGCAGGATTGTCAACGCGAGGTAGAGTTGTTCGAAGACCTGGCTAAACACCCATGGCGACGCACGTGGAGGTTAAGTCCGTGTTTACGACACGTCAATTGCTGTTCTGTCGAGCGTAGGGCCTAAAACTGCACGTGTTCGCCAAGGAATGTGCGGCTGTAAATTATGTTCTAATAGCCTGACTCTCTACTTGGGAATCCATTTTTGCAATGGTGAGAACCTGGTAGAAAATCATATTGCGGATAAGTAAGCGTATTTATGGCCAGGGTTATACACCGAATAACTTTTGTATCGTTTTTTAAGAGCTGCGGCCTTGAAGTGTAAAAGTTTGGTCTATACCGTTTCTACCATTCGTATGTCTTTATTATAATATTTATGTATCTTCAGTTTCTATTCTGTTTTGTAATTTTTATATTCTCTACCGTGTGCACTGTATTCTGCATTGTAATTATAAAAAAAAAACTTTCGGAACCCTTCGTTATCCGACGCGGCAGTGACGCGACCAAAAAGAGGAGGGAAGAGACGAGGCGAAGCCGTAAAGTGGAGAAAGTGCAGTCCGCGCGCGAATGCGAGCGAATGCAAGCGAATGCACCGCACTGGGAGCCGGGGGAAAGTATTACTCGCGACTCACGCGCCGCGTCGCAAAGTAGGTATTCGTCTCTCGTCCTGTCGACCGACAATGGGGCTTTTAGCGCGACAGCTGAGATCGAATCTCTATGCAAATTTTCCCAGGGTATTTTATATTAGCCTGTTACGCTTCTCTACGTGGAACGTACATACGATTTTCTGCCGGCAATTTTATGGAGCTCTTTGAGGGAGAAATGGTGGTTGCATTTACGCGTCTGTGTTTACCGGATATAGCGCATACCGTTTTCTACAGATTTATCTTTCTTTTCAATTTTCAGACACACCGCTGATCCCTTTTTATTTGCTAAGAACGAAATTTGCCAAGAGAGTGTGATTTTTAAGCAAGCTGGTGGCAAAGTAAACATTCGACGGGAAAGTCAAGCACTCGGAGCTCCAAGTGGAACCCTGTTGGAACAGACTGCGAGTACCTGTTCCCAGACGCGTCTCGTTAATAAGGGCCAGCCGTTGCTCCCTTCTCTTCCCTCACCCTGTTCTTGTTTTAAGCCTCTTACGTATAGTATACCTGTGCGATGGCGGCTTAACGATCCCACCGAGTCGAACTTCCTTCATCCTCGCGACGCAGCACGTGTACGTTTACCGCTGCCCCTCGGCCCCACTCGGCCCTGCGCATCAGGACAGACCCCAACACCCTAACGAATTCCTTCAAGTTGTCGGGTTAACCCTTGCACGGCAGCGATTTTCTAAGACTTCGATCGCGACGACGAAGAAATCAATTTTCTTACGTGTTACGTCATGCCAGACGCAGCAGAGATATTAAAGAATTTCTTTTTTTTTGAATCTCGGAGGACAGAGAAACTGTCGCAACTCGTTTCAGCTAGAAATACTTCAGAAATGTATTAATTCGAATAAAAATCTGCAGTGATCAATTATGCCCTATAAAGTACTCTCATACTTCCGAAGAAACATTGATCTTTCTTCCTGAAAGATCCTCTACTCGACTCGACAGCCGGGAACTAAAAACTTGGATTAAGCTTCATCCCAGCTAGGCCACAAATGACCCAGGCTGCGTCATTCGAGAGTTAACCAAGTTTTTTACTGGCACCGTGGAACGGTAAAGGACGACGTCTAGTTACTCTCCGACGTTGTACCCTGTACTCTCTCCCCCTCTCTTTCTCTCTCCTGCTTCCACCACCGTCCGTAATAAAGATGAAAGCGATAGCAGACGGTGTTCTGGGTTTTACTTAATAATAGAGTGCAACTTAGGTGCACTCGAGCAAATGAGAATCCCTTGTTCCCCGGTAAGAGCGTTTGTTAATTCGCGAATCTCGTCGGTGGCGGTGGCGTACCGCTCTCCAATGAATTCTTATTGTTGCCAACGAATCCCATCGAACGCGAATCGATTCGTGGAAACGCGTTAGCGTGCGCAGCGTTATGGTTTTTGAAATATAATATTTCGAGCGTAAACTTCCGAATTCGCATTTTAATTGCTATTTTTCGCTTTTACGAATAACGGTGTGACGATAACGTACGCGTTTTCGCATTACGCCAGAACGTCTCCAGGAAAAGGTCCTCGAATTTTTTCCTGCTCGAACCCTTTCTCCGGGTCATCTTGCAAAGACTCGTGGGAATTGGAGGGACAGAGCACGAAGATTTCCGACACGGAAGAGTTCTCGGGAAGATCGGATTGCAGTTTCCCCGTGGACGTGCGACGACGATAACGGAGGATCCGAGAGCACTGTCTCCCCACGTGGCGCGCATATGCTCGAGCGTGGATTTCCATGAGAACCGTACCCTGCGCCGCGCAATACGTACGCGATCGACAAAAGACAGAAAAGTTGCCGCGCGCGCAACGTGACGCCTCAGGGACACCGTGAGAATTGCTAACGGGGGTTGCAGGGGGATGGGTGCATCGCGAATAAAAGGATGCTCTCGGTAACTACCTTCCGGGCCATTGTCTTGCGAGCGGCAGACTTCTCGAAAGAAACCGGTGTCCGGCGTCCTGCTGAGACGAACTTTCGTGGAACAGGGTCCACGTGGCGAAAAACCAGGATCACTGTTCTACGTACTCGAAAGAATAGGACAACAAGTGCATTTTCCATGGTCGTTTTGCCAGGAAACGCGTTAAAATTCGGATTCCGACAAACAATTAAAATCAGACGCTATCGATGGGAAACGTCTCGCGTGTGTCGCGTCGGGTGCAACGACAGTTAATAAAGTTGGAACCGATAGAATTGCCGCGCCCATTTTCCATCCCGGGTTTCAAGTTTCCACCGCAACTCGACTCGCTAACATCGAGCGGACCGCCTGGCCGCGATAAGTTTGCAACTCGGGCTGAAAGTTTGCGGCCGTTTCCCGATTCTGTGTTAATAGCCGGGATAACGAGCTCCGTCGAATTCGCCGATCGGTTGCGAACGATCCGCGATCGTCGATCACCGGGGAAACTTGCCTCGCGAAACGTCCGAGTCGATCGCGTTGACAGACCAATTCCTCTGGGAAAAATTCGGTGGTCGCGGGGAAGGAAATTTAATTAAGAAAACCCGGTCGAGGAGAATTCGTCGGCGCGGCGTCGGATACGGTTCGACGGAACGGAAGCTTTTGGCGAACGTTCTCTTCCCTGCGAACGCGAACGGAATGAACCGAGGAAATTCTAAGGGGGTTTCGATGGGGGCCAACGAACGGGGAGGGACCTCGTCTCCCCGGACGAGATCCCGGAGTCGCCGCACGCCCCGCTCGTTTCTTCCGAGCCGGTAAACTTCTGCAGAGATTTCGTATTTACGAGGCAAGTTACATACGCTGCCGCGAACAGCGAATGCGTGGTGCCCGTGGACCCATCAACGGGACACCTGCGAATTTATTGTAATGGCTCGACGCGTGTGCAAAACATTTGCTCGATGTTTCTGAGCAATTTTTCTCCGTTAACTATCTACATTGATATCGGCGAGATTCTACCGCTTAAGCGACAGAACGTTCGTTTACTTTTCATGCCGGTAATTTTTATCAGAACCGCGTTAAAGCGGTCTAACGATGAATCATAGGGAGGTTAAATGCTGCGACGGTACAGTGTTAATTAAATTAGAACTTTCCCAGTCATCGAAGTAAAGGGGTTCAAGCGTTACCGAAGTTTATATTCGACAATTTTACGAAGATTTTTATGCGACCTGGATGCGGGAACTTCCGAGGTCCGATGGAAACGGTTTAGTTACAAGGTTTACGGTACCGTGAAAAATTAACGACAGTTTCCACGGGTATCCGTCCCATAAAGGGTTGCTTCTCTTCTTGGTGCATAGGCCATTAGGTCGAGCACTCGTTAACCTACTTAAAAGATAGCTCGCCATGGATCGTAATCTGCGCAATCCATATTATTCGAATGTTCCAATATTGCTTTCCACAAAACTGTCTAATATAGTAATAATAATAGATGGTTTTGCACGAGGTCTCTCAACAATTTCGGCTTAACTCGCGTTTGATTCCGACATAACTTTCCGCGAAATTTACAAACCGAAGAGATCGAGCGAAGTTCAACGCACGGAGCGGAACCTCCGCGAGATTGCTTCTCGCAGGAATGAAGTTCGACTTCGAAAAGGGGACTCGAAGGAATCCGAATTACAGGTGATACGCGACTCGAGACCCCGGCATTGTCTTCCGGAATTGGAATTCCTTTGAGAGACTCGGATCTCTGACGTGTACCCGTTGCCGGAATCAATCGAGTGCTGCTTGCAAATGCCTCGTAATTAACACGGAATGGAATTACGATGACCTGATCCGCGATCTGCGCGAAGATCGCAGCTTCGTCGATCTTCGCGATTCGAGAGCTCGGAGGAATGCGTATCCAAGATGATTCTTGGTGTGCTGGAACTGTACTTGTTTTCGCTTGAAACAAATTACGCGGAGACTATGAAACGTGGTGTCGAGTCGATCCCGGAATTGGAGGTCGTATCGCGACAAGGTTAACGGCGAATGAGCGTATAGTCAAACTCCGGAGAACGCGTTCGTTTATTTTGCTAGTTGCAAGACTCGGCTTGCCGTCTCCGAGTCAGACTCGGCTGTGCTTAGGGTTGTTAGTGGATTGGTAGTCTAAATATTATAGTTCCGATCTTGTTGTGATTTGCGATCGGCATAGTCTCGGGAAATTGGATATGCTAGGCTGGAGGGTGCGTTTTAAAAGGTGGTACATTCGGTTACGGGCGACTACGGCTATAAAACTGTACACTCGGTACGCTGATGCTAAAACGGTTCCGCATGTGTTCGTCAGCTGCGTGTCCTTAGGGTTTGTAGAATATTTTAAGTTAAGGTAGACTCGCTAGTTTGTTGGCTGTGCCTTTCGTCCTTTATGACGGTCACGAGGTCGTTATGTCGCCAGTAGGTAGGCCAGCTGACCTTCACGATCGCGCGCTAGTCGAAAAACGAATACAGAATCGTAGCTCCACGAAAAAAAATCGCGGTGCCACGTGGTCAGGCTTATTTTGTAGAGCGAATCCTCTGCTTTGACACGCTCGAGTGGTTTTCTTTCGCAAAAATTCTGTAGAAAGATTCCACGGCTTCCAAGGCGTTGTTCCACGGTGCGCGGCGCGTTTAATTGCGTTCGCGGCTACGATAGCGCGGCGTATTACCGGAAATTAATAAATATCCGGCCGGATATTCGTCGCGGGCATCTATGCCGTGAATCTTGCTTGCCGACGGATCTTCAGAACCCAATGCCATCGAAGCGAAACCATCGATCGTGCGTCCAGTTCGATCGGCTCGGAAATAACATTATATTCCTGGACTACAGACACAAATTCCAATCTTTTTAACAATATGTACACGCAAGAGAATTCGCAAGCTTCATTTTCGCCGACTGTAGCTATCGCAAGATTCATCCAACTCTACCTACAGTCCTGTCAATCGGCGGACATACTGGGAGCAGACGTAGAACGCGGTTTCCGTTCAACTCGAAACGAGCTTGGTGTGCCCGAGTTTGATTAAATTCGCTTTGCACGCCGCGCCGGGACTTTTGATTACAGGATTACGCGTCGACTTTCATGAAGTTTGGACACGCGTTAGCCAGTCGCACTACTCCGCGCTAAGTTTCCTCGGCCGTCATCCTTCTCTGTGTCCAAATAGTGAACTCGCTTGTCGATACCTCAACATTTATTAACCGCCCCTCGCGTCGATTTGACACATTTGTCGTTAATAGGCTGCGGATGTAAGCGACAAAATGCGAGAATGTTTGTCTCATTCGCAATTACATCGAAGAATTGCGTTGTTCTTTGTTTCGTACAGCGTGATAAGACGATACTGGAATGGTGACTGACCATTATTCTTGTTAATGATCTTTTTACGAGACTTATCGACGCATTAAACTTATCGATTTGGCAACATATTTTACGCAGTTTGGTTCACGTTTACACGTTCGATCCACGGACGCTCTCTCGTCCGAACCGATTAAACAGATTATTCGTATAATAGTTACGATTCGCGTTGCGTAACCCGTGCGCGCCGGAGAACGCAACTCCTCTCCGCAGGAGTGCGTTGCGGCCCGTTAAACTTTATCGTTTGGCGATTCCGCGAGCAGTTGTCGCCGGTTTATAACTCGCGGGCCTTTATGACTCGATCCGTCACGTTTCGCACGATTCGCGATAAAAAGCTACGTTATAAAAGCGCAGCCAGAAGTCCACGGTGCCGTTTTCTTCACGGTGCCATGCGTCGCGTTACGTTTTGGATCAGCGTGGCCGCGATCCTTGCCGTTTTCTGTTTGTCGATCGAGGATGCGCAAGCGAGACCTGCTGCCGATCCAAGGCATCTGATCTATATTATCACGCATGGACACAGGAACAGGCACGGAGACGTGATCATCATAAATCGACATAGAAGGAAGCATAGGACTCACATAATTTACCTCGCGCCTTGAGAAGGGAGCCGAGAAAAATCGAGGGTATTTAGAACTCTTTTTAAAAAGATTCGCAACGACTGGGATACGGGAATTAGTGAATTGCGGATTTCTAAGCATTTATCGAACGTCTATGTAACTCCCGCAGCTTGCAATTAATTGCAAACTATTTTGATTTCCGTAACGAATAACAAGCGAATCGTATAAAGAAAATTCTTTCAAAAGAATGTTCGACTTAGAATGCGCATCGAACGTTTTCCGTGTGTTTTGTTTATTCTAATTTCTGTCCGAAAAATAGGTGCACTGGCAAGAAAGTGACGGCACGGTGCACGCAGAGAGGGAAAACGATAGATTGCAGTTGCGGCGCGAGCGCGCATACTGCGTGCACAGAGGCAACGTCTTACCTTGACCGAGCGCTTCCGGTATCCCGTTTGTTCGCGCCTGCACGGTGCATCTGATACACTCTGCCGATTCCTTCGATCCTACTTACTATATACCCATATGTATAATACGAAGACACGCGTGCGTACATCAAGATGAATGCTTTTCTTGCGAATTCACCGCAAGGAATCCTTTGGGCGATTTCAAATTTTCGATGCGAAGCTACTTCGATTATTAGACACCGTTTAGACGAATGAACGAACATTGAAATTGTATTCGTACCTGTTCACGAGTAGTTTATAACGTATTTATATAATTCTTTTTAATTAACGTTGTTTTATCTCGCAATATTTTATAAATCAAACTCGATAAAAATTGTCGTCCAATAAAGAGAAATGACTGGTCCACAAATGTTTGTTCGAATAATGGGAGATATAATTTGGAAACAGAGGTTTCACGATGGTACCAGGTCCGAAGCTGTTTAAAGAGCGCAAACACCGAATCGATGTTTAATAACCGAGAGACAAACGGCGTTGCAAGTTAGAAGAGACTGGCGCGCGTTAGAGCAGAGACAGACTGGCGCGGCGCGGCACAGAGGAAATTGAGTGAGCCCGGGAGAATCGGAAACGAGATCGGGATCGTGCTTCTATTTAAGTAAGCCTGGGAAGATCAGCCGGTCCGTCGACGCCAATAAACGATCACGACCCGATCGTGTTCTCGCCGAGTCGATTTATCTCGATTCTGTTCGACATCGTGGCCCCAGCTCGATTCTTCCGACAGCATAGCCGCCAGCCTTTCTTGGCTGCTGGACCGTTTATCTCAACTATTTGCTTGTCCCTAAAGTCTTTAACGAATGAATTCGACGTGCGCAATTTTGCCAACGATGTATCTCGTTGTTGGACTTATGCGTGCATCGCAAGGGGTGGGACAATATATTTTGCGTATTTTGCCATCTATTTGTGCCATTCGTAAAATGCACAATACTCGTTGTTAGATACGTACGAACAGCCAGCACCAGATCGACTGTTTCGGAACGTTGCTTTCACTGTAACGCATTCATTTTGTTAGCCGGTCTCGCTGGGCTTTTCCAAAGTTTCCATGGGAAGGAAACGATGGATGGAGGATTCTAAACGAGACGGAGATAAATGGAAGGTAAATTAAGGATGCGGCGGGTTCTTGCGAATTAAGACACAGGCGCCGATCAATTTCCTGCAATTTGTTACTCGGGATCTTGCGAATTTTCAACCGCGATAGAACACAATGATTTACAAAAACATTTATCACGTTACGCGTTACGGTATTAAAGTGTTTTTAACTACTTGCATAATTTGCACTATCGGACTACTCGCTCAACTACAAAGCTGTCCTAAATAAAAGCGCAATATTTACAGTCTGACTGTACCCACGGCGCTACAATCTTCCATAACGAGAACCAGTATCGCGGCACGCATCATTTCCGTATATAATTAGCATGCAAAACACCGAGTTTTACAAGTCAAGAAACCCGATGCAGCAGAAGGCGAGCTAAAAGCAAAGATAAGCACTGCAAACAAGCAAACACCAGTCGACCGATAATTTTTCTCGCGTGTGCGCGAATAAAAGCGCGATCCATGGGGTTATCCCAGTGAGAAAGAAAAACCGGTTCGACTGGCCGGCGCACGGCGCGAAGCGACGCGACGCGGCGCTCGACAGAGAAAATCCGGATAGAGATTCACGGTTCTCGCAAACAGTAGCCGGGAATCATTATTCGATGGTTTACGAGCAGTTGGCAGGGCTCTCGGAGACGTCGCTCCTTGCTTGCCAAAGGAAATCGGGAATTCTGCGCTCGTCCTTCCCTTCTCATCTCTCTCTCTCTCTCTCTCTCTCTCTCGTTCGAAACCCTTCGGCATCTCGTCGGTTTATATTTCGCGAGGAACAGCGAAAAGAAGCCCGGAGAATAGCGATTCGCGCGCATCTCCGCAGCTTTCTGGATTTTTACCGCCTGACGGAAGGAGAGTGTTTACTAGCGGCACCGGGAGAGTGGCCTCGGCCTCGCCTTCCTCTTTCCCGCGAACGTTTTTCTTCCGCTTTATTCCATCTGGAAGCGAACGTTTCTTCTCGAAGAAAATAGCAAACGAATCGTCGACTCCGTCCCCTATCTTTAGTAGGCTAAATCTTTGCCAAACTCTGCGAAAATGAACCACTCTTAAGTCACTTTCGTTGTCCCGTACACATTATTTCAAAAAATTCTGTACTAGAATTTTCGTCGTCTTGTTCGCGTGAAATCTGTTTTGAGCAGAGTGAGATTATCGCGGATGGGATTTCGTTCGGAAAATCGGTCTCGATTCCCCGATTTATTCATGTTTCTAGGTGAATTCGACTGGACGAGCGATGCCAACGATTCGTTATAGAAAAGTTCGAGGCGGAATTGCAGGGAAGGGAAATATCGACAGGAGGCTTCCGAGGCAATTAGGAGGAACGAGCGAGTCGTTAAGCGAGAGTTATCGTTCGACCTTGGCTCGAAAACCAGCGACGATATCGAAAAACCGCGAAAATATACGGGTACGATACTACGCAAGTTACGTTTATTGCAACAACTTGCATGTTTTAATCCGGCCGCTCGCTAGGGACGACTACAATCAGACGCTGCGTTCTTTCTACGCACGGGTAGAAAATATTTCTGTAACAAGGTTCTCTCGTTCGCCTTAACGAAAATCGGTGTTTTCGGAAATGAGCAAAGATCTTTTGTCGAAGGCGAATTCCAATGAATATCTGAACGAATTCCAATTAATACCTTCAAAATCGACGTTTAAACAATTTCTTCCGATTTCCAACCATCCAGAAGAACTCCGCCGACGAAAGTACAATATTTTCTTCGGTCTCCGAACTGAAACGACCAGCGCGTTAATTTCTGCCGGCCGGACAGCGGGGGATTGTTATTCACTTTTTATCTGGCTGCATCGCGAACACACCACGGTGAATAGAAACACCTAAAACCGGACAACGATATTCGTAACAGTGTCAGGCTTTTTGCAAGGCATTCTTCTTCGTTTTAGTCGACTTTCCGGAGTCCGTGGGACGCACAGATTTCCGACAGAATCTGGTTTCCGTTTTCCGTGTCTGTCGTTACACGTATACGTACGTCTGTATTCGTACTTCTCTATTCTTTCTAACAGCTATCTTTGCCACTGCACGGTACGTTGTTTTCGCGGGTGTCTTTGATTTACGCGACGCTGCATTACGTTCTCGCGAGGTCTCGCGGTTCTAGGATATTCTGTTCCGTTCATGGGACAAACAAATAAATCTTGTACATCTACCAAACTATACCGACTTGACTCGCCGTTACAAGATTTTTCGAGAACGCTTTCCGCACAAGTACAATTACGGACTTTGCAAGAAAGCATTCGTAGGTAATCGCTTTCCCGTTTATAGTCGCGGATCCGTTCTTTACCGTTCAAACGACTTAGCACCGAAAGCTACGAGGAGTAACCGCGGAAGCAAGATCAGCTAATTTCGTTTAACTTGACTCGGTGAAACCAATTTTGTCGCGGGCATTGCGATTAACTCCGCAGCGGAGAGTCGGAGATTAATTTAATTACTCCTGGCTGCGACTGATTTTATCGCGACTAATTCCGCGACGTCGCGGGGATTACATCTCGTTGGTATCGGATCGATTACGCGATCGCAATTCCCACTTTGTGAATTTCGAAACGCAGATACGATTAACATTAGACTACGGTGTTTCCGCATTTATGCTGGAAATTCGTAGATACGTACTAAATCGATAAAAAATATTTTCAAAATATTCGAGTCACCGATATTCTCTAGCGAACCGTGAAAATTTGGTTCGCGTAGGTTATGTCTTCGCTAAGAGGGAGGTCCTGCAAATTGCATTAGTACGACGGTCATTAAAAGTTCCAGGAGCCGGCTGGCCATCGGACAAATGCAGAAAAGAAGAGGTGCAGCAGTGCGCCGCTAAACGATAAAGTACCACGTTGGCCATCGCGCTGCTCCGTGAGAACGAGAAGACGGCGAAATTAGTTAAATCCCAGTGGGCCGAGCCTAATCCGGCGAAAACGTGAACCGGACATGCGAGAGGTTCACCGCGGAAACCGCTTGAACCGTTTGAAACAGGTTTCTCTTTCCGACTGTCGCGCTGTCTCTCTTGTTCGCAGTTAACGAGGGAACAGTGCAACTTTGTGCGACGCGATTTTGACGAAACTTGTGCTACAAATATTTAGGAGAAACTCGAAAACGCGTACAACATTTCGAACCTGTTCTCGATCGTTGTAACGTTAGTCCGTTAATTTTCTGCGTTTACAACAAATACATAAAAATATTCATTAGCTGAAATTTTCTCACCGCGACGTTCCTACGTTTCCAGTGAATGTGCGGTGAGATGATTCCGTCACGTAGGAGCCGTGGTTTCAGGAAAATGATTCATCGCAGTGGAAACTCGCAGAAACGAGCGAAATTAACGAGTGGCGCGCGACGTCGCGCGAAAAAAACTGCGAGGCGAGGTGAGGCAACGCGACGCGAGACAGCGCGAAAGAGTTGTGCGGAAGAATCGTGCCAGTTTCCTTGGTTCGGCCTTTGAAATAACCGCGACCCTGAGCCTTCGTCTCGTGAAAAGGAACACGTTGCGCATTCATCCGAGCCGCCTTTATCTTTCCTGCACCGATTTTTTTCGTATCCCCCGACCCCGATCCCGAGCGGGCCAACGGATGTTTAAAAAACCATCGCCGCGGAAATGTCAGAAGGCGTCTTCCTCGGACCTATTAATTCCCCCCTTTTGGATTTTTCGTCCTGCGTTGGGAACGCCGGAGCCACTTTCCAGGTCCGCGTTGCTTCCTTTTATCTCGCGACCCGGTTTCCGTGCTAAATACAGGCTCGGCAATGCAATTGGGACAAGTCCCGTTCGAAATAGGAGAAAAACCTTGCAGAACGGAACGCCGAATGATGGTGGAACGTCTATCTTTGCAATACACCGCGTCGAACACGGTCAGAATCCCTTTTTAACCGTTTCCTGCGATATGCAGATTCGGTAACGTATTCCATTTGCAAATTAAATTACTGTTCGAAAACACTGTGCAAGGCCATTGTCGTTGCGCACCAAGTAAGAACACCAATGCGAGCTAATTAGCCGGAAGAATGTCGTGCTCGAGCAACGTTTACAACGAGATTCACGCGCGGAGCATCGTTCAGCTTCATAATGTTTCTCGACTGTCTTCCGTGCGAACGTAGTCTCTCTCTCTCGGACGTTGTTTATCCTTTCGGGACGCAACGCGACGCCGCGCCACGGCGAGCATTACGAGACGAGCTGAATGCTCGTGTTTTAAATTACATCGGACGAGTGCCACCGCTTCTGAAACATCGAGCAACTCCGGAAGACGAGAAAACTTCGCCGGAACCGTCTCTCGCTGTCTTTTTCTCCACCTTCGCCGCCTTTGACTCGCATTCTTGTAAAGTAGAAACGACTGCCACTCGAAAAACATCTACCGAACGAAGTCGACGAGTGCTGCTATCCGAGGGCTTGCCAAAGGGCCACCGAAAAGATAGCTGCTCTTTCAGAAACCCCAGGACTGGCAAGTTCTAAACTGAGAGCGAAGAGCTTCTGCCCGAAGCGGGATACTAAATTCCGTCGTAAACCGATATTCATTTCGTAACGAGACAAAATTTTCTGAAGTAGTCTCTACCTTATTGGTGGAAATCCAAAAAGTTGGTCCGATGAATAGTATCCGTGATATCAATTTATAAGTGCGCGGTCTTTTTGCACCGCGAAAAATTTCTGCTCGAGACGGGATACTAAATTCCCTCTCTCGTCAAACGAAATTACCTTTTTAATACGATAAAAATTCGCAAAGTAGTTACCTCAATGGTTCAAATAGAAAAAGATTCAACTCGATCCGATGAAAAGTTTCCGAGATAAAAATTGACGAGCGAGTGACCCGAAGGTCGCGTCTCGGCGTCTCTCAAGAAAACAATGCATACCTCGGTGTGGTATCCAGGTTACGACGAGGGGGTAGATCGACTGCTCGATCTGTCCCGTGTATGCAGCGTAGTATCGCGTGTTGCCTATTCGAGGGGCAGCCAGTGGCACCGACACCTCTTCAAATTCACTTTCACTCTCACACCGTACCGACAAAGCCAGCAAAGCCGCGACCCAGGCCAAAGACGCGACAGCTCTCGCGACGCTGCAAACAGCGCGGCTCGTTAGCAACACCGAAACATCCTCGAGAATTTCCCTAACGGGATTGCTCTAGCACGATTCCCTAGTGCCGGAGACACCGATGGGAAAACGGGAGTGTTGGGATCAACTGAATATTTAAAAGCCCGGCCTCGCATAATCGAATGCGACTCGCTGCAACCTCCGCGGAATTATTTCGACGCCGTTCGACCAGCCAAGAATCGTTTGCATACCGAAACAGACTACGTTTAACGCGTTTACGCGTCCCTCGAAGGGAAAAGCGCGTTCTTAGGATAGCGAAATGGAGATCCGAGGATTTTCGAATGTAGTTCAAACAGATGCAACGGGTTCTTTTTAATGGGATGCGCGTTCCGAGTTCCTCGAGATTTCAAGATTCTCGCTTTATCGAATATTTCAGGTGGTTCTTTTATAAATTTTTTAAAATTCGTAAAAACAGTGAAAAACGTTCTATTCTCGATAAATCCAACGATTGCGGAGGCGCGATTAGTCGCAGAGGGTGTGCGAATTCCACGGGGACTCGGTCGTAGGCGGATCGAGAGAATCGGGGAGCAAGCATAATCAAAATCGCTTTGTTGGCCGCGGCCAGGGCGATGAGCTGGGTCGCGGACCCGGAGATAGTTGCAGAATGCGCGGACATTGATCAGAGTGGTTCGGAGACCGGTGGCAGAGGATTCGGCGATTCGCTTGACGTCAATTTCATTTGTTCCGGCGGTGGTCTCGCCTCTAACGTTATTTGCACGATTCAGAGCCCAGGGAATCGGCAGGGAAGCGAGAAAAGTCGCGACAAGTGAAACGCCGGAGCATGAAAGCATGATTTCCAACCCGCTCCCCGTAGCCCCGGTGCGTCGCACGCTGGAAAACCGGCGACAAGCTTCGAACACGGTTCATCGAACCCTCGCCTCGGTATAATAATGGAGCCATTCACGAACGAGCTATGGTTCGGTTGAGCAGAATTTCCATGGGGTTCGTCGATATTTCTTAAAGTCGAGAGGCTCGTTTTGCCTCTCGAAAAATTTGCAAGCGAATTTTCTTTTTATTTCTGCGGGAAAATATTGATCATCTTTTTTCAGAAGCTAGGCTGCTTCGCTTGGTTTTTAAGAGATACTGTTTTTCTGCTCGATTCCAAACGGAGCACGATGTAAACGAAATAAAAGTGCGGACGATTTAGGAGTCGAAACATGCTATGTGGACTCCATAACCGTATCGCAAGCTCTCCCAGCCGAAACACGTCGTTTAATGATTCACTGATCCGCGGTGGAACCGACCGACCGACCAACGTGCAACGATCGTACGAATACTGTTTTCGCGATGGATTTCGGTAAATTTACATCTGATGGAAATTGTGTCACGCTTTCGGAAACTGTCCCGCGACGGATAAACGTAGGTTACCACACGTGTATCAGAACTTTCCACGATTGTGAAAGCATGTAAGACTTAAAAACGTCGCGCTCGACAGAGCTAAATTAAAAACAGTAGAATTATAATAATCCGTTCAGTGCCGTTCACTCTGAACTTATCGACAACCCGAAAAATTTCTCGTTTAACGCAAATCCACTTTAAAAGTCACAGCACAGAAATTCTATGACGATTATGCGAGGCAGGCTCGTGAATCGATTGTACCTGAATATCTCGAATGAAACAGGACGAGAACAGGTTGTTCCGAGGTAAAACAATTTGCAACTCGATGCCGGAAACAAGCAGCGAGCAATCGCGTAAGAGAGCACGCACGTAGAAGCACGCACGCACACGGTGGGTAAATCGCGATCGAGGATCGAGAGAATGACAGAGAGACAGAGAGACAGAAAGAGAAAGATGGAAAAAGAGAGACAGACTCGCGAACGTCCGAGTCGCGCGAGAGTTCCTGCGGAACTGGCCGGCTCTTACGATCCTCGAAAATCACCAGCGTATCCCCCACCGCACCGCTGGGGTGCGCGGCGCTCACGTGACCGAATGCAACCCTGCTGCAACGCGATGCACCCAGATGCACCGGTCCCTAATCTACGCGTTCAAACACACTTTAATTTTACTTCCGAACCGCAAGTCGTATCGACATGGAATTTTTACCGAATATTGTTAAAACCTATCAGCTTTCTACCTGAATACGAAAGATATCATTCATATTGATGTGAACCGTTGAACGTTAATCGATTCGATTACTACTTTATTTCCATTTGATGAATTTTTTGATGTCCTGAAGGTTTTCGGAGACTTGGAAACGAAAACCACTGGAGATTGTGAATTTTTCAGATACGAACATTTTCAGGGATTTCCGCTGCAAGTGACTTTTTGGGCAAAACGTCGCCAACAGTCTCCGATTCGACAAGCACAGTGCGCCAGTCGAGGCACCGAATGAACGATCGCCCAAAAACCGCAGGGGCCGCGTGCGTATTACTGAAAAATATTGCAGATCCGTGAGATATGGGGTTGAACGGACACGAACCTCAACATCGATTGCCCCTTCTCCCCGCCCTCGCCACCGTCCCATCCCTTCCCGAAAACCTATCAAACTTGCGAGAAATTGCTTTTTCGCGATTTTATATGCCCCTTTCGAACGAAAGCTATTGCTATTCGAGAAGTTAGTTGCAGAGTTGTACCGACTCACGAATTAGCGTGGGACCTTTTATATCCTGCATCTTTGGAAGTTACGGTTGTCGAATATTGCGGTGGACTCACCTGCAGCAGAAATCAGAGAAATAATTTGTTAGATTGCGCGTATGAAATTGAACCGGAAACGCGTATATAGGAGAAAATGTAATTTTGCGAACAGTTAATAATCGTTCTGAACGCGTTTAGCAATTAACCTTGCAGTCCCGGCAGGTCTGACGGCGTCGTAACGGATGCTCGGCTTTCTCCGATGATTCCTCGGGCTTCTGAGAGCTTCTCTGCCATCTTTTGGTAGCTTGACGGTGCTTGCAAAAGAGATTTGCGAGCTGAGCGGCTGATACGTGTCCGATGCACGGCCGCGGATGCAGCCGCAGCAGTTCGACATTGCACTCTCTTCGGGACACTTATCCGTTTTACGCTCCTCCAAGAATTCTACGTGTCTTTTAAACTCGCGTCTTGTCTGGCTTCTCTTTTATTTCTTCTTTCTTTATCCTTGCTATCGTTCGTTCCGCTGCGCTACGCGTCTGTCGGGACCGGATTTGCGCGCGTTGTGTCCCCAGGAATTCCACCGCACGATTCTTTCGACTCTTTTCTACGTTTTCCCAATCCTCGGCGTGTATCCTCCTTTAATGAATCGGTGATTGGATAACTGTGCATCGCGACGCGCAGCTGGTGCGGTAAAAACGTCAACGACCCGCAGATTCCGAATCCTTTCTATTTTGCGGGTTTTATGCATTCATGACGAAAACGGTATACGCTTAAAAGGTATCGGGATTAGAATATAAAATCGAAACTGGCAAAATTCGTCCACCAAATAAAAATGCGATGATCGATCGAAGGGAGACTGAATTTTTCAGGATTCTCTAGGAACTGCTCGACTCGAAAAACTACGGCGAGCCGTCGTGTCACCGTCACGCGCGCGATGCATAATTGAATCAGCTCGGCACGCGTTGCTTGAATATTAAGAATCGTCGAACAATTATCGAAGGCTGTGCTCAGAGGAGAGGGAATAAGACGAAGAAGAATAAAAGTTGTACATAGCGCGTCCGAGAGGGACGATGTTCTACGTATATACATACACGGTGTACGTGCTTGAAATGCGCGACGAGTGTCGGCCACGCAACCTAACCGGTCCTCCTCAAGCAACATTGTTCGTTGCCGTTGTCCGATCGTGTACAGCGGAGAGACCTCGTGCCTCCGCGAATTTCGATCGTGGCTGGAATCGCGGCCGAATCGTTGGAACGCGAATATCGATCTCTGTTTCCCCGACGAACGGGAACCATTAACGTCTATCGATCGTCTCTTGCATAGCTGGACCTTTCCCAACACTATTACTGGATTACGACTGTTATTATTAACACATTACCGACCCGTGATTATTGGATAATTTTGAAACGTCTATGGTTCATGGCTAATAAACCCCTTTCGATGGAACTTTCAACGGTGACAACAATTTTCATTGCGAATAACGTCATCTAATACTTTCATTTAAGATTGTAATGAAAAGAAAATTTCTATGCTTTCTTTTGGTACGGCGCAATTATTAAAAATCCTATTTATAGAACGGACTTTACGCGGTTGGAAACGCTAAAAGAATTGCAGATCGCGAATCCGCGATTCTCAAATTATTCAAACTAATTTTTAGTGTTAACGTTACAGTTAACGTCTCCACGGTTTCGTATCTCACCTATTAATTTTTCTCGTAAATGCATAAAACCCGCGGTATACTATTATGAAAGGAAACCGAATTCGATGTTGCTCCAGTTCGTTGGAAGTCGAGGTTTTGTTTCGCATAAAGATCCTATGTATTTGCTGATCTCGTCCTCACTGTTGCAGCTTCTGTCGTAGATCCAGCACGAACGCGTCGCAAACGTGCATTCTAAACGCTTATAGAACCGGACAACGAGCGTCCTACGGATCACCGAATTTGCGGAAACGCTAAATTTTCTGGGCGATCACCACCGCGTAAAATCAGGTCTGTTTTCCGCGAAACGAATTCCGATTAGAGAGCGCACGCATTGGCGGGTCATCGAGTTCTTTCGCGCCGGCTGTTTGGAACGGTACTAACCGGCCAGGACTTCGCGCTCGGAATCAACCAGCCGGCGAATAAATGGGAAGAGAAGAGAGAGAGAGAGAGAGAACTGAACAGAAGTGGAGAGACACACACGTATCCGCGAATCCGTCTGCCGAAGACGTTTCGAGACTTACAGTCCGGAGACAAGTTTCAATGGACGTGGACACCCTTTTAAAACTAATAACTAGACTGCTGATCTTTGCGCGTTTACAACAAAATTCAATATTATTGGAAAATTTAATAAATTGAAAACGTCGATCGACATACGATTATCCTCTATTCAAACGATTAAGGAAAGAAATTACATTGAATTTATTTTCCATAAACATCCGTAGTCTACTAATAACGTTCTTCAAATCGAACGACTTGAGATTTCTTCAGAAATTGCCAACCCTCGGAATTTCGAAGAAAAAAACGAAAGTCGCGATTTTTAACTTCTTTATCTGTGCATATTATACAAGTTTCTACATCGATCGTCGAAGAACGAACTTTTCCCGCCCATTTCAACGCAATTCGCAACGGACAAGATCAATGGGCGCTCCTATCGGCGCGGCGTTTCTTTCCTCGAAAAGCAACAGGAACGTTCGTAGCTCGCTCCTAAACGAGATAATTTCGCGGGATGGTCGACGCTTCTTCAACCGAAGCGTTTCCCAGAAGGCTGCGAGAGCAAGTTGTTTGCGCATTAGGCAGAACCTCCGGTAGGAAAAAGAGCGTTCTCGATCTCGAAGAAGCGAGTCCGGTTCTTCTTGACGTCTTAGGCACACGGGCACAAAACGAGGATCAAACACGAATGCCAACAGTCGAAAAATTCCGCGGCCGAGCACTCAAATTACAGGTGAGCGCTGCCTGCCGCAACTCTCTTCGTTTCCGGTTCGAGAACATGATGCACAGAGTCTCGCTAACGATGTTTACAATTACGAGGTTCTGCTCATCGCAGGACTCGGGATCTTTCTTAAGGTGGGATCTCCTTTGCGCGTCTGGACGCAACGTTTTGTTATTTCAGCGCCTTTTATAAATACAACACAATCGAATTTCAAAGGACTTTACGATATCTTAAAAATTGTTAATTTTACAGAGATGTAATAAAACGTGTCAACCTTTTTGCGTTAAATTGTAAGATTAGAACTGACAAACCTACAGTCGAGTCTACAACCAAGACAGACCTGGACTGTCTCGGAAGCAGTGCAAACGCAAACGCGTGCGTCGAACGTATATCGTAAATCGCAAGCGAAATACAAGGAAAGACATACCAAATCACACGATAGGAACTCAACACTCGTGCGTCATCCAGAGGCACGGCAGAGAGCTGCGACGAATGGAGTATGGACAACAAAACGCTGCGTCTTGACGCGCAAAGGAAGAAATTCAGAAAAATCTGTGCATTAACGTAAATCGATGGAACAGCCTGCGTACATCCAACATAAATGAAAATTCTAACAAATTCGATCGAATTTCATGTTTCAGCATTTTTAATAACCGCATCAACGATTGAGGTATCGGGCGAGTGCACTTGCGAATTGTGATCTATTCGAGGGTCATCGTACGCGAAAGCTCGAGGAACGCGGAGAAGGTATTCGCGTGTGCGGTTATGACAGACTGCTACGCCAATGCCCGGGACACATGCGGATCGCATCCGAGTGCATACGAGTGCAAGAACGTTCATCAGCACACTCGACGAGTGCGTTTCTGTGCACTCCAGACGCGGCGCGGCGCGGCCGGATCAACAACCGGACGAACCGGAGCTTCTTTTGCCTCTCCGAGGACTGTGTACGCTTTACGTGCGACGTCTTTGGAAATGTGCAGGGAACACGAATTAACTCTGGTAGAACTTCGCTTAATTGCGTAAACATCCGCAGATTAATCCCTTCGTTTGATTTCTGCCTCTGTACGCTTTGCATCTCGGATTTCGTTTCTATATTCTTCCAAACTAGTCCCTATCGTTTTAAGCGTTTCATCGCATTTAAAGAATTTAATTTCATGAAAAATAAAAATGTTCTGCATCAGTCTTCCATCCTTCGACGATTCGAATGGGTTGCGTACGATGACCCAGACGCGATGTTCGATCGATGGACACGATCGATGGATCAAAGGCCGTTAAAATTAGTTTTCGGGGCGTCGGAGCGGCTTGGCGGCAACGAGGCTGCCCGCGGGCTTCTCGACGTGATTTTCGAGAGCGACGCAGAAGGAACATGGTGAAATCAGGTCCCAAAATTACCATCGTGTCGTTATCCGCTTTGCGGTGTATAACGAAGCTCTCTCAACGCTTAATAAACCTCCCGAAATCCGATTAATAGATAAATGTGGATGGACTGTTCTAATGTAATAAAATCGGTTCCAGTCTCGTACTTTCGATCACGATCCGATCGAATTTATCGACGAGTTCTATTTAAAGCTGTCGGTCCGAGAAAGGATGAAATTGATCGAAGATGAGTCAAGACCGGAATTAGGTATCGACGAAGGAAGCCAGAGCAGAAAAGCGAGCAGCCGAGCGCTCGAACAAATACGGTCTCGTGTCCGTATATTCAATGAGCGCCGTTCAAAATGGCAACGATCTCGTAACTCACAGCCTCGGCTGGCAATATCGAACGTCTACGATCTACAGGGATGCAGCGACAGCGCGGCTTTCGTATTTCATGCGAAACAGGTGGATATTGCCGTCGATGTATCATCGCGACCGCGCCGCGGTTCAACCCATTTTCGATTGGCTTTCTATCTGTTCTCATCGACGCGCGACGCGACGCCGCGTTCCTTTTGTTTGAAACCGATGCGCCAGTGAATTATGCACTTTTCTGCAAATTACGGTTCTTTCCCTGTGCCAGTTGGTCACCGTGCAGAGTCAGCGAAATAATATCTTTAACATCTTTGTCGCAACACCAAATCTAAGGGTTTGATTTGGTATGGATGTTAAACGCACAGATGCTCGCCAGAATCTCGCGGTCTCACGCTCTTCGTCGATCCGGATATGGTTTTTAGGCTTCGAGTCGTCGCGAATGAAAGTCCGCTTGTTACTGAACGAAAGTAATGGGATCCCTCGTTACAGAACGAAAGATACTCTCCGATGCGGTCGCTGTTCCGTTGACAACGACGTTCTGAATATTTTAACATAATCTCGACTCTACAAGATACTGCGATTTTATGCAGGAACGGTTCGCCGGATATTACCACCTCGATTTACGTCGTTATTATTATTCGCAGGGAGAAACGTTTGAATGGAGTTTAAAAATCAATAAAAGAAGGACGAAGGCGAAGATTCGTGGCGACACGGTGCGGCTTCGCCGAAAAATGCGTCTTCTCTCCCGACCGAGGGAGAAAGAGGAGCTTACTGGAAGAAAGGATAAGGCAAAATCGGTTTGCCGTAAGCGGCAGAGTCGCCAGATCAGGGGAATTGACGCGAATCGAGGGGAAGAAAGTTACCCTCTCTCTGCCGGTAGCGGATTGATCACGCGACGTTGCGACACATGCACGACAGAGGCGGAACGCGTCACGTGACGCGAGTAGCGTCGTGGAAGGAGAACGGTAGAGTGGAGAGACGAAGTCTTAATGTAAGCTGCGGTGAAGAGAAGACCTCTCCGCGGTTGTAAGTTGTAATACGGCTTCCGATAGGGTCGGACTTCCTGCAACAAGCCGTTTCTTCTTTCGCGGCTCGTTTTTTCCCGTCCCCGGTTCTTCCGAGGTCCGTGCAATTTAACTGCACGGAAAACTACCTATACCAGCACCAAGCGAGAGAAAGAGAGACGGTTCAAAGTACCAGACGAAAGCTGTAACCCGCGAAAACGAGACGGCTTTTTCCCTCTTCCCTTACTCTCTTGACTCCCGAGCGAACGTGACTCGCCAGTCAGCTTGTAACTCCTTAGCTAAACGGTTTCCCAATTTTCCTAGGGGCTTCGAAATATGTACTCCGAATGTTCCTAGCCACGGTGTTTGCCCCGGTTAATAATTTAAGAGCACTTGGAGCACTATGGTCGTGACGCCGTACCGGCAACTTTATTCGCTTGAAACGCGAAAGAACTGCACGTGAGTTTGCATTTTTCAGATTTTCTCTGGATATTTTTGCAGTCCAAATCATTTTCAGTTGGGTATTTCGTGATAGTTGGAACTTTGTTCGGTCCAAACGAGAATGGTCCATACGTGGATTTGCATTTTTTAGATTCGGGCTGGAAATTCTTGCAGTCGAAATCATTTTTATTTAGCTGTATGTTCCGGTTAATAATACAGATACAGCTACGAGACTATGGTTGCGACGTTTGGAGTTTTGTTCGCTCGAGACACGAAGAGTCTGCACGTGCGTTTGCATTTTTTAAATCTTGCTGGAAATTCTTGCAGTCTAAATGATTTTTTAGCACTTTCCTAAGTTGGAGATATTTTTACAGGAGATTAATCTCGTCGAAAATTTCCAACCAATAGAGTTTTAGTTAAATCCTATTCCTTTCGACCGTTTCATTTTGATTTTGCTCGAAATCAAATTTGATCCGCATTTATAAGCTCTTACCGAAACATGCGATACCAACAGAGAAATTCAGTGATCGAAGAAAGCGTGTCCTCGTCTGTGGAAAATAAGGAATTTCAATTCCGATTGTGCCCGAATCGATAATCGAATTCCACGAATTTTCTTTACGAGAAGCAGTTCCGCTGTCTTGCATTTTCTTTTCGTTCATTTATAGATGCTAATTTAGGTACAACTGATTTACCGAAAATACAATTAATATCTGTACAATTTTTCTGTCGAACGATAAATAGAAAAACGAAGCCGTTTTCCAACGTGTACAGTATTCTCCTTTGACTGCGCTGTAAATGTTTCCGTTTCCGTATGAAAGTCCTGAAATATCGTCACACAGAGCAAACATCCGATCGGATGGTGGAAAGTTGGCAATCTTGTTCTCGGTTGATCTAGGAAAAATCATCGGCGGCGCGGCGGCCCGATTCGGCCCGGTGGCGCGGCGATAACGTTCGTCGATTTTTTCGCGACTTGTTGGCCAGGGATCGCGGATTTCCTGGGATTCAAAGGATCGCGGATTGAAACCATTCCAAGACCGTGCCGCACGCCGCGCCGGAGATGGGAGTTAAACCGCACAGTCGGATACCATAAGCCATATTGGTTTAGGTTAGATTGAATCCGAGGTCTGCGGAGAACGGTGGACTTCCCAGCAGCGATGGTAAATGAAAATTGAAATAGAGTTACGGATCATAAATATTGTGACCCCCTTTTCCCCAGCAGAATCGATCGATCGCCGTTCTCGAGCAAAGCGGCGCTCGATCTGTCCTGGATCGTTGCTGAACATCCTCCGAACTCGTGAAATCCTCTAGTATCGTCATTTCTTCCGTTGTATAATTCTTTGAAAATGTGTCTCTGCGTAATCTCGGGATCAAATATACGTAATATACATCTGTGATTCGGAACCGCGTAAAACGTCTCCGTGAATTTTGCGCATCGACATAAGGTCAGACTACGAGCGGAGGCAAGAAAGCTCGATTGCCCAGGATCCTGAAGAAGAAGCCAGGACGTCTTGGGTAAAGGTTACAATTTCATTTTGTGTTATGGTCGCCCGGCGAATTTTCCCGAGTGGCCGCCTTCTCTCGGCGAAACGTACATTACGCTCGTTCGCTTTCTCCACTGCGTTGCTACCGTTGCCTGCATTCATTCTACTTACGCTTGTGCGCGCATATCTTTGCAGTTGTGCAGTTCGCAGCGCTGCTGCGTTGCGTTCACCTTCGCTGCGAGAGGGAAACGGAGTTCGTTGTAGTACGCGTTATAGCACGCGACGAGTTCTCTCGGCTCTAGAGCATCAACGAGATTCTGGGATAAGTGGAGATAAGAGCGTCGAGGGCTCTAGACGCGTGGTTTGCATCGGTGCACTTCGTTGCATTCGCTGCAGCCCAATCGGCTGGTAGACGATTCTCTCTCTAATATTTTCGCAACGAAAAATCGTACAGCGATTTTGTAAGAGGTGGTTGCAGAATGGATACTTCGAACTTGAATTCGCAAGTTCTCGTGACCTCTTCGTTAACTATGAAACTTGTTGAAACGCTGGGTCGATAGAAGCGCAGACGTACTTTTCAATCGAGAGAAAAATTTCAAACAAATGGAAAACGATTAGAGAGACCAGCCGAATGCAAGGATGGAGCCAGAAGAGGGCAGTTGCATTCCGTAAAGCTGGTAGGAATAGGAACCAGTCGTGAACGTGCAACGGGACTTGCTGCACTCCGGGGAATTAATTCGCGAACGTGCAACGTGCATTTCGTATTCGCAACCCGCGGTCGATACGGCTTCCTAGAAAAAGCACAGCCATCGAATTTAATTATCGGCTCTGTTTCTTCCGTCCTCGACGGCGAAAGAAGCGACGAGTCCTGAGTCACGATTCTTCCGGTCTAGGCGCGATCAGGTTCTTCGGAGAATGAACCGTTCGCTGTAGATTAGACACGTTCCGAAAACGACATTATTTTGTCGAATCTGTTTCCAATATACACCGAAATTATGTGTACGCAAATTATCATCCAATACGATCCACATAAAAATTTCGCGCGTTAGCATGAATCGCTATAGCAACACACGAGTTCGGAGACCGAGCTCGACAAGAAAGCGTACAAACGGGCCCCGCCAACATTCGACGAAGAGAGAAAGAGAGAGAGAGAGACAAAAATGACGAGAAGTGGAATGCGGCGCGGTCACAACATCAAAGTGAAACGAGATGGCGAGCCGTCTGGCCGCAAATGAGCAAGCGAGCCAACAAACGCGTTCAATTCGAGATACGAAAGTTATGGCAGGGAGATGAAGCACCGAGAACGAACTTGAAAATTAACCCAACGCAAAGTGGTCATCGTTCGATAATTTCTCATTCTCGACCGGTCGTATAACCGAGATTCCGTCGCGCTTCACCGAATAAAATTGATCACGATTAGATTGCGAATTTGTTACGATCAAAATAGTCCGTATACGTAATACTATCAAGAAAGAGTATGCTTGCAATGAAACGCATTGTACGCGACGAATCAGCAGCTAATAAATAATTTCGCGAGTGTTTAGCCTCGAGTCCAAGGGCTCCCAGAGAGCAACATCGAATTCGAATCCCCGCGACACGAGTTCTAAATACTTAAACAACCCTGCAACAAGATTTTCGTCTGCGTACACCGGTTTCCCGCAGTGCATCGTGCATCCTGATCACGATGCAACGCGTGACATTGTTCCCGATTCGCTGCAAGCCACGCTAAATCTATATTGTTTCTTCGTATCGGACGCATTATCGCATTCCGTGTAGAATTCCTATAGCGTTGCGCGCCGTTCTAATTCGAATCGCAACGCTTGCCGAAGAAAAACGATCGCGATATGCTTTATCGATGCGGGGGTGACTATCATGCTGAAAGAATGCGACAGACGTTCGTCACGGTCCAGTTAACGCTAATTAAAATGAGTTTACCGGGGGCCTGGCGATCTTCGATTCTCTCGGATTGGGTATTGCAATCGTAATGCCGGTCAAAATTCATATTTTTACCGTTTCAACAATTTGAAAATAATTTTAACGACATTGGTATCCTTTGTATATCGTTTGGTCAAACTTTCTATTGTTTCGGACGAGATTAGAACACAAGTTGACCTAATCCACTGTTCCTGTTTCACGAGGGACGAAACAAACTCTCCGACACGAGTGCGACCGATTGCTCGCAGGCTGACCCAGTGTTCCACTCTATCATCACCTTTCTATCTGCTGTTGTTCCTCGAACAAACCCAAGTCGACCCACTTGCTCCGGTGAAAAGCGATTACGGTCGAAAAATCTCAAGAGTTTCCCACGAGTTAGTCGACGATTTGTCCGAACAGGAGAAAGAACGCGGACCAACGTCCTTTCTGCCTCGGTGGGAGTCGTTTCATGCCAAATGATCGCAACACATAAATCGAAACACGATTTTGGATGCGTCGACAGTCTCGATTTGTATTGGATTCTGAGTCGACGCGACAAGGCGGGTGGTTAAAAATCATAAGGAATAAACGGGTTCTCTCGAAGAAAGATGGACCGCTGAAAGAGCATCGACGAGGTTGATGGTTCGGTAGAAACGCGAGGAGCAAACGCAACATTCCAAGGAGAAGAGAGCGGACACTCACCTCTGGTTGCGGTTTCAGCTTCTTCGCGTTCTCCACTCTTCGTTTATCTCCTCCCGCCAGTTTCTGCTGCGTGTGCGCGTAATCGGAGACTTTGCCCTGCGACAAATTGTTCTCCGATTAGATTTGCCATCGCTCATCGACGTTTTCTCAATCTATAATGTTCGCTAATAACAGGGTTGGACACCATCTTTACGGTGCCAACACGATTTAAGAATACTTCGCTCGATGTACCTACAGTCGATTCGTATTCGGACGCAATCATATTTCTGTGGCTTTTCATAATTTTACGATGTTCCGGTTGTCGTGGGACACCCGGTATAGATTTGAGAGCCAACTAATCCCACGGCAGGTCGCGGAGCCTGCCAGTCGTAAAAGTCACCGAAAACGCGTCGCACAATGGCGTAGAATAGGCTCCGAGCAAAAAGACGGCTTTGCTTCTTTATTTAATCGACGGTTGAACGATCGTTTCCCCAACGAGCTCGAGCGTTCCCGGCCGAGTGCTAACGACACGACAAGAATTCGAGAGGCCGCCGGCCGCCCACCATTCAAATGCCTCCTACCTGCCCGTGCAGTTCGCTTCGAGGTTATGAGTCACGAGGCCGTGTTGTCGCGCGCTTTACCAAATATCCCGGGACATTTTGTCACGCGTTTCTTCTACCCTTGATCGCGGCGCGGCGGCCTCAGAGTTCCTTCGTTCGTGAAAGAGGAATTAGCTTTTCCGATTCGTCGATGTTCTTCGACTTTTCGTAAATCAAAAATCGTAAGGATTCTTAAACCGTTGCTTCCTGGTTAAAACGAGTCCAAACGCCACGCAATTCCGATCGCTCGTTTGTAAAACCATAAAAGTACGCAAATTAAAACGACGCACTAATACTAAAACAAAGTTACACCAAACAAAGAATAATGTAAATTCATTCTTTATTAATTATGCGATCGAAGGATCCTACAAAGAAAAAGCTCACCGTAACCGAAGATCGCTGTAGGCCGTAGGCCGAAGCGAGCCGTAATGGACGTCCAGAAACGGTACACGCGACTCACTGGATTTTACTTCACTGCACCTCGCGCGGAACACACGAGCACACAGCAAAACACCCACGAACACAAACCAACCAACCCGAAGAGAACCCGCTTCTCTCCTGAGAGAGCGTTTCGCTCTTACAGGAACGATTCCTTTTTCTCTCTATCTCTCTCTCTCTCTCGTCCACGGCCTCGTCCAGACGTCCGTCGATCGCGTCACCGCAAAACCCAAGAATTCGCGAGTTCCCTTTCCCAGCAGCAATCCCAAACTCCCAGCTGTACGCACAGACATCAACCGACCATATCAACGTTGGCTACACTCTCTGGAATCCATTGATACCGAAGATCGAGCACAAAATCGACGAGATCGCTGGAATAAATTTTCCCACGGTTTCCCACGGATGCGTTAGCACCATCGGAATCACCGGAGTTGAACGGATAGCGCCTCCATTTCGTTTCGCAAAGGGAAAGATCGGTGTCAACCTCAGAAATCGTTCTCGGAGTACTCGACCAGTTTCGAGAGATTCTCACAGGTCCGAACGGGGTTTGAGGTATCCGATCGAGGAAGTTCGGGTAATTGAAACGAGGTTCGGGAGATGGATCTAGCATGCCAGCGTCGGTCGAGGGACGCCGATCTTCTCGATCGGAGTCGGAATTGCGACACGATCCTCGAGATCTCCACGTACGCGGTCGAACGAGACGGTCCCATCGTGTCTCTGGGACCGGTCTGCGGTTGCCGAGGTCATTTTCGAGGATCACCGCAGACTACCGATCTATCAAACTTGCTCTTACGTCTTCTAGGAACCGATAACGATTTTTGACGTAGCTCCTCGAGGATTCTTGATGTTTCTCGATGGTTACGCGTACGGGAGTTGTTTTACATTGAATTGCCGAGGCTGTTGTAAGAGCGACGAATGATCCGAAGGATTTCGATGTTCCGTAGCGATCGATTATCCGTGGAAGAACGTTGAAGAGGAACAAGAGCGGCGATGAATCGCGCACGACCGCCGTGAAAGCGACACGACACTGGATGAGAACGGGCAACAGGTTCGTCGGGTTGCCCTGAGGAACGTGACCACAGTGAGAACAGGAGGGGAGAGAGGATAGGTAGGTATACTCGCCAGGTAAGCCAGTGCCGCCATTGCTGCTCCTGACGCAGCATCCACCGATTTGCAGTGGCGTAAACGCCAGCGCCACGATCCGGCCCGATCTTGGCCGACCGTGTCCAAACTCCCCGCTATCAGACGATTTCAGTCGCGTCGCGATTGCATTAGATTACACAAAATCGAGTAGTTGAAAATGAAACTACAATCCCTCGATAACGTTTTCCTTCTAGAATCTGAGAATAATTTGTGTCATGGTCATAGTCCACGGTCAAATTACAAATACGTTTTGTCAGCAAATTTACATTGTCTACGTTCCACAATAATTCAAGGAATAGCGTTCGTTTGCGCGTACTATTTATAATATCTCGATCGGACAAATTGTCCCATACGTCGAGGCATTACCGTAGCATGTTTTCCGAGCGAAGAAATCCTCGTCCGTGACAAAAGTTAAAAATAAAATCGCCCACAGAAAACGAACCCGGTGCGAGCGTGCGAGCATGCGACCGGTTCGCTTTGCGGCCGCGTTTACGCCGAAACGGAGTTATTAACCATTGAACCGTATCAAAGGGAAACACAGAAAGAGCATTGTGCGGATACTTTCATTTCCCGTTAAGCGCCCCTCGCGTACCTTTTGTGCTCGGATAATGCCCAAGGCGAGGATCCTCGAGAGTATCCACAAAACGACCGAATAAAAGCGTTAATGGCCGCGTCAGCTGGAGTTCGCGAATACCCGCGGACGATAGGCGATTCTTCCTCCTCCTCCTCCTCCTCGATACAGCTTTTTCGTACACGTTCTCTCATTGCGAAACAGTCGAAAAAATTCTGCGTGCAACATCAGCTCGTTCACTGATCTACGCCACTGCCGGACCAATGCGATGGATCTTCCGCCGTTCAAGAACAATGCAGGCTACCTGTAGTACAGGGACGATTCAAACTAAGGACTCATTGAGCTGCGCCACACCTGCTTCTATTTACCTGGATGTCTGCTCTGCTTGGTCGCTTCGGAAATCCTTGTTGTACGCTCTACGGTGTTGCGTAAACGTTGAGAAAATAAAAGCGCCCTGCTTTATCGATTTCCTTGGCCAGGGTAGCTAACCCAATTTTGCTGAAATGAAAATACGTCTTGTACGCAACGCTACTGCAAATCGCGGACGTGCCCACCTCCGCTAGCATGTCTCGGATCAACAGGAATATTCGATAATCGAAAGCGTCGAGTAGTATCGATCTGTGCTCTGAATATACTTTCTCGATCGATGAATTTTTCCCGCAGAATTTGTAACAGAAAGAAGAAACGGTCACAGATAATAGCAAATAAACAATTCCAATTGAATAGAGAATCAAAATTAATGTGAACCAAAATTAAATAAACTCGAACCCCGAAACGAATTTGAATAGACTCGGTCGTCACGACACAAGAGCAAATTATCGCGAGAATGCAACACGGTTTGAGAATAAATTTCAATCAATGGCAATTAAACAAGATTACAACACTTTACCTCCGGAAACCAGAAACTTTTTCCTCTTTCTTATGTAAGTCTGTGGATTTTCGGCGAGAAAATGCCAAAAATCTACGCTCGAGAATTCTAAGCGGTCGGTGGTTCAAAATGCGTGTCTGAAAGATAGAAACGGCTGTTCGCTTGTGGTGCCATCTTAGCGGCGCGCGCGACGATTATTCCATACAATCATGGCGAGCATTCCAGCCCGGCAAAAAGATTTTAAATTAGCTAACTCTAAACGGGCATAACATTTGAATCGGTGATCTAGGATAGAAACTTGGATTTGTGGGATAAGAAAGAGGCCAGAATTTCTGGTTTCTGGAGATGCACAGCTTCTGCAAATAATTCGATCGAACACGGTATTAACTTAAAAATAATTCAAATAAATGCTCTTGATTTCGCTAGTTTTGCTTCGAATATTTTAAACCTTACAAACCAACACCAAAACATCGTGCGAAATATCTGTGTAACTCGCACACGTTCGTAGGAGAATGTAACATTTCGTGCCTTCAATCGCCTTCTTACCGCCGAGAATCTCCTCAGTGGCCTTCTGCACTGACGAAATGTCGTCGGTGACCTTCTGTTTCTCACGCCCAGTGTCGGATTAAACCAGCGCGGGCCCGTAGCAAATGTTACCAGGAGGCTCTAGATTTCGTATGATAATAAAATAAAACACAACGTTTGCTCTAAGGTGAGGTTACTTACGCGATCTTGTTCCGTCATGCGGCTCGCGACGAGTCGATATCTCGTTGCAGATGAACGACTTCTTTTTACAAAAGTTTGACGCGGGGTTCCCGAAAAGCGCGGGGCCCGTAGCATTTGCTACTCTACGCTTAATCCGACCCTGCTTCAGCTAGAATACATCATAGAGGGCGTAACATAACGCCAAAATATTCGAGTGACACCAACCTGCACCAACCCCCGCCCCCCTAAGGCTGAATGCTGAATCTCGTCGATGTCGTACGCGAGTCGCTCTGTCGCTGTCAAAGATGTACGTTCCGATGAAATTGCGCTACGTAGCGAGACAAGGATTCGGGAAAAAGGCGCGCCCGTAGAAACAACAGAGTACGATGCACCGTACGGATAACGCTCGTCCCTCTCTCTGATGCAAAACAGACGATACTGCCAGCCGTCAGCCAGCCTCTCCTGTCTGCGATCCAGGATAACCTCTCGGCCCGATCGAAAAACAGTGACAAGCATTGCCACGTCCAAGGCTGACACGATCGCCCAGATCACTCCTCCGCAGGATGGCGTGTCTTCTATTGAACCAGGACGACGTTCGGATCAAAATACCGTCAACGGACACCGTCGACGGTGTCACTTATTATTGCATCGAGGTTGGGATCGGTTCGATCAAATGGACTGTGAGACACAGGTGAGTAGCCATCGTTTCGCAAAGACACAATGGCCTAAATATTATGCAGATCTTATTGTCCTTAAAGATAAATTATGACCACTAAAGATTTTTTCAAGGATACTCGCTCCGTTGATACGTTGACTTGTGTCAAGTTCCTTGATGGTTCCTCAGGCGATTCCTGAAGTTACCATTCGGTTGGTACTTTGGTACGATGCTCTCCAAGGACTCCCAATCGATTGCGACGTCGATATACTCAAAGACTGTAAATCTTTGCGCAGAATAAAAATGTTTTGCGTCGATCGTGGGAAACAGAAATAACGTACAAATTGATTTCGTCTCTTAACAACTTTATTACGTTAAAAGCAACGTCGCAACGTTCTTGAATCGCTTACATCTTTCGCTTTTTTATATTTCTCGTTAATAAGTTGTTGTGGCACCACCGAGCAAAGCGGCTCCGTGTAACGTTAATATATGTGTTGTTGGATCGCTTTATTTTATCCGTTACAGATACAACGACTTCGCGGAGCTGCACGAAAAGCTAGTTACGGAGCACTGCGTCGAGAAGGACATATTGCCACCCAAGAAGCTGATCGGCAACAAGTGCGAAGCCTTCGTGGAGAAGCGAAGAACCAGCCTGGAGGTTTACCTCGCAGAGATCTACCACTATCTAAAGAAAGCGATGCCTAGAGAATTGGCTGTGTTTCTAGATCTGCACGTCTACGATATATTTTTTTTACTACAGAGCATGGCTTTAGAGTTCTTCACGGAGGGCGAGAGTATCTTGCGGAAGTCCAAGACCTATAAATTTAATCCTCTGCAAGTAAGTTCGATGAAACCTCGAAGCCTTTCTGGATGCAAGCGTAACGAAATTATTTGTTTCCAGTTGTACGCGATCAGCGAGAGATTGAAGCACCCCTGTCCAACGCTGGAGGTCGTGGACAAGAAGTACGATTTCAGCCACGTCTTAGACTTCAATTCCCACTTAACCGGTCTCGTAATCGAAGGCAGCTCGGAGCCCCACAAAGTCAGCAACATCGACGCGTCGATGCTCTCTATAGAACTCTCTACCTTCAAGAACATAGAGGACCTAACGATCGATCGGTACCCTGTGGAAAAGATCTACAACATGGGCAATCTCAGGGACACCGTCGTCAGACTAACGGTGAACCACACGAAGCTGAAGAACATCGTCGAGTTTGCTATGTGCGAAGAAGTCCACAAGGGCATCGAGAACGCGAACGACTCCCATGTTTGGTTAAAAGTGACCCATCTAGATCTGAGCGAAAACCGAATCGAGGTGATAGACGAGGCGATCAAGTTGCTGCCTCACATAGAATGTCTGACCTTGAACAACAACCTTCTATCGGAGATTTCGAATGTGACCTTGCTGCCGAGACTCTCGCACCTGTACCTGGCGTCAAACAATTTCACGATGTTGCCGGATAACCTGCACACGAAGCTCGGTTACATCGTGTACATTGACCTGTCGCAGAACAAGCTGACGTCGTTATCAAGCTTTTCGAAGTTGTATTCGCTGGAAGGCTTGGATGTCAGCTGTAATCGAATAGAGAAGATCGAAGAGGTGAAGAATATAGGACACCTGCCTTGTTTGGAGAATTTAAGGCTCACCGGTAATCCTGTGTCCACTATCGTCGATTATAGAGTGAAGGTCTTAGAGCCCTTCGGTAAACGAGCAGCTGATATCTGTTTGGATAACGAGAAACCTAATCAAAAGGAGCTGGACACCGTGTCCGTTCACCAAGCGCTTCGCATTGCCAGAGAGGGAAAATCACCAACGTTCACAGCGTCCGACGCTCCACTTTTCTCTGCGGAGATACCGGGAATATAGAACAGAGAGGGCGACGAGAGCTCTGTGCCCCCTGGGGCAACGCCTTGGAGCAAATGCCGCCGGAGCCACGCGAGTGCGGGAACCACAGTGATTAACGACTGAAACGACAGCTGTGCGACGTTAAACAATTCTGGTAAACAACGGGAGGACGGATTTTTTTGCTGAATGCGAATCTGGAAAGCATTTTGTTCATCCTCGATTTTTTACAATTACATTTTGAAGTCGATTTTTTAGACTTAACCGTGGAAGACTCTCCCAAGTATAGTCGTATATTTTCTAACAATGTGAATATTCGAATGATCGAAGCATGAACTTTTATAAGAATGATAGAATGCTTACGGTAGTCGTATTTTAACCTTCTTAACGCCAACGAGTATCACAACGAAAAAAGATTGCAGATTCGCATCCAGCTTATGAAAATCTGAAAAGTAACTTGTTTATCGTGTATCGGAGAACAAAGAACGTTAATTTTATTCTCGAGGCAATAGACTTTCCGCGCAACAATAAACTTTGATACGAATCTTTATAAACAATTTGTGGGAAGGAGGAGAGCCGAAGTTTGAACCTCCGAGGTTCTATTAAGGCGACGCAACCTGTGAAATACGAACAAAACGATGTTACCTCGGAACCATTACACAAAAAGGATCGAACGCACGGGGAGAGAGAGGTTTCACATTTTGAGGATCCTCTGCGAATCGGCGAGCATCGGTTTCGAAACCTCGGAACCTGTTTTATATCGTATTTATTAACGGTCGATCGCGTCGATGCTTTTTATCGCCTTTTGACACAATGATATCCAGTCAGTATGTTATTATACCAAATCAGTAAACGAGTAGTTTAAGCGTTAGACACGTCGCGCGTCGTTTGTATTTACGTTGTAATTCTAAATTCTGCGACGTTAGGGTAATTAGGACGGTCGGTCGCAAAAGGCGGTGTGCTATTTTGAAATTTGTCACGGATGGACAGCGTTTTCGAGTATTTTGTAAACGCTGATCCACTTCAGACAATTGAAAAGCAACATTTCACACATTTTATGAACATGTTCGTGAAATGTGTGGAATCGTAGTTGTTTTTTAATTGTCCGACGTCTGTTAATTATATTCAGACTTTTGTTGTTGACTGTAACCGTTGACTGTTGCGAGAATGATCGAAGCGAACAAAACGAGTTTCCGAGATTCTTCTGTGTATGTAAATAATTGCTTTCAAATTAAATATTGCGTGTTAATCGTCGTATATTTTTTATACTCGAAGGCAATCGCAAATCGAAGTGATCGGATTTGGTTGAAGATTATTTTCGAATTTACAGGAACTTGGATCGAGCTCAATTGCGTTCAATTGTCAAAAAAAAATTCCAGCTCGTATGACGATCGTTAATGTTCGTAGTTTGTTGTATAAATATCTTCGACACTTGGCGGTACGTTGGCGTTCCCATTTCGTTTCGTCAATTTCCGGTCTGTTGCAAAAATTTAAATCGCAATCCGCGAAGCGTTAACGCGAGCACGTTTTGAACAGTGTAACCGGGTTCACGCGACCTATCTATACTCTATACACAATATGTACATACATAAGAAGATAGAATATTTTGTTAATAAACGATTACAATAATGAATCAATAAACTGTGATAATCCGTGCAAAAAAACTATGACATTTTTAATTTTCTTTGAGAAGTTCATCAGCGTTTCCCACGCTGGAAGCTGGAAACTTAAAAAAGATTCTGGAAGGCATAAGTGGATGGAATGATTGAACTTTAAAAAAGCATGTAACACCTTGAAGGTTCATTTTTATTTAAACTTCCACATTGTTCGCATTACCTTTTAAACATTGTACGTATCTCGACAATAGTAAAATATTCATAAATAATAATAGTAATCATCATCATTCTCATCATCATCATCATCATCATCATAGCAATGCTTACATACTCTAAGCATTCTCGTGTTATAGTCTTTTAACGTAGTACCTAAAACTAACACATACATAAGTTATCGTTCACGGAAGATCTCTCTTCCGTTCGCGTTCGATTGCACACGACAGTAATATTTGAATGATTTGTTGTTGTTGTTTGTTTGTTTGTTTGTTTCTGCTCGTGTTTCCCCCACGAAACAACATCCAAAGATATGGAATCAATTATTAATAGTTCTCGTTTTACTTTGTTCGACTTTCAAAGGCAATGCGTGTTTCTGAAAAAGTTTTCTGTTACTTCTAAAAAGGAAGTATAATATCAAAGCGTCAAAAAAGCTGCTCGTACCAAAAAATCAAGAATAATTTATCAAACATTCTCCTATAATTATACTCTGACGCTGTCGCGCCTAAACGATCGTAAACATCGTTCGCTTATTTGATTTTACGTCGAGAAACCGACTGGTCTTGCTCTGTTCCGCCATTCGAATATTCGATCACCTAGAACGCCTAAATTAGGCGACTTTTGTAAAGATTACTTTTAATCGACCAATATTAATTTCTTTGCACACAAGGCACAATCATTACAGTATCCTTTAAGTATTACTACTTAATAAACAAAAATAAAGTAGCAAATTGTTCAAATGTGTTCGCGTCGACACAGTGAACAACTAAAAGTAAAAACGTTTTCTGATACCTCTAATCAGAGACAGTCGCTCTACTTCGTTTTCAATTGATCGGATAAACAAAGTCACCTAACATAAACGCTTGAATAACCATCGAAGAAGGAGCTGCGTATCGAACACTTATTCTCGAATTGATCATGCAAAACTAGGCGATTCGAACGAACGTTCCCGCGCCCTTCTCTAAAGCTCGACTCGTTAAAATCTCTGTAAAAAAGACCGGTCGACGATCCTTGATCTTTAAAAAGTACAAAATGGTTTTCTGTCGTTTCCCTGTTGTTGTCCTCGAAGAGGATCTTTCAGATCGTACAGTTTGATCTTGACTCAAAACCTTGCGAGAAATCCTTCTTTTTCGTTCGAACGCGTTTTCCTTTGTCGGACAGGGAGCGAAAATCGTGGGGAGATTTTGAAACGATTGTTTATCGTGGGAAACGAAGGATCACGGTGGCTTGAAAGAAGATCGAGAGAGACAAATTGGATATTACAGAATAAAAGGTTAGAGAGGAGTTGTCGGTATTTACTTCGAAGAGGATTTTTCACGAGGAACGGGACAGGAAGCAGCGATCTGATATCACGGACGCGCATCGGATGATGGAATCTCAGGGGTGGGGGAGGGAGTTCGTTCTTGCGCGTACGCGACGGTTTTTAATGGTTGTTATTTACTGCTGCGCGATAGGGATTAATTTTTCGCCGGAGCCGATCGCTGGAAGAGGAGCTTCCACGGTCAGGACGCCATCCTTGCTCAACGAGGACTTGATGCTCTCAGGGTTGGTTCCCTTCGGCAGCAGGAACTCGCGATTGTACACCCGGAACACCGATTTTCTTTCTGTCTTCTCCTCGTGCTTCGCGTGGACCTGCAACAAATTGTAGATGTTTTTACAAAAGTTGTTTATTAAATGTGCGCGTTGCTCGGTTTATAGTCAGCAAGGCGCCGTCTTCTGTTTGTTAACATGCGCAACAGCCGTAGATTATAAATTATTACAAATTTCTTTAGAAAAAATATTTCCACCCCTAAGATCATTCTGCGGTAAAATATGGATATTCGTCCATTACTAGGATTACACGATCTAAGTCAGCGCAAAGTTCCAAACACTCCCCAACTTCTCAAGCTCCTCGGTCACTACCATTTTCCCAGAACACCCTAATCAAACTAAAATTAAAACTCAAACTCAATTACAAGTCTCTCGCAAGAAGAACCGCCATTGGAACACGGAAGAAACTTTCGTTTCAACCCTATATGTAGGTACATATTACGTTGCATCGATACAACGTTGCGGCGCTCCTTTTACCTCGATACCATTGAAAATATTTTCGTCGAATAAATCAGTTCGAGTCGTGGCCAAGGTACGATAAAAACGGCGGTGATTTGTCCGAATTAAAGACAGCACCGCAATACTAAACCGACCCCGATTCGCTATCGCACCCCTTGACCGCTACGAGCCGCGATCGACTTTCGGCGGTCGCGTGATCGCAGAAACGAGCCTGTCCCCGGTGATTTATTAATACGACTACTTAATCGAACCTGCTGGCCTGATTCCGTGGCCTTGTTTACGTGGAAATTGCTAAATTTCCCTGGAAAACGGGTTATCGATGCTGCTAATATTAAATCTGCTACACAACCCGATATCTCGAGTGTCTAACACGAGGCACTCGAAAATGTGGATCAGGATGGGAAATAGCGTTTCACATCCAGTAAATTCCCGGAAAATAGGGTGAACAGTCGCTGTAGGAAGAGGGATGGGGGATGAGCATAGCTCGTAAAGCGACGCACACACGCTAAGTAACTAGGTTAGGGGAGACAGCCATAATGCTACGTAACCCAAGGTTGTTTTACGAGAACCTGCGCTATCGTTTCGACGACGGAGAAAACATGGACGTGGGTGGAACAAGGAAATCGAGATAATAAGACGAGGAAAATGGCGACCGAGGGGCGCCACAGATTCGGCGACGACCCCATGGCGTCCCTGGACCGAATCGATATCTCAAAAAGAGATTGCCGTCGCTCCAGTTCCGTTTTCTTCCAAGTACATCTCAAGTTCTGCTCGTAATTAGTATTATTATTGAAATCGTATAGTTCTTTCACCGAACGATCAATAATTTTGCTGGAAAATATGCTTGTCCCGTTTTGCGCACCAAGAATTTCATATTACAGATGCTTGGTCCAAAATTTTGCGTGATTATGAACACGCGTATCTATAAATGTTTACCAGCAGCTAAATCAGTAACTCAACTATGTTCCGCTCGCTATTTTGTGTTTCTAACAAATACGCTATTGTGCAAAATTAATGGAGCAATAAACCTTCGTCTAAAAGTAGCTAACGTCACGTGGAAACCGGTTTAATTCTGGCGGCACAGTTTTCATTCAAATTTTGAACAAACGGTGCTAGAGCTAGAAAAATTTGTAAAATTTCATTGAGGAATCCGACAGCCTAATTTTATATTCCGCTGTTAATCGGTATCGTTTATCTAAAATTGGACAGACTGGAGTAACGATAATAACGTGGACGAGCAGTCGAAGTCGATGTGAAGTAACGTATCAAAAAATATTATGAGATTTGCCTCGATCGCCGACAGAAGACGATTCGACGCTGATAACTAATGATCGATGAGGATTTCCAAAATTCACACAGGTATCAGGTATCGTCTACGCAAACAGGAATCTCTGCGTTGCCAATTCCCGGTTGCCAATTCGATGATGAAACTCTGTTGGCATAGAGGATGAGGTCGCTGCGAATAAGATCGTTTGGCAACAGTGTCGACGACTAATCGTAACAGGTGGCCGATTACTATAATAATTCTACTTTGAAGTTACCCGAGCGCTCCGAAACAGTTCAATATAGCGAAACATGTGATGCATAAAATCCGCAGTCAGCTAATAATTAATTTCCACATACTCAGGGATCTGTTCAAACGAGACACCCTGTAGATCGAGGGACCCCAGATTGCCGATTCTATCAGAAAAGCGATCCTCCGAGTGTAACGACTAACAAAGAAACGCTCACGCAACGTTCCACGAACGCGGACTCGTAGCAGGCCGATCGATGATACGCAAATGCCCCACCATTAATTATTAACCCTTTGCGTTTTGCACACTCGAAGAAATTTAACTGGAAAATTAAACGTTTCTTCCTCGCTAGAATATTTCCATTCCCTAAGATTTTTGAAATTTTATGGATATGAAATTGGTATAGTACCTCATGCAATACCTATCCTATATGTTTAGCAATATTTTGAGTAATGGTACAGCAATTTTTAGCGGTGCCTCAGAGTCGCCATTCTTGAGTGCTGAACCGCCTAAGGGTTAATAATTCGACCCGTCTCGGCTGGAACTCGTCTGGAAGCGGCGATAACGTACAGTTGATAAGCGAGAAAAGGTTGATAAAGTTGTAAAAGTTGATACGAAGAAAAGGATGACGAAGGATACGACGAGCGACATCCGAGAAAATGGCGATCGATGGGACGCGCACGCGAACAAACGAAAGCGCGATCATCCTGACGGACGTTTCTGGGGCGATGAAAGTTTACAGTCGACGCGGCGGAGTCGGCGAGGAATCGATCCTCGAAGGAGTATGTGGCTCTAATCGAGTAACAAGAAATCAAAATTTAAAGTCGTTCCACTTTCTGGTACTATAAAACTTCCGTAACACGAACGAACACTCGTTGCATAAAATAATTTCTTTGAAACTGATTGATTCGAGATTGTTTCCCTCTTCGCTGACATCATCAACGAATTCGATCCCTCGGGTACGCGAACGTGTCAGGAATCAGTCATTAGGATTATCTCTCTCGATCAGCGATACACCTTGTCGCAACTGCAATTTCCGCGATTACGAGCACGGACGAAACACGCGGCAGGGAATGATCAATCTAGATAGACTCTAAATTGCAAATGAGAGTCTGCACGCATGTGCGAATACACGTATAAAACAAGAATAGAGCACGATAACGAGAGACCGTGGGGAGTCTGAATGCAAGGAAATGCATCGTTAAGCCTAAGAACAATATAATAAACGCGGTGAATGCGTCGACAGTCGAGGTAAGTTGTTTGGACAAGCTAATTGATTTATACCGTAATTTAATCACCCCTTCTTTTACGATGCATTCTTCAACTTGATCGAACGTTCTTCAAACTATTCGATCAATCGAACATAAGACAATTTTGTCAAAATATGTATACGCCAAGGTCCCCGATACGATAACAACTTTACAGAACTGTATGGCCAGGCAATTGCTAAATACGTCGATGACACCACAGCACTGCCGATCGGTCTCCGCTAATCGCGCCGTGACGTAACTCGCTGCTCGCTAATGAGATTCATTTATACGAAATCCCGTAAGACAGTGGCCGGAGTGCCGTGATATTTGCATAGCATCGAATGGATACTCGATACTGGCTGTACGCGAGTGATGCAATCTCTATTTTTAATGCGCCTGCAGGCGTAAGTCGGTCTAGGTGCTGGCCGATTTTACGAACCGCGGCTTCGAAACCGCGGAGAAACGGCAAACGGGACTTTCTACCTGTTTGTTATCGTTTCCTGCGTATCATTGACACGCGCAGAATTCTAGTCTCGTCGATTCCTATCGTATGCTGTTACAAATCTGTTCTACGTTTCGATCCAGGCAACAAAATCAACGTATCGGCACGCTAATAAAGATGGTGGTCAACGGATGAAGCGTGTCCAGGTAGATTCGCCAGTAAAAAATGCAGGTGTAAAAATGCGTTTGGACCGCACCCAGAGGCAGACACGTGAAAAGGCAGCGAGGCTGATCCGCGTTAGCGGGCGAGGGTGGGCGAGGCTCGTCGCGCTAATTGCGTTACGCAAACGACGCTAATGAGAGCTGCGTTTCGGTGTCCTCTCCTCGAGTATGCAGACGAGAAGCAACGAGACGCGACGCGAGGAATTCTCGTTCTTGGACCAGTTTCGACCGATCTGTCCGCGCGCGTTCATTCCTTGCCAACGAACTAAATAGCCTGGCCTTCACCTTGCGGGAAATCGCGGAACGAATCGAACTGTACAATCCATCGTACTCGAATTCGATTAGTCTAGTTTTGAGCTCGAGCAACGAAGTTTACGTAACCGTTAAAACCAATGAGTCAACGATACGAAATCTGCGAACGTGAAAATCTAAATTAGTCTTCGAAGGATTAAGAAATTGAAGACTAACGCTACAAATTGGACAATTTCAGCGAGCGTGGCTCGTGCCGTTTCGCGACTCACGATTCGCGTGCAGGGACGGTGCGGCGCCTCGAGTGCATCGTTCGCCGGAAGTGCGGTAGCTCGTCGGAGAAAAACATCGCGGAGTCGCGTTAATCGGATCAGAACGTTTGACTAGCAGCGAGCAAGTTGCAATTCAGGCTGTTCGTCGTCTACAGGATTATTTTAATGCTCCCTTCCAGCGTGAACTCGTTGATCGCTGTTGAGTTCTCTAGTCTTACTTCCACGGTTATACAGGGCGTCCGAAAAACGTTGTACTCGAAAGAAGTCATCGTCGAGGTGATTCGAAGTAACTTTTTCCTTTGCGAAGATCTTCCTCGCGGCTTTATCAACGAGTTACGTACTTACGGAAAACGACCTGCGGCAAAGTTCCATCGAGATCAACGATCCGGTGGATCGTTCCGGCAAAGAAGACGATTAGAAAGGTGGCGGTTAGGGTAAAGCAACCAGAGAATCGCGGGTTTTCTGCTCGGGTAGAACCGTGTTGCGGTGTAGAGGTCGCGGGACCCGTTTCACCGTCTGAGAACCGTCTTTTTAACCGACGGATTGCGTTACGCTCCGCTGTAAACGTAAACGGAAACCTAAATGCACGAGACCCTTCCCCATAACCTAATCGCTTAACATGGAACTGACAATCGGAAGAAACGCGGAGACAGAGAGAAAAAGAATAAGTCGATGTAAACTCGTCGTGCCTCGAGCGTCTGCGAGTCTGTTTCCCTGTTTCTCTTTTGGGGCTCTCCGCGCCGCGCCGCGCCGCGCCGTTCAGCTCCGTTCACAGCACGCTGTCTGTCTGTTCGCGATATCGATCGGTGCTGGCCGTAAAAGACGAAAAGCGGCCGAGCAAGCGGAGCAAGCAACCGGAGCAGCGGCCCGGCCCAGGTAACCCTAGACACAGAGGGAAACGGAGGGAAACGGAGGGAAACGGAGGGAAATCGCGGAGAGCAAAGGGAGCCACCGGTGGACGAGCCCCTGGGTAACCGGTAACTCAACTCTCTCGCGAGGATCTAAGCTTTCCGCCTCGATATCGTCTTACCGGACCGCGGGGATTACGCAAACCGTGGAACCGGCTACCCAACGCGCGACGACACCCGATCATCAATTTGTTGGCATCGGAATCCTCGGAACACGCGTTTTACCCCAAAACGATAAGAACTGTCCCCGCATCTTTGTGAAAAACTGACATCGCTTTTTCGTTCGTAGTCGTTTCTTCGCGAAATTTTTATCATCGCGTTCGCGACGTTTCTCTGATGAAAACGAGCCCAAGCACGGTACAGGTTAAGCCACGCAACGAACGTCCACTCTACGCTGTATAAAACTGAATGGAGTGTTTTTTAAAAGGCGCGAGGCTATTACCTTGTTTGGCGTTAAAATTTAGGTCGCGGATGAAGCTGTTATGAAAACACGTGGCGCGTCGTCGCGAGCTTTCCTTTTTCGGTCAAGGAGAGTATACGCCATTAGACGGTCCGGAAATTTAGTCTCGCGTTACGCCGCGCCGACGCTTTTAATTGACTTTCGAAAGCCCGGACACGCGTTCCCGAGAGCATGCTCTGCGCGGCCCAATCGCGTGAAAGTTTATCCGCGACACTTCGGTCTCGATTTTTGCACATACGTATACCAATGCAAGATGACTACTCCTAGAAAAGCAACTATGCGGATCACTCGAGTGCACTTTCTAGGACACTGGGTGTCAGAGGATCGAGCCAACGGACACCTGTAGCGGTCCCAGACGCGCAAGACCATTAGATCGAGGCGTTATCGACGGCGCTCATTAAAAATCGATTCTAGCTGAATCGAGGGAGGCGTTCGCGACCCAGTTGCCCTAAATGGGCGCGAACTAACGAGAGGACTATACGACGACGAACGAGACGAGATATTTCGCAACGCAACGCGCGTGGTGTTTGAATAAAACCGGTCCGTGTTCCTATTTATCCGGGCCGCGTGTGCTTTATCGAGCGGGAACGTGACGCCAGCGAACTCTCTCGCATTCTTCGCTTCGTCTGGTACTCCGCTCATCCTTCGGAACGCGTCCTTGGGCCAGCCCTTTAAGGACCAGGCGACGACCAGCGAGAGCTCGACCCCGATTCGAGACGGACCTTGACCACGATTACACCGGGACAACCTGTTTCGAGGTGGTCGGCGCGGCGCAGCGCGGCTGTCTTTCTTTAGCTGGTTCTGCACCGTCGCGTGACTAATTGTTCGCAAAATGCTCCGCTCGATCGTTTACAGAATCTCTTCTCTTGTCCTTTATATAATTTTGCAGGCAACTTTCAGAGAATGTGAAATCAACTGGTGTACAATCGGATGCACTGTAATATAAATTACACTTGGATAGCAACAACTTTTTCAGTCATGATTTTTGTCCAGATGATGAGCTTTTCGTATGATTCGATGGAGCGGTACCTTCGCAAAGAGACGACAAGGTTCATCGGCGGTCGTTTCTCCAAGGAAATCGAAATAAAGCGGCGCCCGTTCGTGGACGCGCAAGATCCTCCTCCGCCGCTTTGATCTTTCCTCCATTGCACCGAGAGAGTGCACTATCGCGGTTCAACGACCTCTCGTTCTCCACTTCCCTCTTACACCGACGCGCGACGGTGCGGTGGTGCATTATTTTTCTGTCACGACAGTCGAAAGCGTTGAAACTCGCTTTTTCGTTGCCACGTCTACGAACCACCCACGCGTAAAAATCATTTCACAAAAAAAGAACGTAATACGCAAATCTATAGGTCGGTTCAAAATGATCGTCCACGATCGAATTCGTATCAATCTCATCTATAAATGCACGCATAAAGTAAACGAAGTAGGAAAAATCTGATTTGTCGAGTGCAGCGCTGGTGCCAAAGAAGAACAGTTGTGGCAATTGTCGTCGGCGCCAGCCAAGTTTTTAACTATTTTGTTTTTAGATATTCGGAGAAATTCGCAACGATGCGCAAAGAGTTCAGGAGACAAACCAATTGGAGAACGAAGAAGCTCGGAAGAATTTCGGCGCTGCCAGATTCGCGTTTATGAGCTTCACAATGGCTGAACATTATTCTAAGCCGTCGCGGCGTGACGAGCGTCGTGAACTTATTTTCGTCGACGGCTATTTCCGTCGACGGAACACGCCGACCACGACCGGAGAAGAAACTCGAACGCGAGAGCACGTTTCGCCGAAAATTCTGGTTCCCACTTCCTGCGAGAATCGGTCCTTCCTCCAAAACTTTGAATTAGAACGATTCTTCGTTCAACAAATTCAACTTCGACTTCGTTGGACGATTCATTGGATTAGAACAAAATTGTTGAATGCAGTCGTACATCTCGTGTAACTAAAAATGCTTCGGACTTGAATTCCCAATAACTTTAAGAAGTTTACAGGATTTGAAAAATATCGGAAAGCACAATACCGGTCTATTCGAGGACTAGAGAGATTAAATGTTGCCTGTACGAGCGTATCGAAAGATTCACGATCGCCGGAGGCGACCAGGAAGCGGAGGGTCAGAATTTTCCGCCGCTTTACCATCTCGGCTCTCCGAGGCTCCTCGCGAACGATGTAGAACGTTCTAATTGGTCTTGTTGCGTCACTTCCCGGCAGGAAGTCGACTCCACCGTGTGTAACTCGCGAAAGGGCAATTCTCGTTACTCGAGAGCGCGTCTTCGTAATTAAGCACGGCGCGAGATGCGCCGCATATAACTCTCAATGTAATAGCGTAATTTTTTTGCAGTGAGTCGAAATACGAAGCACGGAACGGACAGAAATACGCGAATAGGTTTGCGAGAATGTAATCGAAAAGCTTTGATGGTACGTTAACGGTGGTCGAAGCGGATTGCGTAAAAAGATGGGCCAGTTTCGGCCGGTGCCAAGTTGCGCAACAGTCGGTTGGTTCGCTGCGAAATATGCGCTCGATGAGTCAGGCGTAATAATTTCGCATTTGTCGCGCGACGGGACGTCGGTAGTCGCAGTCTCAAAGAAGAAAGTAGCAAGCCAATTGTCTTCCCGTTCCAATTAAGCGACGCCCGCGCCCGCGGTCAGCCGATAAAAGCGTCGCGAAATCGACCCGGCAAATCGCAAGCAAACTTGGCAGCGATTTGAAAAAGCTGCCAAGGAAATACATAACCGATTCTCATCGTCGCGCATCGGTTCTCTACCTAAAACGCAGCCCCATCCTTCATCCCCATCGTCCACTTAAATTTGCGGTTTTCTACTTCTTGTCAGTTCACTCGAAAGTTGATGAATTTGATCGCTCACCAGTAACTTGTTATCCACAGTCTTGACAACGATCTCTTCAGGGGTATACTGGGAGACGTCGAATCTCAGTTTCAGCACCTTGCTGTCACCTTCGTCTTGGATGAGTGGGCTGTTGAGTCCGTCGAGCCATGCGGAGTCTTGTTGAGGGCTGAGAGAGCTGTTCTGAGAGCTCTGGGTGGTCGTGCTGTAATTTACAAGAAACAAAGTCTCGATTACACATCGTATTCTCGTTTAATGATACATCTATAATACAGATAAGTGCGGGACAAGTGCGCTCGAACGATGAACGAAAAACAAAGTATAATATGCGTCGACGACTGGATGAGACCTGGATGAGACCCGGATCGGAGAAGATGCACTCTCTCACGGGGCAGAGACGCGTCTCGACTCGGCTGCAAGCCCTTACCTAGGCGGTGATGATGCTAACTATTGCAAACGTAAAGGAAAAACAACATAGAGAGACTGGTCACGAATGGAGGAGTATCGTGCGCAAACAAATGTATGCATAATGCACTTTCGTGGGTCAAAGCTCCGAGGATGAAAATGCTCCGACAACAAAATTCACGGAGAAAAAAACGAAATCACACACCAAAGCTCTGCTACGTTCGCTACTGTGCTGGGTTGCGTTGTGTTAGGTTAATCGCGAGGCGTGGAGTTAGGTCGCTGAAATGTGAACAATGCGTGGCCCCGTTACCTCTGTCCGAACTCGATGGTGAGATGCTGATCGACTACGGGACTGTCAGTCTTCGTGTCAACGACTGAATCGATGGCACTACCGTCCATTGAATTTCACAGCGTCCGTTTAGCGTTCATTTATTGTACAATTATTGAAAGATTTAGGAGTACCATCGACTTTCAGTAACGTTCACGCGATTTACACGACTTGACGAGCCGTGCAGGATGACAAATAAGATGGCGGAAGTCTTCATCTACAGTGCTTCGCACAATTTCAGCACCGACCACATTTTTAAGCGTTTCAAAGTTTCGAGTAGAAATAGAAAAATAATTTTAAAAAACAATTAGAAAATTGACTCGATGAAAACTCGTCTGAATTTTACGTTGGATTCGAGAGCTCTGAAAGATTTGAAATTGTGGTCGATGCACCGGTGTCGCAATACGCTGCAGTCGGCTACAATGAAGGCGTCCCGGAACACGTTTTTCGTTGACTGCGATTGCTCGTTTGTTTATTGTTTTTTCTGTGCGTGTTGTTTTTTTGTTTACAGTGGCGTCACCTTTTGAAGCTGTCGAATGCGGACCGCGTTGGCGGTGCTGCAGGGTCGACCTTGTCCCAACCTTCGGTCTTCGAGGTCGTCGACGTACGATGTTCGCTGGAGCTCGTGTGATGTCGACTTCGAGTTAGTCACCAACGTGCCAATGCAGAGAGAGCCAATCGGAAGGCGAGACAGAAGTCGAGCAGGGAGGAAACGGGGGGCATTATTATTTTTGTTAAAATTCTCGGTTGGTTAGTTATTCTTTCGAGTCGCTTCCGTTTTTATTGTATTATCATTATCCTCTTATCTTTTTATTTTTCGTTTCAGCGGTTCAATGTTACTTCGGCAAAATCGCTAACACTCTTTGCGAACGTTTCTATCGTTCCCCGGCGACAAACCACGATCGTACCACGATTATTCTTTAGAATTCATTCTGGCTTTCTCAGTCGGTTCAATTGAATAAATTATTTTAATTTTGTGTTCCTCGGTGGTGATTTGCCAGTATAACCGTGCTGATCATGACAGAAAATGGTCGAGAGGTTCATCGCCAAGAAACTTCGCGTACAAGAAGTGTTCCGAAGAAGGTCCATTCCCAGGATAGAATTAGACGGTTCCCTTCGTATTTACAAATGTGAAAGAGAGAGAAAGAGAGAGAGAGATGTAAAGTATTATAGAGCACCGGAAGCTTCATCCCCATAATTATTATTTGAAAAATGCGCGCTTGTACACGGCACTCTTGTTTAGAGCCTCTGCGCTTCCGTTCGATGCGCGATGGTCGGATTGCCGAGCAATGTACGTTTTAACCATTTTATCTACCGAAAGTTAAGTAAAGAAATCCTTCGATATAGTAATTTTCATTTGATCGTCTCTCATTCATTTTTCTCCGATTTCTACGTTTAAATATGAATGTCGACAATTTTTATCTCTCATAAGGATCCGCATTAATAAGTTTGTTTAAAATTATTGCTTCAAAGGAAATTGTTAATGCTTCTTTCAGGTATAGCACACTCGTTAAAATAATTATTATACATCTTCAGCGTTCGCGTCATCCAGCATTAGATCACTCGGCAATTCAACGATTAGGCAGGTTAAAATCAATTGTCCGTAGTATCATGCCAATCAGCCGGAGGAATTAAAGTCATTTGCATAGACTCGAATTCCACCGTATAGAATATGCGTATCAAGAATACCGAAACGCATATAAATAGTCGTTTCTCTAACTTACTGAAAACGTAAACTAATTTCACATGGTAAGTACATATAGTAACGCTGCGATTAAGAAGACCGTAATCATCGAGAGACGTTCGCGAGACTAAGCGTTAAATCGTTAAACATCGATCACGCCTGTCGAGTGGACAGGATTAACCGTTTCTATCACTGCAAAGCCAAACAGCGGCTCACTGTGCTACCAATCCAGGAAAACGTGAACCGAAGCTAAGGTTCTTCGAAGATCCGAAAATTGCGTTTCGTTCACGTTTACAGGATACAGGCCACAGTGACGACGATTAAACTGATCGTACCTGTTCGTATTCTCTTCCAAAATCAGGAAATCGGTTGGTACTGTCTCGAAACGACTCGAAACACGTCACACACGGTGCCGATCAATGCCATAAACGAAATCGTCTCGATCGTGGGACATTTATCGATCGATGCTGCGCTAAATTGTTTCCATTAACCCTTAGCAGACCGTTCGTGTACGATAGACGCGATTTCTAATAATTCTAATCAATTTAGACAAGTTAAAGATACTATTTGCGCATAGTTGAAGATAAAGTTCTGTCAGAAGTGGTCAGGTTTGATACATAGGGTTGTCGGGACCGTCAAGGGATGGTCGCGAATTAATTTGTCAGCGAACAAGCTTAGGTTATTTATAGAAAAACAGATATAGGCTCCATAAAACCGATAACCGGAAGTGGCGACGCGTCCTCTTCGAGGAGGCCGCCGACCTGGAGGATACTAAAATAGTGCACCAGCTGCGACGCGGTGTCATGGCTCGATATTAACCCCCTGCCTCGTTTTCTCTGTCCTTCCACAGAGAACTTGGCTATTTTAAGGAATTCGATAATCCCTTGTCGTTCCAGTTCAGCCCGTAACGGAGAAACAGCTGTTACCATGCGATCACGGGAGTTGTGATTTACTTTCACATTTCGCGTCCCATGGGGGATGATCCCGGGCGTGGGGATGCTCCGGGCATACCATAAACCCGTCAGGTTGCCCTAACAACACTGATTTTTATAGCACTATTTCTAGAAACTTCCATAATTGAATGCTCAAAATAGAATGCCACGCAAGAGAAAATTCCAAACAGTTTCACGTGAAACTCGGCGTACAAAAATTATTTGAAAATGTTCATCGATATTTTGACTTTGAGAAATTATTCGCGAACTGCTTGGATCGAAGATTGAATCCGCGCGAAGCTCGGTATGGTAATAAAACATAATCGTGTCTGCGAAACGTAACGACAGAAGGCTCGATCGACTCTCTAATGGGCCGCAAACGGAAGATATTATTTCACGTCAAACGTTTCGCCGACAAATATTCGTTTTCGTCGCAAATTGCACCGAATGGGACAATTTCGACGAGGAAATCATGGTCTGTATATCCCGTCACGCGACCTAACGTGTCCGCACGCTCCATTTTATTCGTAGCGATCGTAAAAAGAAATAAATAGGTAGGAACGAACCAACAGAAGAGACGTGGAACGATAAAAACCAAGACGGCAATCGCAGAGATATGTCTTGATAGTTCTAAATTGAATGCACGGTCATTAACCTCGGAGAGGAAGAGATTAGTTCGTGCTGGCAGCAAAAACGAAATTGAGATGACAGAATCGAGACAAGTCACGTTCCTTGATTATCAAGATGCGTATAAAATGATAATTGTAAGTTGAAATTCTTTGATTGGATCTACGACAGGTGGTTGCTTCGGGGAGAGATGGTAATGTTGATTCTGGACGGAGGGATTTACGTTTTCAGGATATTATAAAAATTAATAGATTTCCTGGACGCGTTTAAAATTTGTGTACGAGAGAATGCAATCCGTGCGCGTGGACCTCTGTTACCAGCGCAGCGGACTCCTAGGAATGCAGACGAGGAAAAGCTCGCAGCTCGGTGTGAATCGAAGGGCGATCATCGGTCAGCCCATTGTCGTGACCGTGTGTCAGTCATCGATTTTTCTCGAGCCGTCTTTCTAGGTCAAGTACGCCTCGGCGAACGCCGTAGACACTATGTTTACGCGCGATGTTTATAAATTATACGTTGACAGGCTGCCAGAGGGAAATTAGAAGTTCTGCGTCTATCTTTACTCTTGTCGAACAACGTTTGAACTTTGTAGATCGAAATAATAACTTTGTACTCGAGAGGACATCTACAATAGTCCCTAGGAGATCAACATCTTGAGCGATCAACGATAGAATCGTCGTAAAGCCAGTGCACGTTAAACGAAATAAATAGATATTCAAAGACGTACGAACGAAACACCTTAAAAGAAAATTCGACTTGGACTTTGCTCGAAATTCGTATTCACTTTGCGAGGGTGAAACTTCAAGCTCGTTAGAACAGTTAGAGTGGATTACACGCTTCCGTGTCGGGGGCCCGTTCATTTTCCCTCCGAAATTCCGCTTGCCACATTCTAGTCGCCACACCGCGCCATTGGCACAAGGAGCCCAGTCACGAAATAGCATAATCGTCTAGAGTCTAGAGTTGGATGATAAAATATCGTGTGGCCTTTCTCGACGATTCATTCCTCGGGAGAGAGATCCTGCTCGGCATGGTTGACCTCTCCTAGCTGTTCCTGCCGAGACGCTAGCCTAGGACCTTTCTCCCGCCGAGGATAATCGTTGTCCGAGTCTCTCATGCTCTTCCAGCTAGTTTTACTCTAAAAGACATTTTGACAGACATCGCGATCTACTCGATATGGCTTGGCCTTTGTGCCGTGTGAAAGGGGCCGCCCTAAACAGAAAAAACACGTCTTTTAATTTCACTGGTTCTCTTCTCCTTTCCTCCACCTCCTCTTCTTCTCCTTGGTCTTCTTCTTTTTCCTCTTCTTCTTCCTTTGGGGATGACCAATTCTGGCCGAACCAAACACGCTGCTTCTTCTTGCACACGATTACTCTCCTCACCCTCGTCTTCGTTTTTTCTTGCTTTAAACGGATGTTTGCGGAAACACGCCCCCTCTTTGTGCTCTTTGTTCGAGCCACTGAATGACAGCCGGCTCGCTTTACACGGGGTCTACGCGCACGGATTTCGCGTCGCTCTCGAAAATTCGCGATCTCGAAGAGGTTGAGAAGAGGCGCGGGAAAGTTAGAACAATTACGAATTTGAGGGTACTAAGAAATGGTCGTTTTCGAAGAATTCGGCGGCGATGCGATCTCGGCTTCCAAACGATTGCCGTAATTCTATTTTCTTGTTACGCATTATGCACGGTTAACGGCGAGTCAATCGCTTAATTCAATCAGAGGGAATAGGTCAAGCGGGAACAGATTAGCCCGAGTCTATGCGAGAGCGTACATTGTAGATACACGATCCACCGTGCGTGTATCGCAGATCGTAGATCGTAGATCACGGGCGTTAAAGCTACTTCGTCTGGCTTACGAAATGGATATACGTAATGTAATTCAAATCTCTTGCATTCCCGATGCAGCGCGACGGTCGTCGTATCGGTAAACGATGTTTCGTGCAATACCAAGTGCTCTCACCTATGTTGATTTTCACACAATTTTCAAAAGCGTCCGCTTTCTAAGGGGTCGAAGAAGAGTCATCGTCTTCCTTTGCATTCGAGCTTAAATCTATGAATAGTAAACGCGACGAGGTCCCTGGCCTTGAAGACGGAGGACAAGGGGGTCTAAAAGGAAAGGAAAATCAGTCGAATCACGCTTTGCAATACCATTTTTCTTTCGGTCGATTCCAAGGGTAACAAATCTTGTTGGGAAGAAATAGCGTCTGCACACGATACAAGTGACATTTCCAAGTTTTCTCATACATCGACACCCTACCGCGATCGTTCGAATAGAATCGAGCAGCGCGAGAGTGTGAAACGCTGGGCTAATCATTCTCGGGCACGCCATACAGCCACAGCCTTATTGTTAGCCGAGAGAGGGCATAAATCTCAGCTGTGAACGACGACGCGCGACGGCTGCACGTTCCTCAAGTTTCGAGCATCGATTCCGCGTCTACTCGTACACCGAATGCAACGTGTTGCACGCGATTAATTTCCATCCGACGAACCATTGCGAAACTAGGAAGGAAAATAACATTGGTCGACAAAATTCAAACGTTTGCCCTTTAGACAATAGAGTACATTCTACGCGATTTTTCAGAATTTCTTGTGCTAGTTAGAATTATGCAATTATATAACACCTTAAATTTTGATGGATTTCAATTTCGAACGAAGTAGACAATTTTTAGGTTCAAGAATTTTTCCTGCTCCAACCCTAAATCGTATAATTTTAGTTTGGGGTGAATACCTCGAAGATTGCGCAACATGATTCTGCGATCAGCAGAAGATCATTTTCACAGTTACACTATGCGTCCCCGGGGCCGAATGCTCTGATCATCGCTATAAATATATCCGCGAAACCCAACGCGTCTCTATCATTGATTAAAATCGGATCTCGTCTCGGTTTCCAACGGATCTCGAAATGAGATTCTCTCGCGCGAATCCGAGACGGTTCCGCTGTGTTTACTCGTCCCGATGAAGATCGAAAGAGGGTTTAGGTAAAAGAGAGGACATTGGGAATGATTCGCGGTGCTTTTGCCTGAGTCATCGACGGGCAAGCTAGAAAACATTTTCGAAAGAAGCTCTCGCCGCGGAGAGCATTTATTTCGAACGATACTTGTCTATTTGCGGCGAGCCGTCCCTGAGCAGCAACGATTGCGTCACCGCCAACCATGAGTCCTCGGACCTCGCAATGGTCCATATTCACCTCCCACGGGTAAACCAACGATCTGTGATCGACTACAAAACACCTGGACACTCTGCAAACGCGAATTCGAAGCGAACCACACTCTTGGTGCGAGATGATTTAGGTTCAAACGTATTCAGGAAACGAATGAAACCTAGGTCATTGGTAAAAGAGAATACAACGCAGTGTTAACATCAGAAAGAAGAAATATTCCACAGTTCTCCGAAGATAAAAATTCTACATACAGACGTGCAGAAGTTTGCGCGCCCCGCCGCACCGTAACACGAGACGAGCTCAAATTTCACCTGGATTGGATTCGATTCGATTGAAACGAGGGACGAGGGCTCTATTTTTTACTGCTCTTGTGTTCTTGTTTAAAACGAGAACTCGATCTAGACGTCGCGCTGCGCGAATAATTTATAACTTTTGCACAATCAAGACCTTGACAGACACGTTTCTTCGCGGCTAGTTCGTGCGTCGCTTACGAACGAGCGTTACGCGACTTTATCTCCTATGAAATCAAAAATACCCTAGTTTTTTCAACGTTAGGGAAATTCATTTCGGATAAACTGTGACGCAACTGTTTCGTTTCCCTCGATATTTGCACAAGAGAACGATTACAATATATTTGCCGGTAGACGGTTACGATTTCTCTCGTTTAAACGAACGAGATGATCGATCATTCCCAGAAACCGATCGCTTGCCATAAGTAAATCGTTCGAGCGCGCACTCGTCATCGTCCGCAATCGTTTACTTGCGGTCTGGAATATATGTAATCTGGATCGCAGCCAAACCGATACGAGAGATCATCGTGGATCGTCTCGTTGTAGGGTCTATACCTACCGTAGCTCGATCACCGTTTTATGATCTGCCGGATAAAGGTCCCTGTCGACGAACATGTTTTCTCCGTTGCGAAAAAGATCCAGCCGATCGCCGAAGATCGAACGAAGCCTCGATCGATCCATGCGGAACACTACGCCGGGGACTGTGTTTCTGTGTTTCTTTCAACGTGACGGAAAAATTACTGCGTAAAACGAGGCGGGATCAACGCGGGCATCCTCCTCACCTTTTCCGCACGTCGCGATTGCAGTTTAGTTCAGGATTCCGAGTGGGGGGTTGCATGGAGTCACTGTCAAGGATGCGATCGTTGACGCAACAGGCGTTTATGCCGCTATCTATCCGCTGAGGCGCAACTGTTGCCGATAGACTTTCCAACCGATTGCACAGTGTTACGTCAAATTAACGTTTTCGATCGCATCGTTCGTTTCCAATGACCCTCGATCTCGCAAGGTACGCGCTTTCCACGATTTCGTGCCTGCTCCTTCGTTTCAAGTTAGATGGTCCTATCGTAAAGTATTGTACAATCTTCCAACTTTGGATTTAGCGTTAACGAGCGTAGTTCACCTTTGGGAACGCAGACAGGGCAAACGAGCTCCAACGAACAGTGATTCGGCAGCGAAATTGTAAATTGCACGGCCGACGGCAGCGCTAATAGAAAATTGCCCGCCGCAATTCCACGGTACCGAAACTAATCGTTCATCGGATCGCGGAGCAGCAGTTTATCGTGCCGCGAGTCCATCATTATGGAAATGTGTTCGACGCCTGTCATACATAGACTCCGGAACGATAGGTTGCATAATGAAGTGCCGTTTAACGCGACTTGTTGCACCGACAAAGCACACGCTTCTTCCCGCAATCTCGAATGCATCCCGGACGCGTCTCGGACGTATCTCGGAACCATCGGGTACGTCATCGCATCATCTGCAACATTTTCCTCGAATCGAAGAGTCTCTGATGGATTGGTATCGGTCCGTTGATCACTCTCGCACCGGAACGCGACCGTGATGAGCTTTGCACGTTTCAAGCGAGGATTCCCAGACGGTTTCAAGCTCGCTATGTATAGTTTTTAGATCGATCGATACTTTCGATTAGGTGTCGCGGTCGATAGACCCCGTGGTTGCGAAATTTCCCGTAAATTTCGCGTGGCCCGAATTCGCGTTTGCCAAGAAACAGCCGAAAATCGGTCGAGCCTGTCGCGAAAGACGCTTTCATGAAATTTATCGAGCAATCCCCTTAGCCAGATGACCAAACTAAGAATTCCTGGCAGAAGAAAGAAGGCAAGCGCGATTTTTCTTCGCTCGAAACGAAGGAACCCGAGGAAACGCGCCTCGGTGGATGGTCTCGAACTTTTCGAATCGGCGAGAGAGTATTAAACGTAGAACGCTGCGAGACTCTATAATTAGTCGTTACCGAGGAATGGCGAGCAACGATATCATCCTCGTTCAAACAGACCACCTATTAAAATAACACGACTGTTGGGTTTTCGGCTCTGGCATGCAAAAACCGAGGCACATGGCACGCATTCGTTTCTTTTATCCGACGCGAGATGAAATGAACTCGCTAAATTGCTTTTACCGAAGAATTCAGACGTTCGAGAATGTTTACTCGAGTGTTCGCATCGATTAATCTTCAAAATTCACGCGTGTTACAGACATATAAAAAACCTAAATGTACTAGTTTACTATTCTACCGAAACAAAGCCAATAGAAAATATAGAAGATAAATAAATTCCTCCTCGAAACGAAATATTCAATTTCGTCGCAAAAGAATTTCAACCAAAACGGTGGTAACAAACCTCCCTCGAAAAGGAACTTCTAGCGAACCTCTAAGGGTTCGAAACGATGTCGCAGCCAAGATGGGTCTTCAGAGTAGCAGGTGCGAATTTTCATCTCGCAATACATAGTTTGTTTTTCGTCCACCCCCTAGCAAGAGAGCCAGCAACGAAAGAGAAGTTCGAGGGGGCTGGTGCTGTGCGACTGACGAAGGCTCTATAAATAGTACGTCGCTGAAATACGTGAAACGAATCTACACGCTCGCACGCGTGAACGAGCAACGAGTAAAAAGAAGAAAAAGGACTCGACAGAAACGCGACCTTACTATAATTTACACGCGGCCCGGGAGGAGATCGAGCAACGATTTTCATTATCTTAGGATAATAAATACGTTGGCGCGAATATTTCGCGTGCCTTTCTTTTTCGTATCCGTCCGTTCCCCGACGCGGCGCGCGCGGCTTCTAACCGCGCGAAACGTTTCCTGCAATTCGCCTAAACAACTCTGAACGTTTTCGCACCGATCCCCCTCGCAGTGGTATTTCAGGGATGCTTGTTGTTACTTGTCTGCGAATGTTTGCGCATTCATCGTCTCCCTCGGAGACTTACACGCGTTTATGCGAGATTTTGTTTAATGGACAATATTTATTTTCTTTGGGACGCTTTACGGGATAGAAAAATTCGTTGAATCGTCTCTTTGGAAAGAATTTCCGATGTTCAAGTTGTTTTTAGTTAAATAAACCAGTTTGCGTACTCGGGACAGTCCGAAGACAAGTTTCGTGTAACAAAAATTACGTACGGTTACCACTCAAAAATTCTTGAACTTGAAAATTCAACTTTTTGGATTCGAGTGAAATTTTGCAGAACCCGAAAACGATATGGAGAAGTACGAGTTTGAAATTTCAGTTCAGTGAATCGAAATCCTAAGAATCACCAATTGCATACTAATCGATCCCAGCTCCACAAAACGAGCGCAGTATTTACACCTGTCGGCTGACGCACCGGTATGCTAATTGCCGTTAAAAAATCAACAATCGTTGCATAAGCGACACAGAAAAAATAAGTTCGTGCCCCTTCCATGTATTCTTTATTTTTTATTATATCAGCGTGTATTACAAAATTCATTTCAAACGATCGATAATTTTCTTTCCACGTTAGTTTTGTTTTTACCGTGGCCGGAATCACGCGACACAAAAAGAGAGCGAACGCAATTTTATGCAATCGCTGTGAAGTATGTACCGTGTACGTAATTATAATCGACCGTTTCGTTGATCTGGATTTAATTTGAACGCAGTTCCCTTCCCGCGGCAGAATTGTATCGGTTTAGGTATATGTATAGAGTGCTCGCCAACAATTTGTGGCCAAGATGTAATTTTATCGGACAACCAAATAAGGGCTATGAAACCACGGTAAAATTATAATATTTCTTCTACCCCAAACTTACATTGAACCTCGCAACAGGAATATACTTGAATATTTATTCGGTCAGAAATAATTATTAGCGATTCAACACCCTCCAATATGGCGGCGAAATATTTCGAATCCCTATAGCGCAGCATCGATCAGTGTCTCTAAATCCATATCGATAAACACAAAGTTCGAGTCTCGGCGTCAAGTTAAACGACCGTAGACAATAATCAAGGTCAAGTTATAAAAAAACCACAGGCGCTTCTTAGTTTTGCAGCGTTAAAATATCAGCCTGTTATTACAGTGGTAACACGTTGTACTCGTCGATTCTCCTTCGCTTGCGCCCGCGACGTATTTTTCTCTGTACAATTCTATGTATTATTTGCCTCTATTCTAGAACGAACGCGACATTTCCATACGACGCGTAAACAAACAGTGCTAGGACTCCAATGAAACCGACTCGGCACACCGGAGACCTTGCTTGTTCATAACAAACGAGGCACACAACGAGCCCAAACATACTACTCGTAACACGTCTTTCCTTTTATTTTCTTTCTCATTTATCCTTGCCGAATTACGACAAAGTTACGCGTAAGACGCATTCAAACGCGCACGTACGACGAAACCAAAGAAACTTTTATGTATTCGTATACAAACTTTGATTTTAGCTCGATCCAATTAACTAAAATATTAGCGTATAAATAGAATATATCATTGGAGTGAACGCGCTGCGGGGTGACCAACAACGTATAATTTCATTAAATTGAATAATTTGCTGTTGTAATAGGTAGTTCGATAATCTAGTGCTAACGGTAGTTTGGAATTTTAATTTTGAACTATGCAAAACATGCTACGCGTGCACGTTATTCGAAGTTGAATAATATTGGCTAATGTACCGCATAGAATGCATTATTCAAGCAAATACACGGGAAGATAGCGAGCAAGCTATAATTTGGTCCAACGTATGTATGTACTACGCAAGTACCGCGAACACATTATTCGAATAAGTTCACTGAAAAATGGCGGTCGATTTCTAATTCGATTGAATTTACTATTAGAGAACACTACAAGGATACAACTGTTTTCGTTGCTACCGAAACGGAAGAGTATTCTGTATAAAAATCCGCAGTCTGCTCGTCAAATAATCGACTAATTAGAGAAAGATCGTACAGGTTTTGGCGGGGTCAAAGTTAATTCGTCGCGAGCGCAATAATCGAAGGTAGAATCATGGCGGGTAAAAAGGTTAGGTGTGCGTTTCGGGCAACGTACGCCGGTACAGCAACATACCTAGTGGTGCTCTTAAAGAAGTTGTTGCTCTCGCGGTTCATCAACTCGCTGCGGAACCGTGACATCTCGTCCTCCATCTTTCTCATCTCGGCGTCGAACCGTTCCCGTATGTTCGAAAACTCGGTGTCGATCACGCTGAAGTCACCGATCTTGATGGGAATATTACGCTTGATACCACTGTCAGCCATGATTCCTTTCCCTTGCGGCCGCACTTGTGTTCTCTAATTCACCAAAACCCACTTAATAAAGAGGTAGACTGATTAAGCACTGATTGCTCTCTCTCTCTCTCTTCTTCCTATTTTCTGTTTCTCTTGACTCGCGAACGATCGTTTCTTATGAATAGCGAATTGCTGGAAGCCACTTGTCAACCGTACTGCGCGCTGCCTCGCCTAAGAATGAGCGCGGCTCACCGACTGCCCCTTAAATAGGCCCGGCGCGATCGTCGAGCCGCTCGTGGGAGCTCGGTAACGCTCGGCGGTGCTCGGTAATCCTCGGCGCCGTGCACGCGGTCCGGCGCACCACGAGTGACCGCGAGAATCCCCGAATACCTGACCAAAAACAGAGTGTTGCCCGTTTTAATCGATTAACGATTACAAATATTAAACTCGATCGATCCACGATTGATCGCGATATCAAATCGTTGATTAAAAACGGTAATCGAGATAATTGATTGCGCCGAATGTACCTGGCAATTACTGATCCGTAAATACCTATTGTTCATCGAGAAAACTTGCTTGAAAATATCAATCTTTAGCTTGGCTTTGGATGGAGTCCTAGTTTGATTCATGCTGTCGATCGATTTTACGGTATACGTTAATGGATTTTTAGGACATGTATCAGCTTGATCGACGTTTATATTGTAATAATAGTGATGTTGCAGTGGAGACGCGTTTATTTATAACAGAACTGTAACGCGTTCTAGCGTGTATAATGAGTCAGATGTTATTTTTTAATGTATGTTGACTGAGACGTTTCTTTTTAATGCAGAATGAGTCATGCGTCATATTTATTATAATTCTGGCATAAATGGTACAAACTATTCTATCGTGGCAAAGAACGAACGCTTCACTTTATAAATTGATTCCGTCACAGGAAAACTTTCGGAGTAGCATTTGCGCAGACCTTAATCAAGCATAACGAAGACCTCTGTCGGCAACTGGGTCACCGCGGTAATCGAGGTCCTGCTGTTTCTTCGTCGACTTCAGAAATCCCTTGATGTACCGTGTAATCTAATTCACCGATTGATATCGTGAAGATCGGATTGTCCATGATTATGGCTCGTTAGTGGGAATAGTGCGAAAACCAGCGTTAGCCGTGACCGTTTGATCAATGGTATTTAAATAAACAGATCATCGCGCCAACTCCTATTTTCAAAAACTAAAATAATTTTTTTTGGGGCATGAGCACGAGAAACAACATCTCTGTTGCATGCTTTCATACGTACGTCCACGTACATCTTCGTGGGAGACAATCAATAAGGAAATGATCGCGTGGTCGTATTAGTCATCGTTTCCCGCGTAAAACACAATGCTTCCTAGTCGCTGTGAAATCGTAACCCTCCTACGCCCACGAATTCTTCTCGTTAGATCATTTATTTATCTAGGATGTTTGCAAGCTTACGTACACTTCCGAACAATTTCCATAAGTGTATGACTAATTGCACGGGCGCGGGTTTTACGCGTCTCATTTTCCGGAATGATCTACAACGGTCAAACGTTCAAAAAGACAATACATTACGAAACATGATTCACGTGGAACGAAAAATGATGGTTCGCATAACGATCGCGCATAAAAGAATCAGAAAAAATCGGAACATTTTTCAACGCGAATCACGGTGAATCCGTCTCGAACCCGCTTCAGGTGTTCTAATTCGGCCCGAAGAAGAGCGAAGGCCGCGCGTATGCCGGGGCGCGTAACTCTTTTTCTTTTTCTTTTTCTTTTTCTTTTTCTCTTTCCGTCTCTGTCGGCGCATTAAATCACGCCGCAAATGATGCCGACGCTATTTTCGACGGTTGCAGCGTCACCGTGCGCCGAACTGAATGAAGCGCCGCGTCACGACGCGACGCCTCCATATTGTTCATAAATAGTCCTGGTGCGGTGGCGTCGGCGTCGGCGTCGCATCGCGTCGTCCACGATTTCCGGTGAATCAAACCGCGAGGAATGCTTCCTCGAGAATTGTGTCAGGATCCGATCGGGGGTGGCCGATGCCAACAAGGGCTGAATCACCCTCCTCACCATCAACCACGATGAATAACAGCTGAGCCCTATATCGGTTCCTTTATTCCCACGAGCGCGAGCGTGGTGCTCCGATGTGTAATGACTCCGAAACTTCTCTATGAAAACGGGATTTTTTCTTCTGTTACGCGAAAAGATCGATCGTTCGAAATCTTTCATTAAAAAAGGAAATTCTTTAAACCCTGTAACATTTTCTTGTTGAATTGTATTTGAATTTCGGTAGTTTACAGCCACGCGACTGCAAAATAGTAGCGATGAGGACGAAGATCGAGATCGTTGATAAAGTATGTCAATGTCAAACTACTCCCCGAGTGTCTCTAGACAGTGTCTTGAACTCTGGCCGCGAACGGATTCGTTTCTGGTCCGTGTGTTTCTGAAACGAGCACGGAATCCTTAAGTTTCTGTGTCCCGACTCTTTGCGTGGGAGAACGTTGGCAGAATGACGTCACCTATGTGGGGGTTTTAGTGATCGATAAAACGCGTCACAATGGTCCCTAATATGGATCGGGCTCACGCTCATTACGTAGCACGGGTTTGCCTGCTACATATGTTTCTTCTTTTCCGACGAGGTTCCTTTTTCAGAAATCTCTTGGTCACCCAAGAAATGCGCTTAGAAGGCAACCGGTCAACCGGCAAGAATGATCGTTTTTCGAAGTGCAAATTCTCTGCGGAAGATATTTGCGTCGCGCGATTTCGAGTCGATTTAACTCTCCGTCAATTCCCCAAGAATCTCTGCAGCTTCCTGTAACTCTTTTGAACGCTCTTTACCGTCCTGTTGCTCTTTAAGTTTAGGCGTTCTTAGCTATTCAATTGCAATGATTTTGAAGCGGAAGAGGGGTCATTCGTCGAGCAATTACTATCGGTATTATGAGCACGCCTAATAAAACAATTAAACTTGAGACTGTTGAAAAGATAGTAGATCTCCTCGGTACACGCCATCGACTATTAATAGCCGACAAAGTCCGAGAGTGCTACAGTAGTCGAGGCCAGATTCGACCGAAGGAATTCTTTCAGCATTCGACCCTTTCGACTGTCATTCCTGAACGATTCAATGTCGAGGGTACGGTCCGAAGTATGTAGCACGATTTTCGTGACCTCTCGTGCTGCGCCAACTTCCTTCAACGACACGCGTCCGGAGAACAATAAAATCGTGCGTCTCTTCCTTCGCGGGACTCGGTGAAAATAGATTTAAAGTCCGCAATGCCGATCAGCGACACGAACGCGTATTCTGCTTTTCTCGACCAATTCTTCAAACGATTCCGCGTTATTTTCCATCTAGAATCATTTATTTGGATTATTATTTTATGGATTTGGATGATTTTCGCCACTAACGCGTCGGCAGGACAGACACTGGAGCAATAAGAGATGATTACATTCAATGTTTCGCTACCAAGCAGACAATGAGCACTTAATAGTCATTTGTATTTGGCTTACTTAGAACGATTGAACGAGGAGCACGAGTCGTTGTCGTCGTGCGACGACTTCGCATCGGTATCGCTGACTTGAGTGCAAATGGGGCTTGAGGTTAACGCGCCGCGCCGTGATGTCATTGTCTGATATCATAATGTCCACTTTCTATAATGTGTACTTTGCCAGTCGATTTGACCGCAAACGGTTGGATAACCAAAATTATTTATCATTTTTACCTTCACCGATCACTCCGAAATTGGAGACCGTCCTTCGTTAACTGCAAGATTTCTCATCGTAAAATGTAGAGCTGCTGAGGGTCCAGTTATGTCTGCCATCAAATTGTCCGGCGCCGAAGGTTAATTATTCGTTGAACGTTCGTTCCATCGGATTTCAGATTTCACGAAATTACCACCGAACCGATGGAACCGGTTTGTTGGAACATTCGCGGTACGTGGGTTCGCAATGTGATCTGGTTTGCAATCGCTATAGCGGACAAGCGTGTATTTACTCGTCATACTAACGAGACACCATGAATAAACCAAACTGGTTGCTGGTTAACTCATATTTTAGGTCGTCTTGGTAAAATTGTCTCTGGAAAGTTTGCTAAGAAATCGCGTTCCTTGGCAGCAGCAAGATGTTTCTACCGAGGACGTAAACCGAAGTCGCTTTGTTTTTGTCGGTTGTTTAGAATATGGTAAACGGAGGAACCAAGTTGTCCGTTATGTCTGGTACCAGTTGGTTATCGTCCTTAATCTTCGGTGCGCGTGAAAAAATGCCGTTACACGCAAGTTTAATGTGGCAGTGGCCAATGTCACTGCCACGAATAAACCAAGAATACGTAACGCGTCGACAAGCGTCCGTGGTAAATTGAACTGATTGTGCAAGTGATATTCTTTTATGATCCGCTTTGTTTAATATACAGCGCGCACGCGGTACATGACATTGCGTGTACACCTGCCAACAAGGAAACATTAATTGTTTATAAATACCCAGTTGATTTTTACACAACTTCCCTGTTCCATCGCTTATTTTATAAACGTCAAAAAATAAGCAAATAACACTCATCACCAGTCACCGCCGATCAATAAATTATCATGAATTGGCATAAATCGTTTTCTTCTCCTATCAATATCCTAGAACATATCGATCAAATGAAATATTGTAATTGACCGAGGTCCCACAAGTATTTCTTGTCACAGTCGAGGTGTTAAAACATTTATACAATTGACGGCGTAACAATTGTGTAACGCAACTTATTGTTAGATTGAATAACGGAAGGCAGAATTCCATTTGAATTGCCGTCACTTGTCGCGCTGGTTGATTGCTCTCAAGTCCCCCTTGCGTTTACCATCGGTACTAAACGAACGTCTTTGCGAAGTTTATCAACTGAACGCGTTATCATGAAGGGACGCGTGAAAACAACAACGAACACCGAGCAACCTTCGAAAAGTGACGATGGAAATCGAACGAACACGAAGAAACCGTTCGACAAAAAGAAATACCGAGCGCAAAAGTACAGCAACAAATACAAAAGTATGTCTTTGACCGTGTAACGCGCGATGTCACGCTTGTATAGGTTAGATTGTACGATGTTTCTTGTGGGATCATTGCACTGTTCCTGATTACTACGATATTTTGGCAGTTAATCAATGGGAGGAGCGCAGGAAGAAGGCTATTTTACGAGATTATTACAAAGAGCTTGACAAGAGCCAACGCAACGATCCAAAACAGACAGTTTCGTTGAAAATTGGAGATCAGAATGGAAACGATCAACGGTACGTATAAATATTTCACGATTCTTGCTCTCCTTATGATTAATGACAACATTGCTGTAATTCGATGTATCTTTCTTAGGACAGAGACGAGGAAAATAAGTGCATTTCATAAAGCCAAGTGGGAATTCTTGCGCAAGAAGGACGAGAAGAGGAAAATAAAAGAGGAGGCTACGCGAGCGAAGTTGGAAAAGGAAGAAGCGCTCAACAAGTATAAAGAAAAGAGAATGGAAACTTATAAGAGACTTTCGAAGAAGACTAAGAAAGGACAACCCGTGATGAAAGACAGGTTGGAAATGTTACTAGAAAAAATACAGCAGCAGGTATCCGACTAACAAAGATTGGAGACGTACCCGTTCCTTGTTTACTCGTTTCTCATGTACATATACGTTGACACGAATGTTCAATAAAAATTCATCGTTTCGTAAACACAAATTGTATTGCAGACCCACGTTCTACAAATTTGTTCTTATTACGGGACACGATACGATCTCATTGTACATCGGCGTTAACCTAAATTTTACGTTCAAAATGATTTGATACGTCGAGTATAGTGGGTTGCATTGGTGGATTCGATTGGATCGAATTTTCGATTACGATATTACAATCATCGGTGATCGACGATTATACCGCTTGACGCATTCATAGATTTAGAGTTGCGTTGTGACTCGCGACGGTCACCGGTGACCGAGGCGATAAATCATCGACGAAAAGCAACTGCGATGTTTATCGCATCGGTATATTTAATTAAGACGAATTTCTTGACGGTCTCCGGTGACCGACACTAGATTAGCCGGTAGCGCTGTGGGAGTGACCGGTGACCGGCGATTATAGCCTCTATTATTATTACCCGTGTGCCGGGATTCGAGTATTCGATCAACGCATTGACTCGATTGAATAGCAAAGTTCTTAAACAGTTTAACATCGTTAATAAAGCCAGCGAAATAAACGAGCAAAGATTGCTAACGCGGCTCAATTAAATAATTGAAGATATTTTACCATTATACTTGTCACGGTCGAAGTCGAAGCATAGGAAAATCGGCTGACGTTCAACGGGTCGAATAAAATCCATTGACGCATCACTGTGTCGTATACACGGTTTCTCCGGATCCGATAGAATAAAAGTAACGAACGGCATTGTTTCGTTTCGAATTGAAAATGGATAACTATAGGCACGCAATGATAAAAATGTGAAGAATCGATGCGATTTTCCGCGATTCGAAATATGAATTTGGCTGCGCAACGGGCAGGGCGCAGGCGCAATGGCATTTGACGGGCAGCCGTCAGCGTCAGCTAGTCAGCGGTTGCAAATGGCGACAGCCACGAAATCTCTGGCACCGACTCGCGAATAGTTTCACGCCTACCGAGTGCTGCGTGATCGAGCCGTGCGTGAAAGTTACCCTAACTCCGATCGGTATGTACTCGAAACAGATCGTATAATCGGCGCGCGGACACCGTATAACCTCTCGGCCAGCGAAATCCGTATAGTCGCGCTTGGTGGCCACTCTCTTGGCCTCTCTTGTACGCGACAGCTCTTTTTGCGGGCCAGATAAAAAGACACTGGTGTCCTCTCCCATCTTCGAATCCGTGGTTTCGCTCGCACGATCGATGCACCACGATCTCCTCGATACATTACGACGGTCGTTGCCACGGTCCGCGCCGCTGCCGAAACCGTCCCGAAAACTTTTCACGTAACGGGTGCCACTCTTAACGTTCGCACGGCACTGCTGTCAAAAAGTGTTTGGCAAGCGGAATCTAGGACGCGGCACCGGCTTAATCGCTCGATTTTCCTTTCAGCGTCTCTCGGTATTCCGTTCGGTATCGTGCCCGCCTTATCTTCCACGATTTTCTCTGTCTCTCTCTTTCGTGCTGGCTACTCGAACACCACCGATATTCGCCGCCTCGGTACACCGATGCACCGGAACGATTTTTCAAAGTTGCTCTCGTCACCGAAGGGCTCGTCGCTTCGAGCACTCTTAATCAACGAATCGCGCTCGGACCGCTTTTCTTGAGATCCCCGTCCTCCTCGTACGGGAGACCGTGTGTCATTACACGATCGTGTCTGTCACCGACGAAATAACGTGCACGAAATTTCCGACTCGAAACACTGCTATATCACACGATACCGCAAGTAGATACAGTTCAACGTATTCAAGAAAATTCTCCAAATTCGACTAGTTTTTCAAATTTCATATTGTACGTAGTTCGATTAATTTTCCAAGTTTCATACGTTAAACCTTGTCGATGTAATTACATTCGGTACGTGGCTTTGCAGCTGTGGCGAAAGATCAAACGTTGAATCGTTAATAAACGTGCGGTGTCACGCAGGTACGTTTCAATGTGCTTTGCTTCACAGGTGGTTTCTAAGAAGAGGACAAAATGCCGGCTGTAAGAGGAGATGGAATGCGTGGACTGGCTGTGTTCATTTCCGATATCAGGAATTGTGAGTTGATTTCAGTATACGATGTTTAACGGATATACCATTGGTACAAGGTTGTTTCGCGTAGTTTATATTCTATCGAATTCTAAAAACGCAGCAATCGTAAGCAACGTTACGGCATTAAATAACTGGGAACAGAAGTTTGTATTTGGTTCATTGAAATTTTACCCCATCTTCTATCCATTCAGAGATATTATGCCATTGAAACTAACACGACGCGCAAAGTATTTTGAGACAACAGAGAGTAGGAGACAGGGGGCGGAGCTCTGATATAGTCATATCTCTATGTGATTATGGCTTGTCTCTTGTACGCTAATATGTAATACTTGGCGTAACGTAATAAACATCTATCACGGCTAGCGCTCTGAATTCTCTGAAGAAATTTTTATAAAAATAATTACGCGTTGATACGCCGAATAAATCTTTAGAATAAAAGGTCTATGTAGAACAAATCAATACATGCGTGCTTTGATGCCAGTCCAAGTGGCATGCAGCCATTATACTTTCCTATGAAAACTATGACAAATGTTCATTTGTATATACCATGTATACGTACAAAATATTTGTATGTATTTTGTGCGTATTAATAGCTTGTGCAATTATATGTAAATTCTGAAATATAAAATACACAATTGCGTTGGTTTCACCAGGCAAAAGTAAAGAAGCAGAAATCAAGAGAATAAACAAAGAATTGGCAAATATTCGAAGTAAATTTAAAGGAGACAAACCTTTAGACGGTTACCAAAAGAAGAAATATGTATGCAAGCTCCTTTTCATTTTTCTCCTTGGTCACGACATTGACTTTGGCCATATGGAGGCTGTGAATTTACTTTCGTCCAATAAGTACTCGGAAAAACAAATTGTAAGTATAAATTCGTTAAAAGTACTTAATTATATGATTCAGAGAGAATTTAATACAATTATTTTGTTCGTTTCAGGGATACCTTTTCATATCGGTCTTAGTAAATACGAATAGCGATCTCATTAAGCTGATCATTCAAAGTATAAAGAATGATCTTGGATCCCGTAATCCGATTCACGTTAATCTTGCGCTTCAATGCATTGCTAATATCGGCAGTAAGGAAATGGCCGAGGCTTTTGGTAACGAGATACCAAAACTGCTTGTTTCCGGGTAGGTTCTTGCAACGATAGACTGTTTGGGTGCTCCGTACACCTAGTATCAATGATCACGCTGTACCTGACTTAACATTTGTCTTATTCCGCGTTTGTAGAGACACTATGGACGTAGTGAAACAAAGCGCAGCACTGTGCTTGCTAAGACTATTGCGTACGGCGCCAGATGTTGTTCCCGGAGGAGAATGGACTTCGCGTATAGTTCATCTGTTGAACGACCAGCATCTTGGTGTTGTCACTGCGGCAGCATCCCTGATCGATGCACTTGTAAAAAGAAATCCGGACGAGTACAAGGGATGCGTTAGCTTGGCAGTCTCAAGACTGAGCAGGGTATGGCACATTTGTTTCTTAATTCCGGACAGAGACGGCTGAAGGATAGTACTTTGATATTTGCTCTATCTCATTAGATTGTGACATCGAGCTACACAGACCTACAGGATTATACATATTATTTTGTGCCAGCACCATGGTTGTCCATTAAATTACTGCGATTACTACAGAATTACACTCCGCCTGGTATATTATCTTGATTTAATTCTTTTTAACTAAGCACCTAAACGGAAATGACACGAAGACGCTAAAATATCTTCCTAGTCGTTCCGAGATTTTGATCTACTTATACGGATATCGATAGCTTTCTATTTAGGTACTTAACGGATCGCCGCATGGTGGGCTATTTCGACCGTAAAACCGGATAAAACTATTCTTTTTCGGATAAAATAGCCCACTGTGCGCCATCGTTGCAAGGCAATTTAAATTTGAACGATTAACATTTCGACAGCCGAGGATCCGGGTGTGAGGGGCAGATTAAACGAGTGTCTAGAGACCATATTGAATAAAGCGCAGGAGCCGCCGAAATCGAAGAAAGTGCAGCACTCGAACGCGAAGAACGCGGTGCTGTTCGAGGCGATTAGTTTAATTATACACAACGACAGCGAGCTGCCATTGTCGGTCAGAGCGTGCAACCAACTCGGCCAATTTTTGTCGAACCGCGAGACCAATCTCCGCTATTTGGCCCTGGAGTCTATGTGTCATTTGGCAAGATCCGAGTTGTCGCACGACGCTGTGAAAAAGCATCAAGAAGTCGTTATACTATCGATGAAAATGGAGAAGGACGTGTCCGTCAGGCAACAGGCGGTGGACCTTTTGTACGCTCTGTGCGACAAGAGCAACGCCGAGGAAATAGTACAGGAGATGTTGAACTATCTTGAAACGGCCGACTATTCGATTCGGGAGGAGATGGTTCTAAAGGTTGCAATTTTGGCTGAAAAGTACGCGACCGATTACACTTGGTACGTTGACGTTATATTGAATCTCATTAGGATAGCTGGTGACTACGTATCGGAAGAGGTTTGGTACAGAGTCATCCAGATAGTCATCAACAGAGACGACGTGCAGGGATACGCCGCGAAAACCGTGTTCGAGGTAATTATTCACAAATATAAATTCATCGGGGCTCTTACTCGTCGCTATCGATCCGAGTAATTCACGGACATCTTCGTTTTTCTTTTCCAGGCTTTACAGGCGCCAGCTTGCCACGCAAACATGGTCAAAGTCGGCGGCTATATACTCGGTGAATTCGGAAATCTCATTGCTGGCGATCAACGATCGTCCCCTGCTGTGCAATTTCAGTTATTACATTCCAAAGTAAATGTTCAATGTTTTCCTTACGCTCGTCATCGTATTACACGTACTAACGTTAACGCAATTTCTAGTATCACTTATGCTCTCCGATGACTCGAGCATTGTTGTTATCGACGTATATCAAATTCATTAATTTGTTCCCCGAAATGAGAAGCCAAATACAAGATGTGTTTCGACAACACAACAATTTACGCAGCGCGGACGCGGAATTGCAGCAGAGGGCTTCGGAGTACCTGCAACTAAGTATTATCGCATCCAGCGAAGTTCTGGTAAAAACAATCTTCTGGAACGAAAGTGGTATGGCGTTTTAGAACGTATGATTAATACTTTAAATTTTTCTCGAAGGCTACCGTTTTGGAAGAGATGCCCGCATTCCCAGAAAGAGAATCCTCTATTCTCGCCGTGTTGAAGAAGAAGAAACCTGGCCGGGTGCCTGAGAACGAAATTAGGGAAAGTAAAAGTCCCGCGCCGAATGCTAATCATCATGCGGAAGCACCTGCAGCCCCTGCTGCGACCGTTAACAACACGTCAGCAGATCTGTTAGGGCTTTCCACGCCGCCGTCTTCCCAGCCGGCAAGCAATACAGGGGTTCTTCTTGATGTGTTGGGAGACATTTATAACATGTCGAACAAAGTCGGTGCTACGAACGGTGCCCAAAACACATACAATCCCAAAAAGTAAGACGTAACCTTTATGCAGGGTGGGTTCTCCCACGTTCTCCTACCAGTCAAATTGATGTGAATTCTGCGTTTTTCAGGTTTGTTTGTAAAAACAACGGCGTGCTATTCGAGAACGATCTAATCCAAATCGGAGTGAAGTCAGAGTTCAGACAAAATTTGGGACGCGTCAGTTTGTTCTACGGCAACAAGACTCAATACGCTTTACACAGTTTTCAAACTCAACTCTCCTGGACGGAGGAGAACCAAGCGAAACTGGCCGTGCAAGTGAAGCCGGTCGACCCAGTCTTGGAGGCTGGTGCTCAGATTCAACAGATAATTAACGCGGAATGTATTGACGACTACAATGGTACGGGAAAACATGTTGCATAACACTAACGTTCTAAGAATGATTCAAGTTAGACGCGAATCAAATTGACCGTTGCTGGCATGCTATTCAATTGTTTTCCATCCTCGCAGACGCGCCGAGTATGCTCATCTCTTTTATTTACAACAACGTGCCACAAAAGATTACGATGAAACTACCGTTGACGATCAACAAGTTCTTTGAACCAACGGAGATGAACGGAGAGTCGTTCTTCGCGCGATGGAAGAACCTTGGAGGGTACGTTAAAATGTTTCTTTAAAACTATACCATTACTTTTTAATAATATAATAGGATTTCATTTATTCAGATTTCATAGAATTTTTGTGGTAGCATGTATTTACTCTAATAAAAAAGTGTACTAAAAAATTTCTCAGGAAGATTCCTGAGTTCTTATAATTTGGTATAAAGTATAAACTTAGTATAAAGTGGGTATAAAGCTAAACCATTACGCTACTATAGCATTTAAAACTAAGCCATTGTTCGTTGAAAAAATTCAACTGTTTGCATCTGACAAATCTGACTGTTATCTTCGAGTATCCTTAAATATTGTATGCATGAGACTGATCGAATCTCTGTTGCAGAGCAAACCAACAACGTTCGCAGAAAATATTCAAGGCCCAGCAGCCAATAGATCTCGCGCAGGTCCGCACGAAACTGCAAGGATTCGGAATGCAGTTGCTCGACGGTATCGATCCGAATCCCGATAATTTCGTCTGCGCGGGTATCGTACACATGAGGGCACAACAAGTAGGATGTTTGCTGCGTTTGGAACCTAATAAACAAGCGCAGGTAATTTACAGGAATATATTTATACGAATTTATACGAAGTCCCTTCGAATTCACTTAGAAATTTTAATACGTTGTTGAACGTACAATTATTTCTACGAAAGTACGTATTGGAATTTGAATTTTCCAGATGTTCCGTCTGACAGTACGCTCGAGTAAGGAATCGATGTCAGTAGAGATCTGCGACCTGCTGGTGGACCAATTTTAAACGGCCTAGCAGGCGTAAAGCTATTCTAAGGTACCATTAAAAAAAGAACAAAACGAAAGGAAAGGAAAACATACAAGAAAAACGCCGTGGGAAGACATATCGTGATTATAAAAGGATGTCGTCTCTCGACGTTCGAGAAAAATACTGATGATTACTTGTTAAGAGAATATTCGTTGTACCCAAGCTTACGCTCACAGCGCGGTCGTAAGAACTGAAACCCATTGTGTAGACGAAGCGTTGTTATCATACGTATAATCCTGAAAAAAAGCAAAAACAGTAACAAAAATTAAGAGGCACGGAACGTGCCGGAAAAAATACATACGTACACACAAAAAACACATAATACACAATCAACGTTATCGCGTATAATTACCGCATATAATTGCGCGTGCATGAGAAGCAAAACGAAAACGACAAAAAAAAGAAGATGAAGAAATAATGCAAACGAGAAGCAAACAACGCATGAAATTGACCACGGAAAGAAAAAAATAAAACAAGCGTGGACACGACTCGTTTTGGTCTACGGGAGCGAAGGTAACGATCATATAAAAAAAGAATTACCTTTGTTCTCTCTTCTGCTCTTTTTTTGTTCGTTTGAAAAATCAACGAGTCCTTAAGCGAATGGTTAATCGAAATGACATATAGATGTTCATGGCCACGAGTATTAGCAAACGATGTTCGGGGGAACAGCGTTCGATATTACCGACACACATTTTTTACAAGAGATTTCTAGTTCGTTTCTTTTCTTTTTTTGTAAATTAATTTACATGCATACATAGATATCATACATCCCCCCATACACACACAGACACACACACACAGACAGACACCTGTATCGTTTCGAGCGATATTATGCAGTTGCGTTCTCGTGGCTCGCGACTACCCATCTATTTTTCGTGTTTCGTAGCGATTTCGGTTTTTTGAGATTATTATTATTATTATCATTACTATTATTATTACTATAACAAACTATCGTATTGTTGCGTCGGCGAGAGTAAATTTGGGCACGATGACAGTAGCTGTATGATATTAGTTGTTTATCGTAGATTTCCTTGTATTTAACGGAGCTCAAAATTTCTCTTGTAATTAGTAGGTTCGATGTCATCGCTCCTGTCCCGGTCCCCCTTTCCCGCTTATTCTCTCCCCTGTCCCCCGTGCTCCCCATCCCCTTTTAGAGATTTTTCATTTTTACCTCAGACGTTGGTGTATAAATCCATGGCTGGTCACCATTGTTTCGGCTCGCGAGGAGGAGCGAGGCAAATTTTCTTGGCGAAAGAGAAAAAATGAAGAAGAATATACGTACGAACGAACGAACGAACATTTTTCTAATTAACGAGTCTTGTGTGAGATGTATATTTCCGTAGTATATCTTGTACAGATGATATATCCGCGGATGATGCGTTCGAACGTTCATTTTGTGTTTCGACGTGCTTTAGGACGTACCGGAAAACGGAAAAGGAAAAATCATGGAAATACATACATAATAGAGCAGCTCTCTGCGAGAAAGAAACGCTTGAACCGCGTTTCGCATCGCGACGAACCCCACGCTTCTTCGATTTACTCTCCTTGCGTCTATCTCTTTGTTATAAATGGAAATTGTAAAGATCTAATAATTGAATTGTACATAAGAACTTATCCGTTGATTAAATGTGCTGACAAAGAGCCGTTGCATCGAGACACAGCAGACAGTCCACAGTCCAACAACGATTGCTGACTGCGAGGATCTACGATCTATATATTATGTCTGAATCTCTTCCTGCTGTTTCATTTGTATTTTCTTTATCATGCGAACACACGAGATGTATATTATTTGTTTTTTTATGTTCGTATAGCATAAACTTATATTGGAAACCCTTTTCCTTTATTCTACCTGTAATATTCTTACTTTTATTATTATTATACGTACGTACACGCGTGAAATTGCGTTTGGCTGTTTGCATGAGTCGAGAGGATCGAGCATGACAATTATTTAGTATCTCCGAATCAAAAGACTTTGCGTGCGTTTAATATACATATTTTAATGATTTAATTAAGAATCCGATCGCACGAGGAACGCCAAAGGTTTCTTGAATAGAAGGAAAATCGAAAAGATATTCTGCGCTGTTTTTTTCTATTTTCTACATTCTTCCTTTTTAATCGACTTTTAGAGACGCGAAACTACTTTTTTATATAGCCGATTTTTTGTGAAATGCGGTTTCTTAAATCCGAAAGATTGATTTTGAGAAATAGGCTTTTATCGAAGACCAATCGCTCGAGTTTCATCGACGAAACGATTTTTAATTGGTTTTTACTTGGAAACGAAGCGATTTTTCTATTGTAGAGAAATGGGGGAACCAAACATTCCTTGAAGAGAGTCGAGGTAGACGTAGAATTGTAGAGCTCTTACGCGGGTATCTGCGAATACATCTTTTCTAAATGAAGCGAGTGCTCGAGTACTCGTATCTAAATAAGTATAAGTATTAAATTAATCGAGTACCTAATTTGCCAATCTAAATTATTTGAGTTAAGTGAGATTTAAGAAACTTAAATCTAAGTACTATTAATATCCGAGTATTCGCTTTTGTATCGATTCTGCATCTTTGATAAGTACTCGAGTCGCGAGTATCAATAAATTCGAACAACGATAAGGGCTCTACATATATAGACTTATTTTGTAAGTTGGTCGCCGAATCCTGACCATTACGGTTACGTATCTGTACAGGCTCAATGATTTAGATTTAATTCGAAATTAAGTCTCTTACGTTACCATTAACTCACCCTACGCCTTACGTATATTTTTTCAACTGCTCCTCCGTTTTATAGATTTAATATCATTTACCTGTACATATGTGTGTGCGCGCGCGCGCGCGTGTGTGTGTGTGCGTATTAGCAAGTGTTCTATTTGCACGCTCTCGGCACTGAAAAGGCAAGAACACTCCACGCGGAAACAATAATAATGTAAATACAACACGAGCTAGCCCCTCGGACGCAATGAATCGCCCCCAGTCATGGATTTGTTAGCGCGATTTACGTTTAGGAATGGCTGACCAGGTTCATGTTTATCCTACACCACTATCACGGGAGTCTGTTTATGTACGATGTACACGCTTATCATTACGAGAATGCGAATCGTGTTGTTTCGCCCGATTAGATTCACACACTCGAGCGACTCGCATACACGTGTATGTGTATCTACGGGGCGAGGATACGTATACATTTAGTATGTATACATACAAATAAAGTATACAGGGTGTCTCTGTTACCTTGCACTCGTTAAAACCTCAATATCTTTGCCAATAAACAAACTTTTATATATATATATACCCAGTTAGCAAAGTCATTCGACTTGGAACAACGAATATTGTGATACTTTTCTTTTCAAGATCATTTTCTTTCGAGTTACCAAGGTCATCGGCATCTTTTCTTTCAACGTCGTTTGAAGGTCACCATGTGACATGTCGTTGAACTCGTCTTCGCGCGTGCTACAACGTTAGGTGACAAAAAGCTATTGTTAATGATAAAGGAAATATATGTCGTTGACCCTGAAATTCGAAACCTTGAAACGAAACCGTTCCGAGTGAAAAATTTTTGTTAGCTGGGATAAATGTTTGGGTTGGCAAATATGTTGAGACGTTAGAGGAGGGAAAAAGTAAAAGATACAGCCCGTGTATTATTCATATAAAAAATATATATTATATATATATATATATACGAATTATTGAAGAAATTGGATACGCGTGGCGGCACACGCGATTGTTAGATTATATTGTGTAGCCAAGAAATGGGGCGCGTATGTTAAAACGCTACAGAGATTTATTCCGGTAAATCCTTTGTCGTTTCTCCTCGCTGCTTTCTCACACCTTCGCGTAATGGATTTAATGTAGGAATTCGATAGGAACGCGATAGCGAACGTGGCTGTTCATTGTCGACGTTTTAAATCATGCAACATCTGCGCGATCCTACGTAATCATTTTCCATCGAAATCATCGCTTCAGTCCGGACGTTCTAATCGACGTCGATTAAGCGATGTTTCGCTTATTTAATACTAATGTCCAAAGTTCAAGGCAGTTTGCGTAGAATTATAATTGAATTATACAATACAAAGACCAAAAGCGACTATCGAATAATTGAATTGTTCGTTACCGTATAATCTGTCTCTGTGTACGTTGATGTAATTTCGGAAAATCGTCTTGATACGATGTTCTACGTGCTCGTGGAACTTTCAGAAAATCGAATACAAACTTGAGAAATTCGAAAGATTTACTACAAACTACGCAAAAATCATTTTTACAACAAATAACGTGTACATTCGTTCGATTAAAAATCATCGGTGTTTGGTCCTTTGCACGATCAAACCCAAACCACCAAAAATCATTGTAACAAATAGTCTGCGGATTTTTATGCAAATAGTGGGTCCTAACAAATAAATTCGGCTATGTTCAGTGTTTCTTTTTATTTATTAATAGAGTCAGATAGAACATAGATTTATATCGAATCAATCGTATAATTTTTGACGGCAAGTGGCATCTCTTCTATCGTAATTGTATAAATTTTCAATACGTCATAACAAGACTACGGATTTTTATGCAAAATAAAAATTCTCTGCATCGTTTGCACGGAACAGGAGCTGAATAGGCAATTTTATCTACTGATTTTTGCCGTACTTGCAGAAAATCGGCAGTCTAACCATCACTGTTCTGCGAAACTTCGTGCGATTACGTTGATAAAGCTCTTTCGAAAATTACAAGATAAGGATTTTCGCATATTATCTTGCTTTCGATTCGGTTCTATCTATCTTGCCGCTTAGAGTTCTCAGAAATCGCATGAATTCTCGCAGCCGGTCAATCGAAATTCATTGTTAGTGCCAAAAGGTGGACAAGTCACAGTTTCGTCTACGATTTGAAAGTACGGAAAAATTTTACGGGGTCCATTTTACGCGAGTGCACGATTGCAACCGCGATTACGGTAATGCCTCGACGGGCGTGACAATTAAATTCGGGACCGAAATGTCACTTGTCGCGTGTACAGACAGTATTCCTTGACCACTCGCTGCTAACGTCTAATATCGTGCACATCTCTTTCGCATATATTCAGACATTAGTGTGGAACACGGACGGCGAACGGAGAACGTTGCGTGGAATTAGCCTAACTCAACGAGCGTCCTGAAACGCGCCGCGTTTACGGCGCGTTTACGACGCGTTTTACCCATATGTCTATGGTTTTGACACGCGGTTGCCGATTCGAATCGATCCACGTTTTTTCGAAAGTTTTTCTCGATCGGTGGCAGTAGAGATTTTTTCCAACAGCGTGAAAGCATGTGTGCGCGTGGGCATTATGTTCCGTAACTCGAGCAAACACGCAGAGAACCGCTTTTCGTATTGTTATGCAGCACCGCGTCGTAACAGGACGTCGACGGTTTTCTGGAAAAACTCGGCTGGGAATCATGCGATTTTTACCATGATCGTGACAATCGTACATTAGACGATTTCCCCGGAGGAAAATCCAGAGAAACTTTTTCAAGTTGACCCTGTTAGCCGAACAGCGAGCGTTTTTTATCTACTCTCAAAGTTCCTTAGAACGATAGAAGACGCGTAGGCCGAGGCGTTACCTTTCACCACTAGATTCGATAGATAGTTAACGCAGTTGAACGGATGCGATGCGAGAATCATCTTTAATCGTGTTTCACCCATCATGGCATGTTTTACAGCGACTAATTATTTTTATAGTTAGGTTTTACGGTGCGAGAGTATATCGACGTTGTTTCAAATCATTTATAGAGAGCGTTAATGTTATCGTCACAGTAGCGAATCATCGATCGACCGACCATACACAGTCATGAATAGATCACGAATTTTCCTTGCTACTGGTTCATGCAACGAAAACTGAATAGGGAATTGCGTTTGGCGGTCTGAATGGTTGATCTAGGAACAGGAACACGGAAACGCGTTAATCTAAAATTAACGATGTTCCATTACGAAAGAAGAGTAATTTTAGAGGACTTTCTCGTTCCTTTCGATTCGTTGGGGCCAAAATATTGCCACGCAGGGCCACCCTCGACCCAGATCGATCATTTCGATCGCCGAACGACGCTGTGGGGACAGGGAACAGCACGGAATACAAAAGAGTGTCCTCGCGAGTGAACATAGTCTACCCGTTTTGTACTTATCGGTTTTCTATGCATTTTGTCGGAAGTGCCGAAAACGAACTCCATCGTAGCTCGGGAAGTTATCGGGCGCCAATGCAATGCACCGAAGTAGCAGCGAGAACATCGAATTCAAACGTTATCGCGGAATCATCGTGTCGATTCGTTCTCTACTTTATTTCTAGCCGAAGCGTATCGTTCACGGTCGTGTGTAACGAAACTCGGGAGAAAGACAGCCGGGAAAATGCGATGCTCTTCCGTGTACTTACCGATTAACAAAAGCACTCGTACACCCAACACCCGTACAACACAAATGGGTTCTTTACGCTGTTCTCTTGGAGAATTAAATTCATCGTTCTTGGGATCCATATGTCAAAAAAATATTCAAATTCGAATGTAAACGCAAGGATAAAGATTATATATTTTTTTGGGTTTCCATTTTCGGAAAACGTGGAAGGAAATTCGCATTGTTTACGGGACGGTGAAACACAATATTTCTCGCTTCCCTTATAGATTTTCCGTTCGCGCAACCCGGTTGTATGTCGTGTACGAACGCTTTTGTTTATCGACGCAGCATCGAGGAATGGTTATACTCGTTTTATATTTTCCTCCGACAATATCACTGACATTTGTATCGTAGCGCCATCGCGTATAGCGATGTTCCATGTGTATCGACAAATACCTGACGGATCACGTAAATTACCTGAAAAATAAACGTACGCCTGAGTCTCCTTTCACACGGTGTACGTGTAAACGAGTTTGTTGAACAATCGATTCGATGCAAAGCGCCCAGCTTGCGACAAACAGTCACGAAACAAAAACAAGAACTGATTTAAAACATGGAAAAACGCATTCTCTGAAAGTATTCTATATGAAAAATGTATAAAAGAAGTTTGTTGATATACGTAAAGATGTGAAAAAACGATAAACCGTGTAACGAGAGAGCCAGGTATACGTGTGTACTTCGTGAAGACGCGACAATAGATGAAAAACTTCGAGAGGTGGTATGTAGCTATGAAAAAAACCGTGTATATGTGCATCGAAGAAGAACCGTATTAATATATATATATATATACATATAAATATAAATATACATATATTCTCTTTCTATCGTTTCGCGCGTGGACGTGATCAGAGGAAGGGGTTGTAATAAACGGAATCTTAGATTATTATATCTGTATACTTTATTGTGTCTTTAGTAGGCTACGTTCATTGACGGAACGAACGCGATGACGTGAATAAATAATAAAAACGAATAAACAGAACATTACAACTATACTTTGGTGAATTTCCATCCGCGGCGCGCGGCAACGTCTGCTGATCTTGCAAATTCGTACTTGCAAATACGAGATTTTTTAGGTGGTTTTGGGAAATTGAACTCTGTGGTTTTGCGGCTTATAGGTCGAAGCGTTTCTTGGAATTTCAAAATCGACCGAGCGCGACTTTTGAAAAACCGTTAGCAGACGTTCCCGAGATTTTCCAGCAAGTGCGGTTTCCGCTTTACGGAAAACGGAAATCCCCTACTCGATTCCAGTCTTAAACGATCGATTTCGGTATCGACTACATAGCAGCGCATCGTTCCTTCTACATACATTTATGTACAGACGTGTGTATTTACAAGGTACGCGGTGGATGTCGCGTGCTCTCGGTGGTTCGCAAAGTCTGAAGCACCTCTCTCCTGCCACGTCGAGAGAGAATCTCTCTTCGGAGAGACAGCGAGAAGCGAGGAGAGCGAGGAGAGCGAGGAGAGCGAGGAGAAACCTCGGGGGCCTGCGGACGCGCTCGGAATCTGCTTTGGAGGAGACGCAACGTTGAATTTTCCAGCCGATCTTCAAAAAATTTCCCTTGGGGCCACTCGCGGCTTTTGCTGCCGTCCCTTTTTCCGGCTTTCCCCGTTACTTCCGACCGACTTCCTTCCGTTAACCAACGAACAAGACAAACTCGACTCTCCAAAGGAAACTGCGCACCCCGAGACCGCCGCGCCGAAGAGATCTTTGGACGTGCACAAATGGATGCGCTTCGACTGTATTCTACGGAGATCTATAGCTGGTCTGTGATCTGGGATTTTTCTAGTCTCACGGCTGCGTGCCTTCTCACTCAAGAGATTAAAACTCGTATAATTTGATCGTATACGTATGTATATAATCGTGATTATCTCACCGATCCTCGTAACCGAGTAACGATCATCAAGTTCGCGATATTCCCATACCTCGTGCAAAAAAATGCATCCTAGACCGCGGATTTTTATGTAAAATAAAACAAAAATTGTTTTTTATTGAGAAAGTATTGAAACGGTGAGATTAGAAAGAACCCATGGTAGCACGCGTCAACCTTTCGGTTTCAGCAGCTTTCCCATTCGATTTCACTTATTTCACTATAATAATTGTAACCGCGATTCGCAATAAACCGCGTTTATACTCGTTCGTTCGATCGCATCGAATTCGCACCGCAAACGAAACTCTCTCTTGCCGGTCGCTCGTACATCGTATATTACACCGTAATGGCTACTTATCGGCTAACTGACTAGCAATCGGGGATCGAAGGACAAGGAACGCCGGTCGATCGACCCTCTTTTCGAAGGTTTTCTTAACGTACGAGAGAAAATTACGCGAGCACGCACGCCGATGCGCGAGCATCGATCTAACGATAAGAATCGATCGAATTTCTCAAACCGTTTCCAGTACTCTCCAGGACAATCTAAAAACATCTTTTGAAACGCGTATCGAGCAACGGATCAACAGAACGTATTCACAGCGCATCGAAAACTGTATACAACTATGTATTTACTACTCTCCGGATTCCTAAAACTTTCACGCGCTAATTGCCCTAAATCAAACAAAAGTTCTCGGACTCGCGAACCCGCGCGCATACGTCAATAAAACGAGCACCAGAGTTAACAAGTACTTCTAAAACAGTTCTCCAAACCTTCTCCGGCCATACATCGCATCGGTTCAAACACTAATCCCCATCGATTTTCAAAGTTCTCAGTCCCGTGCATACGCACCGTATCTCGTCCGACGAAAATACACGATCCAAGCCAACATCCAACCTACCCGTATCCCAAGGACAGCGATTAACTCCCACGGTTAATATTTCACGCGAACTATCCTCTATCTGTGCGCTCTATGAATCCGAAAGAGGTCGTCCAATCTTCCTTCCGTTGAAATGTTAAAACGCGGAACCGATTCCGCAGGTCTGTTTCCATCCGCTGCGTTCCCATGAATTCGTAAAACGACTCTCCACCTCGTCGACGAACCGAAAACCTCGTTTACAGCGCGACGCTTCGCAAAAAGCTCCGAATCCGACGCGAACAAACCCAGAGCCACGGTCTGGAATCGCATTCGATATCCTTGGGAAACGATTTCCGTCGCGTTAAGACACCCATCTAGGTAGATCCTCGTCTCTGCTCGAGCAAATCCCGCAGGATCCTTGGCTGGAGACTGGCGACGCGTTCCAATTTCGCGGAAGCGCATCAGGACCCAGGAACGGCTAAAGATCCACCGGGACTCGGTGGATCATTCGTCGTTCCGCCTGCTTCGGTGAAAGAGACGCGGCTGTAACTTGCGGAGGACTCTTCTGGGTTGTCTTGTTCAGGCCCCGAACGTCGTCGTTCCATCCACCTAATGCCTCTCCAACGAGTTCAACTTTCCGATAACAGCCTCGGCGTCTTTCTCGAGCACCTCCTTCCCGTCCTCTATCAAATCCTGGCCGTCGGGTTCGTTGACCAAAACGCTCTCCTCTCCAGTGTCCTGCGCGTCTTCGGGAGCTAAGAACGGATTAGCTCTGCCCTTGCACTTTCTCCGATAGTCCAAATTATCCGGAGCTGGCCTATGGCAGGAATCGCAGACGGTGTCCGTTTTCGAAGTGCAAGGATGCGCCTCGTACAATCCAGGACCGCATCGCGAGCAGATCCAACAGGGTTGGATGCTGTGGTGAGGACTGTAGGTGCCTGGATCGCATTTGCCGCATTCCGTGTCTCTTCCGCGGATGCATCGGTTCACCACGCCCCAGCCTGGACCGCATCTGCTGCAATGGGTGCCGCCTTTTTGATGCCTGATGCGCGGCCTGCACTCTCCCACCTGGAACAACGACAGATGCATTCGGTTAGAGGCGACTGCATTCGGACTACCCGTTCGCTTGGCAACACAGACTCGTGTAACGTCGCGATCGAATTTTTCCATCGATTACGATCGCTAGACTGCGGATTGTTACGTCAAACTTTTATGTTTTTTATGTTCGATGTCGATTCGCAGCTACAAAAATTCGACGAAAGTCACCTTTTTCTTTCTAGAATTTTAGCGAATCTTCTCTTTCGCTCCGATTCCTCGCAATCGATCAAGACAATTTTTATTTTCCACAAAGATCCGCGGTCTAGTTATCACCAATTTCGTCCGATGGTTGAAACCGACGTTCTAAATAAGATATTTTCTAATAATTCCGCACGATTTTCAGTTAGAAAGAGGTTGAAGCGATCTTGGAATATCAACGACGATAGAAGCGTGCAGTATCGTGGTCGAACGAGTCTCGAATTCAAGAAGGACCAGCCTCGAAGCCCTTTTCATCCAAATTGACTCTGCGCCACCGAGGAAACAGGTGCCAAAGGGTACGGCCAGCTGACTGGTTGGTACACCTTGCGCCTTTCTTTCGTCGCGCATGGGACCACGATCAAGATACACAGCGCGGCCAAGATGTAAATTAGGATTTCTTGCAGCCTCGGGTTTCCTCGTTATGCTTTCGTTGCCTTCGTGGTTTCGTGCAGCGCGGTCTCTCGGACAGCGAACGATTTCTCACCGATCGTGTCTGGTCCCGTATCCCTTTCGCAAGTCGGTACCGTGTCCAATAAAATCCACGTATTGTAAAACGGAACGATATTTTTCGAAATTTAAAGACAAAAGACTATACTTGTAAGAATTATTCTGCATTTTCTAAAATTCCAAACTGTTGACGAATTCGTGGAAATCAGTTGCCAACGTTACCACGTTACGGAAGACAAATTATCGAGTTACTAAAAAACGATTAAACTTCGGCATCCAAAAGTTAACAAGAGGCCAAAAGGGCTTGTCTCTGTTCGTGGACATTTGTGGAGGTTCAGGGTGGCCGCGAAAAGCAATTAGTAGCCGCGTCCAATCAACGGAAGCCCGAAGAGGGCGAAGTCTGCGATAAACTTGATAAAATCAAGGAAGCGACGCGACGAAACGCGATGGGGTTTTTCGACGTCGAGAACGAGTCCAGAGATTGTAGCGTTGCGATGAAAAGTAGGAGATCGGGTCCACGGCTCGCAGCTGGCGGTAACCGGCTGCTGGCACGCGCCAACGGTCATCGAGGCATCAGGTGCATCATTGCACCGGGCCCTACCTCGTGAAACTGTCGATCTTTTTCTTCGTTTTCACCGCTTTCATTTTCTCTTCTTAATCACGGATACCTCGCTCTCGGTTCGTTCTCGCGAGATCTTCGACGTTTCGCGAGCCACGCGATTCTCCATCGATTCCTAACCCCTCTCGAAACGTTTACGCGAACGGCTCGCATCGAACAATATTTCTTTATACCGTCGGTTTTCATGCAAAATACAGATTGTCCGATTCAAAGATCATTCGACTATCCAATTCATCGAGATTGACCGAAACGAACAGCTGTGACAGAGTTGAAATACTCGTTTAAAAAGTTGAGAAATACAGCTGCAATTTTTCGAAAACGTCCAGGTGCACGTAAAAACCGATAATCGAAAGGTAAAATGGCGCAGGATCGATGAAACGAAAGGATAGAGTTTCGGTAAACGCCTCGATGACTTTCCGCAGAGAAGATAATTGCGAGCAGCAGCAATTTCGTAAAGAGAGGAAGAGCGAGCGTCAAAAAAGAAGAAAATTCGGGAACGAAGAACGCGTACAAGTACCGGTGAGGCGACGGTGGTTGCAGGAAAAAATAAGGGGGTGGGTGATGTACAGTCTGGAGAGTGTCACCTTATCGGTGGCGTAACACGATCCAGGCTCCTCCCGTAAGGATGCACCCTGTCAATTTGCGGGTGAAGCGAGTCCGGTGAAAAGGGTTAATAATACCGACTCTCGCTGGACAAATTACCCGACCATACCCCGGTCGACTCGACGTATGCCCTGCTCCCTTAATAAATTATAGACGAGGATCGAATTACGAACGATTCGGAATTCGTCGCTCGAATGGACCAGGAAATATATTTGCAACGATACCTGTTCGATCACGAAACGTATTTTGCTTTCAGTGTTTAGGGTCGGATAGAGATTCTTTGCTCGCGTTGCCACGTGCACGATCTTTTTAACGGGTTACCACTTGCGATCGTTCTCGCTTGGGTTTCTAAGGTTTCTTCGACGGTCGTTGGAACTCGTCGCCGGAGCCGGTAACCGGGTCACGCGGCACGAACAGGAAACTGGACGCAAACAAACGACCAAAGATGATAATTGCCTCTTCCCCCTCTGTCGACTAATCACTGCTATTTGCGTATTTCGTGGTTTGGATCACCACAAAGGCCAATTTCCCCCTGCCACTCGGAATTAGTTGGAGTTCGCGACAGGCCACTGGGAACGGAAACGTCTTTGATTCGCAAAAATCGCCGGGAGTTGAAACGGTGGACTGTGCGGAGCTTCATCCACTTTGTAATCAAGTCGTACAATCTATGTACAAGAAACGTGTAATATTATTATTTTAACGGAAGCAGTCTTGTTCTCGATGGAAGAGCGTCCTATCGCATCGCCTCCGCGTTTCACGGCTGGGAAAAACGGTCGGAAATTATTAAAACCCGTTTCCATGGGGCTCGTCTCGTCCTTCGTTGATTGCACCGGCTCCTTGCAAGGACGTAATTTCCTAGCTTCCCGTCCGCGAACCCCTTTCGTTATCGATTAAAGTTAAGAACCCTCTTCGAGGACGGTTCCCTTCTTCGCGAGAGCACGCTTCACCGGCCACCCGGAGCCGAAGAAAATTATTTTTCAGTTCCTTTTACACGCTTCCTAAACGTCGTTGCGCGTATCCTTTCCTGGGCCGCGGTCGCAATCGGTGCAATTTCACGCCGAAAGCATCGTCCGTTCTCCAACGGAAGATCGTTTTATGACGATTCGGATCGGAAAACCGTTTCACGCCTCGGGAAAAAGACAGAACAGAACTTTCTTCTCGTCGATCGTTTCTTCGTTAACGATCGTGCATACGTAAATATCGCTCGAATACTTTGAAAGATCAGTGTTTTACGATGTAAGTGGGATTTTGGTCTCTAAGCGTTCACGTGCGATCAAGACGGTACGCGGTGCATCGATACTCTTTCATTTCCATGCTCTCTTTCCGAAGATTTCAATCGTTGTTAGTCGCTTCTCCCATAAATTGATGAAATCCGTACGATAGCTAGTCGGTTGCGCCGCTATTAGCCGGGTCAAATATTTTTAGCGAACCCGAAGTGAATTCGGGCGCCTAAAACTGTAAAAGCGCGAATCGGCGAGCGTCATCGAACGTTCTTGTTAAATTAGGTGACGCTCTCTCTTTCTCTCTCGGTTGTGCTCGTCGTTACGCGAGCACGGTAGAGTGCACCCATTAAAACGAACGCTGTTTTCACCTAAGTGCTGAATCTGCGTCGATACTCGAAAAGGGTCGCGCTCACAGTCATCGCTACATATAGCTGGCTTGCGAAAGCTTCTACAACGCGTTACTTTTATTCGTGAGAGAGAGAGAGAGAGAGAGAGAGAGAGAGAGAGAGAGAGAGAGAGATGTAACGGCGTGTTTATTCCCTCTTTCGAAAGAGAGAAAAAGTATTTTCGGAAGAGTATTTCGTCGATTGCCCATAAATCGATGAAGCACGCCGAATCTCCCCGCGAATCGACGCGGGGAAATACAATAAAAAGTGCCGAAGGGGAAATTTCTATGGCACCACGCCGCTCGTCGACCAGGAAGGAATGATTTTCGATTGAAATTTATCGGCGCGTCGATACACCGGTACGTTGTAAAAAAAAAAGAAAAAGAGGAGAAAGAGAGGAAAGGCACAAAAGCCATCGCAATTACCGCTTCCGGTTTGCCTGTAGTTGCCGGAAGTCCTATTCACACGCGTCACTACCAACACCGTCGCTTCCGTCGTTATTGTAGATCCACGGACGCCTATAAATCACTGCCCCCTTTATTTCCTCCTCTTCCTCCTCCTTCCGCAAACTACCTCGTGCCGATGAATCTTTTGCTCGATGAGCCGCAATTAACGTTGCAACGGTTTCCACGCGAGATCATAGAACGCTGCGTCTTTTCTTTTTTTTCACTTGACAAACTCGCGACGTGATCGGTACTATTGTATTTCGGATGAAGAATTGGTCTTGGGAATTGGTTGCGTTCTCAGTCGTGCTCGGTACATCCTGAAAATTCTTTGCTGAAAAATGGCACATTCTGGTAGCGAGTTCGAACGTTATACGCGCGTATGCCCGTTACGGTTCGTTGCTTTTCTGCAGGCAGACTGTAAATACACGCGGTTCAAATTGCCCGCCCCGTCACGAACGAACGCTACGTAAAATTTAATACAACTGTCATTTGAATTACCACTGGCAGCTTCGATATTTCGACAGTCTGCTAAATTGGCATCCCCGACCACTGCCCACTGTGTTTAGTCAGCGGCGCGTGCAGCGATCAACGAGTCAACCGACTTTTTGTCTTCGCCTTCCTGTCCTGCGCGAGTGCAAGCGACACGCATCCAATCCGTATACGTACAACCACCGAATTCATCGAACCCAGTCGATCGGTTTACCACTGCGATTCCACGAGAAGGTCGTTTCCCAACAACGAGATAACGTAACGGTAGGTAACTTGGACCGTTGATCCGAGGAATACACATTTCGAAAACTTTTTTATTTTCCCAATGGTGTTCTCGACGTTTGAGTCGATGGAAAGTAATCCGGAAGATCGTACGAGGCAAGAGGCGGTTCTTCGGCCAGTTGACAAACAAAGAATCGCCACGGATGGTACAACGCGAAGAGTCGAGGCAAAGAAAACACAGGAAGGCGAGTTTTCCCCGAGCAGCGCAGCGTCGGCCGTCGCACCCTGTTGCACCGCGGTGCAACGGTGAAACGGTCCGTGGAGTCGAAGGGGTTGCTAGCCCGCGCACGTGTTCGAGAGGCGGCGGACAGGAGACAGGAGACAAGAGGTCGTTCCGCGAAGCAACGACTACGAAACACCGACACGCTAACCCTACCCACGCAACTGCCGCTCGAATGTACGAGGACGCTCTCTGAATTGCGATCCCGCAAAAATACAGTCCATAACCGCTGGACGCGCGCCTTCGATTGGAACAATCTTTTTAAACGAATTCGGTGTTTCTCCTACCGCTAGATCGATTAGTTTACCAACGAAAATCATTCGATGAAATAGATTCTGAAAGAATTAAACCGTACAGATACTTTTCAGGGGCATACTTACGCGCGCGTACGCGTACGCGAGTACGTGTCACGGCACGATGAACTTTTCCCCATAAGTCCCCATAGGTGGAGGAAGGGCGAGGGGCCCCTGGTTATTGCAGGAAGGCCCACCGACGCTCGAGGGTGAAACGAATCGGCGCAGCTGCCGAGCCAACGCTGATAATTATCTGCGGCCGACGCCACCCCATTGTTCCTTCCCCCTCTCCATCTCGCCCAAGAAGCACAGTCGACCGAGTTACGGCCGGGCCCTAGGGCCCAGACACTCGATTCGAGTCGACTGCGCGCGCCTACGCAGCTGCGCTTCGAGACGAGATCGAGAACGAGAACGAGGGGGCACGAGACTCGAAAACTTGGTACGCTCGGTCGCCTTCGGGCTCGATCTTCTTTACCGAACAGCGATCCGACCGATGTATGGGTCCTTATTTTGGTTTGCGGCCCCTCGAGCAAGACGATTCTACTGTTGCTACCCGAGAGATAGAGAGAGAGAGACTTGCCGAGTTGCAAAAGGGCTACGAAGAATGGGGCTGAGAATGCGCGTGTAAAAGCTATGAAAGTTTTCAAGATAAAGAATTTTACGATGCAAGAGAATATTCGTGCCGACGAACGTTACCTTTCGACGCTCAAGAAATTTTCGCGTCGCAAACGTTCGCGTCGAAATTTGAAAAGTTGCAGAAATTCATTACCAAGTCTGGACGCATAGATCCATCGGCCGTATACGAGCGACGCGACAACCACCGTGCTAATAGTTAATAGACGCGCAATTATCAATCCAAACGAAGGACTTTTGTCGTGGCAGATAGTTCGCGTTGCGCCCTCGTTTCGTATTCCTCGCCACGACTTCTCCCATCTGTCCCTCACTCTTATTTGCGAAAAACTTTTTCCACTCTAACAATTCCCACACCGCAGCACACGCACGCACACACCGACTTCCGTTACCGGCGCGAAGCGCGGCGTGTTGGTCCCGTGACATAAATAAGCAAAAAGCGGCGTGGTCCACGCGGAGAAACAGAATATATACAAGAGAGAGAAAACCGACGCACCAGGGTACCGAATCCTCGAACGTCGTACGTCTACGGTAGTTGAAAAAAAGAGAGAGAGAAGGAGAGAAAGGGTTGCGGTGGGTAACCAGTTCTCCCTTTCCTTCGGTCTCGCGAAAAAACTAAATCCAGCCAACCCCGTGTCTCGCAGCCTCCGCGGGGTTTTGTATTTTGTTTACGCGTGTATCTTTTTGCCGTGGCCATTCATTCCGCGCGCCATCTTTTGATCTCTCACCCTCTCCGCCCCGCTTAACGTTCTATTCCGTTTCCGCGTGGCTCCTTTTGTTCCATCCTCGGCCCCCGGTTTCTGTTGTTCCACTCGGTTTACCTCCGTGTCCTCTTCCTCCTCTCTCTTCCTCTGTTTCTCTCTACGTTTTCTCGCGACCCTCTTTCAGCGCACGCTCTCCACGGGTTTTCGTTAATTTCGCCAAGCCCTTGACGCACCGTACAGTTATTCCCGGTGTTCGTCGACCTTTCGGCCTGAATCCTAATGCATATATGCATGCATCGAGCACGCGGACAAGGCATAAAAGGGCTCGCCCCACCGTCGTCGTCGCCGCCGCCGCCGCCGTCCTTCCGATAGTCGTTACCGGGACACACCGGCATGCGAACGCGGTTTATCTATACCCGATCGTTCCCGCCCATTGGGTTAATTAGCAGCCCCGGAATTCGAGCCGGAGGAAACGCAAAACGAAATTTTTAGAGATTATTTCTGCAGACTACGTTATATATTTTTTCTAGATTTCGTCCCACAAAAATTGGACTTTTTAACGTTGTCTCGAACAATGTTGTGGCCGCGAGCTAAACTATCGTGTCACGCTTAGATCAACGATTCTTTTGCGTCGGCACGCCGAAAGCCGGAATAACCGACGCGTTTAAGAAGAAAATTTTCCTCATGGGTAAAAACGGATGCAGAAACAGGAGCAGGAAGAAGAAGAGCGCAGAATACGAAACGAGGACGACAACGGCGACAACGGCGACAACGGAGACGTCGAGGTAAAAAGTAAAGAAAAAGGTAAATTCGAGGGGTTGCGAGGAAACTGCAGGTTTAATGCCGGACGTCCAGGGAGCGAGGAAACTGGAAGACTCGGTGTCGGAAGGATCAGACGCGATGACAAGTTGGAATCGCGCGGGCCAGAAGCCGTGGGAGCTGACAAAAGGCTAGCTCTGTTCCCGAGAAAGCTCGTTTCCACCGGCTCGATGCAACTCTCGCTCTCTCCCTCTGTTTGTTGGATGGTCTATTCCCGCGCGTGCTAACAAAGTGCGGAACACTGTCACTGTGTCCACTTGCACGCGAGCGTGGGTGGAGTCGAATGCCGACGATCGAGGGAACCGTTTTAACCTGTCACTGGCCCCGGGAAACTTATCTCTCCTTAAATGAATTCCTACGTGGGAAATTGCCGGTAGACGGTTCTCTCCAACTTCGGCTCGAGGATCGTCCGAGAGCCCTGGGATTTCGTTGCGATCTTCCTTTTCTGGTACGTTGGACGGCGCAATTGTTTATGAAATTGTTTTTCAGAATCGTGGACGGCGGTCGATATTCTTGGGGCACATCTTTATGCAGCAAATGTAAATTCGTTTATAACAGAAGAGCTTACTCGAGGAGAGTGTACCGCGCCGTTTTGAAATTTTAAAAAATGCAATATGCATGGAAGCAGAACATTTCGGTATAATTATCTAAGAAAGAGAATTTTAAATTTTACCAAGCTCTTCGGGCTTAAACGACCGTGCCCCCGTACTCGTATTTCGCATTCATATTTTTCAAACGACCGTACAAATAATATTATTAGTTGTTTCGCCTAATCCAAGTTACCCGGTGCAGGCACGATCACCGGTAAGCAAACGGTTAGCGAACGCGTTAATTCGTCTTCGGTGGCCACTCGAGCGGAGGCGATTTCCGCGGTCTTTTCAATTGCTTCGGTGCCCGGGGGCAATCGATTTCCGTGGCGGCTTGTGTAACGACGCTCCTGGAAACACCGCTTTTGTGCATACGCCACCGTAAAATCGTTAAATATTCGATAGGACTCGCGAGACTCACCGCGAAACGCGAAATTCGCCGAAGAAACGTGCCTCGTGAAAGGCGACCCATTTACCCCGTGCCTGAGCCCGAGCCCGAGCTCGAGACCGAGCCGAGCGAAGCCAGGGTGGAGTGGGTTAAGGAGGAATGCAGAAATTCGCATCCGCGAAAGTCTGTTTCGCCCGTTCGGCCGTGCCCTTGTTTATTTATCCAATCGGAGACGCGCTTCGCAACGTTCAATTCCGCTTTTACTCGGATCCGCAGAGTTTCCCGGGTGAAACGGGCCTCCTCGAAGTCCGTCATTGTGCTTCGCGATTAGAGAGCCAGGTGCAAATTAATGGGGAAATCGCATCTTCCGATATCATCGTCATCGTATTTTTAAAAGTGGATGTCAGATGCCAGAACGATTTCTATTTATTCCATTGCTATTTAGCCCTTACCCTGCCTCGCGATATCGCGTCAGACTCGTGACGAAGATTCCGAACAGAGTCACATATACGCGCGTTACGAAATTCTATTTTGTTTGTTTGCGAATCTGTACCTACGTGCAGTTATTGGAGAACGCGTAGGCATACGACGGATACAAATGTTTTCCGTTTTTAGGAAATTACGAACTACGTAAAGCGTTCTAAACGCTGAAACCGTGAAATAAATCGTAGGGCAAGAGGTTAATCGATGGGGCGGTTTAGAATTAGTCTTCAAAGGTGTGTTATACTAGAGATCGCAGCTCGTATAATCAGCTGCAAACACGATAGAGCGCGTCTTCGCGCCCGGTAGCGGAGTTATCAAAGTCAAAGCAGATTCACCGGGTCACCGGGGATAGACTAAGCGAAGGGGACGCGTGGTCTGGATTAGATAGATGTTGTCGGCTGGCTGTATTCGGTTCACTGGGGTATTTCGTGGTTCGCGGGGCTCATTAGCATGCCATGGGAACGCGGAGAAGGTGGATCCGCCAGTTCCCGACCCTGCCGCGACCTACGCGCCTCTTCAGCCCACGGACGGCAGGCAAGGTAGCAGAATAGCTCTAGCTACCAGTCGCTGCCTACACGCTTCTTCGGGGATATCCGGCTTCCGGTGTATCGCTGCGCCGCGCCGACGCTCCGGTAACATCTTACCGAGAATGGGAACGTTTCGTTTCACTTTCCCGGAGAACCCCGTCGCGAGGGGAATTGCGATTGCGATGGAAACTGATCCACCCTGCACCTAGAGGCAGCCCCTGCCTCGATCGCATTAATTTTTCCGGAGAAACTCGGGAAGGAAAGTGCTGTTTTCCACCAGGAATGGTTGCTACAGCGCCGTTTAATCCTTTATAATCTTATCTGCATTCATCTTTCTTACGAATCCATAGAATGCCTTGTCGCATTGTTCGCGATGTGGTTACCGGCGTTCATAAAATATTATTGTTGTTTTACACGATACGGATACCAAAGGAATATCGTACGATTTTTGAATATCTTTCACAAATGGGGAATCAACCCTCCGAGGCACCATTAAAAATTGCTGTTCGTTTATACAAAATATTCTTCGAACTATTAAATACATATATCGGTATCTAATCGATTGCTAAACATTTAGAATGGAAATAGCTAATACTCCAGCAAGGAAGAAACGTTTGATTTTCCTCGCTCTCTTCCTCTTTGATAGCTCCGAGTGCAAAGGGTTAAAGCGAGGTTAATTTATATTCTCGTTGTTCCCGGTGATGCGGTGTAGACAAGTTAGCAGGGAAAATTCATTTCGAATAACGATCGTTGAAAATAGAGGAAAGGAAACGGCGCGATGCGGCGAGGGTAGCTGCGCCAGCAAACGGAGAAAAGTGTGCAGGAAACCGTGGCGCAAAAATAGACAATTAAAAAAGGACGAAAGTCCGAGAGCTCGTTATTCCGGTAAGACGCGGCGGGGGCGCGGCGAGAAAGTCGCCGCTGAAAACTGTAACGGTGCTCGACGCGTTTTCAAAGTCGCTTTTGCGAGTCGCTCGAGCGCACCGATGCCCGTTAACGAGCCCCCGAAAATTAACGAGTCGCGAATCTGCCCGAGAAACCCTGCGAAAATTTCTCGACTTTGACGCGCCCCCGTTCTTAGGCGCGAATCCAACGAATCCGATAGCGCGAGTCGAACTTATTCGATATCGATCGCTTGCGCGGTCGATCGGACGATTGATTTAATTTTCTGATTTTCTTTTAGCAATATCTCGCCAATATACTTGCACGACGCAGCTTAGATTACGTTTACCTACTTGTTGAATTCGCGAACTGGTCAGTGGAGCACGAGCGTTCGCATAATCGATGTCCTACAGGATCGCGTTCAACGTGCTTCGAATTCTGTCGTGTTTGGACTCGTTTTAATCGGAAAAGTCTCGCGGGTGTGCTCGTTGAAATTTTCTTTAAAAATCAGTAAATTCTTCACAAATACGTAGCGATTACAGATAAAAAATGTTGCTCCAGATGATTCAGCTTCTGGATACTACCGGTGCATCTTCCCGTAGCGGGGATATATTTTCGGTAAATATCGCGTGGATCGCTTTCGGATATATCGAGGTATTACCGTAATCGAGCGAGTCGTGCTCTAATTCGCCGCTCGACGCTTCAAACACGGAAATCTCGAAGGTTTTCGCGAGAGGCTCCGGTGTCTTAGCTGTTCAACGAGACACAAAGATAGCACCGACCGGCCTCTTCGAGCCGCTAAACGAGTGGCTTTTATCTCGCGAACGGTTCAAGGGACACGAGTGCCCCGAACAACAATGGCGACGAGTATGGTCGTGTCCCAGATATCCCGGCAGGGGAGCTTCAGACACAAAAACGAAAAGGGGGTTGGCGTCGAGCGAGCCTCGCTCGAGGAGTCAATCTTTTTTACTCGCGTTCTTCAAAGAGACACAGAATGAGAAAGAAAGAAAGAGGAAGAGAGAGAGAGAGAGAGTAGAGAGTGGCAAATTTTCTGGACCTCGCTTTTGCACGCTTTCGGGATCGTTATCTTAAGGGGGTATGCGGTATGCAACCCTGCGAGCCTAATAAAATCTTTAGGGAACGTTAAGCAACATTTTAGCTTTATTTTCATATTTTTTTATTATTATAAAAAAATTATCACATGGCGGAGTTCTATAATATTATCCAACTCCGTGTCCAGAAAAAGCTTGCAACCTGCGGTACACAATTTTTCAAATTCCTATCAACGAAGATGATAAAATATTCGATATTGGAAAATCCATTTAAGCGATTCGATATCGACTGGCGAAGCTGTTAGCGACAACGATAGATCCCGCAGAAATATTCGCTGGCGTAATTGCCAAGAATTATAGTTTCCTTCGTTCGAGAACGACGCACCGGCGCGTTTCTTGCGCAATTCATCCTGTTTCGGTTGTATTATAAATCCTGTCCAGCCGCGCCGCGTGTACGTTTACGCGGAGAAAACCGAGTCTCTTCGTGAAAATAACGAAACGCCTCGGACACAATTTATTTATGATTTTCTCGAACGTGTGGTCGGGTGGGGAGGATTTATACGCTGTCGTATGGATCGTTGAGCTCTGGCGACCCCCGCGAAGAAAACCGTGGAGCGTGGAAGCTCGGACACAATCGTGGTGCTCGACGCAATTTTTTGGCGATTACGTCGCGCCGATTAACGCAGCGGAGTGGTCGGTATTTCTGATTTTTTGCGAGACGTTGCACCATTCGCAAAATTTAAGATTAATTTATTCAAAGGATGATAATCGACAGGAGGGTAAACCAACGTTGAGAAGATGGTTTAGTTCTCGATGCGTGTTTTCTAAAGATCAACGAGATGCCGAAGATTCGATCCAAGAGAATCGGACACCGCATTCGCTGCGGATAAATCAGAATCAATGTCTAATCCACCGTCAAGGGACAAATGCGTTCGATGGAGATTTATACGCCTCACCGACACGAGTCTGTTTTCCTGCTTCGAGTTTGTTTATCTCTTGCGAAATCTCGCGAGACGCTCGTTTATTCATCGATGTCGAACCTATTCGAATTATTTCTTAGATACGCGCCAGCATTAAATCACGCGGACTAGATAAACCGTAAAATGTGGTATAATTCTGCTTTCCAATTTTTTGTTTCGATAGAAGACTCTACGAACGCCCCACGGGATTCGTTCTTCGGATCGAAAATGATTTCCACAAAGCTCGATCGACCATTTCCTATCCGAAGCAATCAACGTCTCTGCGAACTCGCAAACCCATCCCCTTCAACGGAAAACTCTCTTACCTCGATAACAGCAGCGAGGAAACAAGCGCCAAGAGCGACGAAGATTAATCCTCGAGCAGGAATCATCTCCGACACCTTCTCCACCTTCTTCTTAATAATTTCTTGACACTCTTGGAGGGTAGCACCACCCTTACAGCATCCCCGGTACCTCGGCACACTTTCGGTTACCGAATCAATCGGCGAAACGAAATTCGAACATCCAATCTCGTTACTCCTCGAATCACTGAACGGTTCAAACGGTTCAATAATTTACAACGGCATGCGACGTAAAATGTTCCAGTCTACGACTATGATCTTTCGCGTACGAAGCACGATACAGTATTTAGCAACACCGAAGAGCAAATTGTTCGAGGGACAACTTTTCTTCGAAGAGAACAGTGAAAAGCGTCGAGAGGACTCGGAGGGACCGCTTCGCTTCGCAGAGGTCCTGCTTCGGAGGAGGCTGGACGTCAATTGAGGGAAGTGCAACAGTGCAGCTGTTATTGTTGGAACACGCGCTCGATCACGTGGCCGTCCCCCACCAGAAACCCCACGCACCGCCCGCCCTCCGGCCTTCGCCCTTCGCCATTCGCCCTTCGCCCTTCGCCCTCCACACACCGTTCGCGAACTTCTGCCACCGCCGAATCGGCAGCCTTGCGATTTTCGCGATGGTCGATGACCCGGCTGATACCGATCCGCTTTCTGACCTGTTAACGCTCGTCCTGCCGCAAGTTGGGTCTCCCCAGACCCGACAATTACATCGCGATTAGCCCTCCTCCCTGCCTTATTCAATTTCTACTTACAGCGCCTCCATCAACGTTCGGACACTCTCGAAAGGGGCATGACTTTTTTAATATTGGACCGTACGTTTTTTCAAAAGCGTCTCTCCCTCTCTTCCTCTGTGTTTCGGATTAGAATTGCTCGCGATCATCTTGCGTAACTAATCGCGCGAAGAATGTTGTTTTCGTAGACGCATAGTTTGGTAGCGTCACGCGAGATGCGTTTCGAAACTTTTTCCGAGCGATCGAGCGGGAAACTCGAGACCAACCTGCACGCGTTCCTCGACCCGGTAAAAAAACTTGGATTTTTCGGTAGGTGTTTCGATCGAAACCCGACCCTGACACGCGCCGTAAATTCATATCGCGAGCGCATCCATGTGGACGCGCTATCGAACCTTACACCATCCACCGTGTCGCATTCTTCGGTATCGTTCTTCGCGCATGTAAGTATTTACACGAGAGACCACGTCTGGCAACTTTGAAAATTCAAGAAAAATTGTAACATCGAACAAGCGTAATTCGCTCGATACCGAAAAGAAAATACAGAAATTCAAAACAGAAAAATGTCAAGTATATCGTTTCTCGGAAACTTTTGTCAGCATGGAGTCAGGAAAACGTGACGTAACTTTTTCATTTCCAATGATATTTTTTGTTGTAGCCGCGGAGAGCAGCATCGGCTGCGCAAAAGATTTTTCAATCTTTCCAACGTTCAACTTTCGATTCCCTAAGAAAAGCCACCGTTTAACGTAGATACGAAATTCCGAGGAGCACGCAGTTTCCGTCTGACGGTTCCTGAGACGATCTTTGATTCGGTCGCGTTAGTTCCAGCTAGATCACGCTAACCCGTCCGTCTCGATGAAACGTTATCCATAGGCGAGACGAGACGGTGGCCTATCGACAGATTGAAAAATCTGTGGATCGCAGCCGTTGGTGAAACTGGAGAATGAGAACGGTCCGCACACCACCGTGACGTACGGGCGACTTGGAGGATACCGAGCAATACCGAGGGAAGATCGATCGAAAGGGGGACTTTTTCGATTCGCATAAACGTCATCTCGGCGATCGGTTACCTCAGCTGCTCCGGCACGGCGCGGCGCAGCTGACAAACCTTCTGCCGAGTAGCCACCGGTGGATAAGTGGATATTTTCTGTGGGACAGGTGCTCGCAATCTGCTCGGACAACAGCCGGCGCCCGCGCGCCGCGCGTACGATTATTACGATTCGTTACCGCGCAACAAATCGCAATAATCATCCGCGAATCATTGTCGTCCGCGGACCATTGGTGCCGCAATGATTGGGCCAAACCGAATCACCTTTCATACAAAATAATACATGCTCTCGGCGCGCAGTTTCGATCGATAATACCGGGTTTGGATCATTTTCAAGAGGGTCGCGTCTGAAAATATTGTATACTGAAATAATATACTGGGTATTTCACGAGAGAAACAATACCGTAAAATAATCTTTTAAAAACATGCTTGCCACGAATCACCTTGCCTTCGAAATCCTAAAACTTTCCATAGAGATCGTGAACTCTTCGAGGTTGAAATTCAATGATCGCGCATTCAAATACATTGGCAGATTCGATCCGACTCCTCAGAAATTTAAGGAGAAACCGATTTAAGAGAAAACATTTATTAAAATCGTGATTTTCAATTTTTGCGCAGCTCCTCCCAGTTGAAAATTGTAATTTGCACAGAGGTTTGTTTCGCTCGCATCGACGTGACGCGTGACGGCGTAAATTCTGATGGATCTCGAAGATGGAGACGAGTTGGCCGGAGGTTTGTTCGAGCAGACGGGCGGTGTCTAGGGATAGGGATGAAGCAACCAGAGCGCAGACCGGATAACGAGTGGTTGATATAATACGATATAATGGGAACATATTACGTATAATACGGTGGGTGTAGGCGAGGCGTTATTTATGTATGGGAAACGCTCGGTCTACGGTCTACAGGGATCGTGGAATCAACAGCTGGACTGGATCTTTCGCAACGATCTTCTATCCTTGGCAAACGGCTTCCACCTAACAGCTTCGTCGATTAGTTTGCTGGTAAGTCGATTCCTCGACCGTGAACACGTATGTCCGAAAAGGGCGACCGGTGTCTCCGATCGAGAAGATAATCGTGCCGAGCAGAGATATTCGGAATGCAAGGGGTGTCCCCGTTCGTCGAGCCCCGTGGAGGAAACGATTGCGGTCGGTTGGCCGAAAACGGAAACCAGGAGTCGATTTCGGGACCGTGATGCAGAGAATTGTCGGGTGGTCGTTTCAATTGATAACTAATTGTAAGAGCCCCGGGCTAATCGCAGTCGAGCAGGCAACGCGTTCGTAACCATGGTGCCGAATAATTAATGACCGTTCGCGTCCCACGGTCTGGCATATCGAATCGTGTTTGCAACCCGGTGAGCCGCGCGGTTCGCAATTTTCCTCGATGCCCTTTCCCCCGACGAGATACCGTTCAAGACCATTGGAGACTGCCAGCCTCACCGGACATCGCGACTTCCCAAAAAGTTTGCTGTCGCGCGTGTCCAGTGTCCAGGTTGAATAAAAATTATGTGGGTTCTGATCCACGCTAAAAATTAGACTAGAGGGTAGCACTGTACCGGAAAATACCGGGAACATCGAAACCCCGTGGCCCCGGGCCGGGCGTACCCAGGGCACCCCGTATACTCTCCGCATAAACAGAGGACATAGGATAACAGAGTACGGACTGGTACGGACCCCGAAGAGGGAAAATCCGTCATTCGGACACTCCACGGGTACGGGTACGAACCACGGGTTGAATATGGACACACAGATGAACGGCATCTACCATAATCTCCGCGAGAAGGTGAGAAAAATATTCCCGAGCCTCGGGACCAAAGACCCATATGGTCTTTGCGGCTCGCGAATTCATTTTTAAAAACGCGAAAGTCGCATAAAGTTTACCGTCGATATTTGGTCTTATTCTAGTACGATTGCGTTTATTGTTCCAATATCGATGTTTTTAGCGTTTGCCGGCTACTCGGTTTCTATTTTCTATTTTGTAAACGACGAATAACGGTGCGTTCATTCTGTATCAGGACGAGAAACGAACTCTACAACGCCGTCGGGACCTACTTTATTTGATAGCCGATTATTTAAAGAATCGAGGGTGAGCATTTACCGTTTATAAAAAGTCCAGTCTAAAATGAAAATTTCAATAAAAATGAATTTTCGTTTGCAGATACACGAAGTCTTCGAACGCAATCGCAACGGAAGCGCAGTTAACCGAATCTGTTCAAGTTTGCGATAATATCGATTTAGAGACGATTCTGAAATGTTACGACATATACAATACGTCAACTTACAATAAACTTCCTGTTTTGTGTAAACACTCGAAGTAATTACGATCGTTCCGATTTGTCGAAATGCTGTCAAATCTTTGGGGCAGAATAACGATCACAAGTTGAAATGCTAAACTGTGAACGCGTTACATAGAATCGAGAACATTATCTCTTTGCAATTTATTAAAATTATTCAAATAAGAAATACTCTCATGGGGTGGATACATATTTATAATAGTATGGAAAGTAATTATCAATGTTTTCGCAGGGGTCGCTCGAACGTAACAGAGACGAGCAACAAGCAAATCGAAAATAAACTCGGAAAGAAGAGCGACAAACCGGAGGAGAAGAAGGAGGAGGACGTCAACGATGTCAGCGTCGCGATGACAGTGAAACCGATGTTCGCAAATCGGTCCTCGAATTCTGAATCCAGCGTGAAGCTGTCGAACGACGACTCGTTGCCACCGATATCCGTGTCAATTGAGAACCTTTACGGGGACGACATCGAAATGCGAAAGATAGCTGAAACGATTTCCAGAGTGAGTCCATCGAAGAAAAATGTTTCATCGATGCGATCGAAAGTTTCTTATTATTCTTCGGAAACGGAATCACAGTCTCCTTCTAGTCTCGTTTGCAATTGGAATTTCTCTAATTTGTTGTCGTTGTTGTTGTTTTAATTTTTTGAATCGCGTGCAGGAAATCTTGGTGAAGAACTGCAACGTTCGCTGGGATGACGTTATAGGTTTAGAGCAGTGTAAGACAGCCATTATCAATGCCATCGTGTACCCCATGAAATATCCGGAACTTTTCCGAGAGAAATTTTCCTCCTGGAAAGGTATTCTACTATTTGGACCACCAGGTACAGGTACGCTTAATCGTTATTTCGAATTTCTAACACTTTCTCAAAAGAAAAAAAGAACTCGATGAACTCCTGTTCCGTCTCGAAGGGTCTAAGAAGACTTTCGTCACCGACCAAAATCTCGGTCGATTTCTTTGACCGTTTTGCTGTATTACACCGAATTCCGAAAGTTTTCAAAAGAAAAAATCTGTGCAGGTAAAACGATGCTGGCCAAGGCAGTCGCGACGGAGTGCAAATGTACATTCTTCAACGTATCGGCCAGCTCGTTGGTCAGCAAATGGCGAGGAGATTCTGAAAAATACGTTCGGGTAAGTAGGTGTCTAATTCTGATCGAACCGCGCAATTGTCTTGTCGAAAAGTGTGAAAGACTAAACAAACGCCGATTGAATTGCACAGGCCCTATTCGATCTCGCCCACGAAAGAGCACCGACTGTTATTTTTATCGATGAAATCGACTGGATAGCGACGAAAGAGGACCTCTCCGAACCAGCCAGAAGATTTCGAGCAGAATTGCTAGCCAAGTTCGATGGATTGACGACCGACGAAAATGCGAGGATTGTGCTGTTGGCTGCCACTAACGCGCCTTGGTAACCATATTCTCTCCATAACTGTGGAAAGACTACCACCACTGTTCCGTTTATAATCGGTAAATAATATTAACAGTCGTATTTATGTTTGACTAGGAACATAGATTCCGCGTTGCTGAGACGTCTGGAGAAGCATGTTCGCGCCGATTTACCCAACGAAGGAGACAGATTCGAGATGCTCTCCGCTTACTTCTCAAAAGAGGTAGACCACAGAGTTTTAAAACATGCGAACGCAGGTCTGGAGAACTGTTCAGGTGCTGATATCAAAGTACTTTGCAAGCAAGCGTGGCTTTGTCAAATAAGACCGTTAATCGAGCTGTTGGAGAACAACAAACTATCCTTATCGGATGTCAAGTACGAATTAACAGACCCGATTGATCTAGCAAGAGCAATGCGCGACACGCGTTGTTGCACCATTTCAAACGAGGAAATAGAAAAATACTATCGCTGGGAAAGAGAAAAATAACCTACATCTTTATGAATAATAAACGTTGTATTTGAAATAAAAAATACTTAAACGATCAACAGTTCTTCCTTCGCTCTTGATTACTTCTAGCTTGCTTCAGACCGTGATAGTAACCTAAAATTACACGAAAATTACAGAACCGATCACAGTCGTGCACATCGATATCCCACGATACTAGAAACGCGATAACAAAGAATTATACCTGTGTGAAAACCACTGATGTACCATGACATTAACATACTCGAAAGCGCATCCCCGTCGTTCTCTGGAAGTCTGAAATTTTTCTCGGTTAAGACTATGTTGCGTATCTAAAAATTCATTATCGCGATGCAGTATTCTCTCCTGACAACGCGTTAAATATTGTATAACGACAAAAGGTTGCCGATAAAGATATCTATCTTAAATCGCAAATTCTCGACCACTTACTTGGCCATTAATTGCGGCGGCAACGGTGGGGCAGGTGGCATCGAGTCTACCGTCGCAGCGAACGACGGACCAGGCATGAATTGCTGCTTGTACGGTTTCGGATCCTCTGCATCGCATTCCATTTTCTCTCCATTGTATTTCCTCGAGTTCACAGTTGCGAAATTCGTCTTCTGCGTCTCCGCGTTCTCCTCGGTCAGTTTTGCCGCGAGCGCATCTTTTTGCTGAGCTATCTGACTCTGCAAACCTTCGGACTCTAAGAGAGAGCTCATCTCCACTTTCTCCGTGTTACCGTATCCTGAAATACACAGGGTTCGCTGTTACTCGCGAGCCTAAACGATAAAGCTTTACTAAAGCTCGTTCGCGTTAATTCTCCTGGACGGCGATCACTTTTCGAAATCATTACCTACAAATTTTACGATGCACTGTCCGCTGTTCTCATAGGTTTTCGATATTATGGCTTCGTACGTTTCGCCATCCTCCGAGTATACGGCGCGGCAAGGAGCTCCCACGGTCCATTTCTATTCAGAGAACGTACATATTCAAGTTGACGTAACCAACCGTTTAAAAAAATGTTCAGATTCAATAATCTGCGGGTATCATTGGACTCTTAGATCTTCTACGTAAATACATAAAAATGCACAGTCTAATGATATTAATAATGACTGTGTAGACCGTTAATATTGTTGTACCATAATAACCTTATAAGGTTTATTCGTATGCTGAGATTGCTTTAGATTTTGAGTGTTTTGTTTAGTTTGAGAATTGGCAACGTCCATGCCCATTCTCTTAGCAACTTCCTCTTTTGCTAAGTTTACCGCTTTGTCGTAAGCTTTGATCAACGCGCTATCGTCCCAGACGTCTTCATTGTCCATAATTGTGGCCTTCGAAACAATAAGAAACGGCAAATAATATGAATGAACGTATATTGTTTCTACTATGAGGGCTAATAATAATTAGACTGCGGAACTTCATGCGTTTTTACGAAGATTGAGCAGATGAAATTCAAAATGTTAAAAAATTTTAAAAATTCAATATGTCAATATATGATTTCTTCTGTATTAAAATCATTGAGGGAAGAAATAACATTCAATTTAGTTTCTAGTTCTTGCAATCGACGCAGACAATTTTTAGTTTGCATACAGATCCACAGTCGAATAAAAATTTCCTAAAATCTTATCAATATTATTATGCTCGGCAAGTTAACGCACACTGTTCATAAGATACTGATAATCGTGTAATTGTTGGCGTTCGAAGACAACAAAAACCGTGAATGATTTCAGTAGATTTCAGACATAAATAATTAACATAACCATAAACATTCGAAACGCATACATACGTTTCCGTTTCCCCGGACATAGAGGATGGCGTCATCGTCCATTTCGCTCAATTATATTTAACGATAGAACTTCCTTCCTACAAAATTAGCCAGTCATGTCTCTTTCTAAATGACAAATCGTAGAAAAATAGTAACAATCACGGTCCAAAGAGTTGCTCGAACGTCCTGTCAATAGAAACTAGTTTAGCTACTATATTATTGCCAATGTTGTCCGTCGGTACAATCGACACAGATCAAGCTATATTTCCAGTGCTTTAAACGGAAAAATAAATAAATTGCTTTTCTGTAATTCTTCAAACAAACTTCTTCCAATTTCTTTTACATTAACCCGATGGAATTGGAGCTATTTTAGGGCGCTTTTTTCGTATATGCGCGAGTTTCGGCAAGGAACCTATTGCAGGATTCGCCTACGCAGCTATTTTTGAGCAGCGCCTACGCAGATTTTTTTAAACGGCGCCTACGCAGCTTTTTTTTTATGCGCCTACGCAGATTTTTTTTTGATGCGCCTACGCAGCTTTTTTTCTATGCGCCTACGCAGATTCTTTTTTATGCGCCTACGCAACTATTTTCTATCTGCGCCTACGCAGATGTTTTTTTATGCGCCTACGCAGCTTTTTTGTACATGCGCCTGCGCGGCTATTTTTTTTATGCGCCTACGCAGCTATTTTGTATCTGCGCCTACGCAGATCTTTTTGTCTGCGCCTACGCAGCTTTTTCTTCTGCGCCTACCCAGCTTTTTTGGATGCATCTGGTAGAAATAATAAATTTGCCTTGAAAATTTTTCACAAATGCACCATGCTTGTGCCCACTGGCCTATGTCGCTGAATAGTACAGTGGCTGGCAGTGGCAGTCTTAATAGTATCTCGTCAGTGATACTGCAAATACACTGAAGTACACGTTATTTCTATCGCATAATACTTCTTTTAGAGGGTACCTATTAAATCATCTTTTTAACAAATCCAGCATGGGGAATGAATTTCATGTTTACGAGTATGCGATAGTTTAATGTTTGATAGAGAATAATAATCATTTATCAATTCGTATAATTGTTCCTTTAACGAGCCTTAAAAGGAATTAAATTCAGAGTCGTAGGCGCCATCGCGTGTTGTTACAGTGGCGCTATCTACGTTGCGAAAGAAGGTTCTCGGAGTTTTCAGTGATACCTTGCTACGAATGGTGAATGGTATATTCCATTTCCTTCATGTCCGAAGCTGTTATCCTATTTGCTACAAACAATTCAGATTTTTCCGTTTAACCAGTAAAGAAGAGCTCCAACGGAAAACGAGCACAAAAAATATATACCGATTGTTGTAGGTGATAGCGCCATCTGTAAAACCTTAATTCCTTGTAATTGTGCTTTGCCGTGGGGTTGAAGTAACGTTATTCCGTAACAAATTGTGTCCGATCGTTTTAACAGTGATTCAGAATGGTAATTAATGGATTTTGATATTCTAGTGTGCAAACTAAATCGATACCGTATCTATATCATCAGAAATTGTTATAATTACTTGTAAATTCTCATTGCCCGGTTTCGTATACGAAGGTGTGACAAATGGCGCACGTGTGTCATTGAAACGAATTTTTTCATTTCTTATATTATTTTCGAATACGAAACGATTATTTTCTAAAAGACACGAATTCGTTACATTCGGTGTTACTCGTTTATCGATTACTCGTACGTCTAGGTTAAATAAGAACTTTTATGTCAAATAAACTTTACGATGGGACAATGCGTCTATTTATATAGAAACGTTTTGAATGCACACTATTAATCAATGTACATGCTGATTTTTCATTTAACGTATATTAACGATGAATTCAATATTGTTACACAGGTGTCCTTGAATCCTGTTAGGATCCTCAAGAATGAGGCGGAGGAAGAAAAGGCAGAAATTGCCAGGTTAAGTTTATTCGTGGGAGCCATCGCTCTTGGCGATTTGGTCAAATCTACGCTTGGACCCAAAGGTATGGATAAGATATTGGTGGCGCACGGTCGATCTGCGGGACAGGTTCAAGTCACCAACGACGGAGCAACCATTCTCAAAAGCGTGGGCGTGGACAATCCAGCTGCCAAAATTTTGGTCGATATGTCTCGTGTACAAGACGACGAATTTGGCGATGGGACAACGTCTGTAACAGTCCTCGGTTCGTATATTATTAACGTATCGATAGACAACGCGACAGGTCGCTCACGTATGGACTGATGTGGCTGATAAGATTCTTACTTTTTATTTCAGCTTCCGAATTGTTACGAGAGGCAGAGAAATTAATCGATCAGAAGATTCATCCTCAAACCATTATTTCTGGCTGGAGGAAAGCCACAGAGGCAGCTCGAGATGCTTTATCCAGCATCGCGGTAGACTACTCTAATTCTCAGCATCATGTACGTTTCCACGAGGAGTTACTGAATATCGCGCGTACAACTCTGAGCTCGAAAATTTTGGCTCAACACAAAGAACACTTTGGTTATCTCGCTTTGGAAGCTGTGCTGAGTCTCAAAGGATCGGGCAATTTGTCAGCCATCCAAATAATCAAGAAGCGTGGAGGAACTCTGGCCAAGTCTGATCTCGTTAATGGATTTTTGTTGGACAAAAAACCAGGAATGCACCAACCGCAAAAAATGGTCGATGCTAAGATACTCATAGCCAACACACCTATGGACACGGACAAAATCAAAGTCAGTGGAGACCTTACAAATGCAAGTTTACAATAATAATTAATGCGGGTACTTGTTTATAGGTATTTGGATCGAGGGTTCGAGTCGATTCGATGGCGAAAATCGCAGAATTGGAGGCAGCGGAGAAAGAGAAGATGAAAGTAATTATACTTTTTGATTGAAACTTTTTCTTACGCAATAAATAGGTTACGAGTAAAAAATTCAGGTGGTACAGTTTAGTGCCCCGGTACTGCTCAAAACAGTTTCAACATTACTAACAATTATATTGAATTTAGGACAAAGTTGACAAGATCTTAAAGCACGGTTGCAACGTGTTCATCAACAGGCAATTAATTTACAATTATCCAGAACAATTGTTTGCCGATGCTGGTATCATGGCGATCGAGCATGCCGACTTTGACGGTATCGAGAGACTGGCTCTCGTCACTGGTGGAGAGATCGTTAGCACTTTCGATAGCCCTGAAACTGTGAAACTTGGACATTGCGGTCTCATCGAGCAGGTATGTATTTAGATTGCCTTATTTCGGCGGTCCGATTTTAAAGTGTCATTTTTCATTTTCCAGGTAATGATAGGCGAAGATACGCTGTTGAAATTCTCGAACGTTGCTTTGGGAGAAGCGTGTACGATAGTGATCAGAGGTGCCACGCAACAAATTCTCGACGAGGCAGAGAGATCTTTGCACGATGCCTTGTGCGTATTAACCGCCACTATTCGGGAGTCTAAAATCGTTTACGGTGGAGGATGCAGCGAAATGGCGATGGCTTGCGCCGTGATGAAAGCAGCGGCTAAAACTGGTGGAAAAGAAGCGATCGCGATGGAATCGTTTGCTCGAGCTTTACAACAATTACCAACTGTTATTGCTGACAATGCTGGTTACGATTCAGCTCAACTAGTCAGCAAACTCCGGGCTTTGCATAATTCCGGCGAGAAGACAATGGGTCTCGGTAAGTTTGTATCTTACAACAGTTTTTATTCTGCTGTCTGTTAACACGAAGTTTACGGAGCACTAGAAACGACTGTTTCACATTACTTATTATTCAAATATGATTGATTATAGACATGGAGAAAGGACAAGTCGGGTGCATGAAACGACTAGGCATCACCGAATCCTGGATCGTGAAGAGGCAAGTTTTACTTAGCGCGGCGGAAGCAGCGGAAATGATTTTACGCGTGGATGATATTTTGCGGGCAGCACCCAGAAAACGCGTCAAGGACTGTGGACGTTGTTAATCTCGCAAACCTGCTAATTTTTCTTCGTTGCTTTAATTTTGTTTGCACCGCTTCTTCGTCACACGAATTTTCTAATCAGATGGTCGACAATTTGATTCAAAATATCATCCACTTGGTCGATAAATGTCTAGGTTAATAGTGCATTTATGAATTTCAATATGCTGATACTTCGAGTTTTGCAAATAATAATGTACGTTGTCATTTTATACCGCGCGAAATCTTTGTAACGCTGGTTGGATAAAGTACGTAGAGGGATTCGTAAAACAATGAGGACGACTTGTGATCATCATTTTTTATAACAATACAATAGGTTTAACATCAATAAATGCTTTAACCTAAGTAGCGTTTCTTTCACTAACCTCTGCACTGGCGACGTATTTTATAAAAAATTAAAAACATTTCGATCGACAGTTATTAAAAACTGCATTCATAGAAAATATGGAATTACAAAAATCTATAGATTACCGTCTTTAGTCTGTAACGCATTATCATTTTCTCGTGGACAACTAGATATTATCATTGATTGTTATTTCACATGTTTAAATAGAAAATAGTTCAAGTGGACTTAACTTTTGTTTGAAATACCGTCACGAATCTTGTCCCGTGCAATATATAATAATATTTTGTAAGTAGGCACATAAAAGATTTAAAGTGACACCACATATCTAATACGTGATTCGCATGAAACGGTGAAATGCATGTTTTTAAAATGCTTCTGGGCGTATTGTTCAACAAAGGGACAGACTAATAAGCCGATTGATGCAGTCTACAGTTATGTGCAACGAAAGAGCAATTTGTTGCTTTTAATATGCAAATCGTAATTTTGAATCGTATCCAAGTTTGTCGAGGTTCGGATTACAAGCGAAATTAATCATTGGCGGAGGACCGCACATAAGTACGATAGTATCGGACGATGGCGGGAACATGTGTTTCTCTATCATTTCTGCATTTATGTGTCCTGTGCTGTAGGCCCAATTTTCCCCACTGGTATCTAGCGTGTACCAAACCTTCAATTTATCCGGATGGTCCTCCGCAATTTCGTCTAACTCGTCTCGCAACAATATATCTTTTTCGGTTTGATTCGCAAAAAGCAGGGAACATTGAGTCTCGTCTGTGGTGTCTTTTACGATAGCGCGAATCATTTGTAGCATCGGTGTGATTCCTGTACCACCAGCTAACATTACAACCTGTGAAAAATTTATATTTACATATTGAATATTATGAACACCTCTAGTCAACGTGAAATACATTTGCATAACTTTGTTACCTTTTTAACATTGTATTCCGTAGGTGGATCTTTCCTCAAAATTTTTATGGAAAACTTCCCTTGTCCTTTATAGACCAGTCTACCGGATGGTCCCCTAACATCTACCGTCTCCCCAATACTCAGATTCTCCAAAAATTGAGACAGCTTTCCTCCTTCGGGGAATTTTGGGTGCACATTTTTAAAGTACACCTTTGAAATAAATTTTTTTTTAGTATAAAATGTAGCATTCATAAAAACGATCAGATTGTTGTCTTTTCACTCACTTTGATCACAAGATCTACAAAACCATGATCGTCGTCGCTAGAGACTGGAGTATAAGAACGTATAACAACTTCGCCGTCGATCTTTGCTGTTAAATGTATGTGTTGACCGACTGGCAGTCCTAGAATATGATCCGGCGTTGGTAAGGAAAATCTAAACCTTCTCGTATCGTGGCTTATTATCTCTTTTTCAACTAGTGGTAGGCTATATTTAACAACTGGATCAACCAGTAAACGAGGGGATTTCTTTTTCTTGTCGTCGCTCCAACATTTATAGAATTTCACAGCTAATCCTATCGCTACTATGGTTCCTACGGCAGCTAGCGCCGGCAGCACCTATGGAAACACTAAATTTTTCAATCTGCGATAACATTCTAAACAAGTTGCTTAGAACTTTAAATATCAATTACAGATATAAAATGAAACTTTGTTTTGAAATGGGACTCCAGTTTTTATAAATTTTAAATAGAATTAGAATAGCAAAACGTGTGCGTCAGTTTCCAGGTATTATCGGAGTCTCTTTCACAATGTCGCTATTTGTTGGGAACGTTTAAAGGGTACAGAAAAAGTACTGTATAATGTTAAATAATAATACATTCGTTTGTGACTTAACAAAGAGGTTAATCATCGACACAACGTAAGAGTATTTCATTAATCGGATTTTCAAAGACGACAATCACCCGTATCGACGATTAATTGAAAGACAATGCCCGGTATCATCTTTTATTTGTCTTTTTTTCATAATTCTAATCGACTCACCAGCATTCGCAAGTTTGGCATCGTCGATCGGATAGCACGTGTTTAGGATATCCGCGAAAGAATGCTAGAAACGAGGCTAAGGTCGCGATCGTACGATGAATAAGTGCGTATGTATATAAGTAAAAAAAGAAGTACTTGACGGAAAGGACGAGCAACACTCTCGATTGTACACGATTTGTCGAGAAAGGTCACAGCAACGGTTTGCCTGCACACCTCCCGAGAAATCACCGGTTTCTACATGGGGTCAGACTAGACCAGACTAGACAGAAGACACTACCCTTTAAAATAGATCCTACTTCCCTCGATCCGAGAACGGTTCTACTATTCCAGAGTATTTATAGCTATATTACCGGCAGTATTACGTACGCGGGATAAATATGTTCCATGCAAATTTTCAACAATCCAAGCCTCTTATGCGTTTTTGCGTAATTACGGGAAAATATATTATTAAAACTGGTACAATTCACCAGACACGTTAAAGTTAAACATTAACTGCGGATAACCTGCCTTTGTACAATTCCAAAAGAAACAATGAAAATATTTTATAGAATGTAACTTAAGTTACGTCAATTTTAGCGCTGCTACTTTGGGCAATTCTATTTCGTCCGCAATTTGAGTGGTGCAAATGTATTCATTCGTTTAGCAAAATTGTTTCGTGAATTATACTTTTAGATCGTTCAATGCGTTTTCATTGCACGGAGAATAAACAAAACTTGAACTAATCGGTAGCCATTGTATTATACATAAGCATACTTACTAGTTTTACATATTTATAAGGTTACATCATTAAACGTGTAACATTATCGAACAAATTCGCATAAATGCATGCCTGTTCTCAGCCTTTCGTTTATATATGTACATATAATATTTCAAAAGTGAATTTCTAGACACCCGGTACAACTGCGTTTATGTTATCGCTTCGTTTATGTCGATCCGTTTTATTATAAAGAATAATGATGTCCATGTATTTCAATTAATGAATATAGATAATAGGCAATAAAATTACATCGATTCGTGATTGTAAAAATATACGTACTTGCGAGTCTGACGATGCTGTGTTGCTTGTCGGTGTAGACATGATCGATACTATAATATTTATATGGTTATTTTGACAACGATTGGACCACTTGCCACTCGACAACCACCTGTTGCCTTGTTCGATTCAAAAATGTTTAATCGAAAATTTTGACAAGCACACGTATTTGCACGTATTCGAGTCTACTGCCTAACTGGACGACTCAAGTTGTTTCTGCTTGATATTTTCCTATCGGTGATGAAATAATTAGGAGAGACAAGGACGCGACAAAGACATCGCGTAATCTGTATTTCGATCAAATGCAAAGTATCTCGAACATTATATAAAACATCATAATATAAGATACACGATAGAAGTAATTTTTTGTAACAGAATAATTGATAAAATTAATAAAAAAATTTTATGAGGGACGCGACGATTACGTTATGTTACACGACATTACACAATACATGAGTTTTGACGAATTCATAAATACGTTATATTTTAAACTTTGAAAAGCCTGAACGTTGAAAAAAGAATATTTACAGCTGATGCATGAAATGAAAAATATGGCGAAACCTGGAATAGCGTAAATAATTTATACTAATGTCGATATCTGTAAGAACGAAAGATGTATTTGATGATTCTTCATATAACGTTTATTCTTATCTCTTATTACATATTTACTACGCGCTTACATAATATAGCCTCTCTATCGTCGCGTTTGACGATTTCTCTGGTATCATGTTTTCTAACCCCACCGATGTACTGCGTATCCACTGGTATCCATTTATTTTTTAGGTCTGTGTAGGTCTGTGTCAGTGATGCTATGTGGGGCGCTTTTCGCGCGCATGCGCGAGTTTCGTCAGGGACGTCTCTGCGTCCGAAGTTTGTGGGTGACTACTGGGAAGAAAATAGTGGGAGACTGTCATTATTAGCGGGAACGTCTAGCGGAGTCCGTTACGACCGTTACGACACGAGGCGCGAAAGAACAGCGGGCTACGAGAATTTCAGATAGGTTATTGTTAATATATTTAATCAAATAATGATTTTCGTACTTGACCGAGGCCGTCTGACGTCAGAATATTCGCGCATGCGCGCGAAAAGCGCCCCACATAGCATCACTGGCCCGAGTGAGTTACGTTCAGAGGTAAATACGTCGTGTGTGGCGCGTGCGCAGTAGAACTAGTAGAAGTAAGAGTGGGAGGCCCAGTCGGAGGGGAAAGTTCCTCCAGGTTCCTCCGTTTGGCATCACTGCCCCACAGTGTTCCGATTGAGTGTGCAGTTTTTCGCGCATGCGCGGCAATTTCAGCCTCAGTAACGTAACCTTTTCAATGAAATCGGGTAGCTTGAGCACTCCGCAGACTTTTAAAAATTTATCAGTGTATACATATGAAATATTGAAACGATAAATCGACTAAAATATTGTTCTAAAATCATGAGAACAATAATACCGGTACACTCCCGCCAATATATCCGCCGCATGGCGTCAGGGCCCTGGTCTGCTCTGCTGCGTCATAGTAGATACGCTACTGTTTTGGCCGCGCATGTGCGAAGAACTGCATATTCAATCGGAACACTGATGCCCCAGACCACCCCAGACTGGGGAACGATGGTAGAGGTTAGGCATACGAAGTGTTGATGTATGTAAACAGATCGGCGAGTTTGCAATATGATTATATAGTTCGACGATCACGTTTTGCCTCATGATTTTTGATGCATTTAATTTTACACTCCAATGGCAGTTGTGCATCGTGTATTATTTACATGGTTTTACCTTTTAGTATTTCTGGCCCTACTTAATATGAAACTTGAACAGAAAATACAATGGAACTGGTTCATAGTTTTTATCCCAATGTGGTTTTTTGACCTCGTTCTACTCGGTAACGGAGTTTTCTTTATAATTTCCCATTGTAAGAATGGGCGTGTTCGTAATGTGTATTGCGAAGTAAGTTGCAAGTCGATAACTATTTAAATTGAAAGGAGAACATGAACTATTTATTTGACATATTTATTCAGTTTCATCAAGAATCAACTTGTTTCATCAAGAATTAACTTATTATTAAATATTTGATATCGTTTGATTTCTCTCTTTGATTACCTTGTAAGTAAAATTTCTATTTCATCAAACTTTTACCATGAAAATACTTCTAATCGTTGCGCGTAGATGAAAGAACACTTTCATTCGTGGAAATGAATGTAATAAATTTAGTTTATCGATCGATATAGTATACTCTGTTACGAATACATTGTTTAAAGTCAAAAGTTTCAGCAATTTAATACAAAGGATTCTGATGAAACTGGATGTCGGTTACATTTTATGAAAGTTGAATATAGTTTCCTTTTAGGTGTGGTACACGATAGCTGTATTTTTGAAATTAAGCGTTGAGATTTTGATATGCGTCAAATTGGAAGTACCGCATTGGTTTCTACCAGCGAAAGTTGTCCTGGCGCCACTTTGGATTCTTCTTTCGACATTGGCAGTTTATGTATTCGTTCGGTTGAAATAGCTACATCTGTTTTGATGGGGGCCCAATTCTAGTTAACTCAGCCAGCGAACGATTACAGATTTATCTTGCTCCGTTTAAACTTAATCTTGTATTGCCATTAATTGTGTAAGTTGTATTCTTAATACTATATATCTTTGGTAATGTTAATTCATATATTGTTTACCTCTGTGACAAATAGATGAACTATTTTGATTATAAAAAAAACATTCAAGACTGCTCGATTGATTACTTATATAGATATACTTGAAAATAAAAAAATAACGCATTGTTACATCTTGTATCTCGAATATGTATGTTATGTAACGATAAAAGGATCGAATGTATACAAATATCGCCTTGATATTGGGTTTTACCTTACGTATCAGTGTTTGATCGGCAGTCAAACAAAAGAGTATATAGCATAGTTTCAGATGGTATGGTAGTCACAAGATGCCAGTGTGGCTTACTATAAATACACTATTGCACAAGGATGAATAGGACAAAGATATAAATAAGTAACTCCGTGGTAGTTTCATTATCAAAGCTTTTCTCGCTAGTCCCTAAGACTGTCATCCTTTGCGAACAGTGTTTCCAATGGTTAACACTAATTTCTGATAAGTGCATTTAGGTATCGTAGTACAAAAACAGTGAGAAGTCGTACAGAGTTATAGCTTGTCGGTTATGCAATATGGTTCATTGACAAGTGACTGCTGTCCACATTCTTCGTAGAGTAATTGTTCTAGCAACCATCTGTCACGCTTACGACAGGTTCTATGATACAGAATTTTTTACCTTAAAGGTGACTGGAATTAGAATATAATTGTTGTATGTTGAGACACGCTAACAGTACAGAACATATTGTTGGTACAGTTGACGGTAGAACAAGTTTAGTCGTGTGATCCCAAAGTACGTTTCCCACAAGATACTAAGTTTCTTTAATATAATATTCGTGTGAGAATTCAAATAGTTAAAGCAAAAACTGTGTGGCTATAGTTGTACGTGTCGCATCTAGAAGCATATACAGAAGTAACATGCAACACGTAGAACAATCAATAATTATAAAATAGAGTTTTGTCCGATATCTATTAACGTCGTAAATCTTGTTCGGTATTTACATTATTGACTCATCAACCGGTATGATTTTCTTTTTCAGATGAACGTAATATTTTCCTCATTAATATTTTTACCATTCTTACTTTTAAAACATGGAATTGTCCGCGGCACAATTACAGTCACGGAAGTTCCAGCAGGCCACTTAGCTGAACTTCCGTGTTTAAGCAGCGATGATCATCATCGTTTTATGTTCTGGCAACTTACCGATGACAGGCGCATTATCGGACCTGGAAATTCTATGGACGAAACTAAGTACAATTATGAGGTGCTAACCGGAACGCTTTATATCAGGGTAAGTTCTAATATTTACGATTATTCAAACCACGAACGTGCATCCATGAGAAATTATTTAACAAATTTATTTCTTCGGCTGCATATTATAAAACTTTTTTTGTATAAAGTAATGTAAAATAGTCACTTTTCAACAAGTTCGCGTAAGCATACTCTGTTTGAAAAGTAATTCTTACGTTTAACGAATGCTTGTTTTACAGGGTGTATCAACAGCTGAATCAGGATTTTACAAATGCATTTCAAAAGGTATATCCGATCATTCTTCCTTCAACATTCACGTTGTTGAGTTAATTGTTAAGAAAGATTGGGAAGATGTTTGGGAGAACGACTTTGAGGTATGCTCGAATATTTGAACATCGATGAAAGCAAGTACTTAGTTTTTACTTTAAATGACTTGTCTTTTTATAGACAAACTTGTTGCGTGGCATGGCTGCTGTTATGGTAGTAGTTGTTGCCATAGCAGTCGTTCTTTTCATCATTACGGTGAAAAGGAGACAAAGTCGTAGATTTTTCGGTATGTATTATGATTATTTAACGTGAAGGAAGTGCGAATTGCTTCAACGGTAAAATGATTATTGCTGACAGATTTAGAGGATTCGAGAGATAATTCCCCTGTAAAGTACACACCAAATACCAGCGCTCGTCCTAATGTGCCGACGCCAATATCGGAAGAAGGTGGCTTCGACAATTCAGCTCTTGACGTCGACTTCCCAAGAGTGTTTAAACAAATGCAGAAATGAACAGCAATTTTGTGATACGGTATTACCTTAGTGCTGAATGCTACGGAACGCTAACAAGGGAATACTGTCCATTGTACAAACAACTTTTTTATAGTAGTGTATAACGTATCGTATAAAAACAAACAATACACGAAGTTATAATCTCTTCATCTACGAATGCATCGAACTTTTCATTGCGCTATCGAAAAGCGAAACACGCGAAACTCTTAAGGACATAATTGTAATTAACATCTTCTAGATTAAAGTTACTGTATATTGTTGTGTATTATACATATAAATAATTAAATTGTTTACGCAAATTTCGTGCTTTCACAAATTACTATTTCAACAAGTGTAAAAAAATAATATCAATTTTATTTAAACTAGGGGACATATCGCTTTCGCGTCTCATTGAGAAGTACTCGGTGTTGCTTCGTGTGTGGTATTTAGCATACCGTCGTTAGCTGCATCTTCTTCGTCTTCTTCATCTTCCTCTTCTTCCGGTTCGACTTCAGTTTCCAACAATCTTATTTTTCTATTGCTTTCGCTCAAAACAGCAGCCACTTTCCGGGCTCCGCTGACTGCTAGTCGCCTAACAGAAATACCTTGAAACGGTCGTGGCCAATTGTTGCTTATGAGATCGGACAGGCTAAGTGGATTCTTATCTTGTTTATCGAAAATTCGAGAATGGTTGAGCGGCAATTGTACTAGAAACGACGCCTGGCTATGTTTGTTGAGAACCAACAGACTGAGGTAGTCTTGCGTGTAGAATTGTAGATCCACAATAGTACCATCCATGTAAGTCTTAGAATATGGTTCTGAAAAAGAGAATTTTTATTTCGCATAAAGATTCGCAGTCGACTTATAACGCGTCAACGTACCCGATCGATGATCCACGTTTATCGTGCCCAATCTAAAGTTGAGCGAGATAGGTTCCGTAGATGAAGACTCAACTTTGAATAATCGTAATATCTTGTGATCAACGTCGCAAGTCGCTACCAACAGGCCATCATTGTTTGTTGCGACTTGAGAAGACGCGAACGCTATCGACGGTGCCAATGGGATAGTCGAGATGGTGAAATGATCGACCAAGCCTTGATAAGCTTCTCCGAAGACATTATGTATAGCGGCGATCAATTTCGCATGAGATTGCAGTAACGAGAAATTAAGATCTTGTTTCACGATCAACGGGTGATCGCGAAGGCAATGATTTTCATCGAGCATAGCCGCCCATTCGCTTCCCTCGGGAGTTAAACACGTCTGCAGATTCTCGCGGCGTAAATATTGACCTAATTTTTCTAAATTCACTCCTTTTCTGGCGCCAACACCTGGCTCAGTCTTATCGAAGCCACGCAAAAATTCGGCTATAAACGTTAACTCTTGTTGACTGACTCGACTCACTTCGGACGGTATTCTTTCGTCCGTTAGTCTCAAAATGACCACGTACAACCACCTGAAATTAGGATATTTCAATGTCAGTGACATCGTCGGTAGCGCTTTTAACTTGTACAAAATACCTGAAGAACGCTTTGTAGTCTCTCATACTGTGATCTATCACTTGCTGTATTTCCGATGACTTTGCTAAGAAAGCTTCCGATGCGTGAAGAGCATTCGTTATGATACTTTCATCCGTTAGACCCAATAATTCGTAGGGACCACCTAATCTCACCATACCTCTCATTTCAGCCAATTGATACACCAATGCCATCCCAACGCTGGTTAAATTTTTCAAGACTAATTTCTGTAACGTAATGTAGAAACGCTTTCTCTTACAAACTTTTACCATTCTCGTACACCTTCGATAATTTTCAATCGATAAATTCTGTTTTGTACCTGAATATTACTGTAGCACATTTCGATGCTATGTCCGAGCTTTTTCAATCCCTTTTCGGTGAGATCTCGCAACAGAAAATTTTCCAAATTTTGCGTTGGTATGCCGATCATTAAAAGTTCCAAAAAATCAGCTGCAACTCCGCCAGGTGGATTTGTTTCGGCGTATCGAGCTAGCTTTTCGTCCATCTCTAACAGAATCGTTTCCCATGCTTCGGAGATGGCCATTAACGTGCGTGACAGGTAATCCATCAAGTATTCTACGTTAGCTTGAGCTTGCGCTACCTCGCATCCAAACAGAAACTTTGTAGAGCGTTTGTTACGTTTCGCGACACAACGGTAGTCTATATTATGCAAAGAACCTTTAAGAACGCTATGTTCTGCTCCAAGAGTGGACACCACAGTCTGTTCGCTTTAACGCCGCTGTTGTCTTTCCACGTAATCCACATTGGTTTGTCAGATCCGCCGCTAATCTCCAATATTCGACCGTGACCCACGGTAATCGTGCCACAGTAGAACATTCCGAATACGAACATCGCAACGTTCCCATCGTCTAAACCAAGCTGCGAAACGCATAATCGATTATAGTAGCCATTTCTCCACTGTTTTCAAGATTAATGCAATTTTAAACGAACTTACGAAAAGTATATCTAAGGTTTGAAATAAGGATTCCTTGCGCTCGGGTTCCTGACCGAAGCTTCTATTTAAACTTGGCAAAGGTGGAAGATATTCTCCAGTTGGTAGCATATTTGCTTTGCTTCCGTTGGACGAACTATCGTTTACCAGATTCGTGAGAGGCAACCAAGTTACGCACGTAATTTCGTTGTGAAAATTCAGCTTTGTTTTATGTATAATATTCTTGTTTTCGATATCAACGAGGCACACGATTTTGGAGTTCTCGTAAGAAACAGCTAAAAGTTTGCCATCCGGTCTCCATGCTAAGTTTACCGTGGTATCGGTTTCTTCTTGAGGACTTAGTAGCCATACTCTCTGCCACGTTAATCTATGAAGAGTAACTTCTCCTAAAATGATTGTATCGAGAGATCAACGGAGAGATTCAAAGCTGTTTGTTACAATAAATAATATTCGTTATCGAATACATAACATCTGAACTGTTTGAAAAACTAACCTTTCACATTCGCAATTGCTAGCAGATCCATTTTTGGCGACCATTGCATTTTGGTTACTTCAGCTGGAAGCTGTCGCTCCTCTAATTGTCTCATGCTGCCAGCCATTCTTTCGGTTTTTATTCAACTTTAACTTTAACATACAGAAGCATCCCAATTCATTATTTAATTAAATAAGGACAGATGGCAATGTTGAGGTTACGTTTTCCAAGTGACTTAATTTTTCGCATACGCGCGTATCTATGGAGAGGAGAATACGTACACGACACGTAAGTATGTACCGTACAGACGTACGTCACGCATTCTGTCAATTATACAGGGTGTTTATCGTTGTTCTATCAATTATACAAAATTGCGATTCCGGCTTCGTTATTTATTTATGTATGTAGTAAAAATCCGCCAGAATGCCAGAATCCGCCTAAAACCCGTGACCGTCGCGCGCAGTCGCGCGCCTGTACGACGTACGCAACAACGCAACGTACACCTCTGTTGGGCGCGTTGCCGCATTTTCCAAGCCGAAATCGCAATTTTTTAATTTTTCATTTTCGTCAAGAACCATCCCTTAAAATTTCTTCCACCTGTAATCGAGCACCCTGTATACGTTGATAAGAAATGTTGTTTCAAAAGTAGGACCATTCGAGGAACCGTTTCTCAAAGTGCATTTCAAGGAAAATACTGAAAACGCTGGAGAAGGAAAAGGGAAGAAATTGTTCAGAGGACAAAGTTTAAAAAATCAGACGACGCTGTTCGAAAACTGGGTTTTGGTCGAGTTAAACTCATTGTCAGACATTGTCACCTAAGATCGAACTATGCTCCTAGACCCGGTGTTCTAGGTGTCCAAGTTACTCTCGGTATCGGTTCGCGAAGGCTGCGGCAAGCGTTAAAACTGGTTCACCCTAAAACCTGAATAGCCGTGGACGCGGTCCACGTGGTTCTCAACCGGGTTTGGGGTCGCCTCGTGTCGACGCGTCGCGACGTCGGGCGTCCTCCAGTTGATTTCGAGCGAGGTCGAAGGGAGTCTATTGTCGATCCATAGTCGATATCGAGGCCGCGGATGGAGCGGCTCAAGAGTAGTCAAGAGAGACGTATACGAGAAACAGAGACAGAGAGGAAGACGAGGAAGACGAGGAAGAAGAGGAAGAGAGAAACGAAGCCGATCGAAGGTTGGTCGCAAAGTTGGAGCAGACGAGGAGAGGAGCGAGGAGCGGTTCGAAGAAGAACGCCACTGGCCACGTGACCCGCCACCAGAATCCGCGACGTCCGCCGAAAATCTAAATCCGTCCGAGCCGAGAAGAAGAGGCACCCGAACGCGTCGACCACCGGGACTCGCCGCAAACGCGATAGTCAATAATCGTCTTCAGGTTCCACCGGATCGGTCGGTAATCGTCGTGATCGGCCCGAGATCGAGACCAACCGCGATCTTGATCGCGACTTCCGCGTTCAAACACCCTCTCCCCGATTGGCGAACGAATTGGAAGATCCTGATCTCGCAAGGAGGCGCCAGGAGGATGATTCGCGTCGACGAAACCGACCCGGTCGGCGGTAAGGACTATCGTCTCGTCCTGGGTACTAGGTCACGTTTCCACGAGGATCCTGAGATGGTGGTTTTAGGATGCTAGGACTACGAGGAGCTGATGTGTTCGGTGTAGTTGTCTGTTGGGATGTTTGAGTGGTGCGAGCGAAACGGGTCAACAGAGGTTGCTGGTACCACTGTCGTCTTCCTGTGAGATCATTCTCTCTTCTCTTCTCTCTTCTAGCTTCTTTCTCTTCTTCTCTTTCGATTCGGATTAACCGTGTCTTTTTGCCGACTTCATCTGTTGCACGTGTAGGCGTGTAGGCGCTGCAGGTAAAAAGAATCAGAAATCGCGCGATGCGGGCGCGACACATCTGAGAAAGTTTCCCGTAGCCGCGTTCTTCTTCTTTGGGTCGCGTCAGTGTTCGGCGGAGACGTCTATTAGTATATTTGGGTGGTGCACGCGAAAGGGGTCAAGAGAGTTTGTTGCTAGCGTTGTTTTCTGTTTCTCGGACCTTCGTTTTCTGCGGAGCCGCGGGCGAAGGAGAACGTTTCCCCGTTGGCACGTGTCTTCTTTTTCGATTCGAATAAATTGCGTTTCGTAAACGAAATGCAAAGATGATAGAACTACTAAATAGTCGAAGCGTCCGAGGGTCTCGATGATGTCATTCTCGACACGGGGGAGTGCTCGATTCTCGATTCGTGGTTTTTCTTTAAATAAAATCGCTGCAAGATGATTCACTGGAATCCGGCTCGATGAAGGGAACGTTCAACCAAAGTACTTGGCGTGTTCGAACGGTTCGAGTAAATTCTCAGTTTCGTTGTTTCAATTGGAGGTCGCCGTTCCGCCAAGCAGCTGTCTCGCACAAAAGGGTGAAACGAGGTCGTGGCCGCGAGAAGCTTCCGCTGTTTTCGACGGCGATTCAACGCGTTTACCGCGAAACGATTCCATCGAAAAATCTGCCAGCTCAAAGTAAAACAGAAAACTTGAACGCCACGTTCATCGCTAGCTCGGAAAAGTTAAAAATCACTAAATATACACGATCGTCGGAAACGTTTAATTGGCGAGGTTCCCTCGTAAACCAAAGATAACCGAAAATTAGACGATTAAGAAGGTGTTCGATTACACGACACGACCCGGTGTCACCACGCCGAGCAGAATATCCACGCGTGTCGCGATTCGCGATGGAACGTCACCGGAAATTGCCGTCTGTAAGGGGAAACGAGTCGAGTTTCAGCGCAATCAGCTTCCATTCGCATCGACTGTGTTTTCTCCGATCGTGATCCGAATTTTTACGAAATATTAGGTGATCCTATATGTATAATATCGTTTATACGTGGAAACGTTTCTATCGCGTTTAGACCAGGCGGTTTCAACGAGAGAGAATTTGACGCGAGCGTTTGATTTATTTTTCAGAGATCGAGCCGAGCTTTCCCTATCGAGATGTGACCATTCGGCGAGGAATCGATTTCAAGGATCACTATAACATCCAGTCTGAGATTGGCCGGTGAGCGATCAATTTTTCCGATGTCACGATCTCTGACATGGTGTTTCAATTGAAATCGAAAAAGAGGGCAAATATCGTATACTCGTACAAGTACGCTATAATCGTGAGAAGTAACCGTCTTCCGAGTTTCGAGCGTTAATTACGGTCGCGGTCAACCAATTGGCGAGATTCGCGTCGCGTCGTCGCGAATTAAAGTGGAAAATTCGCACGATGGCATTCCGCGACTGACGTACGCACGAACGTGCGACGCATGTCCTGGGAATGGTTGTTTATCCACGACCGAGCTTGATCGTTGCAAATATCGCGGCGAGCCGCAAGTTTGGCCATGCTGTTTCTGAATTCGTCACGATACGAATTTGTCACGCTTGCTAGCGTTGCGCAATAATTATACAAGTTGCTCCGATACTTCGATACGCGACACTAGAGGACCGGGAATAATAATTAATCGCGTAATAAACTGCAAACAACTGCAAAAAGGATTGCCAAATAAAAACAACATTGCCAAGAGTACCGCATTCAAAATTCAGAACAGAACTATACTAAAATACAATAAAAGGACAGGATTTCGTTTCACCTGTTAATTACTTTCTTTGTGGAGAAAAAGATAATCGACAATGACAAATTTGATTTGGCATAAAAAGTAACGTCGTCCGTTATGTACCATGTAGTCGTTCGCAAAACCGAACATTTGGAGAACGACAAGCTGAAAGATCAATCGCGAGTAGAGGCTTCGGTTCGGGGCTGTATTTGACGATCATGTTTTTAGCGTCGGGAATGCGGATGGTAGATCTCTTGAATCGACAAAGGGGAAGGAAAAGTTTTGGAACCTTGACGTGTTTATACCTTCCGGCGAACGTAGTATGTATTCTCGTCTTGTTTACATCGTAGTCTTTCGGTTACTATGCGTGGCCGCCATCGTGAATGAGTCTTGGACTTGAATGATCCCGCACGAGGCAGCTGTCCCTGATGAATCTACATCTACATATGTACATCTCTACGTTATAGATAACAAGGTCGTTTCTGGATCGAGCTTTACTTTCCATCTTCCATTCGTCAAAACGTTACTTAGCGAATTAATATTAAAGATTCCTCGATAGTTTCTGGATCGAACCGTGCGATAATCGTACCTGTCGATCAAGGGCAACCATTGAGAATCGATCGGTTCACTAATAGTTTGTCATTGGCATTCGAATCTTACCTTTGGCATCGGTCCATTCGTCGGCACCTTTGTTCGTGCTCCTTACGCACGATCGCTATCGTGTCTCGGCATTCTCTTCTCTCGATTAAAAATAAAAATTCTGCGCGTTGCATTAATCCGCGAATGTACCTTGCGCGTAACAACAACCGAACTGGTAAACTAATTCTCCTCACTTTTCCAAAATAACATCAGAGGAAAGAATGTATCGAAAAGATTACAGTTTTATTTTGCCTAAAATTCCGCGGTGGCATCGAGTGCTTTGATCGTGCGAGCACTCGGGGTATTCGGGGCCGTCTGTTCCGGAGTTCCGGCGGCATGGCAGCCGGAAGGTCAACAAGCGGAATAACAGAGTAGAATGGCAGGATAACCGATGCCAATAGCACGGCCAATAGTAAACCCGACACGCGTGTAGCCGGTTTAGAATGAAAATTCCACGCCGGTTAAGATTTCGCGGAGAGCCAACGGTTCATTCATCTTCGAGGATTCGACGAAAACGCCTCCAGCCGTGAATCATCGACGTTAAACGGATCCCAAAAGTTCGATTTTCAAACACCCACACCGACTCCTGAATCACTCGCCGTCTTCCGATACGTCAACGGGTTCCGGAATTCCATTAAATCGTTAAATCATGTTTTCCAATTAAACCGACGACGCGACGCGCCGCGACGCCATCCTCCGCCAATCATATTTCCCCAGGTTGGCCGACGTCCATAGGCTGCTGATTTCGCGTTCGTCACGCGCGGGACGATTGCGATTCGAGCTGCGGTTTTTCAAATACATCGCATTACGAACGAGCAATTTTCTTAAAATTTCATTATTTCAACGTTTCAATATTTTCAAACAACTTTATTGAAAAATCTCGAAAATTAACATAGCGATGGCCCAAAACTCAACGGATTCTATCTTTCTCAAACGATAAACGTTTTACGATAACACAGCTGAAAAACTATTTATCCAATTTACAGAATACCATACACGCGTTCCAAGTTTTCTAGTCGCTGCGATACGACGTCGCTGTTTTTCAAAGTCCATAGGTTTCACGATGTCAAACGATTCTTTTCTATTGGCCTCGACGTTAGCGTCTCGTCGATTTCTGCAAATTGAAACGGGAGATCTGAAATCCGTCGTTCCGACGCGACGCAACGGGACGCGATGGATCAGGTTGTTCCGCCGTTCGCGATAACGTCGGAATGCAGGCCGAATTCCACCGTAATCAAGGTCTCCGTCTCTGCGCGTCTATAAATAATGCATTTTTCGAAGCGATCGGCGCTTGCAGTTCGAGACGCTCTTGACACACGGTTCGGATCAGTTCTGATCGAACGTCGCGTCGGCACGCGCACCTCGACGAACATTCGTTTGCAGTAGTTTGCACCCTAATATCCACTCTTCCTGGTTCGATGCACCCCAACCTGGCGCATCTGTCCGCGCTAATCCGAGGAAATTAAAATTTCAAAAAATGTTACGATTAATAAATAAACTGTCACGAGCCAAGTAGCATTAATCTATATTCCACGAATTAGCGTACGCTAATTCAGGAAGTTCGCCGGCAGTGGACCGCGGAAGTAATTCGAAAAATATTTAAGTAATTCCGAGCACGTGGGTCGATTTGGATGCTTCGCTCGGATCGTATCAATAAATTCCGTCGAAATAAATGTACTGTCATGGGCCAACACCGTGCGCACGAAAGGCCAAGCGCGGCCGAACGAGTTTTTTCATCTTCTGGATCTACAACTCCGTTCCGTTCTGACTTTTCTTACGATTGTAGTCGTCGATTAGTTGAAGTTTATTCGGTTCGCGTAGACGGGAATGCGAAAAGAATTCGTCGAATATTTCCTATACAGGCCGAGATATACGTTTACGCGTATGTACGTAGAAAGACGAAGGGATATATCGCTGCACGGATACGCTGCCAGACGGCAGATGTTCCGTTTTGACAATTCGTTTCGGCGACCCTGTTGTCTATGGTATGCTCTACTAACTCACTGACTCACTAAGTTGGCGCGATGACAGCCGCGATACAGGTTTCACCGTTGCGCTCTCGCAAGCCAACGAGGTGGCTTGGCACTTCCTCCAGCTTTTGTCGCTGTTCGCGACCATTTTTTCTTGTCCATGAAAATTCCTCCCGTCAAGGTTGAAGAGTGGCGTCGCCGTTCGCTCGCCGCAGCGTGAAACGCGTGAAATTTATCGTTCGTGACGAAACCCGGCTCGTAACACATCAGTGCGAGTGGAAAAGAAACGAATCGAAGATGCTCTAACGTTCGAACAGCGAAAAGTTTCGGCATTTTCCATGTTGCGCGCACGTTCCTTGGCACATCAGAACGGATCCAAGTCGGAGTTTGTGCAGCTGTACAGATTTTATCGCGTTAATCTTATTGTTAGATAGAGCTGGGGTAGGTCCGTATCGTTGCAATACACCGATCGTCGCGTCGCGTCGCGTCGCGTTCTGCGACTTGAATTCCGCCGCGTTTTGGCGAGACCGTTGAAATTTTCAATTGTTTGCAAAGTAAATGATTAAACCAAGTGCAATTTCGCGACTACGCGTTATCTCGCGTTATCGTTTGCCCTTCTAATCGTTCGAACGATTGAAAAATAATGAACGGTAACCGAAGAACAGGTTTCGATGAAACGGGATCGTTACGATTTCCAGAGGTAAATTTGGCACCGTTTATCGATGCAAAGAAAAGACAAGCGGGCTTATGCTCGCCGTGAAGGTGGTGAATACCTCGAAGAAGGAGGACAGGCGGTCGGTCGAACGAGAAGTCGAGATCATGAGGAGGCTGCAACATCCCAGACTGATTCAGCTGTACGACGCCATCGACACTGGGAAACAGATATACGTTATTTTGGAACTGTAAGCTCTTAATGACCCCACCACGCTAGATCCACCGGATCACAGACTATTTTCGTGTTTCAAGGATCGAAGGTGGTGAACTCTTCGAGAGGGTGATCGACGAGGATTTCGTGTTGACCGAGCGCAGTTGCGCTGTCTTCATGCGACAGATCTGCGAGGGCATCGAGTTCATTCATCATCAGAACATACTGCACCTTGACCTCAAGGTAAACGCTTTCGATTTTGTTCTACGTTTAACCCTCGTGAGTTTCTCAGGATTAGGAATTCGCTCGTTTATTATCGTTAGCGTAAAATCATTCGTATCTTTCGTCAAACGAGCATTTATTCCTCCGACAGGATTATTTTCCGAATCGCAGAGAATTTAATGCGCCAGTGAAATGAGCGATGGTAACCGATCGCGTTAACCGATCAAGAAATTGTAAACAGGAAGATCGAGTTGAAAGTTGCCAAGAGTCGATTGGATTAACCTATCGTTTTTGGCAACGACGGTTGTTCGCGCCTCGTCCAAAGCTTCATAATGACACATAATGGACATACGTATACATGGAACGAGATACAGTTAGTTTTGATTCACGCGCGTTAATTAAGACGAATTTTCAATGAGATCTTACTCTCCCAATTCGGAATGAAATTTTCGACCGAACGTAGCAATTATTCGCGAACGCGTTAAACAGTGTTAAAAGTTCTCTATTATTTTCTTTCTAAAGAAGAATTTTTCCATTTGTAGCCGGAGAATATCCTGTGCTTGACCAAAGAGGGAAACAGGATTAAAATCATAGACTTCGGCCTGGCGAGGGAGTACGATCCAAAGAAGAAGCTGCAGGTTCTATTTGGCACGCCCGAGTTCGTTGCACCGGAAGTCGTAAATTTCGATCAGATTGGTTACGGTACCGACATGTGGAGTATAGGCGTGATCTGTTACGTGCTGTAAGTTTACCCTCGACTTATACTATTTCTTTAAAAACACGCGATCCCTATCACCTATCTTTTTCACGAGTTCACCCTTTTTCGCGATCGACGATTTTTATTCGTTCTTCGATTCTCCAACGCGCAATGTTTTCATACTGCTAAATTCGACAAACGTTTTTACCGTGTTGCGTCCTATTCGTACATTTTTCTTTCCACCGCGTTCCGCGTTTCTCCTACTCATTTTCGCCATAAAAACTTTGAAATGCAAGAAAAATTTTTCTCGATGCTCCCATTCGCAGATTGTCCGGATTGTCTCCGTTCATGGGCGACACGGACATCGAAACAATGGCGAACGTGACCATCGCGAAATATGATTTCGACCACGACGCTTTCGCAAACATCTCCGAGGACGCGAAGGACTTCATCCGGTGCCTTCTCACCAAAGACAAAGAGTACGTACCTATCTCTGACTATGTATTTGATTTCGATCGCCACGCCGCGCCGCGACATTGCGCGATGCGACGCGACGCAAAGGTGATTTGTGCAAAAATATCCGCACGGCTAGTACGTCACCGATGTTGTGACACCGATCGACAGACGTCGAACGGACGGACCACCGCGCCGCGGCTGTTTTGTACAAGATTAATAGACGATGGATTTTTGCACGATGGCGAACGGCTCAGATAACGGAGCTCGCAGCGTAGACTAATAGACAGCGTGCCAAGAAAATTCCGACGGAACACTCGAGACGCACCTGCACTTTTTACCTATGAACGCACAAGACTCGCAGTCTAGTCGTAACAAAAATCAACATACCAAAGATCAGTGGAAACGATAAAATAGTGAATTGTTCGTTATCTGAGCCAACGCATCCACATTTGCGACTTTTCGCGTTGATTCTTCGACTTTCTCTCTCTCCTTGTGTGCCCGACTAGTCCCCGTCCCCGAGCATGCTTTCTTCATCCCCAACATTTATTCGGTCTCTGCTCGAATCGAAACGAACTAGCAAACTAATTGAAAAACGAAAGAAAAATAAAAGAGAAAACCGTTTCAAGCGTGATAAGTGCGACGACTAGAAAACTCTCTCTCTTGGCAACTCGAAACTGCCTAATCGGTTAAAATTTACAATTCCATCAAAGAGGGAGAATTCGCAAAAAAAGGTTCGGCTGCCTCGGAAAAAATATTCGCAAAAACGGACGAAGACGGATGGATCTAAAGCAAAACGCCCGGACGATCCATCGATCGTGTTTCATCGGTAAAGCGGTTTCGTCGTCTCTGTATACGCAATACGCACCCTGCTCGCCTTCCACCTCGCCATCCGCACTCGCTTCGAGAAAGCACAAAGTCATAGGCTGCCGAGCAAAATCAAAATCAAAATCGGAACAAAACATGAGAGAGAGAGAGAGAGCGAGAGAGAGAAAGCAAGAAAAAGATACGAGAGATAATCATGGCGATGCTCACGAGGCAGCTGAATCTTTCAGAAAACGAATGTCGGCCGCGCAGTGCAGGGGACACCGTTGGTTGACGAAAAGGCCGAGCAAGCAGCAGGCTGATCAAAAACCAACGTTCAAGCCTGAACCGGTGAAGCAGATCCAGCAGATTCCGCGGATCTCAAGGCTGCTGTCTAACAACGGTATAGAGGAGTTGGACGTGACCAAGGACAACCTGAGGCTGTTCGTCGAGCGCTGGAGAGAGCACCCTCACAGTCCTTACATGATCGAATTACCTCAATTGGGTGTTTCGAAGAGCAACGATCTCGAAGAACTAGTGTCCCTGCAAGGTCAGAGTCCGTCTCCCTGTGCCAGCATCTGCAGCACGCCATCGGAAACCACGGAGACTCCGCCTCAAGACGGTCACGGTTACCTGACAGTGCCATCGTTCAGCTTCGAAAGAAGAGCTTCCGAAGGAGTCTCGTCGGAGAAGTCTCGCAGCGACGCAGCTAGTCAGATAGTCCTCGCGGAGGAGATCATCAAGCTGTCCGAACATCTGAGGTCCATAGCCATGGGGACCTGTCCGAAGACCAACGAGGAGCCGGATGATAAGAAACCCGGTGAGAACGAGGAGAAGGTGAAGCGCAACGGTGTCCATCCCAGGAGCAACGGGCTAGCTCAGGAAAATTCGCAGTGTAACGAGATCACTCAGAAATTGTCGAGTATAATGAGACACAGGAGGCTGAACGGGACCACGTTCCACAGCAGCCGCAGCTTCGATAGGTATTCGGAGACGAACGCTGCGAACGCGTTCGCGCCGTTCAAGAGGTCGAAGAACGGAGGTAGGAGCTCGGTGACCAAGGAGGACGAGAGGATGGGCCAGGAAGAGGGGGCTAAGAGTCTCGTTTCCGAGTCGGAGAGTTCGAGCAGTTTCGGGAGGACCAGGATCCTCAGCGATGGCGAGATCGATCTGACGCCACCCTGGAGGCGTCCCAGGGTGAAACATGTTTTCGGAGAGACTAGTAGAGACGTTCCGAGGATCTCGGAGCTTCAGAACGTTCATAAGAGCTTGAACCTGGACGAACCGACCAGTACCAAGGATCTGTTGCTACATTTGCTGGAGGAGTGGGACGAAGTTGCGACCAGGCCTTCCGGCGTAGGCAGGAAATCGGTCAGCGCGGATTGGTGCGGGGAGGAATCGGTCGCCAGGAAGACTATGAATTCTTTGGCAGAATATTTTCAGTCGAAACAACAGCAGTCGAGCTCTTCCAGTGTCGCTAACGCTACCGCTGCCCCCAGTTCGATACATCGTTGAGGAAGTTTGGGCGCGGAGAGGTGGTCAGGACCGAACGGAGCTTGCGATTGTGGACGATTCGACGAGTTCTGCTAGGCGTTTTGGCTAGGTTTCCGTTTCCGGATTTGGAGATCGCGGGAACGGGTTCGGAGTTGAATTCCGTTGGGTCTGACAAGTCCTTTTGAGTTTCGATTAACGTCGTCTCGAATCTCCGGATTTTCTTTGGTTCGTCAACAGCGTTTCGGAGAAAGATTTTCAGAAGTCTGACGAGTACTTGTCTAGATGGAATTTGCGTCTTTGCTTTGGTTCGTGGACATCTACGTATTCGAAAAGCGGATTTTAGAAGAGCGACTCGACCGATCGTGTCCGCGATGTGACGCGCGACGGTCGTGAAATAATTGCTGGTTGAATTTCGATGACACATCGAGAATCAGTTTTGTTCATTGTGTATTATAAATGTGCATGCGTGGATGTACGTATTGTTTCTATTCTAAGCTAAATTATGTAATAGTCACGTGTGCGCGACGATCTCTCGTACGGATCACATCGGGATCACGTGTCTCTGCATGTATCATTGTTTTAACGTATTATTTATATTATATATATATATTTAATATAAAAGACCATGAAACGTGTGTTGTCTGTTGTCTACTGTTTTCTTGCGCAATGTCCTTTTCTAGCTAAGCAACTTGGAAACGAGACGTTTCGTTTACAATGATCCGAGTGTGAAATCTTTCGAATCGAACGAACGCAGGTTTGAAAAATTTACGCAATTTCAATTGAAGTTTCTCCGCTCTACGTTGTCCCAATTTAATCGCGTAATTGGATCGAGATTCGAGTGATTCGACGATTATTCTGCTTCAGGGGAAGACCATCGGCAGGTCAGCTGTTAGAGCATCGATGGCTGGAGGCTGCTCTGGAGAATCCGATCTGCAAAGATCGATTAAAGCGTTACGTGATCAAGAAGAGATGGGTCAAAGCAGTGAACACCATACTCGCGTTGAAACGCATGGGCGCCCACCTAGATTTAGAATTAGTTTGATAATCTATTCTTAGTTGGCGAAAACGTGTGAACGTTTCGGCTAAACACGTTTGACGAGCACGTTAGCGTAGAACAATTTCTAACCGAGACACTACAAATCTGTGCGCGGCTTCGGCTAAACTCACCATTTCAAGTATTAATATCTTCCACTATGTTCAAGCTTGCACCGCGTTCTTTTCCTTGTTCTTTTAGCGAGTAGGTTGTTTTGTGTTTTCTAAAGATTTTTGGTGGAAGACCAAACACAGTGTCTCGATACACATACATATACGCGCTGTAACGTGCATCAGTATTACGAGCAGATTGGCACTGCTGCGCCGCGCCGCGCCGCGCCGCGCCGCGACGATCAAAATAATTCCAAAGCTACGGTTGCCTCGGAAAGTACGTAATTAAATTAATTCGCTGCTCTTGCTGCATCGGTTTGCTGTATCGTTCAAACAGGCTGTTGAATATTTAAATTTTTATTTAAACGTAGCGGCTAATTCATTTTACCAGAAATTATACGATGGTTAAACTGATTTTTTTGAGGCGACTGTACATCGACGACGATCAACTACCGTAGAATCTTGTTGTTTTATAACCGAGTAGATGCAACTAGTTTAGCGTGTTATTTTTTGAAGGGATACCGACGTATACTTTCGCTTCGCGTTCTAATATTTGACTGACGATCGCGGCGATAACGATTAACGCGGAACACGGTTGTTCGCTATGCAGCGAAACGCGTGGTTTGAACTCTATACGTATACATAGTAATCCGTTAGGATAGGTGTGTACACGATCGTTTATAAGTATCGTAAGAGAACAGCATCGATTTGCAATCGTCAATTTCTGCGAATGATTCTTGAAACTGTAAATTTGATCGAAAGTAGTTATTTTGCATAAAGATCCGCAGTCTATTTATCGTAAACCACTTAAAATTAATGATTAATTTCGATCTCGTGGAGCTCGAGAAATATTCTAATCCGAAATGAGTCTTCCTATTGAAAATTGTACAAATTTTGGTCGAACGAAACGTATTTTGTAAATAAATATAATTTTAATAAATGATTTTTAAGCTTATAGATTTCGTTCCCTGGACGAAGCGATTCATTAATGTATTGAAATTATTCATAAGTCTACTTTCGTCCAAGCGATCACGATCGCGAAGAGGTGTAGACGGCAGACAACAGGTGGAACTATATCTATTAATATAGTGGAAGATCGTGCTCCGTTCGACACTGTAGAAGACTTTATTTAAAGGCACGACTGGCGCGCAACACGCGTGTATTTACATAATACGAATTCCGATCGCGCGCGGCCCTCGTAAATCCGCGATTCGCGCGCACCCCCGGCCCGTAGGAATTTCGAGTCCGAACGCGTATACGTATTTCGCTCTCTCGGTCCTCGGTGGCGTCAAACACGACCTTTCGGCATTTATTACGGTCGTTACGGATGGTCGGATTCGCAGATACGTTGTCGACTCACGTCCAACAAATGCCGAGTGCAAATTGACCGTGATCCGGTTGCCATCGTGCGCGCAATTTACTTCTCGCAAACGAGGGACCGTAACTTCTCTAACGAGGCTAAGAACTTTCCGCCTTTATGGAAAGGTTCGATTGCTCTCATACGAATCTACAAAGACGGTATATGTATACTGGCTGCTAACGTATACGTATAACACATATATTTCTTTATACTTTATATTAACAACGGGACCAAACTTGTTCAGATTTTATAAGATTTTTACGGTAAAGTTTACTCGAATATTAAATCTTTCTATTATATAAAATAGTATTTGTAGTTTGGGGAATCGAAAATTGAGCGACGTGACAGTTCCCTAGTTGTAAAAGAAAAAGTCTGACGGAAATCGAAAACGCCGCGCCGCCAATCAGAAAATCTCGTCGCGTCGGTAGCGGAACTTTTAGCGACGTCGGTATTTCAGATCGCGATACGACTTTTCTAATCTGTGAAACGGTTTCTCTGTATCTCCCGTAGGTAGCAGCACCGTACGGTAAACAACTTTGTCTCGGTTTTCCAATACACCGTACGAATACGAGAAATCTCCTAATCGTGTTACAATTTATTTCTCTTTCAAAAGTGTTGTACGATAGCGTAAACGTTAAACAGTGAACTATTTCAATTGCCGGTTGCCAAAGTTTCGCGCGATAGTTTGAAATCATTATTCTCAAATGTTTATAACCTCATTTTGAGAAAGATGGTGAGTAAGCGAGTAAACACCGTTTACTTAAAGTATAACAATACCTCGCAATAATTTGAATGCACTTTAAAACGGGTAATAATAATTTGTTGTTTCGGAGATTGCGAAGCGATGCGTAAATGCGGATATTCCCTCGAGTATTATCAACTAGAATTAGGTTATATTTACGTGAACGTTTGTTTGAATTTCAGACAGATCCATTGCAGAATTGGAGTCCGTACGCCAGAGAATACGATCCTCTGAAAGCTGGCAGTATCGATGGAACGGACACGGATCCGCACGATAAAGCCGTCAGCCGTGCGATACAGGCGCACTACGAGCCACCGCACGGATTGAAATCCAAACCGGAACGAACGTTATTTGTAGCTAGATTTGGTCCAAAAATCACTAAATACGATTTGAAAGATGTATGAATTTCGTGTTCCAAACCGTCAATAATACCACATGCGTATTAAACGTTAACGACATCAGTTTTTCTCTAGGTACGGGGATGTTCTATCCGCAAGAGTTATAGTAGACGTCGTAACTGGCCTGTCCCAAGGTTATGGATTCGTAGAAATGAGAAGCGAAGACGAAGCTAGAAGAGCAGTGAGACGTAGCGTGGATACCGCTTTGAGAGGCTACAAAATTTTCGTCGATTACGAATGCAGTCGATCCATGAAAGGCTGGAAACCGAGGAGACTCGGTGAGCTATGCTTTAAATCGCATGGAAAAGCGTTATTTATTAAATATGTATTATATTTACAGCGTCTGTAAGTTTTGTTTATTATTTAGGCGGTGGTTTTGGTGGCAAGAAAGAATCTGGACAGCTGAGATTCGGAGGAAGAGATAGACCTTTCAAGAAACCAATTGTACCAAATATTATCAGACACCATAAATGAAGCGCGTTCAGTAGTTTTACGGACGTTACCGTTTTATATATTTATTCTACAGAAGAAACTGTTCTAAGGAGACCAAATCACAGCCGTTTAAATACGTAATAAGTTTTCAAGAATTAATTTAATTAATTATAAAGAATGGAATCGAAAAGATAGAAAGATTACATCGGTAGAATCAGCAGTTCGAATAACAAGATGGAGCAATTTGAAATTACCCTAACAATATGATTGTAGCGCACCTGTACTCACTGAAAGCTGTACACGCGAACCGTTTTAATTTTGGATGCGATCCAATACAAATATTTAAGACCCGTATTTTCTCATGCATCTTCTAAGCCGAAACGGAGTGACTTTGGTATACGTATTATAAAACAGAGAATTGTCCCGTACTAGAAATAATCGTCGTTGCAAAAACAACATTTTCATCGTAAAACCGTTGTAGCCTATAAAAAGTCATCGTTTCAATGTTTTAGATACAATAAATTTTCAAGAATCAAAGTAAAAAATTTCTTTCGTTCATACCAGGCGTTCTTCGTGAAATCGTACGAGTAAAAAATATTTTATCGTTCTTCTGTTACTCGAGTTATATTTGATTTTTATCGATGCACACCGTCTAGAGTTTCCGCTACTTATGTCATTTGGAAGAAATTTATTTCTTTCCCCTCGGATTGCGTAAATTTTGACCGACGCCAAATCGTCTTGGTGACTTATTTTCTCGAGTCGGCTTTTTATATTTACGAAACACGTCGGAAATGAAAAGTCTTTCCGAAATGGAGTTTAAGAAAAACATGATCCAATTATATGTAAAACAAATAGACAAGTTTGTTTGAATCAAACGCAATGTAGTTATTTTCCTACTGAAATTTCCTATGAAATTAACATAATATGTTACTTTTTGATACAGATCGAGTATTTATTTCGCAGATCGTAATTATATCTGTCCGGAAGAACTCGTTAATTCAATCGCCGAATCGTTTCGAGATATCCAAGAGACAGCTATTTCCGTTAGCCCCAGTCAATAAATTAACTCGTTTCTCCGAAATTAATAAACCCATCAGCGGTTAATGGCTTTCAGCGAGGTACTAGCAACACACAGAGGGATACCATAACCGATTTGATTCGATTAACGGGACCTAGTTCCATTTTGATCGAACCGACGTCACAATGTTTTCCTCGGTTGATCGGTTACAAAATTCTCCCACTCGTGTTGCTCGGAATAATTACCGACATTAAACAAAATTGCTTGAATATTTGTCGGCGTAAGGGTCAGCGGTAAAGGGTCAAGAGGACAAGCAAGGGATCGAAGGACCAGGGGATTGGGGGATTAGGAGATAAGGGGATAAGAGGATAAGGGAGAGATGCCACATTAGGCAAGGGGGTAAAGGTAAAGGGACGAAACGCGAGAAGCTAGAAGCTAGAAGTTAGAAGGGGAAAGTTAGAAGCGATTAATCTGCGATCGCGACTGTGATCACGGTAGCCAAGGTGTCGGAGGTTTCTGGCGCGGTGTGAGCCGACGTCGTCAGCGTCGTGGAACTTTATACTGTAGCGTCGCGGCGCCCTCTCTGTGGCGCGACCCCCTCCATATAAGGAGCCGCCTCGTGGTCCGGCGTCGGCCACGCGGCCGAAGTTTCAGCCTCCAGGCTGCCTCTGATAAGGTAGCCTCCTTGTTCGACGTCTCGCAGCCGCCTCCGGCATCGCCAAGGTCTCGAGAAGAGCCAACCCACATTCGTTTATCGCGGCTCCTATTTCGTCGTCTCTTCGTCGTCGTCTTGCGTCGCGACGCCTCGTCTTGCCTCACCCTCGCCTCACCCTCGCCTCGCCAAACCCTAGCATCGGCTCTCTCGGACGCTGCTCCCGTTTTCACAACACAACCCCGTGGCTCCTGGTGCTTTTTTTATTCACGGACACAGCTGCCGCGGATGCCACCAAACCTCTCCTACGCTCGCAAACATCGTCCAACGAGATCTCGAGCGAGGATTTCCCTGCGCAGCCGAGTCTGGTTTGCGAGTTCATTCATATTCGCCCTTTCCACGCATTCTTCGCGCTGGCCGCGCTGAAATGAATCGCGCTTAATGGATTTTAACGGAATCGTTAAACTTCCGATTTACCAGTTAACCGTTTCGAGGTGCCATTTACAATTGACCTTCTAGGTCAGCAACGCCTGAGAAATAGTTCACGCCAAATGGTTTCTCTCGTCAATTCCTTGCGCCTTGTTACGTCCAGTTCAATTTCATTATTATCATTCAATTATGATTATCTAAATGTCACGTTCTTTCATGTCGGTAGTAGCACTTATTATAGTACCTACGTTGTACTTTTCTCGGGTTTTTGAAAATTATGAAACAAGGCAGCATCGGTGATGGCAGAATGGCGTCAGCGGCCGCTAGCCGCGAAAATTTACACGACGTCGCAGTCGCGTCACTCGTCGTTATAGAGCGCTAACTATTTCGCGACCATGTGCGTTCGGCTCAGCTCGACGCTGGTTACCGTCTAGCATAAAGCGATTACCGACAATTCTGTTAGGTATCTTGCTTAATTTATCTTTTGTCATTTAATCGCTTATTCGCGTGTCTCGGGTCGGCTTAACCCTCTTTGGTTCACACTGGTCCCGGATAGCATGCCAGTGACACCGAAAGATTATGGTCGATTAATTTGTCACCGTCTCTAATTAACGATGCTCGGCGGGAAATCGTTTCTGGACGTGCCTCGAGACTCGAGAGCGCGACGCGCAACGTTAATCGACATTATTCGTATGCGTATTCGAATTTATTGAAATTGAAATTATTTTGAAATTTCATGAAATAATACTTTATCGCCGTGGATTTTCATGGAAAATCAAAATTTCGCTTACATCGATAACCGCGTTGTCGTTTCGAGTGTCGCGCATAACGGTCGATTAAAGGAACCGCGTCGAGCAAGTTGTTGTGATTGCTGCCACGCGAGTATATTTAGTGCGTTGCCGACGGCGCGGGGCGGTGGTGGTAACAGGGTGGGTAAACTTAAATACGAAATGGCCACAAGACAGATGTAATCTAGCTGTATCAGCATCGGAAATAACCGAGATCCGATCTGCCGCGTTTGCCACCGGGTTCTCTACGCCCGCAACAATCGCATTTCGAATTTCCAAAGGCAGAAAAGTTGGCCGATGCAACGTTCGCGTTCGCGGTACGTTCGCGTGCTCCACTTCGACCGTAATTAGGTTACCGGAGTAAGATGAACGAAGATGGGGCGCACCACCCGTTGCCTTGCAGCGCAGAAAAGACACTCCTCGCAGCACCAAGTCGCGTCGGCGCGCACACCCGTGAAAAAATTTTAATTAAATCTTGAGAGTCCATCAACATCGAAGGAGCCTGAACTTTTTATCGCGTTACGCGTACGACGCTCACAGGACTTCGGTTTTACGGTCTAGCGAGATCCACCGAGATCCGGTAAGATCAGCGATCCCGACGCGCGACGGCGAATGGCCGCCGATGCCCGCTAAGATTCACCGTCATCCCCCGGTTGAATTTAATTAAACTGTGAATGCCTGCGCCTCCAACGAGTTAGCTCGCTGTAACTAAATTTATTTGAGACAGGACGAAACGCGTTCACAGTCGTTCGAGGAAGATTCGCAAAAGAAGAAAACGAAAATTATCGAATAAACTATAAAGAGCTACAACGGTGAAAAAGGAACTCGGACAAATAGCAACGGAATAGCTGCTTGGATAATTCCGGTTTTTCGAAAAATCAATGTTCGGATAAACGACTATCCTTGTTAGTTAGGAGATCGCAGACGCAAGATTTTATCTTTTACGATCCTCCGGATCGTGCTCTCTTATCGCGGATTCTGCAGGAGTACTCTTCTCGAGATGCGAGGGTTCGGAGGAAATTTCCGAAAGCGTTTCGGGGTGAAAATCGACGGTTACGCGATGCTAGGACGATCGAGGATTCGCAGGATGATTTTTTTTCGAAATTCCCTGGAATTTCCGGCCCCGGTATTCGCTGTAACCGGGGCCGGGGGTCAGGAGATTTTCCAGGTGGCGACCGTTAAAAATACACTTCCATTTTCCTTGTTCCTTTGCGCCGCGCTCCGGAAGGGAAACAAAAACGACATGTGAAAAGGTTCGCGAGCGGCTGATACACTGCCGAATAAACTGCTATTTCCGAGTAGCTAAAATTACACTCGCAGCCTGGATAAAGCTCCTCGTCTAATGGAGGGAGAAGGGAATTCGACTAAAATCCTTCGTGAGCTTGACATCTTTTGTCTTCCCCGAAAACTGCCGGAGATAACCCAGATCGACGCGGATGAATAGCGTTTGGAAAAATTGTACGAAGGAATACTGTTTCGTTTCGTACAACGCGTTCGCTGTTTCTAATACAACTTCTGGCAGACGATCGAACGTAATCAACGAATCAGAAATGTGCGATTTGTCCGGGAATGTACTCGTGGACGAAGACCGTAAACCGTAGACCGATGAGCGTGAAACACGATTTATAGGGTCCTCTTCTCGCGAATTCACAAATTTTCCCGTGTGGTTTCACTCCCTGTTTCTGCGTTACGCGTAGATTATGCTTCGAACCGATTCGCGATCGTTACGGACGTTGGCAACTAGTCGAATTTTGTTGCAGGGAACCGCAGCTTTTCGTGGAGTTCGTTTCGTATTTCGGTGAGGTAGAAATTAGTTTAGCGCGCCTATACGATTTACCGTCTGTCACAGACATCATAATCGAACACACTCGCGGTAATAGAGTAGACGTATGAATTGTTCCTGGCCAACTCTCATGAATTATATGTCAGGCGAATCGACGCACCAACTACATATATCAACTTCCCCTCACTCTTTTGTAAATTCCTATGCGTTTCGGATATCTTCTTTCGAAAGTTGGACCGCGGTTTAATGAAATTTTCATGAAATTCTTGCGGAGCTAACAAACGATGTTGAAACGAGAACAGGCGAGACCAGGCCAGCTTTTCTAGCACGGGCTAGACCGTTCCAGAAAAATATTGCACGTTCGAGGTTTCAGCCGATTAGGTCCAGCATGCAAAGAAACGAATTAACGTTCGTCCATTTAGCAGGCGCGGTTGTTAGCTTCCGCGAACGCTTTTATTACTTTAATACGTCGAATAAACGTTAGGATAAAAATCGACGGTTCGATATTCGACGTAACAAGCTACCAAGCGATAACGATATTGCGCTCCGAGGAACGTAGGCGAGCTTGCGTCTGCCCTCTACACTTGTAGGTGATCTCCGTGCAACATTGTTCTACGTTTTGTGTCCGAGCAACTAGAAACCGGTGGCCAGTAGACTTACGAATGTCCAGCAACTTCTTCGATAGTTGAATTAGTTCGAGCAACTTCGGATGGTGGTGGCTAATTGGTCTGCTCGGATCATCCACGCTAATCGAAACGCTCTCGACCCAGCCAGTGATTATTAAATCTCACGTAACTCCTTGGGTTCGAGTATCGACCACAGCCGAGCGAGAATAGTAAAAAATGCTTCGAACGCTGCTTCGACTAATCAGGTGTTCGTCGTTGACCCGTGGAATTTGTATTTTCTAGAAAAATCGTAGTCGCGTGAAAAGTCAAAAGTCGAAGACCCTCGCGATTATTATTTGGCATAAAGATGAAAGTCGCAGATGAAAGTACGAATGCAGCGCGGTTTGGAAGCGGACAGAAGTGCGACACGGTTCCACCGCGTCGTGAAAACTCCTAATGAAGGTATTGAAAATTCGCCTATCCCTTCCAATCCTGTGTCTCGGATCTCGAATCCGAGCGAATTGCGAGCGTGGCAAGCAGAAAAGCGAGCAGAGGCAATCAGGCACGCGGGGGCGGAACGCGCACGAAAAGCGCGACGCGCGTCGAAAAGGGGTCCACGGGAAAAGCGGGCGATCTTACATCGAGCGAGAAGCGGGATCTAAGAAGAAGGGACGAAAATAGTAGCGGTGCCAGGATCGTATCACGCTCGCGCCCCACGGACGTGTGGATCTCCTATCTATTAATAGCAAGACGAAAGGGAGCGATCGAGTCTCTCGGCCGAGAGCCGCATAGGCATCGTCGTCCCGAGTCTTGGTGCTGTCCAGACTCTGCCCACAGGACTTCAGAGCCGCTCGAGCTGTCGCGGACTCCACATTCCACCAGCAAAAAGCTCTCTCTCTCTTCGTGCGTGCCTGTCGTTGGAGAAGCATCTGTTGCTCGGCTGGTGCCCCGGAGAGGCGATCACCCCTCGTACCACCACATACACACACATCCACCCACCCACCCACACCGTCCGTCACACATAGCCAACCACCACACATTCACACCGTTCGAGTGTAAGTTTCATCAATTTTTCATTAGTGCTGCAAATTCGATTTAACCGATACCGTTACTCGCGCCGAGAACTACGCCGATCAAGTGCAAACGAACCGAGCCGCGATCCACGAGATTGGTGCGACCGTGCACGGTTTTCGATCAAGTGAATCTCGATCAGTGAGCCCTCCTCTCCGCCCCCTTCCCCCCGACTCTTCGACTCTCCGACTCTTCGTTGCCGTAGCGATCGTCCACGATCTGCATCATCCTCCGAGACAGTGTGCACAGTGAAAAGGAAAAACGGATTTGCGCCTCTAGAAAGCTCGATAAGCTTCGTAGTTCCTAGGACTCTCGAGAGCGCGAATGGATGCTGCTAATCCGAGGATCGATTAGATCGAGTGTCGCCGTAATCTACCGAAAACAGAGATCTCCGAGAGATCGGACTACCTTCGTCTTCGGCTGAAGGCTCGTCTATAGGCAAGTTGGACCGCATCGATTTCGCCGGGTGAGCTTAGACGATGAACGCGGAAAGTGCCCGAGTTTGCTACCCATTGGACTAGCTTCTTCTTCGACGCGTGACACGCGCCGGTAATCGTTTATGGGAATTCGCAAACCCTGGATGATCGTGTTCCTAAACTGGTTCTGGAAACTGTAATATGCATGTACATAGCAACGCGGAGGATTTGCGGGTTGTAACGCGGGACCGCGAAGAGTACCTTTCTTCGCTGGGATCTTTAGTATCTTTCGATGTTTTGGTGAAGGTAAACCCGCGGGGGTAAATTGTTTTAGAGTTTTGAAATACGGCGAGGACGATTATTGGTATCTTTCGATGGTTTCGGTGAAGGATAATCTCGTGTGAACAAAGTGCTTTCGGATGTTTTTCGCGTAAGTAGAAACCGTTCGGAATCGCCTCGGGGTTTCGAAAGACGGCGCAGCGGGTATCGAATAGTACCGATATAGAAGCATGGCGCCGCGCCGCGCCGCATCGCGATAACTAAAATTCCTCCGAGTCGGATATCCCGTTTCGTGGCATCCGCGAGTGGCACGCGCGATTACGTAACGCTGACTGGTTGTTGTTACGTCGAATTGCACCCACGCTGGTCTGTCAGGGACTTTGATCGTTTCGTTTCCGTCGCGCGACAGATTCTACTTTTAACATTTCCCGATTCGGTGGCCGCCGATTTTCGTCTGCGTTGTTCCGCGCGAACAGGCTCGAATAGGTCCGAGGTTCGAGTATATATTAGATATACCACGCATACCCTCGCTGCGGAGGTTCAGGAGATTATGATAGCTAGAGAGAAGCTGGTCCCGGGTTCTCCAGGAGGACGGGAACCGGAAATGTTGTCGGTGACGAAGATATCGATGAGGAGGAGGAGGAGGAGGAAGAGGGGGAGGAGGAGGAGGAGGAGGAAGAGAAGCAGGAGGAGGTTACAGACCCAACGTCGTAACGGTGCAAACACCGAGGGAGGTTTTACGAATAAAAGGGGAAGAGAGAGAATCGAGCAGGAGAGGGGGCAGAGAGAAAGAGAGGACCGGATGAACGAAGGGAGAGAGCGAGAGAGAAGAGTAGAGAGTCGGTTTTCTAAAATTAGAGCGACGAGGAAGAGAAGGGGATGGCTCCTTATAGAGCTTGCGACGGCGAGCTTGCGGCCAGGGTTAGCAAACTGGCAGCACTCTCTTTCTCGTCTCAGAATATCGGATTACCTTTGCACCAGTGCATCGTCTCTCTCGTCCCTTCGACTTCCTTTCTTTTCTAGCCTCTTCTTTCTCGAGCGCCAGCAAGGTTCGATTTATGCACGGCCGGCCGCCACCCTCGCACTATCTACCCCTATCGCTCGCACGTTCTCGCGTATAATTCGACAGAAATTCGCGCGCCTGCGCGAACGAGCCAAAGGGACGAGATCGGATCGTCAGGAATTCTCGTTCGCCCTTTCCGTTCTCGATTCATCCGGTTTTCCTCCCTAGTGTCCACCCGATGCGAGTTTCTGTACCCGAAAATAAACGCGCGATCGCGTCGGAAAGAGATCATCTTTTCGTTTAAGATATCGAGATTCGTTGGGAAGATTAGAGGTCGAGGCTTCTCTCGGGAGGTATCTTTGCGGAAAATCCGATCGTCTCTGCTCGCTTCGCGTCGGCGCAGCGCGGTGCGGTGCGGCGCGGCGCGGCGCGAGATCGTGGCCGACAGGCTGTGAACCGAACCGAACCCTGTTTGCTGCTCGGTTGTGCTAATCGGCGCTCTGTTTCCGTGTTGCAGCACCTTAACCACCCGCAAACATGTCGGACGACGAGGAACAATACTCGTAAGTATTGCCAACGGTCTCCAGGAGACCGTTTTCAAAGTGTAATCGGATCGGAGCAACGACGTTCTCCGCCGTTTCGATCGCCACGAGCTTCGTACTCGATATCGCTGCTCGGCCATATTGGAAATAAGAAAAACGTGGCACGAGATTCCATAAATCGAACGTTACGCGCGTACGCGCGGAGAAGGAGAAACGAAGCACGCGTGCATCGAACCAATCGATCTTCGATCGTTCGATGAAACGAGATCGGCCAGTCGCGGTCGTCGAGCGGCTGGGAACGTCGGCTTTCGATTCGCTTTTGCAGTCAAAAAGGTGGCACACAGGTGTGCTGTCTTTAATCTCTCTAACGTGACAATTTTCTGCTTATTTATTGCAAAAATAAAAATTCTACGTTCTCACCGAGATTTTAAAGGTGTCACACGTGTCTGACTGAGAGAGTGTACAGTGACTCGCAATAATATTCGGACACGCTTAAAAAGACGACAACATTTTCAGGATCGGACCCAACGTCTTGAATTTTTTTGAGAAATTGGTAGGATCGTTTTATTCGAAAAATTTGTCATTTTTTTCACGTTACGTGGTAAATTAATCGTTCTCGATTCTCAAACGAATCCAACTCGTTCGGTCAATCCTTAAAACGTTCGTTATCTGGTTTGAAATAAAATGAATTTCTTAAGACGAGTTCAAACGAATACTATTGCAAGTGTCTGGGTGTCATCGAGAGCGTAACCGTAAGCCGTAAGCCGTAAGCCGTAAGCCATAAGCCACAAGCCACAAGCCATAAGCGAATGGTAGCACGTTAGACCAGGAAAGTGTGGCGCGGAATCTTGTCACCGATAGACCGAGTGAAATTCCTGGCTGATCGTGTTCGCTAGCGATCTGCAGAAAATTCGTGAACTCGCAGATTCACAGATTCGCGACAGCTATCGGTAGCCGGCACGAGGTCGAGGATCCCCGAGATCTCTCGATCGTTCTCACACTATGAACGATACCCAACAAAAATTGCGTACACGTAAGATCAAAAATCAAGAAAACGTACCCCTTGTGCCCCAAAACTGTCCAACCCTCGAGTTTTGCTGTGAAAGTACCGCCCCTCCCCCAAAAATCACGTGCCTCTGTCTCGAAGCGTTAACCGTTTTTGCACGATCGATAGCACCCTTTCAATCGTGATCGCTCTTTTGAAAACGCGATTGCTCGCTCGGTGTATCGCGGATTCGAAATTTCTTAATTTTAGGTTTTTCGGAAAAACAAGATTCCTCTAGGGCACGCCCGTTACACGCTCGGCGGGGAAAATTGTAAGAAAACTGTAATGCAAAATCGTCGGTCGCTTCGTGGATCCGAGTGTTAAGGTCGGAGGATCCTGCGTGGACCGCCCACGTTCTAGCTCGCGCGGCAAAGAAGTAAAATTTTGTACGGGGGGTTAGATAATTCGGTTTATTTGCGGAATCGTGAAAATTCGCGGGTGGGAGACATTGTGTACATCGACGGATGATTCAGCCGGGTCTATATTCAGTTGGGTGGACAGAGAGACGGGTCCAAAAATGTCGAGAGATAAGACACAGAGACGTTTCACGGGCTCGAGCATATTGGATCCCCGGCGCGGTGTGCTCCCTTATTTAGACACCGTGAACTTTCATGAATACCGGACGAGCCGGTTAATTATTCACCGTACACCGCGAGCAAACGCGTTTTTAGTACCGGGACGATCATGCGACGCTCTTCTCACTACCCCCCACACCCTTAATGTTCTTCATTTATATTCATTTTTTTGTCTTGTTGATTAAAACCGTGCCCCCACGCCCCTGATACCCCGTGTACACCCTATTCGCTAACAAACACCGTTTTCCGGTTTTCTCTTTTGCAGCAGCGAGGAGGAGGTGGTCGAGGAAACGTAAGTGTCCGCTAATAACCGAGTAACGAATCCTGTTGTTATCCTTGTAGCACGTATACGACTAACCAGCGTGTTCTCTCGTTTTCTCATTACAGGAAGTAAGTTCCAGAGGCTTGTCTACGTTTAGACGTCCGCAACGAATGCGCGGAGTATCCTCCGGAGAGTCTTCTCTTTTCTATTTTATTTTCTCTGGTTTTATTATCGGTTACTTTTTCCGTTTGATATCTCGTTTTCCCAGGAAACTCGGGCTCGCAATCCCACGATAAGAGCGCCGAGATCCTGCGCGATCGATTCGATCTTCTTTTTGACGATCGACGCGACGCGACGCGACGCGACGCCTCCCTTCTGGAATCAGCTGTGCGCTTCGAGAGAGATCGTTCTTCGCTTGATTTTCTCGTTGGCTCGCCTCGTTCAGGGAATACCGTTTCTTTCTTTTTTATCTCGGTTCTGAAATATTAGGTTCTGGTTACGAAGTCTTTCAGTTCGCGTAAGGACGTGCCGTGTAAAATTTATACTTTCGACCCTTCGTAAGAATTAAAGTGAGAAAGAACTTCCTTAAGCAGCTCCTCCGTCTTATAAGCAGAAGCAGAAAATTTGATACGCGCGTAGATCGTCGAGAGGAACGAAACACAGATTTTGTGGCCGACCTAATATTTATTTAGCTTCGAACTTGACGAGCAAATCGTGTATAGCGGTTTCGAATGTTTTCCCCAAGGTGTACAGCGGTGGACTGGCGTCTAATAATAACGAGACTATGCGTTCATGCGATTTCGTCGAGGCGATCGCGTGTCCGTCGCCGATCGTTTAGGCGTCATTGAGCCGCGGAATGGTTTTTTGAGCGCGAACGTATTGCAAACCTTGTGCAACTTTCGCGATCCCAGGCACACAGCCACCGACGGACGCGAGACTCGAACGGCACACGCGTTCACCGAGAACGAACCACGGTTAGAATTAGAACGATCATTTTCACGAAAATAGGACGCTCGGTTAAGCCTAGCCTTCTGTTCACTCGGCTTACGCGTTAGGCTAACGTATTTTTTATTCCTCGAACAGACCATCCTTCGTGCTCGATTAGAAATTAGTCGACGCTACAGGTTTTTCCTCGATTCGAGCAGTTTCGTGTTTTTTAATTTTCGAATGACCATTCGTGACGTCGATACGATTACAAAGTGGAATTGCAATGTCGCTTTAAATATTTTTTAGAAACGTTTCCAAGTTTTGTCATTTTTCCAACTTGTTCGCGATCGTCCACAACGAGATGCATTCCACTTGACAAACGTGTTAGTTGCCATCGTTGCCGTATAGTTATCGTCGACGATATTTCCGCTTCGATGCTTCGGTATTAAAAGAATTCGCTGTTTTTCGAGCGCTTCTTTCGCAGGAAAACTGTCGGCGAAAAATCGCGTTGTCCTAGAGTGATCTCTCTCGAAACCATCGTTAAAATTAGACCAGTCGTGGTTCTCTAACGAAAATAGAGCAGACGAATGGCGCGCGGCGTGTTCGAATGTGTCCAGTTACATATTAATTCGCCGATGTCATAAATCGAGGAACATTCGAAACCTCGAACGAGCAAAATTCGAATCGGAAAGGGCGGCATTCGTTTGCGGGAAACACGCAGAAAACACGAATCGGACGATTCCGTGACGGTGGTCGGTTGCTGGGCGTTTAATTTCTTAAAACAAATTTGAAAAATTCGCAATGACTCGCAAAAATGAGAAACCACTTGTTTTGCGTTTCGGTGACTGTAAAGCTCGTTTTGCATTTTCGTCGTCCGTTGGATCGATTAATCGTTTCGAACGAGCTGCGTTTCAGCGCGAAAATTAATTATGAAAGTTTTCTGTAAGCTGGGATTTCCATCAACTTTTCGTGCCAGTAATATTAAACTTGGAACAATGAACAACAGTTTGATGCGATTACTTTTTCACTGCAGCCACTGCAGGGGAACGCTGCGCGACGTTCTGTTTTATTTTTGCGAGTCAGAACCGTTTCTCGGTGAATTAGCTCGGGAACGAATTCGAATTAGAGAGTGAATTTTTCTTATTCGGCCGACAACCGATCCCGCCGTCGACCGGTGTCAAAGGAAAAACCGGATCGTTTATTCTCCTTTCGACAGATTTGCTTTTCTCTGATCTTCGTTTCTCTGTTTTGTTTTTTCAATCTGCCTCTCTCCAATCTACTCCCCTACGCCCGAAAATCTCCACAATACAATACACAAAATATATACCAACCGATCGATCGAAATCACCATCGACCGAACGAACGACCGACGCGAATCACAAATACTCGAAAAATCGAAGGCAACCGGAGAGGAAGATCGAGTAAGTTTTTAAGTCGCCGGCAAACCACAAATTGCACAATATTGTTGTATATCGCCTGTCTTGCGCGGGCAAACAAGCTGTGTTTCACTTCTCTGTTTTATTTTTATTTCATACACTATATTTTTTTCTTTCTGTTTCACCTCTTCGCCGCTGTTAATCGTCTAACCAAATCGTTGTTGTCTTGTCTCTACGGGTTCCGGTTATTTCTTGTACGTCTGCTATTTCGCTATTACAAGTTTCTGGTCGCTATTCACGCAATGTTGTTTTATTTTTCCATTTTGTTTTTCTTTTCACTTTCTGTTCCGTTCTTCTTCTACTTTTTTACGAGTTTTTTTCCCGTTACCTTTCTTCTTCTATTTCTACTTCTACCGCTATTTCTTCTTCTTCTTCTTCTTCTTTTCTTCTATTACTTCTCGTTCTTCTTTTTGTTGTTTTTTAGTTTTGATTTTGACACACGTGCACGAGACACCTTTCGTTGCGAGATTCGTCCGTCCACGTTATACTCTACAACTCTACAGATACCGTTTAACGCTGTTGTACCGTAACAGTCCTCCTCGGATAAACGCGTTCCGTTTCTCTAACCAGATGCGTTTTCCAATCGCCGAGGATTTTGTTTGCGCGCGCCACGTTCCTTTGATATCCGGACTCAATAATTCGGCGCCGCGCCGCGCCGGCCTTCTACCATTTCACTTGATATTTCTTTCGAGAGAATCGCTGAACTCGTGAATTCCAAAATTTTAACGAACCTCGAGCAAATTGAAAATCTCGACGTTCTCGATCTTTTCGTTTTTCATACCTTCGAATTAAGGGTCTCAACATTTTAATAAACTGAAAATGGGGACATTCGTAGTCTCTTCGTTCTCGAAGCCTGTACAAGTTGGATCTTCAGCGATTTAACTTTTCAAATTACGGAACATGGTTGCTAATTTCGTCATTTTAGCTAACGAACCTTGATACGGTAAATTAAAAGCTTGGACGTCGTTTTTAGTTCCTTCATCTTTAAATCCTCTACGAGCTGAATTTTCTGTCATTTCGCGTTTCAAATCGCAGAATTTATTTTAAAATTCTAGAAGTTTGTCTAATGAACCTAGCTTCGGTCAATTCAAAGCTTGGACATTTTTAGCTTCTGCATTTTTACAATCCTCTGCAAGCTGAATCTTCGGTAATTTCAATTTTCGAATTGATAATTTACACATTTTTAATTTCTCGATTCATGAATCTTCGTGTTCAAAAATATATTAAAAATTATTGAAAATGGTCCCTCGAAGGAACGTTTCGCTGAAAAACAAAATCAATACCAATATTGCAATTTCAAAGATGAATCTTTGATTCTTCTGGATCTTAAAGACTCGCTTAAAAAATATCCATGCGAGAACATTTTATCTTTGGTGCGGCGATGAAGCGTCCGCAATGTTGCAGCCATAATCGCTGCCATAACCGCTGCCATATCGGAGCCGGATACTTTCTGTCCCCTTTTTCCCGCCACACGCAAGCAGTAAACGTTGTACATAGACGCGACTAATTCACGGTAATTGGTGCGAAGAGGGTGATTTTTCGCGGCGAGGACGTTTTAAAATGTTTCAATGGCCACTAACGTTATCTATTAACAGTTGACACGGTATCTCGTAGCCACTTTAAAAGCTTGTTCCGTCATTGTCAAAGCATTATTCATCGCCGCGTCTCCTGCGGGATTCTCTCGTTCCCGAAAAAAAGAACGTCGCGAGAGAGAATTGTTTCCCAGCAAATGGAATTTTCGAGTCAAACGTTCCCCCAATGAAAAATCACCTCTTTGGAAGCAAGAACGTGCCCGTGCTGGTTGGTGTCATGTCGATCCTCTCTCTCTCTTTCTCTCTTTCTCTCTTTCTCTCTCTTCCTCAGTTTTCTTTATTTTTTCACTGTTCTGTCTCGTGTTCTTTTTCAGCCGTTCTCGAGATCATTGTTCGTAGCTCGCCTATACGTTATTCCGCGTCACGTATTCATACTTTGCCTCTAAGACATTTTTTCTCTTCAACTTTTCGATTTTTTCATTCGTTCTTTTTTTGTCGAACGAGAGAGAGAGAGAGAGAGAGAGAGAGAGGGTGCGACACGAACTTGTCAGCTTCTCGTTCGTCGCGTTTCTCCAATTGATTTTTATCTGTTCTTTCATTTTCGGTTTTGCTAGTTTCACATTTTTTTCGCGCTCTTCTTCGCCAACCGATAACTCATTTTTGCCCTCCATGTTTTTTTTGCTGACGTTGGTTTTATTGTTATATATCGTCGTCGTCGTCGTCGAAGAAGAGATTTTGTTGCCGCGCGACTGAAGTGCAGCTCTCTCCGTGTTTTACAAGAGTGCGCACTCGCATACACACATACATACATGTATACTTTTATGTATATGTATATATATAGATATATATTCCACGTATACATGAACACAGACGTTTCTCTGCGTGTCGTTTTTTCTTGGCGTCTTTTTGCCGATTTTCACTGTTCCGTTTCTGTCTCGTTTTTTTTTCTTTTTGTCGCTGCTGGTTCGTCCCATTTTTTGGGTGCTGTGTCGATGTTGTTGTTGTCGATGGTCAAACAAGTTTGTCTCTATATCGCTGCCAACCCTGTAAAACCCTCTACCCATCCACAAACATGATCCAGTACACGCACACGCGACCTGTCAAACGAATATCAAAGCCGAACGCGAGCAAAATGCACGTTCGCGCAACGAAACTGTATAAAAACTGAAAAATCTCAAGTACTCGACATTCGGGACGAGTATAGAATCTTTTCCGAAACCGGGACGGGATTTCCTAGAATTTTTGCTATTTTCGAAAATCCTGAGGTTGTCGGAGAATCTTTTCGGATCGCATAATATTCTGGATTAGTCTTGATCATCGGGTACTCGAGGTTTTGTACATTTTTGTACACGTTTAGCGCGCGCGCGCCGATTGAAAAGTGAAACGACGGGTTTAATTGGTGGATTTAATTTCGGAAACCAGGCCTCCGTTAATATTCTCGGTTGATTCTCTCGCAACGCGATTATTTATACGCCGAGGAGCCTAATGTCCTCGCTAAGAACGTCACGATAGACAGACAGTCGCTACTTTTTAACAATTTACTTACCGTCAAATAATATAATTTAGTAATTTCTCGCGTTCAAAGGTGCCAGGTCGTTTCCACGAAAAGTTAATTTTCACATTTTATAAATGCGCGTCTTTGGTCACACCGTGTACGAAAGTTTTCCTAAACAGAAATTTACACTGCCGGAAGCATAGTCGTATGTGAACGCGTATCGTATCGTATCGTATCGGCACAAAACGAAAGAAACGCGATCGCGCCGTTCGGCAATTTCCAATCAGATTTTCGCATTCCTCGTGACGTGAAAACTGATAAAAATTAACTTGGAGGCACGTTTTGCAGCAAGCATAGTCATTCGAAAGCCCGTTGATAGGTTTCTGGTCGGTAAAGCGTTAATCGATCACAGTCGGATCGACAGCGTCGGTTTCACTTTTCAAGAGAGCCGCGTCGCGTCGGAGCGACAGTCGAGCACCACACATCACGAACACGATCACACGGTTCAGCACACGTAACTCTCTCACAATCCCTCTCTCTGTTGCGCAAAACTGCATCCGTCGCATGACGATCGTTCAATTTTCTCGCACCTGAGAACCGTCCGACCAGGGAAACGGTTTGCGAGTAGCTGTACCATGAAAGACAGCCAGGTGTGACGAGGTCCTCGAGTCGAAAGACAGACGGTGGGCTGCCGGTTCTCCTCTTATCGCATAAACGCGAACGAAAACCAGAGCAAATTCGAAACGAAAGAAAAACAATCCAATGTATTCGTTATTTTCCGATAACGCCCGAGTCGGCTGTTCGTGGAAAACCGCGAGAAATATCCATAAAAATTAAGGGTGCGCGAGGATCCGAAAACGTCGAGCCTGATCCCAAACGTGTTCTTGCCACTTCCCAAATTATCTCATTCCTAATTCCGAAGATTTTCGAAAATCCCAACCTATTCTTCAGAGAATCCTGAAATTTTCGAAAACCCGATTCGGTCCGACGTCTTCGGGTTCTCGCATCCACCCCTCTACGAAATCCACGAGATTCGCGTTCGCTGGAAAACGGTGACAGCGGATAAAACGAGAGTGGATGAACGCGGCTGGAACGCGGCAGGCTGTCCGTCGACCGCTGACGATGCTTCTCACTTTCAATTTTCTTTTTTTCTCTTCGTCCGATCGAGACACGATTAAAAACCGAACGAACGAACGAAAGCGAAAGAAAGGCGAACGAACGTACTTTCCCGCGGCTTTGTGCAGTCCCAAAAAAGAAACATACCAAACAAAAAAAAAGAAACAAAAAAGACAAACAAGCAAACGAGGAACGATGTGTATCGACTGTTATTAATCTGCCTTTCCTTTCTTTTTTTGTAGGGGTAGGGCGTCCCAAAAGTAAGTTGACATCTCGAGCTGGTTTCTTATATTCGTCAATAATACTTTTCTTTCTTTGTTCTTCGGCCGCTCTCACAATCGCCCCTTGAAACCCTCAAAGTCCGCGCTTTTGTTCGAACTTTTGGCGGGAACGAGACTCCCGGTACATCGATGTCTCTATCGATTCGAGACGACTTTTTTGATCGATCTGCCGATTCGAAGCAGATCGCTGTCGTTTCGTTTCGACGACTTCGTCGGACAAAATTTCGTCCACTGTACCCTTTTCTTCGAGGTTCTTGACCGCGTGGAATCGCGTTCGATCATCGCCGCTGGGTGCTCGGAATGTTTGACGGCGCGTCGACAAGGTTGTTGCTCAGCCGAAAAACTTTTCAGGCTTTTGACCGTGTTATACGGCGGCTGTGTTGCATAAGGGGTAGTATGCAACTAATATAACTCGCGTCGGCTGGACGATTGCCAAACGTTTCATAAATATGTGTACGATAACGTAATGCGGTTTATTCTTACACCGAAGCTGAGGTGTCCGCTCGTTCGGTACGCGCCACGTTCCGAACCGATGCAATCTAATTAACGGACAAACGGCTCGCCGGAAAAACATGACCATTGTCTGCGAGCAGCTCGTGCCAACAGCACGATACGAACCTCTCTTCGATCCAATAAATTCACTTCACCGATCCTACTCTTTTCTCGCTCGAGAAAACTACCACGGAAAATCGATTCTTTGTTTCTAGGTGAGCTACCAGGCTGGCAACTCGAGCCCAAAACGAATACCCGAGATTCCTTGTCCTTGTGACACAAGTACGAACATTTCTAATCACGTTTCACACATTTTTTTACGTGTTTTATATTTACGTGTTTCCACAACTTTAACGTCAAACCGTTTGCGTAGATTTTTCTTTCCTATTTGTTTCAACGGTGTTCAACTCACATTGTCAAGAACCGTGACACCTTCCAATCCAGTCCGATCAGCTTATATTTTTGTCACGCGTATTTCCAAAAATTGTGCATCCAACGATCACCCGCATTCAAAGAATGACCGTATCTCTGCCCAGCGTGTCGTATACGAGTACGTACATGGTAAATCGTTCGCCAGCCCCTTATACAACGTTCATCATTTTCGTCGCACGTTTCACGTTTTCTCTCCAAATTTTCCTCGTGTTCGCGTACACACAGCAGACACGCACGCGTACAGTGGTGATTCTGTATTTTTGTATTTTGTAAACGTAAGCTCCAAAGTCTCGATCCTGCCAAGAAAAGAACTCTAATCAAACCGTGACTCGGTGCTCGAATGAACAGCTGACCCCCCAACACCCCAAAAAAACCACCAAACCGCTCACATTTGTTTTCTTTCTTTGTCTCTTCTCGCTCTCTCCGCCCTCCACCCTCCCCCAGACTTGCCGGTGTTTTCTTTTTTTTGTCTCTCTGTGCCCGCCCCCCCCCGAATTAATCAATCACGAATTAACGGCTCTCTCTCTTTCTATCTCTTTCTCTCTCTGTACATATAATTATTTTCCCGTGTGCCCGTCGAAGCGCACGCGTGCACACACGAAAACAAAACAATTAATCGGCGATTGTCTCGTTGATCTAGCTCGAGCCAACCACTCTTTGGTGTCGTTTCACTTTGTTTTGCTCTGTGTCCTGCTCGTTGTCCAGGGCTCGTGTTGTTGTTGGATGTTGTACTTTGTTTTTATTTGTTTCCGCCAATCTTCGTGCATCACCACCCAGAACCCTTCGAATCCGCCAAAACAAACATCCTCGTGAGTCGAGTGAGAAGTTCATCGATTATGCGTTATAGATTTTTCACGTTTCTTTGTCACGCAAAACGTTCAAAGTTAAAAAGGAACAATTACGCCTGCTTCTTCAAAATTGAACTTCGTCCGGTCCACGATCAGACCGTGAAAGAGAGTCGATGCAAATTGTTGGCCAGTGTAATCACCGTTCCCTGTCGTTCTCGATCTCTTTCGGAGAGTCAGCAAGAAAAGCAGAATCGGGGGCCATTGAATCGGCGAGAATCCGCGAAATTCGAGGCTGCGATTTCTCGTTTTCTCGCCCGGCTTGTTTCGCAATACCGTTGCGTAACAGTCGTCTCGATGCCAATTGCCAACGATGTTAAACGTTGTTTATGATTTCGCCGTGAGCCGAGAATCAAAGAATAAACTGACCGAGGACAAATTTTGGACGAGGTCCCGCGGCGCGCGGTCGGCATTTTCTTGCGGAATTTTGTCATTGAACTCGATCGACTTCTAGTTTGTGTTCAATGATTTTCGATGTTGTCGATCGATAATCGTTACATAGTTGAAACATTCTTTTAACTTTTGGTCATGCTCCGCCGTGTAAATACTGGAATCGGTATATTTACCGAGGATTTTACGCACTATTCTCGCGGACCCACGCGAACGGAAAACATTTGAAGAAATTAGAAAATTATTTCGGACGGAATCTCGATCGACCCTCCATGCGGTGGACAGTGATTTTACGTGTCAGTGGCCCCCAGGACGACACGACCGTCGATACCCGAATCGTTTCCGTGATCTGGCCAACTCCTTGGCTTCCGACGCTTTTTTCGGCGTTTATCGATACGATCATTGGCAAACGACCGACGACACCGACGTTGCTTGCACTCTCGCGTTAGTTCTTTACCAAAAGAAAGAAGGAAATGTCTGACGAGAAGGAGATTGCGCGTCTCTTCCGTTTTATCGTTTTTATCGTGGTCCGCTTCGCGCCGCGCCAGCGCGGCGATACGAGGTTCTCGTCTCGCGGGAACAAAGCAAACGCGCAAATTTGAACAGACAACTTTGTCAACGATTTCCCGCCTAGACGTACATATACGCATACGAGTACGGTGAGCAGCAAAATCGGAAACATTTCTCTAGAAAATCGTTATCTACGTGTTCGTTGCAAAGGGATCGCGAAGAACTCAAGGATCTCTGTGACATTTCCTTTAATCGCACCAACGTTCATCCGAATCACCGTAATTAATATTTTATCGAAGAACCTTTGATTTTTAGGGACAATGTTCAGTTTCTTACAACATTGCCGAGATTTTGTACCAGATTTTTGGTACTTTGCTCTCTGAATTTTTATCGGGTTTCACCGGTTCGAATTCGCTGTTCACCGTGCACGTATACATTGAGAACAACCAAGTCAGAGTATTTCTTACTCTTGTTCTCTTGTTGCTGTTTTGTTCAACGTTTTCAACCTCACTCTTCGAAACCTTTGCTGAAAATCGCTTCTGTACAAACACGCTTAATCGCTTGTTGTTACTCGAGCGGCTTCGTATTTACCATTGTTGATCTTGTTCTTTTTTTGTTTCTCTCAAGCTAAACACTAAACGAAAACCGTAGCTCCCGAATCATTGATCCCGAATCATTGCGGATCCCGACGAGAATCGAGCGGCTGGTCATCTTTAAAATTAGAAAGATCTTCTACCCTCGATTTCTACCGTCGATCCTGGATTCGATCCACAAAGCGTCGGTTGATCCGTCGCGGACACGTGCTTGCGAATACTTAATATTTTTGACGCGGTTCCTCATTCGCGGGACAAATCGACATTTTCCTGTCGTTTCAACGACGTTTCGACACGTTCGCGCTTCATCGATATCGCAGTCCACTCGTCCACTCGTGGACAATGAAATTTTTAATCAAGAATGGTCATTGACCCTCGCAATTTTTATTTTTCATATATTTCGGATTTACAAATCCTTGCTCGAAGATCAGCATTGACCCTCGCGCGCGTTTTTCCCGAACAATGTCGTCGCCAACGTACCAAAAATTTCCCTGTGGGAACCGACCATTTTGAACGATCGAGACTGCAAAATTTTAAGCGAAAATCAATTAGGATGCGCGACGTCCTTCCGATTCTCGAAAAAAAATTTAAAATCAAGCGTCCGCATAATTCACTGGTAAAACCCACCATCGATTTTCCAATATCCTGTCCGAAGGGATCTGATAGATTCCTCCGAGGCCGCAAACTATCCCCCTCCTCCTAACTAGGGTAACTATCCTAAACTCATTAACGTCTCCAGCTGGCGTTCTCATTACTTCCTCAATTATACACCGTTTCTCTCTTTGTCTCTCTGTTTTTCACATCTGTCTCTCACGCACTGTGCCGCGCCTAATCTTCTTCTCTCCGAGAGCGCTTTGTACACTGATATTCTGTCCGTATGTTGTGCGTCTGTCCGTCCATTTGCGTGTCTGTCTGTCTGTCTGTCTGTCTGTCTGTTGCGTCTGTTCTGTCTGGCTGATAATGCGCGTCGTCTAAACGCGCGCGGACGTGTGCGTGTTTGTGAGATAAAACGCAATCCTTGTACAAAGAAATTAAAAACAAAAAAAATGAAAAAGAATCTGGAACGCAACGAATACAAAAGGGTTACGAAAGGATGCGAAAAAAATATACGCAGGAAAGAGAAAAGAAAAGAGTAATTCGCCACCGAGTAAAGAGAGAGAATGGATGGAGTGTAATAAATAATGGAAAGTGGAACGTGAGAGTGGCGTACGGCGTTCTGGTTCTGGAAGATCTTGCGAGATCTCTCAGAGGACGAGGCGGCGCAGGAACTAAAGAGAGTTACTTTTGTTTTCGCTCCGGCCTACATCAGGGACTCTGGGGAGAATCCCGAGTTTATGAAGGTGAGGAGAGATCCCTTGGTGGCATATATTTTACATAGTGTAGAGAAATACGTAGATACATATACATATGCAAGTATACGCGCGATATCGCGCGGACAACTTTTTTGCGCGAACGATAACTGCATTTCACGTTCGTTCGTGTCTATTTTTCCGGATGCGAGCAGAGGCAGGAACAGAAGCGAAGCGACCTAGACGAACAGCTCAAGGAATACATTGCAGAATGGCGGAAGCAGAGGGCCAAGGAGGAGGAGGAGTTGAAGAGATTGAAGGTACGAATAAAGTCTAGTAAAATATCAAAGATATCAAAACGAAGAAATTTGCTGGAATTTCAACGCGCGCCTAGAGCGGTTAAAAGACTGACTGCCTCTAAAAGAACGATTATTGGTGTTCTTTGGACATTTCACTATCGTTTCGAGTTTGGACCCGAGTGCTTCACCGTGCATTCGGTATTTTATTCTCCAGGAGAAGCAAGCGAAGCGCAAGATTACTCGCGCGGACGAGGAGAAGAGATTGGCCCAGAAAAAGAAGGAGGAGGAAGAACGTCGCCAACGTGAAATCGGTAACGTTCGATATTTTATTATTTCATTCCGTTCCTGAGGCAGCAATACCTTGACTTCTTTACGTTTGACTTCTTTGAATCTTACAGAGGAGAAGAAACAACGCGACATGGAGGAAAAGAGAAAGTACGTTAAATTTGTCCCTTTTGGGATTCGATTTCAGAGATGGTTGTTTAATGAAATGTTGGCTTGTTCAGGCGTCTCGAAGAGTCGGAAAAGAAACGCCAAGCTATGATGCAAGCGATGAAGGACCAGAGCAAGAAGGGCCCTAACTTCACCATCACTAGGAAGGATCTGGCAGTGAGTATCCCGAAAATGCTAATTATCGTTTAACGAACGCCTTCTCGAAATCCTTAATTTTAAGAAACGACGAATAGATCGAACGACCGGTCGAGGGTAATCAACGTTGTTAATTTCTCGGTGTCGATTAGGGTAACCTCACGTCGGCGCAACTCGAGCGCAACAAGACGAAAGAGCAGCTCGAAGAGGAGAAGAAAATCTCGCTGAGCATCCGTATCAAACCCCTGGAAATGGATGGTTTGTCCATCGAGAAGCTCCGGTCCAAGGCCAACGAACTTTGGGACTCTATAGTCAAGCTGGAAACCGAGAAATACGATCTGGAAGAGCGACAGAAGCGCCAGGACTATGACGTGAGTCGAAACCTCTTTCTACGAGTTTCAATAAAGAAATGCGAAAGATACGAGTAACTCTTCTCGTTGCAGCTTAAAGAATTAAAAGAACGTCAAAAGCAGCAACTGAGGCACAAGGCTTTGAAGAAAGGTCTTGACCCTGAAGCCCTCACCGGCAAGTACCCTGTAAGTAGTCTTTCCAGTGCTAGCTTGGGAGATCGAAATACACCCTCGTCCGCAACTATAACGTTATTTTCTCGGTGCAGCCCAAGATTCAAGTCGCCTCGAAATACGAACGTCGCGTGGATACCAGGTCCTACGACGACAAGAAGAAGCTCTTCGAGGGCGTAAGTATACCTTTTCTCCAATTAAACCAGTCGCTGATCCTTCGCGCACTCGGGCGACTCGAAAAATCCATTTTAAACGCGGCTTGGTCAGTTTTAACTCTTCAAGAACGACTCGTTCCTCCGCTAAATTGTTTCGATATTTCGTAAAGGAGGTGCGTGCGTTCGGTTAGCAAGCTACGAAACGAATGCAAAAAATTAATATTGTACGTACGAATAAATATTAAAACGGTCTAATTTGGTGCAATACTAATTTAAAAGCTGTGTCACAGTCGCTAGTCGGTACAGTGCACAGGCGTCGTTCTTAAAGGGTTACTCCGAACACGTTTCTAAACGCGACCCTGAAAACCCTCGAAGAGACGTCGACGGTTCGAAGATCTCGATCGATTAAAACTCGAACAATTTTCCTGACGCGAGAGAACGTCGTCTACCAATAAAACGTAAAAAGAAAGAATAGTAAAAAATAAGCGACGCAGCACGTTAGGCTATTAGCGTAACGAAAAGAAAAGAAACGATTGATCAGCGAAGAATTGAATCGCAGGGATTAGACACGCTTCTAGCGGAGTACAACGAGAAACTGTGGAAACAGAAATCAGAACAGTTCATGAAGCGCACCAAAAGTGAGTCCCATCGAGCACCGTTTCAGTGTACCACGGTTTTGCTTGCGTTGCTGATTGATATACCACCACTTCCCCTTGCCCCCTGCCCCTGCCAATTCGTGTTGAACCCCCATTTACCAAATAGTGGATGTACAACACAGAAAACAATCGAGTACAACACAACCATATCGTATATCGCTCGCGAGGAACTCAACCCCACTCGACCCCCTCGACCCCCTCGACCCCCTCGACCCCCTCGAGGTTCATCGTAATTCGTTAACGAATAGAGTTACTTTTCCAGAAGCCCTTCGATTTTATAAAATACACTGCTTCTCTACCGAGTAAAGCGACGTCTACTCTAAATTAATTCAACGATAGAACTTTTTTACTTCTAATAATTTTTTCACGGGACTGTCGCCAACGTTTCGGTGACATTTTAATCGGAGAAACGTCGCGAGTACGTTGATAAAAGTTGCATTCAAAAACAATTAAAAGCAAACAACGCGTCCGGAGACGAAATCATAGTGGGGATATATTACACGTACGTCGAGACGTTATTATAGTTTCTGTTTGATTCGCGATACACGCAACCACCGAAGACTCGTCACAACACAGACATCGTTGTCAAGTGACTAACGTTGAATCTGCGGAACTGGAGAGTAAGTGGATTAATGTGACAAGAGTTCGTCATTAACTATCGTCGGACAAGCCAACGTTGTCCTACCCCCGCCCCCTTTCTACACCCCTGAACCCAAGTTGTCGAAGCGATTCAGTGTCCCGGGAAAGCCGTGTCTTTAAACTGGTTCCAGACTACTTATACGTATTATAATACCAGTCGTTGAAACCGTTCCGATCTCCCGTTGAACCCTCGAGAGTAAACTGCGAGGACCGATAAAACCGAGCAGAGGGTCCGGGACGAGTGCCCCCTGGCCTCCTGTGTGACCATGTTTCCTAGCATGCGATTTCCTCCGTTGGTGTTGCAGGGTCTGACCGAACAGCAAAAGGAGATCGTAGAAAAGCAGTGGACTTCGCAGAAAGAGCAATTCCTTGGTCGTCAGAAGAGTACGTATGATAGACTCGCTGTCGAGCAGACGCACGCGACGGATTTTCTCACAAAAGTTACATATATTTTTCTATGGGGTGTCGCGAAAGAATCTCGGTTTACGCGTTAACGCTCCTAGATGAAACGGTAGGTGTTTGTAAAATAATACCGAGGAAGAGAATGAAACGATAATTTTGGGAAGGGGAGGGCGATGTAAAAATTTCCGATAAAAGGTGAGAATAGTCGAATAGATGCATAAACTCGGAAGCAGCAAGGCAAAAATAAGAAGGTATCGGGACCTAACACCTTGTAGCGAGAGAATTTATGGATCGGTCGGAGGCTCGGTCGACGGTCTACGGTGCTTTTATCGAGCCACCGGCAAGATGGTAAAATACGCGGGCGTAAAAAGCGTTCCGCTGTATTTCGCGTTTATTATTTCACGTATTCGCGTGTGCGGCTGCTCGGTTCGTGGTTCGCGGCTGGCGGCTCGTGAAGCCTGATCAGCCAGAACATTCTCTGGAAAAGTGGGTCACAGACGATGCTACGGACAGGTATACTTGGTTGGTTTCGTTGGGCGAAACGCGTTGAAAAGCGAGGAGGGAAACATCCCGGGAATTAGTAACGAGCGTCGACACATTTGATCTTTGATTCGGCACCCGATCCGACGAAAGAAAGAAAGAGGAACGTTTCACGCATACCTAATCGTTTCACGGTTCGTTATGATTCGGGAAACCAGAGTCCTCTCTATGCACGGACCAAGTCGAATACGTTCGACTCGCAAAACTGGTTCTCACCGTTGAAGCCTTTGGGCGTAAGCAGTGTCCTGGTGGATTTATTCCTGCCAAGATTCTACGATCGTCGCAGCTAGCTTCGTTAGGAGGCTAAGGGCAAATTTTGATCGTCCACTCCCTGACGACGCTAGTTGGAAAAATATTATCGGCTAGCGCCCGAAAGCTTCGACGGTGAGAACGGTGGTACGGTGCCTGTATGGTCCTCCGAAAGCCTGAAACGTCCGTGTAGCGGTTGTCCGTGCCGTCGCGATCACGGAGATCCTCTCCCATCGACGTGGAAAGTCCTCGCTGTCATCGCCGGAGCTCGAACGACCATATTCTCGCGCGACGAGTCTAACGTGTTTGTTTTACTTGCAAACTATAGCGAAGTTGCCGAAGTGGTTCGGCGAGAGGCCGGGCAAGAAACCTGGAGACCCCGAGTCCCCGGAGGGCGAAGAAGACGTGAAGGCTGCGGCTGACGACGAGGAGCTCGAAGAGCCACAATTCGAAGAGGAAGAAGAAGAGGAGGAGGAGGAGGAGGAGGAAGAAGAGGAAGGTGGAGAAGGAAAGGAGGGCGAAGGCGAGGGAGAGGAGGAGGAGGAGGAGGAAGAGGAGGAGGAAGAAGAGGAGGAGGAAGAAGAAGAGGAGGAAGAGGAGGAAGAAGAAGAATAGACGCCTCCTCGAACGAATCGGCATCTAACCACCACCAATTCGATCGATCGATCATCAAACAATCTCGAAACATCCTACGAACCATCGAATATAGTCGTGGCGGCAGTAGAGGCAACAATGGCGCGCCGTTGTCCCAGAATCAGAATCCCGCTGTTACGGGTCCATTCTCGTCTCGTTTTGGCTTAGGCGAGACCGGAACGGCAGCGGAACTACGGCACCGGAAGTCGGACACCGTCTGCACGCTGTGTTTCACCGCGGTGAACCCTCTCTCTAATGGCGAGGATTCCGGCGAGATAAAACACGCTGTTACTACTTACCAGCTGTTCTACTACCACTACTACTACTACTTCTACTACTATTATTCTACTACTTCTATTGCTACTATAATTATTATTATTATTATTATTATTATGATATTGTACAAAAATACACGCACACACATTATTAAAATAAAACGGTTTATCGTATAACACCGTCTCGTTTGTTGATTGCCTCCAAATGCCTCCAAATGCCTCCAAATGCCTCCAAATACCTGATCGCTTACTTTTATTTTCGAATATTTCGAATAGTTTAAATTCTAATTTTGAATAGTTGGAATAGTTTCCCCGCAGACAAATACAATAAATATATTTTTCATTCCTTCGAGTCTAAATCCGTTAAAAATTATATCGCGTTCTTCGATGAGAATGCAATTTACATATACCAGCAGCATTATACGCGACAATCGCTTTCTCACGTTTTTCACGAAGAAGTGAAATTAATTTTATCCACGTTATTATTCTTCGCAGCCATAAAACACGCACAGCATTAAATCTAACATTTATTTTTCATTATTTAATATTCATTGTATTTCCTCAAGAGGATTACGTAGCGTTTCATAATACCTCGTAATTCTGAACTCCATTATTTCTTTTACGGGAAAACGACGTTTATTTATGACTATAGAGACTTTTATCGAAACAAACTGTAACACGCGTTAAACCTAACCACTTTACCTGGAGAAATTTTTAATAACACCTCAAAAGATTCACAGATAACAATATTTCGTTCCGATCTCTTGATAGAACTTGATTTAGTTCGTACGAAACCGTATAATAACGCGTAATTACAAAATAAAACGAAACTTTGTTTTGAAACTCACGGTGGTCGAACAGCTTCCGGCGACCTTAACCTTGCCGGTATCCGCGAAACCGATCTTGCAACGCTTTTCTCGACGCGATCTATTTTCGTAATTCCCGCTTATTCCTCGATCGATGCGATCCCGTATGGATGCACCGGGTGCTTCGAGATCATTTACGTTTCTTCAACGGTCAGCCGTAACAACCGTTTCCCATTAAACTTTAAACGGTCGTTCGACCAACGAAAGAAACAACCTGTCCCGCGCGCTGCGCCGCGCCGCGCGCCGTCGCAGTCGAGCGTCGGCTACTCGAGGGCCCGATGTCATATATCGATCGATATAATAACCTTCCGGAAATACACGACAAACGTAACGACACCTGGGACTCGCGCCAAAACTTATAAACAGGCGCGCGAGACGTTCAAGCGTTGTCGTTGCCAACAACCGTCCCGCGTTTAACGATGGTCCCACGAATTTTAGTACTCTAACAGATTTCTAATCGATAATAAAATCGTTTGAACATGCCGATTAAAGCGATCGGACAAGAGAAATTAAAGAGAAAGAAACGGTAAATGCACTGTGAATTGCAGAATACTGCGAATGCTGTTTTCGTGGGAAAAAGTTATCGTTATTCGGTTTTTTTAACGGTACCGTGTGAACGTTCTGTATTCGCGAATAGCACTATGTCGGGCGCGAGAAGGTGAAAATTGGCGAACGCCATCTGTCGAAAGGAAATCATGCAAATTTACATGTTAGGACCGCGGTCCGTTAAAATTCAAGGCAGGCTTCAGTGACGGAACAATGACGCGAAGCATGGAGATGGAGGGAATGAACGTTAGGTGGTTTTCCGTTTCTGTCTCTCTCTCTCTCTCTCTCTTTCTCTCTTGCATCAGCATACTTCCGCCGGTGAAATATGCCTCTCTTTTTCTCTTTCAACTCGTCTCGCTCTGACTGATCCGCGCCGCGTCGGGCCGCGCCGAACCGGCGCGGCGAGTGACGGCATCGATTCGAATGTTCTCATTTTCAAACAATTGCCTCTAGAAGTTCCTGGTTCGCGTTCGAATAAAATATATTGCTGTTCGAAGGTGAGTCGACAGTTGCAATTTTTAGGAAACTTGCCATATAACTTCTATTACGAATATCTATTTTCTGCCTAGTGGTATCGCACCTATTTAATCTTTTAATTTAGGTACGTCGTTGCAGTGACAATTTGACCGCACAACTAATGGATGGTATCTACTAAATAATTATCTGTAACGACACGTCCACATATTTCAAAGTGACGGTATTCGTAGAATGTTCGCGTCGGTGTAATTTTGATCGGCATTTTTTCCGTGTTGTCAGGAATATGTAAGTTTATACCGCGGAAAAGCAGAAGTCCTCCAACTTGGTGCGAAACCAAAACAAATATTCGTTACCCGAGAAAGAATTGATTAGCAAACGATTATTACGTGTACGCGTTTGCATTAATATACACACGATATCATAATTTTTATAATTCTTAGAATTTTTCTTTACCGACATCTTAAACTGCAGAATCTGTTTACTCTTTTGTTCGTTCAACCGAAAATTCTGTCGACGTCGCTTTCCAGCATTAGGTAAGTTCTATACAAAAAAGGGGAGCTTAAATTTAGAATTATAATCGTTGTGCTCGAACACTTGGATGAAAAGATAAGTTCGATAACGAGAAGGAAGAAATGGTATATTTTTAGTCACGTCGTTGCAAAAAGCTGATGTTTACCGCATCGTTTCCTCTCAAAGAACGAAAGCGTTATTAAATATCATCGCTTCGACTCGAACAGAGCGGGTACGTACCTCTCTGGTATGAACTGACCAATCGAAGACCGGTCACGTGACAAGATGCGCTGCCCTCTGTGTCAGGTTTTTAAATGATTTAATGATTCTAGTATCCGCGAGCGCGCTGTTAAACAAGAAACCCTTTCCGCATCGGATAAAGTAATTTAGCGAAAAAAAGTGTGGTGAGGTGAGTGAGAATAGCTCGAGGTGAACGAGCAGTTGGAACGTTTCGTTTGAACCCTCGAAGGTCGAAAGTGGTTTATTACAAGGACGTATAGGTTACAAGAGCACCGCCGAGTCCGCGACGTTAGCACTCGTTCCACCTGGTGGACGCGAGCAGACGCGAGGGTATTACTCCCATCGCTAGCAGTCGCAACTATTTATAATGGGCAGTCGCTTGGCTCGGGTTCTCGCGCGTTCTCTCTCGGTCTAGTCTACGCGTTCTTCATTCTGTTCTCTCTGTTGCTCCCTTTCGGGGCACAGTGGTCGTCCTTAAGCTCGGTTAATAGTGTCGCGAAGCATTCGGTCCGAGCGTCAGAGACCGCGCTCCTCTCTTACCTGAGAGAGTGGACCGAAATAGAGCCGCGACCGCGAGAGAAACGAGAGACCGGCGACAGGCGACAGGCGACAAGCGACAGCCGACAACGCGACGACGCGTCGCTGTGCGCGTATTTATGTGGGTGCCCCGAACAATAAACAATAACAACGTCGCGTGTCACAACGTGGAGAGACCGGGTCTTTGTCGGGACCTGTTGCCGTCGAAAAAGATCCCGCTGGATGTCGCGCGTGTTTCTCTCCGAGCACAGTTGAAATGTGCGTTTCGAAGGGAACGCGGGGCCGTGCGTCATGGCGGTGATCGCTGCGAACAACGGCCACGTTCTCGCACGCACGATTAAACGTTGCCCGACATGGAGAGGAACAGAACGAAAATGAGAAGCAGCTGACTAAGAGACGGCTCGGTCACCAAGAAACACCGATCGATGAGGTTAGTTGAGATTTCGTATCGAATTCAACAGAAACGAATCGGTCCGGTCCGGTCCGGTCCGGTCCAGTCCGGTCCGTTCCGGTCCGGTCCGACGATGGGTCCGCGATCGTCGCGCTCACTGCCACGCGTTGTCACCGCCGCGAACAACCGCGACCATCCACGAATGTTCCAGGCTCGAGGACTGAGGACCCGTTTCGCGGAGACCACGATCGAGCCTCGCGCGACATCCGGAAATACACGGAAATTGACGATTTCTGTCGAGACGCTGCTCGAGCGTAACTTCGTCGCGAGTCGACAGAAATCGGTAGCGCTCGCGATCCAGCGATAAGCGCCTTGGGGTTCGGATCGAATCATGGTCGCGAATCACCGGTTTCTTATCTTGAAATTATGCGGTTTATGAGAACGCTTTTTATTGCAAGTCGATAAAAAACTAATATCAGTATGGAAATGTATTTTTTACGATAAATCCTCTCGCTCTCTCTCGGACATGTTTATTTAGCACTGTGTACGTTGTATATTTTATGTGGATTTTTTGAAGACGTAACACTGACTTGCATGTTTCATGAACATTTATTATACGTACATATAGAACGTTCCATCGTGCCTATCTCGATGTTGCTGTATCGATCGCTACGAATGTTAAAAAAAGCACCGCGCTATTGAAAATGGAGGGAAAAGGTTGGCTCAAATGTGCCATAAGAGTCCTTGACTCGATCTTTACGTTCACTTCTCACAGGTCGGAGTCGAGGTCAAGTCTGCAGACTGCAGACTATACGGAACTCGTAGAATTTCAAACTCGTTATCGTTAAAACGCGCGTTAAATCGCTAAAGGGACGAAAATCCGCGTTACCACACCGCTCGTATTCTATCGATTTATTGTAAGAGGCGCGCTGTGTTTCCGATCCTTTTTTTAGCACCCTACGCGTTAAAGGTTTTAAAGCGTTCCCGAGTTGGGGAAGATTAAACGATTATGCGAATTTAACGTAACTACGAATGCACGCGTTTAGAAATCAATGCTTGCGCGCGTATTTAATCCCCGGACTCGATTTATCAGTCACGGTTTTAACAGCTTCGACGAACCTGTTTTACGATTTAATTATCACTGATCAATTTCTGTATTTTTCTTCGCTTCGTCCATAGATTTAACATTTTTAGTTTGAACCTTCGATCTTCCGAAAGAAAAAATATTTAAATTAGAATTTTTTCTACGTTTGAAAGAGTCAGCATATCGCGGTTATTTATTTTTCGAAAGGTCTCGAGGGGTTAGAAATCGAATAAGAATCGTGGAAAATCCACAGTGTAATATAATTAGAATTCCCCAGTTGAATCCGCGGTCCCAGAGGATCGTTTTCGGCGATACCGTTCGCAATTCGCACGCGAAACCGTGCCAGCTTCTCGACGTTTTCTATAACGCGGATAATACTTTAATCGCGCGTAATTGTTCCCGGATGACTCGCGCGTAACGTTTAGTCGATGATTCAGAGAATTTACTCTGTAATAACGAGAAGGCCACGTTTTCATTCGAGGCAATTGTTGCTGCTGCAGAGTCACTTGCATAGGCTAATTTATTACGCGCTTGTTATTCAACCCGCGCACAAGTGCTTTTAATTATACCCGGATTCAAATTGACTTTTTTTAAATAAGCCACGGCAATTGCGGCGTAGGTCGAGTCGCAACAGTCATCGTTCGTATTCCAGTTCGATTCGATGACTTTGTACAGTTTATATTGGCTGATAGAAATTAATAATAGTAGCCAGCGAGCAGTTTATTACAATTTATTTCAATATACTTGATTGATTTTACAGGAATTAACTCGGAGAAATATTTGTAATCCCACGAGTAATCGCAAGCCTGGGAAATCGAATAAAAATTCTGTTTCGTTGTTCAATAATTCGTTGAATTAAAACAGAAATTTTTCGTTCGCGTAGGATATTTTACGCTTTATCGATTTTACACGAATAAATTAAAAAAAATGATCTCGCGTGTGCGATTTGCAAAATTTCGTTTCTGTTGTCCAGTGATACGGTCGATTTAAAATATGAATTTTTCATTCGGACGCAATACGCTTTGTTGACTTTAAACGAATAAATTTATTGGATTTTACGATTTCATAAATGTTTTGAATAGAGAAGCGACCGAATGAAAATTCATTTTTATTGTCCAACAATTTGTCAAATTGAAATACATATAAAATTATCATTTGGAAACGATACGTGTATTTTGCCCACTGCGATTCAAACCTGGAAAGGAATATCTTTTAAGGGGGACGTATTCTTTCTTCTCGTTCACCGATTCGACAGATCGAAATATAAAGGGAGAATCGTCTAAATAATTTTTTAAATCGGGTGGCTAACCGAACGCTTCGGTCTCTTACCGAATGGTTCGTCAAATGTAAAATTTCCAGATTCGTTCGATATGTTTCAAACGCCATCTTTCTTTTCCGTGTTAAATCTTTGAACGAACACATTTAGACGCCTGAATAGAAGTTCATTTCTCGTACTGCACGGTTTATCAAATTAAAATATAGAAGCTCCATTTCGCCCGTTAAATGGGAAAACATTCTGGGGCGCATACACAGATCCTCGTGCGTTCCTCATGAATATCTTTTTGCTTCTTTCGAGACCGTTCTTTTCACTCGCCGCGCAGTTGGTCCCCCCGTATCGTGGCTCTTCTTTCTTATTCGGGATAAAAGTGCATATGCTTACTTTTCTATGTAGACGTAGCGCGGTGTATGAATTCGCATCGAAGCTTCTGTTATCCTACGTTCCAGTTCAACTTGGGAGACGGAAGAAGCTTTTATCACAGATTATTCTGTAGGATGCTCTTATATTCTCGATTTCCGTGCTCCGTTTTCTTTTGTGATTCTTACATTCCCAATTTCTGTTGGTTCCTTCTGTTACTCGTTGCTCGAGGCTCGGTTCTGATATTTTTGAAAAAGTACGAAAAGTCGACAAATTTCATTGGCTTTGTACGAGGAAGCGATTTTTCAAATTGTAGGAATACGCATAGAGGAAGTAGAAGCTGACGGAAATCAATGATATGATACAGCGTACGTATTTAGTTGCACGGCTCCATGCTGGAATCCTCGACTGGAATGAGGAAAAAGTGTAGCAGAGGTAACAAAATTTCTCTAAAATCTGCAAGGGTAAGTAGGAAATTGCCGTGACGATTTTTTGCATTTGTCCGCGCACGCACTAGCACGCCTATGAGGGATTAAAAGTCAACGGAGCGTTGCACCGTCCCGCAATTGCGGCCGATTGCCCATGATATGGCCCATATAGGTTGCAAATTGTTGCGTAATAATACACGAGAGCCGTGAATACGTATTTCCTGTTATTGCGCGTTTGCGAGTTAACAAAGGGTGGGCGTGTTGCGTTCGAAATAGTTCGAATTACGCGGATACGTACACCGGGTGTTTGATTGAAACATGACTCTTTTTTTACCTCGTGATTGCAGGTTAATTACAAAAGCCACAGCAAAACGACGATCCATCGTATCGCGTCGCGTCGCGTCGCGTCGCGTCGGTTTCGACCGAATTACCGTGTTGCAGCTCCCAGGCCCAGAATTTATATTTTACGATCGTACTTTGCAACAAAAAATCCTGTAAATTCTGTAAAATGCGCCTCAGGATCCAAAATATGTCAGATTTTGCTCCGAATTTTAGAACCCATCGGAAACCGGAGAATGCATGGAAAAGCGCAAAAAAATCAGATTTACCCTACGACTATCTTCGCGGGAAAGGTAGAGGGGTTTTTCTTGGTCAGCTTTCGAATGGTTCGATGGTCATTGAAAAACCTCTAAGGGCAGTTTTGACCATCTTAATCGGCTAAGCCCTTTCCACGTCGACACCCTCTTGAAAACGCCCATTCCAGATCGTCGAAAAATTTGATAGACGCGACGGCTCCGTTTCCTGGTTTCCCCATACAGGAAATTAAGCTCGTATTAGTTGTCGCCTGGCCGGGACATCTGCTTAGACGTCGCGACGCTTCGTTACCATTACGTTTCCGCAATAGCGAAAGCGTCAAGCACGCGCGCGCGATGCAAACAAGAAAATGAATAGCGTTCTCCTGTGTGTCCATTGTCTGTCCTTGTTGTTACGGGCCATAGAAACTGCGGTTGCTATCGCAATTCCACGATAAGATGGTCACGGTGTACATCATTATTTTATCGAAGAACGGTAATAAATACGGGAGCGATTTCAGATAAGGGAACGATACAAAGATCCTTGCTCGTTTCCACACGATTAGGCGTCGCTGTAAAACCGGCACGTAGTCGACCGCCTATGAAGAGAGCCACGTAAACGGTTCGTATTCGCTACGCCCCACGCGAATGCATCGTGCGCATTGCACAGGGAATGCAGAGGGTTTCATCTTCTCTACTCTTCTCGCATCGCACAATGAACGCGATAAAGGATCGCAGACGCGCGAACGATTTTCGGCCAAGTGGATTACTTGAGAATCGATCGCTTCTCCAACCTGTTCGTCCAATTTCCAACAAAGGGCTTACACGTTAACCCTGAAACTGTTGAATCGTTGAAACGTTGAAACGTTGAACAGTTCGATCTTGATCGTAGCAACCTTGATCGATTTCAATTTCGATGAACTTTGTGCATCGTATTATTGCTGAATATTTATAAAAACTTATTGTTAGAAAAAAATTACATTATTTACGCATTATGCACCTAGTTTACGCATTAGTTCGAATATATTTTGTGCCAGCTGTAAGTCCCTTGCCTCGTGCATCCTACGGGTGTTAGCATCGAAACCTTTAGCTCCGTTATTAGTTATTTCTAATTCAACGAGCCTGCTATTCGTTTCATTCAGTTTGATGAATCAGTTTGACGAGTTTCACGGAGTTTAACGAGTTCTCTATCATTCCTATCAGGTTTGATAGGCCCTCCACGAACTCCTAAATGCTTCCAGGTGGTAGCAAGGGATTTATATTTTCCCAGAGGACCAGCAACAGCAGCCTCTCGCTCAGCTCCCTATCTTGCTCGACAAACGAGTGTCCTGCATTCGGTTGCATGCAGTTTAAACGTATTCTGTATCGTCCACAAGTTTAACGAGTAGTTTACCCATTTAGAGCTTCATGGCTTCCGTATTATTCGTATCAGGTTTTCTCGTTTCCGTACGAAGGTTTAATGCTTGAGAATGCTTGAAAAAATTAATAGACGAAACAGCGAATTAGCGTGTAATGTAAAAATATCCCTGTAATAGGAATTACACAGTGAAGATTAATTTCTGCACCCAGCGATTCCGTCTCTGGAAGAGCGATGTTTCCTGAAAGCGTGAAACTGTTCGATTGTTTTTCCCGTCCCGCGTCGCGAACATCTTCGCAGCTCGATTCGCCTAGAACGCTTGCGTAATTCTTTAATCTTCTTGCACGCGTATAATAATTCTGTGACGTGATATGTACGTGTACAGGAATGTCGGCAGGCAGCCATTTAGTGTTTCTATATAAGCTGGATTAAAATGTCGGTTCGCTTTAAAGGGAAGCCTGCCTGCTGACGAAAATCTCTTCCTTTTTTCCAATTCCAGTTCCTCTGTCGGATCGACGCTAATAACTTTCGTACACGGGTTTATTGTCTCCTCCAATTTCAACGTGCTTCGCATCTCCGTTCGACTGCTAGACGATCGATTCTCTCTTTGTCCCTCTTTGTCTCTCTTTGTCTATCTCGTGATCCGAAATCCTTGTTCGCCGTCGCGCCGCGCCGCGCTGCGCCGCCTGACCATGGTAACCATCCACATCCACGGGATACGATACGAGGTACGATGCTCGGTTGTTTGCCGGATTGCATCATGCTGTGTGGAACACTGCATACACATTTACGTATGTATACGCGTTTCGTACACGTCCACTAACCTGCCAATCGTGTATCAGTATATATCGCAGGCGCAATCGTTTCTCCAGCTTTGAAATTAATTTTCAGAAGTGCCGAGTACAACTATCCTATGTCACCGGAATATTATTGTTCACCGGAAGGTGGTCCTTTCGAAGAAAGATTGCTGGCAATTACGCATAGCATACGTACCAATATACTTGCCATACCTACAATTTTTGTTTCTCGTTACCGCGATCGTTAATTCAGATTTTGGACAAACTATGTGTTCATTTTGTCAGCAACCATCTTTTTTCGCTGAAGCAATTTTTCATCTTCCTCCGACAGTCAAAAATTCCACTAATCTGTTACACATAACGATATTTCACAACGGTGCAAACACTCTGTTGCGGATATAACGTATTGCAGTTTTTCTCCGTGTTTCGTACAAGAATTCGTCATGTCGAGCATTAATTTATGAAAATAAAAATTTTGGAAGCGTGAAGTGAAAAGCTTTTTACTTTGTCGTTTGAAATATTTTATGATACGTACGCCCGTACGTTTATCACGAATAAGCCAGGAAACGATATGCAATATTTCAAACGGAATTACTAGTTAATTATGTAATTTTAAATATAGAAATTTGGTCTTTTAAAAAATTTCACGTTCCAGACTCGCAACGGTTATCGCGTGTAGGTGCAATTAGTGCATATCGTTGAAAGTTTATATAGAAATTTTAATTTCACAGGCTCCGCGTTACGTAGAATTTTTCGTTCGTAACATTCGCGCGGAAATAATCGTTTCTTCGTTACGTCGACAACGTTCGCGACTCCAATCGATCATGTTCCGCAGGGTTATACGTGCATATGCAGAGAACGTTTCGTACGTAACGGATGACGAAATCTCGCAGGAGCTTCTTCGCTTGGACTCTTTCTGCCTTATTTAAAACGACCACTTCTCGCGCCCGTTTTCCGTCGCGTCGTTCGGTCGCTTTAGCGTTCGAACGACACACCGCATGCGGACAGCAGACTCGCCGATATAGGATAGCCCTAATGGCATTATGGCATTATACAAAATAGAATTGTGTGCTTGCGGGATTTCCGAAGCCCTAACAGTTGACGATGCCTTGGGCTACTTCGTGCGCGCCAGTCGAGCAAAACTTGACAGCGGGCGACTCGCAGTCCTGCTCGGATCATCGAATACTTCTTTCCTTCTTTTTCATTTTTCTGTTCGTTCGCGAAAAATTCGCGAAACAAGTCCGCATAATCGGTGTGCAAAGCAACGTTGTTCCCTTCGTCCGAGAGCTATCTTCTTTCTGCGGAGGAACAAGAAAAGGTGAACTATGGCCGACGAGGAGAACAAGGAGGATAACGAAGGGTGAGGAACGAACGCGTATAATTCGGACCCTGTGTAGTTCTTTTCTTTCTCTCTCTCCTCCTCCACTTTTTGTTTTCAAGGGAAATTTCATGCGTGAAATTAGCTGCACGAGATCACCCTCTCCACACGATGAGTTAGACCGCGCGACGCTACCCCCTTTAATCCTACGGATTCTCGTTTCCGGTTCACCGTCGCGCGTTCCATCTCCTTCACCGGAAATTCGGTTTCGAAACTTCGTTTTTTATGCACTGCTGCTGGTGAAAGTCTCGCGGAAGATGCGGAAAGATTGCAGGAGGTTCCTTCTGTGAAGACGAAGAGAATTTCTTGTTGACAATGAGACAATCGAGAAGACGAGAGGTGATCCCTGGTGCAGAAACGATAAATTGTTCGTTGAACGAAGCTTGTCGATCGTCGACTTGAAAACATTTTAGTCGACCTGTTCGCTTTTACGTAATAAGAAACCACCCCTTTCTAGTTTGTGTAACACTTTCGACTGCAACGCGGAATATCCGCGTCTATCGAGACACGACGCTAAAGTATTCCAAGAGAAGGCAAGACATTTTTTTGCAATTCTTCCCGCTAAGAAACGTTAATGGTCCTTTATTGGAAGAAGAAACTCCCCAGATAACGGAGTTCCCGCTGTACTTTCAGCGGCAGACAGTGCTCGTTTACGTTTTTATACGACTGCAAAACACATAACGAAACTTCTTACCGTTATCTTCCTTCCGTTTCCTCGACTAAGAAACGCTGCTGTTTACTTCGTGGAATCTTTTCCGTTGCTTGCTCTCCCCCAACCAACCCCGAAGACAGTGGGATGCTGTTTGTCAACGATTAACGCGTTTGCTGCAATGACCGTAATTTATTTAACGTTTAAACGGGCTTTGAAAATGCAACGTTGATAATATTATAAAAGAATGATAAATGAAAGAAATAGCGTTTTATGTATTCGGGTCTCAGTCTGAATCTCGAAAACGATGCAACGAAATGAGAATTTTTATTGTGCAACGTTATCAGCAAAATCCTCGAATTGAGCTGACACCAACGAATGCAAATTCTCGCGATTCGAGCACTCGCGAAGCGCTCGGGCGCAGGCGCAGGCGCGGGCGCGGGCGTGCGTGAAAATTTATCGTGCCCGCTCGGCGCGCCGCGCCGCCGCTTTCACCTTTGATCTCCAACCGCGCCGGAAAATGTATGCTTGTCCGTTAACAATCGCGACACGCCTATCGATCGTTCGACTCTCTTTCGCGTTTTTTGCGTCGCTCGGTAAAACGCTCCGCTTGCGACGACTTTGCACATTTTTCAGAACCGATGCGCGGTGGTTATGCGGAATTTTCAATCACGCTAGATCGGGTTTAAAAAGCATTCGTACGTCGTTTAAGAACGAGTCTCTTCAAATTGAAGCAAACGGCTCGGATGTTATTTCTTTTGGGTTGTTGGAAGGATCGGTTCACCGCGCGATGTATAAACAAGTTTCTTTTTTTAATTGCATAAAGTATAATAAATATGCAACTGTTTGTGCAAGATGTCGAGTCTGTCTCGACAAAGGAGCAGAAATGAAATCTTTGAATTCGCAGGTAGGGAAGTGTTTTCATTCTTGTTCGGGTTCGGGTTCGGGTTCGGGTTCGGGTTCGGGTTCGGTGCATTGTAACACGCGGTGCAAGCAAAAGGAACGAGTGTTTCCGCACGGAACAACGGGAGTGCATTTGGAAGCGGTGAATAATGGACGCCGCAACACGGCATTGTATCGGAGTATATCCTAATCAGATTCAGCCGGTTATTTATTAACAATGCGAGGTTGACGAACAGTCGGACGAGCGCGGCCGACGCAAACAAGTAACATCGTTCTCATCCGGGTATTATAAATATGCAGCGCGGCGCGACTGGCGTATACTTATTTTTAATCATGAATCTGTATATTTATGCTAATACCCGCGAAATGAAATCGGAGAACGTCTGTTTAACGCGCTCTCTTGCGCGCTTGTTGGCAAACTGTATTACGCGATTTAATTAAAGCAAGCCGCGTGCTCTTTTAGAGCTGCAGTTTTGCTTATTTTATTTGCGGACCGAGAACAACTTGTATTTGGTACATGAAACGAATTGCGAAGCGAGATTAGATGACTCCTAGAATTGTCATTCTCGACTGCGAAAAGTATCGTTGTTTTTTCTAAATGAACATATTGGCACAAAATTGATTTGAAAGAAAAATTAAACGTCTGAATTAAAATGGAAAATGGGATATTTGTTTGATGATTTTATGCATCGTATATGTAAGTACGTTGATATGTCGGACGCTGTATTAGTATGTTTGGACGCCGTATATTCTAGTTAACTATGAAGGATTAAATCGTTATATTGGATGGAAATTTTAGCGTAGCCTGTGGACCCAACGGATTATTTCTAAACTCATGCATTTCAGGGGATGTTATACCGAACAGGTTAGTACCGATATCGGTTCTAAAATAAAACCGTTGAAAAATTGCGTATCCAACTTCTATTTTTGCAAATGAAGAATTTCGATTGTAATTTCGCAGCAGATTATCGTGCTTCCTCGCTCGAGGAAAACAATGTTGCAAATTCCGCTCGTCGACCCGTCCACTTCTGAACGGTTTGCGAACCTTTTAGCATACCTGTCAATCTCTCGAGCACACGTTGAATAATTCCAGCTACTTTTGCAGTACGATTCGCGTAGTTGGAACCTTCTGACGATCGGTGCTCGGGTACTCGTGTATTTTATTTACTACCAAAGTGCCTGCGATTTATGCAACGGCGCAGCGCTGCGATACCAAAATCCATTGATGTTTCCCCGTTCGACGATGCTCCTCTCATTGTCGGAGCACCCTTGCCCGGTTAACCCGGTTTTCTTCCGGTGTGCTGGATCGTAGTCCTGGATACATCTGGGCTTCGTCCGAAGCTGAAGACAACGAGAGCTGTATTTTAAAATGTTTCAGTTTGCACTTTGGTCGAGACTTAGAGAATATAATCCACGCTGATCGGAGTGGAAAATTTCTTTAAATCAGGTAATTAACTTTTCTTGACTTTTAAAAATGTAAACTGCCGTCTGCAACGCGGTGATGTACGTATCACTAGACTGTGAAAAATACAAGATCGCGAAGTTGTTAAACGAAGCAAGCGATCGAATAGCAAATTGAATCGGTTAGCGAGTTGAATGACGATTACCAGAAGGCGATGAAGAGTTACGATCGTAATGAGCTGGTCGAATGCATACCGGTGTCGCCTGTTTCTACAGTTGGTCGAAGGAGAGGGAGAACCAACCGGTGAGAGACAACAAACTGGAAAGAAAGACGGGAACACGTTATAGTGTTCCCTCTGAAGGCTTCAAACGCAGTATGCTTCGCGTTATTGATTCGCGAATCATGTTCTTACCGGTCACGTTTATGTACCGTAATTTTTTCACGCGACGCAGTTCGTTTCTGTGCAGCGGTCAAATCGACTCGCTGGTGCCAATATTCGCGAAAAAGTGCGTCGATGATCACGCAACACGCGTACAAGAAGCGTAACGAATAATAAAATACACCACGGTAGTTGAATTTAAAAGAAAATTTTCTCCGTTCCATATACCAAACTATTCGCATTAATAATAGACAAGTCCAACGTGCATTCCAAGTGGTGACTAAGTCAGGTGTAATCAAATTTTGTCAACGAAAATTCACATGCACCGTACGTACCTACATACGCGATCGCGAAGTTTTTCAACGAAGAAAACTCGTCCGATCGAGTCTCTTGATGCACAGTGAAATTACGGCTTCAGTCCCGAGAGCAAAAAGATTAGGAATTAGGAAGTTAGCATGTTTGAAAGTAATTGAACCACGAGGGTGGTCGACTCTGCAACCCCGTGCGTCGCACCGCGCCGAGCGTACTTTTCCCGAGCGAATACTTTCTTCTCCGCACGAAAGTTCACCCCTTTCAAAAACTGATTTCAGTGTTTCCGACTCGGTTTACCGAGATTAAGTCGCGGAGTGAAATAAAGGATGCGTTATGCATGAGAAGAGCACTTCGCCGTCCAAACGGACCCGTGAAAACCAAAAATGAATTTGCACATTGGTCGTTCGTGCTCACAGCGTCATACGGTTTATTCTCTTCGCGAAAGAAATTGTTCATAAAATATAGAATTTCGTGATAAAGGCACGAATAGTTTGGAAATTACAGAGTAATTAAAAAGCGCGACGGCGCTCACGGGCCTTGAAACATTGAGAAATGCAGGAATCCGTGGAATTCTCACAAACTTCGACTGTCTGGTCGGGGAAAAGTTACAAAGAATGTTTTTCAGCGGATGGTAAACAAGCAAAGCATCTTCCGCGATAAAGATAAAGTTTTTCTTATGGTTGCAATATTCCTATTTCGCGTGTGTCGTTGCCGGTACCATAAAAATGTTCAACAAATACTGTAATACCAATACCGTATACGTACACGAATAGAATCGATCTCTTACCACGCGAAATAGTTTGTGTCATTGGATTGGTACAAACGTCTTTTCGTTCTTTTCACGGTTGTCGCGTCTTTTGAAAGAGTGGGAGGCCAGAAAAATTATAACTTTATCACGCGGAACGATCGGTAGTTAAGAAACCGATGCATTAAATCGTGTCCGAGTGTCGCAACGCGTAATTACCGTGCACGGTCTAGTCTCTACAGAATTCTCCCGTTGTTGTACCATACACGTCGTATTAATTCACGCGTGACAAACAGCAGTTTATGAATGCTTCATTCAACGCGTATCGACGCGGCGACGCGACGCGACGGTGACTTCCGCCGCTTTCTTTCACGTATCAATCAATCGTCGTACAATTATACTATTACGCGTCGCCCTGTTCCACGAATTCGCGAAACAAACCACGGATGCTGAGCGCCAATGGTGAAATCGCTAGGATCGCGTGGCGGACCTTCCACAAAGAATAAAGAACACAACGTAGGTCGTGTACAGAGAAAGATAGATTATAAATAAAACCGTAATGTTATCCATAGATTACCAAAAATTCGAATAAATCGTAGAATACGTAAGTTTGAACGAAGAACTTGTTCGGTAAAGGGGTCCATTAATTTTCCCAATGCACGAAGGTCCCCAGTATACGAATAGAACTTGTTTGAAAAATAGCGTGGCAACCCGAGAGTTTTGTGGAACGTTTGCGACCGTCGAAATATTGAAGCAACTTATTTGAGAAGTTTTTGTTTGCTCTCAGAGTCCAAACATACATAGGTACGACGGTAAACTCGAGTAAGTATTGCGAAAAAAACATGGCTTCCTTCGGTTGTCCTTCGTGTCTGGTCGTCGGAACGTGAGCGTATGGAAAATGTAACCTTCCCACTGTTCATGCTTCAGTTGCCATTAAATGGTCGAACAAGCCTATAGCGCTCTTCGCGCGTTAAATCCGTGAAGCTAAGTGTAAATCTTCCAGATATAAACGATCACCGTCGCGTTTCTTAATTAACACTCGGAAAAACGAAAACGGAAATACTTGAACTTGATATACATCCATACGATATACATATTATACCTTGCCTTCGAATCGGTAGAAACGCTAAATAATTGAATCAAACACGAAAAACGTTTCTCAAAGAAAGGTTCGACGTTATTTATTTATTATTAGTTCAGTATCGTTTCCTTGGGACAGTGACTTGAAAAATTACCACGTTCTCTTTACGTTGTTTAAAGTTTGAAATGGTGAACTCGTTATTCGAAGCACCGTTGTGCTGGAATTTCACAGAACCGCGCGCACTTGCTCTCGCGATTCTTACGGTTTCGCAAGGTAATCTGCAAAAGCGAAACATGCCTAGGTATGCCCCGAAGACGTAATCGTCGCGTCGGCAAGATCGGTAAAACTGTGCTGCCGGTAAGACTGTGGCTCGAAAACTGAACGAAAAGGAAAGTGTACAGTGCGTTTGCAAAGTTCGTTGCTGTCTCGATACCGTGCCGATCTAATCTGCGACAATGTTGATCGAGTGTCTTCGTTGGTTGAGTTGTCTTTCCTGCGAGGCATCCCCGGAACCTGTCAAGGTCTATGGGTTGAGCTTCAAGTGAGTTTTCTCTCCATTTATAATTACCTCTCTTGTATTCACCTTCCATTCATATTTCAATCGTTTCATTCTGGTTTTCAAACCTGTCTGCACAAGTTTTTACGTATTTTTTCAACGAAACTACTAGACTTTTCCTTATGGTAACATTTTCAAAACATTTCGAAAAAGTATTCAAGGTCTCCGCCTCATTGGAAATACACTCTCGACTATGATCTTTCCGAAACAAGTTCTGCTACATCCGAAGGAACCAGTTCTTTCTCTACACCGTCTAACACGAAGAAAAAGATTTTTTAAGATAAGTAACGTCGACGCGTGTCAACGTATCTTGCGTCGGCTGAAACATTATGAAACGAAACGTTATTATGCGCACGAATAATCGAATATTCGAAAAAAGTTCAAGCCACTTCGACCACTTTTGAAAGAGTAATATCATTGGAACGTGTAGAGCTTTTTTCAAGCGATCGTATATAAGGTACCAAAAAAGGTTTAGAATTTTCGAGATTTCGTGCCACCATTGGGAAAACGCGGACCCAAAAGCGTCGGGTTTCGAGATTCTTTCCGGGAAGTTCACTTTAGAAAAGTAGTTGGCACTCTGCATAGAATTCCAAGAGTACCATATTCCCGAGTCAACGCGTTTTACAACAATAATAACGATAACTAGACGAGGAGAATTTACTGCCGGCATTCAACTGGTTTTTCTCAGCGGAATTTTATGGGTCGGGCGCGGGCGCGGGCGCGGGCGCGAGCGCGCGGTCACGACGTCTCTTTCTGCAAACTCGCTGAACATTCCGGGTACGAATGTGGAGCGGGTGCGAACAAGACCGAATAAATTTCCATGTATTGCCAGGAGTCGATTTACAAATCGCGCCGTTGACAATTTGAATATCACCCGTCATGGATCCTTCGCGAATCATGAAAATTTTCGAAGCTCCGCTCGATCCAACTTCGCGTTGATCGAATAGACGTTCAATTTTTCAAGGTGAATTTACCCTTCTCCATTTTGGATGCCGAGTCGGAAGATTAAGGGAGAGATATTAAGAAAGCTCATCGTATTAAGGAAGAAAATAAACAGTGTTTATTTCGCATAAAGAACCGCTGATTACCGATCAAATTTCCAAGAATCCGTCCTAACGCATTGTTTTCTGCGATAACCGCGTCGCGTCGCAGAATAGGATCCAGTACAGCACCTCATCAAATTTCGAGCGGAAGCGTCCGCTCTAATTTCAGCACGTGAAACTTTCAGCAACCGCGAGACTCCATCAGAATTATCATACGCTTTACATAATTCCGTCAGCTTGTAAATTCGAGTACATTAAATTCCGTACGTCGCCGCTCGCCATTCCGCCATTCCGCCAGCAAGGAAAATAGAGCGTGCCTCGGCTACCTCGCTTTCGATTTTCATCTCTTTTCGACTTTAATGCGTCGAACGTCGCTTTCCGCTAACGAAGCGAACGCCTCGTGCCGCGAGCTGCGCGCCGTACCGAGCCTCGAAAAATCCGGAAATCAGATCTCGAATGATCAAGCGACTCGAGATGAGCTCGGAGTTACGTCCGTGAGACTGCACTTGTGTAGCAACTGCGATAATCGATTGCAGCACCGACGACAGCGAAGCCAGAAATGGATTCTACCTTCTTTTTTCACGGAAGCGTTTGCATTAACGGCGAAGATCCGCTTCGCTGTCTAAACCTGTCCTCACAGAAATTTTCCTTTTCAAGGATGATTTACTCTTTGTACCGCGCGTCCCATCCTGGAGGGGCGAAACTTACCGGGGGACGGGGACAGGCACTCGAACTGCTTGCCGGTGCGTATCACCGGTGGCTCGGCGCCGCCGGCGCTCAATGCGATATCGTTTCTCGGCGTAGACGCACGCGTCTGAACGCAGTTCTGACCAACGGTTTCGTTCGATTAGCGGTCTCCGTGCCGCATCGTCGTTAACGCGATTGCATTTCGAAGGAACATCGATAAAAGCCTCGACGATAGAAGATCGAGGATATAATGCAGAATAACGATCGCCAGGACTGGGCACACGGATTTCCGTTATTCGCAGAAAAAGATTCGCCTCGGCAATTTCAGTTGACCGATAGAAAATATGAAATAAAAATTTACATTCTCCATCGTTCTTCTTTCTTTCCCGGATAGTTACCAAGCCAGAAACGAAGTCTGTCCACTGTTGCGTAACATTCTGCTATCGTGCAACAACCGAATGACAAACAAACGTTCAAAGAGTCTTTGCACTATTAAATTCACCGAGCTGCATGTTTTCTTAGCGTTTCAGAGACAAATTCAGAGACCATCGTGGGCACTGTTGCGAATTTTTTGTTAAACGTATATTTTTGCTAGCGAAACGCTGCGTTGCACGGTATGCTTGGAAAAAAAAGAATAAAACGCGTAGTAAATTTACATTGCTATCGTGAGAAGCATAGCATTGCTTTTAACCTCGTAATGTGACATCTTATTTAGCGAATCACGAGATCGCGGAAGTTGCTGCAATATGCAATTTGATAATTATTTTCTTTCGATTGCATGCACGTTTGTCGATTACTTGTACAATATCAATTTGCTCTGCTATAAAAAAACCTATCCGAAATCATCAAATCTGACGATCTTACTAGCCAGTAATCAATATTGCTATACGCTGAAATCTGTTTGGCAGAGGGGTTTAACGTCTTCGACGCGTTTCTCCACCGCGCCGCGCCGCGCCGCGCCACGTGGACGTTCCGCTATGATTTCGTGAATTGTCAACAACTGTCTTCATCTTCAAACTGTCATAGTTTACGATTCTACGAAGTTTGTCGGTCTAAACGATTACATACCAATCAAAGCTATCGCCAGCCTACCTCTGACTTGACCGTAACGATCACTCTTCGCCAGTCTCCGTTGTTCGAGGCGAAGCGATTCCACGCGAAACGCGAAACAAACGGTGCTTTCGGGTGCATGCATTTATTCGAGTAATTATTATATTAACGAAGGGCCTGGGTAGGGAAAGTTATCGGCCGGGAATAATCGCGCGAATTACAGAGAAACTTCTCAGGTTCCGTTCAGCTCGGTGCTTGTTCCCGGCGCGGCGCAACTTTATTATTAGGTTAATTAGTCGTGGGGCGCGCAGGACTCCTCCGCGCCGTTAATTTCTACATTATCGTCCGATGGAACTTTTACGAAACGAATACCGGAAATTCTTGGTATCGTGCGGAGGAAAGTTTCTTAGTTAATCCGAGCCCGAGCCCGAGCCCAATTCCTTCAGATTGTACGAAAGATCCGGTGCCGGAGACCGTAGATTAAGACGTTTCAAACGAATTGTCGTCGCTTTGCTAATAAAGACAAATTGCATAGAAACTAAGCGGTATTATCTCGAACGCGTCTCGAGACGTATGCGTGAAAAATTTTAAAACACCTACAAATTGTTATAATATTTTGATTCGATAAAATTAAGTAATGGAAAATAGTTTTTTGTCGTGTCGTTTACGTGTTGCCGATAGAGTGTCCAAAAAGAAAACATTGGGAAAGAAAACACAGAAATCTGGCCAATCAGGGGGGTAAACGGTTTGCGAAAAGATCCGAATAAACCGTGGACCAGACCTTGAATCGATGAATGGTGGAATCCCGATAAAGTGAAACTCGGTACGAGGGAGGTTGGATCGGGATAAAGGAAAGGGGAGAACGGAAACTTCCGTTTCACTCTGATTGTGGAGGCTGGGCTAAGGAATCAGTTTCACCCGGTGGGATCGCAACGAGAAGAGAAAGCGAAAGAGCGTGAAAGGGAAGAAGCTGGAACAGCTGGAGAAGCGAACGCGCATCGAGAACTGAAAGCTCGATCAAAAAGCTGCGACCCATTTACGGATTCGAGGCTTTTGTGCACTCCTTGGTATTGCCGTGGATTTGGCGGACTCGATCCGACGCGACGCCCTCTTCGTTAGGCAAAGTCACCGTTTGCGACAAAAAAACAATGGCTCCACTATCTTCCTTAAACGGACCCCGTTCGCTTCGGGATCAGAGAAAATGAAAGAAAATGGACGGAAAATGGTCTTTGACCGATGGAGACGTTGTACTAAAATTGGCAAAGGAAACGGCAACGGCAGTCGCAAGTGCCAATCGGCAGATTCGTTTCGCTTAATCGGGGATTGATTCGTGCAAAGCGATTCTTTCGCAAACGGCACGCTCGTTAAAAAATTCCTCCCTCTGGAATGGGACATTCGACGCTCGACACGCAGAAACGAAGAGGAAAGAGAAAAGAGGTTTTCCCTGTAATTTGGCGACCGATGGCCGGTGTCTCTTCGCGTTTGACTTTTTCTCCGCTCGACGCCTTCGTTTCACTTTCTCGCGGGATTAAATTCCATTAAAACTCCTAACCCCGCGCGCGCGAGCAGCGTTCCTCTTTTCGTTTCCCCCTACTTTTTTACCCAGCCGAAACGAGTCTTCCTTGACCTCGATTCATAATGGAATTAATGCGACTCTTTCGATGGACGCTGGGGAAAGGTCGGAGGTCGAAGCCACGGTTCGCGAGCCGTTCCCCTCGCTAATGCGTACGTATTATCGTTGATACGGTCCACGAGTTAATTGTCAATAGGCTAAAATCAAAATCGGACGAACCTAATGATTTTCTGCCACTGGTCCTGTCATCTTTTTTCGCATCCTTTAGAACCTCCTAGGTTCGGCCAAGTTTCAGCAATTGATCTTCTCGCGAGTCGAAAGAATTCTAGAAACCAGAAAAGGCCGATCTTCGTGGGAACGATTAAAGTTTCTATACAAAATAGCTAGAATTTAACAAGCAGTTACCGACATACATAGAACGGGTCAAAATTATATCGATTTTTTCGCTTGTATTTCGCTCGCGCACGCGTCGTTGAATATTCAAAAGCCAAAATCCGTGTCGGTCTTTATCGACTAATGAAATTCTTTTTACAACCGGTTTTTCGAACGCGAACAGGATTTGATTGCACGAGCCCCAGTCAATTTCTGGAATAATAGGACGCGCTGCGACGCGACCTGATTCCTCAGGATGTAAATACGGCAACAGAATTTTATTAACGCGCTTCCACAATCTACACGAGCAACGCACCCGCGAATTTTATTTCGCCCGGTTTGTCCCCGTCCTCGTGTTCAATTCATCGTGCTGCAGCAATTTTTTTTGTCCTCTTTCCTCTTTTCTCGTTCCTTTTTCCCGTTTCCCGTTTCCCATTTCCCATTTCCCATTTCCCTCTTTCTATTCCACGTTTTGCCCCGACCTCTCTTTCTATTTTTAAAGCTTGGGAACGAGCAATATTCCAGCGACGTATCGTCGACACATTTTGACTTATTCGGGCACTCGTAGCGTTTAATTGATGGTGGCTACGCACGCTTGCCAACTCGACGATGCTCGCTTTAATGACCAACTCTTCGTTTCGGAACGTTCGATGACTGTTCAGTGCTCAACCGTCGAAATTCAGCCGAGTTGCTAAAATACATGGTAAATAAAATACATGTATATTAGGTTGGTGCAAAAGTAATTGCGGATTTCGTTGTCGAATTTGAACCCTGCGTGGCCAACATGCATCGTCTATGTCCGTAACGAAATTTCACTCTTGAATTTATTCCTTTCCAATATTTATTCTTGCTCATCGATCTTTTCAACGTTTCACGGTTCAACGATTATACAGGCTGTTCTGTGTGCAGCGGTTAGGTAATTTCTAGCATTCTGCTCTTTAAACCGAAACAGATTTGACGTGCAATCAATGGAAAGAGTTATTCGTAACTCGTTTATCCTGCACGGGAATTTGTACGTGTTGCGCGTAGATCAATGCCCACGTATCGTATGCAAATTCGTTTCCTTCTGTGACAAAGGTGCGCGATGGTTGTCGATTTAACGCGTGGACCGGTGCGGTGGCCATCGAAAATTGCCGCTAACGAATCAGTTTCTCTCCGCAGAATTTCATTTCGTTTCATTTTGCAAAATGTAAAATTCACAGTCTTAACACCACTATCTTAATCACGAACGAAACAATTTCGAAAGAATAAATTATCTTGATCGCGAGTAAAACAAACGATTCGCAGACGACGCGTGAAGAATTCCTGTGGCAGAGAACGATGCGAAATCACTATTTTTCTTTTTTGACCGCATATTTTTGAAATCCAGCTCGGAAGAGAAACGAACGGTTGATCATGACTTTTCTGTACTTGTAAGTAGAGCTTTTTTCTTTTTTAGTTGCGCGCATTCTTGTACAGTAACGCGTATCTTGTATTTTTGTCCTGTGTCAATCTCCCAAGCCATTTACGCTACTTTTTCCACTGTTTCAAGCACTTCGAGGGAGGGGGCACACATTCGTTAATCGACATCGCGATTCGTCAACGGATCGATCGGCTCTCGTAACCGGAGGCTTACCTCGTTAACATCCTCCACCGATTTTGTCTTCCGTATCGTCCCGTCGATACACATATTGTGCACGTACTCCAGACTAAAACCTACATCGCTACCCTGTATTTTCGGTTAAGCTGCCATATTGTACACTTGTCTAGATTGCCGATGTTTACGCGTTTTCTTTGTTTGCTCGAGGAATTTTTTGCGTACAGAAGATATAGGAATACCGTTTTGTATTCATTTTTTCAATCTACGTATATGTATATCGTAGTTTCGAAACTGACTATCTATGATTTGGTTTATACGTGAATATAACTTGGAGTATTATCCACGTAATAGTCTTAATGTTTTATATTTCGCCATAAAAAAATGTGTGCTGCAGTTTTTCGACGTTTGTTTGGTGTTCCGCGCGATCATCCGGGGTTAGCATACATGCAACAACGTTTATCGAGGATCGCGGCCCGCGCGACGCGCGACGGTTCGATTCGACACAAGCGCCGGCTGAAATAAAAACAACACCGAACCGACACATCTTGCATCTAAACGGATTGACGCCGGACTTGATTTCGTCCGGTTTCATCCGAGATACCGTTTGAACCCGTTGAAATTTTCATTGCACCTGTAACCGCGATCCCGATCCGGGCAATGGAATTCCCGTGCGTTGTTTCCATTCTCTTTGATTTTTCGATTTTTCCTTCACTCGCGGACACTGTCGAATCCTCGCCCCCTATTTTACCACGTTTTTACTTCCTGTCCCGCAGACGTTTGTCCAGACGATCTGTCCGCATTCCCACGAACTGCGTTAAAGACTGATCTAGCGATGGACCGATCGATCGAATCTTGTCGGTAATAATAAAACGTTATTCGTAGCTGTTTAACACGAAATTTGGGGGAAGAGAAACTCCGTCAGTTTGCTTTTCGTTTCGCTGTAACCTCGTGCATCGGTTTGTCAAGTTTCATCGACCCGCGAAGAGTAGAGCCACGTTCGAGCGCGAGCGTATTGTCGGGCACAGAAATTAGACGAAAGTCTATTCTTCCCCGCTGATAATTTTGATCTCCCTCTCCTCCGTCGCTATCCTGCCCCGTTACCGCTCTTACGCTTTAGACGATGCACAGTTGTGTAACGCCTCGGCGAAAGGTTACGCAATTTACGGCTAAGTACCTCGCTTTCGTCAAGTTCGACCGACCAAAGAATATAACGAAACATTATTCTGTTTCGATCGAGGGCAACTTGTCTGGCTGCAGGACGTTTCCCGAAAGCCTATGCTCTATCAACCCTCTCCGTCTCCGTAAACGTTCATCAATCTCTCTCTCTCTCGGATAAGGGTGTGTGTGTGTCCCGTCCCCCGAGGGCAGCCAGCCCTTTCACCGATCGTATACCACCATCTTGGTGTTTCTCGTGTGCATTGTAGGTTGCTCGGATTCACGCCGGAGCTAGGACAACGGGTGCATTTCGTGGAGGGCACGCAATTTCCGTGCCGCGAAGACAAGCCAAAAAAGTCAGTTAAGTCGGAGGACAGGTTGGCAATACGAGCGAACGGTGTGTGAGAGAATAAACTGAACCAGTGGACCCGCAGAAGCGTTTAGAGCACCTCGGCCTTGGCTCTCTATCCGCCCTCTGGCCCTAGCTCCTCCCACTAGCCCTAATTTTGCTCTACAAAATTGTACAAAGTAATTTCTGGAACACCGAACCGAAACTGACTTTTCATGACTCGGATATTGCTGCATAGAATCTTTCGGAAGCACGTTACTCTGAACGAATTTCCGATTAGTTTTCCGATTAGTTCTTCGTGACGGGCATTCTCGGAAGGGCGTTACGGACGATGGGATCATTTAACACGACGTATTCGTGCTTTCGTGCCACCATCTAATTCCGCGTTTCTATTCATTCAATTGCTTTTGCCTCTTGTGCTTCCGCGCCAGATTACGGAATATCGTGTCCGATGTTCTTTTGATACACAAAGGCGGGGAAATTGAATTGTGAAAGAAGTTAGGGCAGATTTACCGATCCGCGTGCTGGCGTCTATGGCTTTTCTTCCCCCTTCTGGATCGAATTCGTTTTTTCTCGGTAGAACCGTGAAATACATCGCGTTACTCGAACTGTATAAAATTGTATTTCGAGGTTCGTTACGAGTACCAAGAACAACGCCAAATTGGGTTCAGTTGTCGTAAAATTTCTCGTCGTTGCTCCTACCAGTGTTTTTCCATTTCTCGTTCGACGTGACGCCTCGGTAAAAAAATGAACAGCTCCGACGCGACGTGGCCGTGGATGGAATATAGTATCGTATGTTTTTGCCGTTTGCTTTTTTCCGCCCTTGATTAACCGACGCGCGACGGAACCGCAAACGCAGAACGCTCTTTTCGCAAGGTTTGGAAACCCGTGGAACAATGTCCCATTCGTGTGTGCCATTGGTTTTCCCACGTTAATTTCCATAGTTTTCGTCGATTCGAGGAGAAGCGTGGTTTTGCAAACGGTGCCGAATTCGGCCCGGTGGAGTTTTCGATTCGCGAAAAATCCCTTTGGCGAAGCGGACGGGAATCTCCGAATCCGATTTCACGGTAGTCGATCATTTTTCTACGATCGACGCGTTTTTTCAGAATTTCATAGTTTATCAAAAATTTACATAGGATAAAAATATTTCTGGAAATTCGTTGCTTCTGGCGTGGTTGTTGGGTCGATGAATCTATTAGCACCGGAAAATGAAATTTTATTTTATGCCAGTTTTGCGTTCGTCGTGGAAATTGAATTGCCCTTTCAACACTGTTTGTTTATTTCATTCCGTCGGCAATTTCCATGGAAAAATATTCCACCGCGTGTTCGACGAACCGTTTTAACGAAACGGAAGAGGTATGGAGGGGAGGGGTAATGGATTTTTGACATTTCGTGGAATTCCCGAAGACACGGAGTGCCGCAATCGTAATTAACGCGTAGCGTCGACTGCATAATCAACGCCGACGAAGTCGAATTCGAGTAATTTATTTAGAGTATAGGGGAACGACGACTGAAAGACCCAGCGATCGCTGCGGGAAAATATTCCCGGGACGATTGAACGCGAGATCTAACAAAATTTCACGCAAATTTTTTTTTATCGTATTTTTAGTTCGTCGAAAGAATTCGATTGATTTAGTTTATAATCGATCCATCGAATCCCCGTGTATTCCGTTCTAATAAAATTTGATTCGCTCGAGGCATCGTGCAAAGCGTTTAATTATTCGCGTTATCCAAAATGCGAGGCTGCGGGTTTTTATACAGCACGCGTTCGTTTAGATAGATCCAGGTGAACAGGAGTCGCATGCAAATGCATTTCAACGTTTAAGCATCTCAATTTGTCGGAAATGAAACGAAATCATCGGTAAACACCGCCGAATAAATAGATGCATCGAATCCGTCGAGTAATCGTAACAACTCGGAGCTGCGGCGAGACCTTTTATTATTCTCTTTTCCGCTCGATTGTGCACGGTATAATTGATCAACTGTTTCTTATCGCCTACGCGCCGCACTGCGCCCCGATGGGGTCAAGATTGTCAGGTTTTTTAATTATGATCGATACCGCTGCGCTGGGTTGGCCAATGGATGACCTCGGCGGTTTCGTCGCGAGATTCTTTACGATTTACGGAGCTTTCGAAGTAAAAAGTGATTCGTCGTTAACGAAACACACATTCCAAAAGCTTGAAAGCATATTTAATTACTTAATTACGCACGAAAGCGATTATGTAAAAGGAAAGAGAAGCGACGAGACGACGGTAAAAGTAGCAGACAGTGCCGCCGGGCCCGAACTGTTCGAGTTAAGCGAAACGAACGTTTCCCGAATACGGCTGTCTGCTCCCTCGTTAAATTATTTCAAGGGATTTGCCTGAAACGGAAACCGCACGCGCTGACATTTCAAATTTAATCGTTCGACTGCGCTTTTATCGCAGAACGCGGAGCAGAGCATTCTCCCTGGATGTGCTCGATCGTAAATCGAGATTCGCTAATAGGATGAACGCAATGCAGGTCGGCACGTTTAAATGGACGAGGCCGGGCTGAATGGACACACTCCTGCGTGAATTTTAATCGGATGCAAAGGCGATTTTGATAATTTCGCGGCAACCATGCGTCGCGCGTTGGCTCGCTTCCCGGGCTACGTTCCACCAAAAATTACATTTTTCAACTGTACACCTGCCGTACGTCTGCCAAAAATGCTGTTCGATTTTTTTATATACTCTAAACAGCATAACCGAAAAACCAATAGCGTCCTGGTTTCCAATCGGTCGAAAGCTGTCGTCGTACGATCATTTTTTACGAAATTATCACAGTTTAATGTAGCGTTTGAACACTTTTTCAATTGACCGATGACAATTCGTGTAATTTGAAAATCCTATAAAATAATAGTAATTCAGCACCGATTTTCTCGACAACGAAACGCCGCGCCGCGTTAAGCACCGTTACGAATTCAGCGTAAACCAAGTATTACGATTAGCATGCCGCGAACGTATTACATACGTGTAATCACACGTTTCGCGTACGATGTTTGTTAGTCGCGTTTCACGATGGAATGCCGCTGGACTTGGTGATTCGAGCGGCGCGGCGCGCGCCACGCCGGAAGCTTACGAACTCGCCACGAAAATTTCGTTTTATTCGCACGGAAACGATCTGATTTTCTTTCGGACGGTAACCGATGCACACCGTTTTTATTTTCCTCCGAAGAAAATTGGAAATGCATATTCGAAATTTGATCGTGGAACTTTCCCGAGGCAACAGACGCGTCAGTTGATCTTAGAACGCGTTTAGTATCGAGCTCCTTGGATGGTTTCGACAGTAATTTCGCATCGCCGTGTAGGTTTCTTGACTGCGCGCATATTTACGCGTGTTGACGGTGCATAAACAGAGGGCGCGGGTGGCGGCAAGGCAGCGTAATATATTCACGTGCGTGAGGATTAAACGGGGGACGGCATGTAAAACGGGTGAACCGAGCGGGAATAAAGAATCGCGTAGATATACATAGGTATGTATAACATCGGCATTACGTATGCGCATAACTTACCGCCGACCAGCCTCGACATTTTTGCAAATACAAATCGTGACTTCTTGGGAAAGCTCTCGCGTGTCTCGTGATTTGTGGATCGTTCGATGCATGACGCGATCGTTGTTGACTCATTCCCCTATACTATATTCCCGTATACGACCGAGGCGACACGACGCACGCCTAACCGATCGAAAACGAACTCTGTTTTTGTCTTTCTAGCCTTGAAGTCGCCACCAATTTACTTATTTGGAATTCGACAAGGCAAAGATGAATGGGTACAATTTCAAATAGGAAACAAATTTGAATAATTCAAAAATTTTGAAAGACCAAAGGCGGTGTCGTTAAGATCGAATCGAATCGTATGGCGAAACGATCGCTAAGAAAAAAATGAAACGAGCATTCGCGATAAGTGGTTCGCCAGATTGTCGAACGATTACATTCGATCTGATTGTGCGACGCGCGACGACCGTGCGATTTTCAATGGTTCAACAGAAAATAGTTGCTGTCGAGTGGCCAGCAGCTCTCGGCGCACACGATTTTCGCAGAGTGCGAGAAGAAGCACGGTAAAAGTTGGGCGACGACTGAAAGGAAACCAGTACTTTTATATTTTACGTATCGATAGACTACTTCGTTCGCATTTTAGAAGGGAATTACCGCGTTCACCCAAGGTTTATTGATTGCTTGTCCTCTTGCTTGTTCTTGGTGCAGTTCCAACTCCGGAGGTTCAGCACCTTTTAGAAACCGATAACACTTAAACGGCGAGTTTATTTTTGTAAACGCGCGAAACTTCCGAACGATGATGGTGGAAAAACTTTTAACGATTCGCCTCGCACCCTCGATGTTCCTCTTAAATACTCTTCTTCGTTCTTCCGTTCTTCCCTTCGCGTAGCGTAAGGTATAAAGTGTAATGGCGAAAATGATAAAAACTCGTCGGGTATGGAAACAATCAATGGCACGAACATTACCGTACCGCGATCAAATATTAATACTTTGGGGAATGGATATCAGCTGGGAGATATAACGTTCCGTAATCACGCACGATCATAGAAAAAAGCAAAGAAGACGTATCAATTGTTCATGCGATCAAGTTCCAATGCGATTAAATGCTATATTTTTACAACGAAAAGATTCACTGTCGTACGATTCTTTCCATTTGTTGATTCTCATAAATCAACGACTACTGAAAATGCTCCGCGATGCTAATCGGTCGTATCGATTATTCTACATAGAAACGAGGCTACTACAATCCGGTCCTACCGAAGCACTCCAATAAAACCCACCGAGAAACTATGTATTAATCGATATCAATTATTATTTAAGAGCTCGTCCCTTTTCTCGCGATAATCGATTGCCATTGACGAACATTAAAGCATTTTTGTGAAATACGCTACTTTGTTCGACAATAATTACTTGCGATTACTCTTGGGGACGCGACGCGACGCGCGATGCTCGACGTTTCGCGACTGTCGCGTTGCGGTTTTATCAAGATGGAAGACTCTCGTGGCAACAGATCCCCTTTATTAACTCGAATCGATGTTAATTACCTGCGAAATAGCTGACCCAGTTCAACTTCTGAAAAGTCAAATCTTTCTTTAGCAATGGGACATTATTACAGTGAGTTGACTTTAGTATTTGTTGCATGTTGCTTCGGCAGAAAAGTCGATGTTAATTCGAGAAATTTCAAACGGTAAAAAGATCAAGGGAATCGAAGAATATCGATACGCGATACCTGCAAGTTATTCAACGATTAGTTAAAGAAATAAATTTAGTCCCGGTGTCGTCGCAATCGACGCAAACGATTTTTATTTTTGATAATCATTTCGAGTATGTAATCGAGCAAAATTTATATAAAGTATTCCTTTCGGAAGAATTATAGAGTAAAAGATATGAAATGAAACGGGTAGAGGAAAAATATGTGTGTGTGTGTATCGTGTGGTTGGCGTGAACTTCCAATGGGTCCGATTGTTTAAGAAACGAATCGATGTAAGCAGTGCTGCAGAAAGAAAGACTGTGGCTGCGCGAATTCACGAAGAAATGAGAGCCGGTGACGTAACCAATCTGTTCCGACATCAACGTAACGACGGCCATTACGAAATCTTCGCGTCGAGTGTTTCTGTTTCGCGTAGAGCTGCCTGTTCTTTTCGTTTTTCTTTCTTCGTGTCTCGTATCTGATATTTAATCGAGTAACGTCTACTTTCTTTTCCACAACGCCCACGGCATCTACGTTTCAGGCCGTTTGGTCGTCGCGTCGCGTCCTGTCTCGTCGCTTCTTTCGTTGGGCAAAAAAGTACGTACACGGCGACTTTTATTAACGCGTCGTGTACATCGATCAAAAGTAAAATATCTATTTTTATGTTTTTCCTCGGGAACCTGCCTGTATTTTAATCGGAATTATTTGAAAGTTCGTGTCTTTTATTGCAGTCGATTGAGCGCACGGCTTTATTTACGCAGAAATGTTTGCATTGCTTCCATCGCAACGATCCTCGTAATGGGAAAAATGTTTGTATAATTCTCGGTTTTGCCAATCGATGTATCGAAATGAGAACTTTCGCGTGCGCTCTCGCCGTCCCAGAAACGACGACAAACAATTGTTATTTTCCAAGAACGAGCTTTTATCGTAACGATATTTACTTTTCGTGAATTACTCTGTACCGAAGAAACAGGCGGATCAGTTTTGAGGCGGAACGAGAATCGTATGAATTTTCACGCTCGCGCGAAATCAACCGGAAATCGCGGGGCAATCAAGAAGATATCGATTTCTCATGAAAAATCCATCGGCGAGATGGCAAGGAATTTCGCATGTCTATCCGTTTGCGAACTAAACGCGACGATTGCGCGCGACTTGGCTAACGCGTCTGACCATTACCATGCTGTTTCCACTTACTGGTAACATCATCAGCAAGATGCGTTCGGCGTTCAGCGATATACGGGTAAGTACGTACATTTCAAATACGATCTTTTGGAAATGGTGATTAAAACGCTATTGTACGTATAACTAAAATACTTAAATTTTTTAGTCTTGTACGTCCGATGTCATCGCTATGCGTTTCTACTGACCAGGAACATCAGCGGCAAGATGAAGCGTTTAGACATGGCTACGTTTCAAGTCTAATGTCTTGGATATAGCGATGGAAATCACTCCTATTCGAATAAGAATTTCAATAATTTTCGTCACTCTTTCGTTTTATACAGAAGAATATTTGAAAATATGTGTACATATATTCTGGATACTTGAAATAAAATGTGCAAAGATACTATTTCAGGATATTGTGGGATTGCGAGTGCACGTCGTAGGACCCAAGTGGTCACTATTTATGGTAGGGCCTCTTGAGCCAGGTAGAGCGAGGGACAAACGACACGATGCAGGCCTGTGCCTGGTTTGTCTCAATCGACAGTTAGTTTTAAGGACGCGAGTGAAAGAAAGAGAGTGAGAGAGAAAGAGAGAACGAATATGAGGGTGTGAGGACCTTTTTCCGAAAAGAAGCGGCCAGTTTGTTTTCCGCAGCGGAGGGTGAAAGTCGTCGACACGAAAGCGTGGGATAGTCGCGTAGAAAAGCTACTGTTAATATAATTATACCACATAATAAATATATTTAAAATACACACACGGTTTATCGCCAAGACTCCCAATCCCACAACAAATTTGGGGGCTCGGCCGGGATTGAGTGAGCTAAACGATACGACCACGAGTGTGTTGAAGTGGATAATAAGTGGAATATAAAAACTGTGTGGACAGTAGTACCGTGTAGACTGAAAAAAACTGCAGATTATAAAACTGTGTAGACAGTAGAACAGTGTAGGCTGAAAAGAATTGTGTAGAACTGTCAAACTGTGTGGCTAGTGAGACTGTGTGACTTTTGAAATTGCGTGGACGGGAGGTCATCAGTGTTGTTACCATGAATCCCAATGAATTTACAGTGCCGCAGTTGAAGGAAATATTAAAATTAAAAGGTTTAAGCACGTTAGGCGTAAAACAAGATTTGATTGCCCGACTCACATCGAGCGATCCACCGGGAACATACATAAGTGAACACGCGAACACTGGCGACGAAGTGATTCCGGGTGAAGATCCAGGTGCCGGCACAGCGTCTAATACGAGCACGCCAAAGCAACAGCCCCCGCAATCTTACGAAAATAATAGTCAGATCGTGAACCTACTATTAAGGGAAAAGGAGCTGGCCGAACGTGAAATGCAGCTCTTGAGGCGCGAAGTAGAGTTGGTGCGCGAAACACAGAGGTTAAATATGGGAGAACTATCAACAATTCGAGCGACAAACCAGCATATGCCAGCGACTGTGAACGAATCCATGAAGTCGATGCTGAACTATTTCGAGGGTAATGGTGAAGACCTTGACGCGTGGGAAAAACAATTAATGCTGATACGTTCAACATACAGATTGGACGATAATATGGCGAAACTATTAGCTGTCTCGCGACTAAGGAAGCAGGCTCTCGAGTGGTTTCATTCAAAGCCAGAACATGTTGAAAAGCGACTTGATGACTTATTAAAGGAATTAAAAGACATTTTTGGCAACAGGCAGAGCAAAATGATAGCGCGCAGAGAATTTGAGAATCGAATGTGGAAAAAGGAAGAAACTTTTGCCGAATATTTCCACGCGAAGGCGATTTTGGCAAATCGCATCACAATAGACGAACAAGAATTCGTAGAATATGTAGTCGACGGTATACCGGATCATGCCCTCCGCAACCACGCAAGGTTGCAGAACTTTAAGACGAAAGCGGCATTGTTAGATGCGCTGAAAGAAGTTACCCTATTCCCAAGACCGCAAAGAAGTGAAAAGATTAGTGTAGACAATTCCGGGCAGACGTGGCGAAGAAATAGCGGTGTGCAATGGAAAGGTATGGCAGCGCAACGGACCGACGGCCCAGCTCAGCGCGGTGACGGAATGGCTTGGCGCGGATATCGAGCACCTCGGCGGATGGAAGAGGAACAGCTTCGAGGCAGTAACGAACACTATCGACGGGACGACGAGGGCTACCGACAGGACCATGGATATCAACGACGAGGCTACGAATCACAGAAACGAGACGCACGAGGTGTGACATCAGGAAGATGCTACAACTGTGGTAGCCGTGATCACTTTTTCTACGAGTGTCCATCGAAAGACAGGGGCTCAAAGTGCTTCGAATGTGGCGAATTTGGACACATCTCAGCGCAGTGTCCCAAGAGGAAGGCATCTGCAACGAGGGAGAGCCTGGCCGTTCAAAGGACACCGCGCGAGAAATACATCAAGAAAGTATTTATGTGCGAGCGAGAGGTAACTGCGTTAGTCGACACTGGTAGCGACCTTTGTTTAATGCGCAACGATCAATACGATAGGCTCAAACCCCAGGTACCACCGCTGAAACGAAAAGATGTATACTTCCGTGGGATAGGCTCAGATACGAACCGAGCGATAGGGGAATTCGAGACGGACACCGTAATAGATGGCGATTCTTATCCCATGTTAATTCGCGTAGTACCAAATAGTGTAATGGCTCATAGTCTTTTGATAGGTACTGATTTTTTGAACAATGTAGAGTTAATTGTTAAGCGGGGACAAGTCGCGATTCGTAGGGCAGAGTCAAACAATGTTTTGTACGAAACAGACTTCGATCTTGAGCGTGAAGTGAATAGCGTAGATGTATCATACGTTCGGGACGTTCAGCATCGGAATGCCTTATCAGATGCGATAAATAACTATCAACCAAACAAAACGCGTGAAACTGAAATAGAGATGAATATAATATTAAAAGACGATGAACCGGTGTTCCAGCGAGCTAGGAGATTATCCCCATCGGAAAGAGATACGGTCAATGTTCAAATCCAGGAATGGTTACGTGACGGAATTATTCAACCATCTCTGTCGGATTACGCTAGTCCAGTGGTTTTGGTAAGAAAGAAAGATGGTACCGCTAGGCTCTGCGTGGACTACAGACTGTTAAACAAAAAAATAATTAAAGACCGGTATCCACTCCCCCTGATAGAGGACCAACTGGATTTATTGCAAAGCGCAAAAATTTACAGCACTCTTGACCTTAAGAACGGGTTTTTCCACGTTGGGGTAGCTAAGCAAAGTAGAAAATACACCGCCTTCGTTGTACCTGATGGACAATACGAATTTTTAAGAGTCCCCTTCGGGCTCTGCAATTCACCGGCAGTATTTCAAAGATTCATCAATGCCGTATTTAGAGAATTGATTAGAAATAAGATAATTTTATTATATTTAGACGACATAATTATCCCGTCAAAAGATTGCGAAAGTGGGCTGGAAAAGCTCAAGATTGTTTTAAGAGTCGCGAGAGAAGCGGGGTTGCTCATTAAGTGGGAAAAGTGTAAATTTTTACAACCTCAGGTAGAATACTTAGGGCACATCGTAGAGGATGGTACAGTTCGACCTTCAGAACATAAGACCGAGGCCGTGTTACGTTTCCCAAGGCCAACAAAATTTAAGCAAGTACAAAGTTTTTTGGGCCTAACAGGATATTTTCGAAAATTTATAGCCCATTACTCTTTAATAGCGCGACCCCTTACAAATTTACTAAAAGCAGATGCACAATTTCGATTTGATGGTGAGGAAGAGCATGCATTTGAACGATTAAAGATAGCATTGAGTAGTAAGCCCGTATTGAAATTATACCAAATTGGCGCAGAAACCGAATTACATACCGATGCTTCTAAATTCGGGTACGGAGCAATATTGTTGCAACGAGACGTTCGCGATGATAAGCTGCACCCGGTGTATTTTGCAAGCGGCAAAACGATACCAGCGGAGGAACGCTATTCCAGCTACGAATTGGAAGTCTTAGCCGTTGTAAAATCATTAAAAAAGTTCCGCGTTTACCTATTGGGTATACCCTTTAAAATAGTTACAGATTGTCAAGCGTTCGCCTTGACAATGCGCAAAAAAGATTTATGCGTGCGTGTTGCACGATGGGCTCTGTTATTGGAAGAGTTCGAATATACAATTGAACATCGCCCCGGTAAAAGTCTTGTTCATGTAGATGCACTAAGTCGTAACCCTCTACTTTCGTGTATGTTAATAGGTGAAAGCGATAACAACTTAAGCAGTAGATTGAAAAAGGCGCAACGCGAGGACGCGGACGTACTAAAAGTATTAGAATTAGCGAAGTCGGGACAAGCAGAAGGGTATGTTGTTAGAGGTGATATATTGTTTAAAGAAATCGATGGTGATATTCGCCTTGTGGTACCAAAATCAATGCAATCATTAATAATTAGACGCGCGCATGAGAACGGACATTTCTCATCAGGGAAAACCGAAGACATAATAAAAAAGGATTATTGGTTTCAAAAGATGAGGGGAAAGGTAGATCGAGTGTTACGAAATTGCATTGACTGTATTCTCGCCGAAAAGAAACAGGGCAAATCAGAAGGGTATTTATTCGCGATAAGCAAAGGTGAAGTGCCGCTAGACACTTATCATATAGATCATCTAGGGCCGCTCCCGTCAACACAAAAAAGATATCGATACATATTTGTAGTAATAGACGCATTCTCCAAATTTGTTTGGCTCTATGCTACTAAAACATGTAATGCGGCAGAAGTAATAGAGCGACTCAAAAAACAGTCTGTACTTTTTGGTAATCCTAGAAGAATAATATCTGATAGAGGCGCCGCGTTTACGTCGAACGATTTCGAAACATATTGCAAGGACGAACGTGTGGAACACATACTGACGACCGTGGGCATGCCACGTGCTAACGGCCAAGCGGAAAGAGTAAATCGCACGTTAATACCGCTATTAACAAAATTGTCGGCACCAAAACCCAAAGAGTGGCACAAGTATGTAGAGCGCTGCCAAAAATGTTTTAATATTATTCCAAGTCGTAGTACTAAGATGTCGCCGTATAAAATATTATTTGGTATAGAACCTAGATTTAAGAATGACCCGCAAATTGTCGAACTCTTAGAGCGTGAATGGATAGATATATTTCAGCAAAACCGGGATGAATTACGAGAGGAAGCGCGACGAAACATCATAAAAATCCAACAGGAAAACAGAAGAAACTTCAATAAAAAACGTGTTGAGAGCAGAAAATACAGCGAAGGGGACCTAGTGGCAATTAAGAGAACGCAGCAGGGACCAGGACTGAAATTTGCAGGGAAATACCTGGGACCCTATGAAATCAGTAAAGTACTTCGAAATGACCGGTACGTTGTAATAAAGGTTGGAAATCAAGAAGGGCCACAGCAAACATCCACGGGAGCTGAGTTTATGAAACCGTGGGTGAGCGAAGACAGCGATGATGTGAACAGTGACGGTGCAGAGAGTGATGATTTATGACACGATATCTGAGGCCAGATATCTCTGCAGGATGGCCGAGTGTGGGATTGCGAGTGCACGTCGTAGGACCCAAGTGGTCACTATTTATGGTAGGGCCTCTTGAGCCAGGTAGAGCGAGGGACAAACGACACGATGCAGGCCTGTGCCTGGTTTGTCTCAATCGACAGTTAGTTTTAAGGACGCGAGTGAAAGAAAGAGAGTGAGAGAGAAAGAGAGAACGAATATGAGGGTGTGAGGACCTTTTTCCGAAAAGAAGCGGCCAGTTTGTTTTCCGCAGCGGAGGGTGAAAGTCGTCGACACGAAAGCGTGGGATAGTCGCGTAGAAAAGCTACTGTTAATATAATTATACCACATAATAAATATATTTAAAATACACACACGGTTTATCGCCAAGACTCCCAATCCCACAATATATTTTATTTAGTCGAATTAATGTTTCTATTATACGTATAAACCAGTTTTGCAGTTTTTGTCACGCTAAAAAACCGAGCAGGTTGTCCCCTCTGAAGGGGAACCGAAAATTGAGGAGCGGGTTAACTTCTCGGGTGTTGGGGAGCGAAGCGAGCACGGGAGAGACCCCCGTAATACTAAATAAAAAATTATGCAAATTTTTTTGGTAAGTATTCGAACGGAAAATTTTTAGCAATTATTTTCGGGAACAAGCTCGCTTCTCACGCGAGTTCGACGTGAATCGCATTAAACGGTTTAACCATCTTTCCCTCTTCCAACTCTGAATAAATCAACCGTTCAGAAACGTCGTTTGCACCCCGATCGCCCACTCAATTTCCCCGAAAGTTCTACGAACAAGCAAAAAAGGCAGACCATGCGAACCGATCTGGCTATTCCCGTTGCCGTAAGCCAAAAAACCGCAAACCCTTCGGCGACAACCCTCGATCCTGAGGACACGAAGTTTCCGGAAGCGGTATCTTCCTCGAAATTTCCTGTGGCCTACGGCGAATAAAAACACGATAGACCGAATGTGCTCGAGGGGTTGCTTAGCGAAAAGAAAGAAAGAGTTGTGCGAGTGAAAGGAGATTAATATAGTAGACGAAAGCGAACACTATTATTTTTAATAAAAAATAATAGGTGATTCGATAATAGACCTAGACTAAAAAACACATCTAGGAACATCATTAGCGATTCTCCTAAAAATTTCGTTCACCGTATCCGATCATTCTGGACCAAGAAACGAATCAAAAGAGAAAGAAAGAGAACGCGACAGAGAGAGAGAGAGATAAGGAGAAAGAAGAACCTTAAAGAGGGGTGGTGGGTTCCACACGTGTCTGCCCTTCCTGCGTCACACGTTTTCTCCGATACTCGACCACGTAGCGCAATCTCCAATTCGTCGTCGTCATCGGCATCGGTGTTCTTCGTTCCCTCTTGTCTGTGTACACTATCACATAGACGCACGAACAGAGCGAGAGACACAGAGAAAGAGAGGGTGATGTCGGAGGGCGCATGTCTGACCGAAGACTGCTAGGAGAGAGAGAGCGGAAGAGGGTGGAAGCTCTCCTAGAGGGAAAACCAGAGGCCAGTGTTGAACCCCCACCTGGAATCTCTTGGCATCCGGCACTGCCGAGCCCTGGTCACTAGTCCGACCAGTCTACCCTGTCACGGCACGTCACGCGTACTCGTTTGTTCCGCGGTCTCCTCTCTCTCTCTCTCTCTCTCTCTCGCTCTCGTTCTATCTCTCTCTCTCTCTCTCTCTCTCTCTCTCTCTCTCTCTCGGTCTCTCTCTCTCTCTCTCTCCCTCTCTCTCGCCCACCCTCACCCTGACTCCCCAACTCGTGGTCGATCGAAAAAAGAAACGTAGACGGAGAGCAACGCGCGACACACACGCGAGAAAAATCGGAAAACACACAACCAAAGTGAAAGACCGTGAAAAACGGTCCGCGTGCACGCGTCACGAGGACTGGACCAGTGTCACTGTGTCCGATGATCGATCGACCACGATTCAGACACGTTTAGAATCCGGTTCGGATTCGGAACAAGTTTGAGGGAACTTCGATACCAAGGGAGTCTAAACGAAGGTGCTGCGAGAGACCGGTGGCTGTTGAACCTTCGCCCGAGGATCTTTGATCTTTGGGCACCCGCCAACGCTGAGGTGTAAAGGTTCTTTGATTTCTAGTTGTTAGAAGGCAGAGGCGGTGAACCTTTTCCCGAGGATCTTTGATCTTTCGGAATCCGGGAAGCGTGGAGAAAGAGAAGAGAAGACCGATTTATAAAACGTTGGACGAGGAATCTGGCCGAGAGCGTAGATCCTGCATCTTGGAGAGGACCTAGAGTCCGTTCGATCATCCTCGGAGAACCTCTATTCGGAGGTCTTCAGGTTTGGCGATTCTCTTGCGACTTGTGGAGTGAACGCGGGATGATTCAAAGTTCAGTGTAGCTGCTCGAAAGTAAACCGAGGATCTCACGGAGGTCTTAGGGTGGACTTATCGTTTTCCTTTGAACAGTGTTGTCGGAACTGCGGGTCTTTGATCTTTGGACATCCGTCAAGTGGCATGGAAGAAGTGAAAAATTTGTGTTTTTTCGTTTAGAACGATGAGCTTGAGATCTAACTTTAAAAACTGTCTTCGGCTAGAAGCACGTCAAACCGAAGATAATCGACGTCTGTGGCGTACTTTGAGTGCTCGCGAAGGTGTCTAAGAAAGAGCATTGGAAATCAGTGATCGAACAGTTGCTTACCCAAATTCGCAGTCTAATCGAGGAAACATCGGAGACCGTCAACCGATTTGAACGTCCCACGGTGGCACGCGGCGAAAGTGCTCGCCCAGAGCGTGTTTCGCACGATCATCTGGCAGCGAGATGGAGATTACCTGAGTTAAATCGCGCGCGAGTTCGATGAAATCGTTGCAATTTCAATCCGAGGAAATTGCCGCTTGTCGCGCCGCGAAAAATTAAGTAACAGGCCTGAAAGAAGAGGCTGACTCCGCCGATCGATGCTGGTAGCCGAGCAGAGAGAAAGCGAGGCGAAAGCAACGAGGCAAGGGTTGGCTCACGTGTGTCGCGGTTCACCGAGATCGTCGACGGTTCTTCCTGTCGGACGGTGACGCGTGACCTTCTGCTATGGTTCACGCGTCGCTGGCCAATCAGCTCGACCAGTCCGACACAGGCTCGACCCTCCAAGAAACAACACGCTGTTCATCCGTTGGATCGAAAAGATCCAACTTCGGCTTCGCTGCTCCTCGGGACTCGATTCTCGAGGTCCGTGGAAATCTTGCGACTCGAATGATAATTGCTGAACAGGAAGCTCAACGGGCCTCGATGGCCGACGAGGGCGCAATCTATCCCGATGCAAGCGTAAATTTTTGGTGGATTCGGATTCTGGAGGATTCATTCTGTAGAGAGCAGAGGGAGCACCGCCCCTAAGATCGCGACTTCGGAAAATTTCCACGATCGGAATACTACCATCTTCGGTGAGCTCGCGTCCTCGAAGACTCGTTTGGTGCGTGCTTCGATCATTTTCGAGGAGGATAAAGGGGCTAGACGCCGCGCCGCACCGAGAAACGTGCACGCGATTTCGTTACGCGGCCCCACGTGTTGCTCGTCTTGCTCGGATAAAATTGCAAGGGTTCGTAACGATCGAGGAGAGGACGCCGCACCGCGCCGCGCCGCGCCGCGCCGCGCCACCGAATAAATTTCATCGTTGGTCGGGGCAGCGCGTTTAATTTGCGAAAGTGCGATCATCGGGGCGCGGTGATGAGGAAATTCCGTCGGCCGGGTAAGGCGGCTTAAATTGCAAATTCTGCACGGCTCTCGGGGACACGTCGTCTGCTCCACGTGGCGTCGCGCGTCGGATGTGTCCCAGATCGGAATGTAATTTTAGCAAACCCGAAGCCCCCGGTCTCCCCGTCGACCAGCTATTCGGATCCGGTATCTAGAGAGGATCCGAAGGCGTTAATTAATCCGCGCGATCGCCGTGATTCTGTGACACCGACTAACGTATACCCTCGGTTAAGAATCGATGAACGAGAGGGACTTTGCAGCGCGACGTTCAACGATAATGTGTCAAGATGGAATTGGCCAAGAGAAACAGTTTAATAGCGAGAACAGCGAGGATTATATCGAGGGTAACGGGCTACAGACGATCAACGATGCTCCCGGGAAGATAAATGTTTTTGCTTGGTGCATCTTCGGTTGAACGATTGCGTCTTCGACAATCTGTACGACCAGTAGACAGACTCGAAGAGGTGTTTGACGTTACGTCCGTTCTCGGTGCACCCTCGTTCGAATATACGCGGAACAATTTCCGTCGAACACTCGAAATACAGACACCTCGAAACATTGTAAGGTGAAAAGATCTGCGCGCGAGTGCAACTCTCCGAAGATCCAACGAAGACTACCTTGGTTAAAGGTCTAGTTTCCTCCGGCGGGATCGAAAACGCGGAAGCCGGGGTGAGAAGCCGAGGTCGCTTATGATGGGCTGCAGACCGGCCGCTAGATCGAAGGTGGCGGAAGGGTGCGGTCTCGGGCAGCTGGAGTCGGCATCCCCGTCGCCGAGGTGCATCGATTCGATCGAGGTGTGGATCGATCGAAATTGGCTCGCGTTAGATCGGGGCTCGATCCACCTGGAGGACACGGAAGACGAAGAGGAGGACGAAGACGATCAGGTATCTTCCGAAACGGAAGCTGAATCGAAAGGGAACCAGCCGTCCTCTGAAAAGTTCGAAAAAGAGTGTCAAGTGTCCTCTGTGAGCGAAGAAGCAGAAGATCGGGCGTTTTCTGATAAAGAAGAAGAAGAGGCTCGGGCGACTTCCGTAAAGGAAGATTATCTGTCCTTTGTAAAAGAAGACGAGTATCAGGTGTCCTCGAAGGCGGAGGAGGAAGAAAAAGGAGAAGAAGAAGAAAAAGAAGAAGAAGAAGAAGAGGATCCGGTGTCCTCTGTAAAAGAAGGAAAGGGCGTATTTCCGATCAGACCATCATCCGACAGTATCATAGCGTTGGTTCTGAGCAGATAGCTGTCGCGTGAGGATGCAAAGGTTGCGCTCGACGTTCAAGCGGTCGAGGACCCCGACGGGAGCCGAGATGAAGTCGCAGTCTAGCCTGGAGGTGCCTAAACAGGTGCGCTCCGCGTCGTTCGACGAGATCCAGCTGGAAGCTAAGCGTCACGACGACGCGCGAGACTCTAGATCCGCGAGGACCACGTCGTCCTCTTCGTCGTCCTGTTCGCCGGCTAGATCACAGGACTCTTCTCGAGGACGTAGATCCGCTACGTTGCGAGTACCCCAACTGCAGAGTGGGCAAAGATCGAAGAGCTTCGACGTTTGCGAGCGGATCTATGGATTACCAGGGCAAACCAGTTTGGGCGGGATCCGACGGCCGGAGACGCCGACGATCCAGGTGTCCGGTTGCTATCATTGTGCTTGCGTGGAGGAGCACAAGAGCCTGTACTCCAGTAAGGACGACGAGGATCCTTCGTCCAGGGAGGACGATGCTGCCGACGAGGTTGACGATACCTCGGACGACGAGGATTCCGAGCTGGAGCAAAAGAGCGAGGGTAGCCCGGAGATCAGAGTCACTCTGACCACCTACACCGAGAAACTGGTGTTCGACGAGGCTAGCGACGATGCGTCGACGGTCGTTGAATCCGAACCTGTGGTCCAAGAGATCCAGGACACTCGGGAACCTGACGCGAGCGAAATCAGGGGCGGTTTGTTCCCAGGAAGGGAACGCAGAAGGTCCATCGCATCCCCCAAGCTATCCAGGCAAGAGGCCCTCACCTCGTACCCCGGCGACCTTCCAACCGTTGTCAGCTCGACGGAGGACGAGGAAAAGATCGACGACAACGACGACGATGTCGACGACGACGACGACGACGACGACGATGACGACGACGACGACGACGACGAAAACGATAACGTCAGCGTCGGCAACAACAAGTTCGTGGTTAGGGATATTTTCTTGACCGTACCAGAGTTGAAGAGGGACCGTGCCGCTTCAGTGGATTCCTGTTTTAATAATAAAAATGGGAAAGGAGAAAACGCCGACACCTTGGCCGTTCCTCAGCAGAGCATCCGCTCGAAGAGCGTCGATATCGTTCTGCCTACCGATGCGCAAACCAGGTACACCGCTCTGCTGCCTGGCACCGAGGCTATACCGACAAGAGGGTGGGTACGTCTGGTGAATGGGACACGTCCCTTCTTCCCAATATGTACTTGCAGAGTGTTTTGGTGTTCGCGGGAAACTGTTTCCATTGCTGTTGCTCGATCGCGTCCATTCATGCTGTTCACGAAAAATCTCACGTCCTTTGGTCGACCGTGGAAAAAGTTACTCCATTTTAAAGAATCGGTAAAGGCTTTTTTCACTGATCGCATCCCGCGCGCCGTACCTTTTCCATCGTTGTGCTTATTCCGCGTGTACGTTGGTGTACGTTGCCTTTTGCTATTGTTTTTTTGTTGTTGCATTTTGGTTTGCTGTTTCTGTCGTTTTGCTGATGTCTTGATACCTCGAGGACTGCCTCGCGGTGCGAAACGATGGTATGAAAAGCGTGGTGCAGATATTGGAAAGTATGATTTAATACGAAAAATTAGGATCAAAATGTGAATGAGAATTTTTCCATTTCATTTTTATCTTAAACATTCCGTAGATACATTATCGATCGTAGTTCTTCTGAAAAAGTCCCTCGCGTTATTAAACTTTAAGAGAAATAGATTACGATTACGATCGATTGCCAGAAGCTGAGAGATTAAATTTCCACAGATGATCAACTTCGAACGATACGTCGCAATTGACTTTTCATTGTTCGAATTTTTAATAAAAATGATTCGGATTGATTCCGTAAGATGCGTATCGATGATTGCCACGTGTCGGATATATTCTCGGAACTTCCGTGTTAAAATACCAAGAGAAATAATTTTATCGGTATGTACTGAAGTTTGATACAATTCGTTAACTAGCTACCGAACTGATATCAAATTGGGTTTGAAAACATTTATCGAAAGCTTTTCTCAAACATCAACGACGGTGCTGTCTAGTTCGTTTCCTTGATCTCGCATCGATAAATTGTACGATCGTACATCGTAATTTAATATACCAGGAATATTTGACTAGACTCTTGAAATACTGGGAAATATGGTGCTCCGCGCTACAGTGTAGACTACAGTCCGCGTGTCTAAAGCACGTCTCTGCCTCGCTAATTGCCTCAATTCTCCTCGGGTTAATTCGTATACATATGTATCGCAAGGTAGTTGACGACGCAACGTTTCATTGGAATCTTCAAAGTAAACGCTTCGCTAATCGTTTTGAAATTTCCATGACAATTCTAGTAATCTCGCGTCTCTCTGTCTCTCTCTCTCTCTCTCGCAGAGAGAGTTTAAGGGAATCTTGAAATATTGGGAAAAGTGAACGTTGAACGTTCATTCGTGCCACTTAAAGTACGATATTACTTCGCTGTCTTGAACTTTCCAGTATTAACATATAATATTATGAAACGAAGTTTCGAAAATAAAGTATTTTGTATCTTGACATTTTTCTGGAAGATCGTTTGCACTGATCTTTGTCCTTCGATCGTTTCAGCTCGAAGAATCCAAATTAGCGAAACATAATTCCGTCTATAGTTCTACAGGATTCTGTACGAGAAACGTGCAGTTCCTTTTTACGATTTCGTTTTATGTCCCTTTAGAATATCTGTTTTGTATACGCTCAGAATTGGAAATCGATCGTTCGATTCGTTCTGCGGACCGCGCCCGAGTGTAGCCAGTTTCAAACGCAGGATATATGTTGCGAGGGTAAGACGCTTTCAAAGTTTTCTACATCGCACCGCATCGGTGCGGTGTGTTTCGAGACGGCGCGGCGCGGCGCGGCGCGGCGAGACGGACACGTCCCTTTGTGAATTTTCTTCGAGCTTCCATGCATAAAATAGAACAAAGTCGCGCATTCGAGGTATTGCATTCGAAGATGATATGTATAATCGAATGAATCGATCGTTCCCGTTCCATTAAATTTAACACTCGCAAATTGCACGCAACTGTCTCACGCTTACAGGAAAAGAATGTCAAATTTCTTGCATGTTATTTAAAAATGGCTTAGTTACGCGCGAAACGAGCGGCAGGCTCTTTATTAAATTATTTCCATGAACGAAACATGTTGCGTGGAAGCTTTTTCAACGATATTTATTACTGTTACCACAATTTTGATTGGGTTAACGGACCTCTGGGGCAAGACAAGCAGCGAGTTCCACTTACCGTTCGCATTTTACGAGATTCCTCGTGAAAGTTCATACATGGAGCTTAATCGAAGTCAATTTGATTTGACCGTGTGCGCAATTCGCAGGCTTCGATGTCGGTCTGGTCTTCTGTACCGGGTGGAATTCCCAGCTCGGCGGAGCTTTTCTATTTCGGGAAGATTAAGACGTCAATGATTCAAGAGACAAGTTGATTAGAGCTCGGACGCGACTAATTGAAGCGCACCGGTGCGGCGCGGCGCGGCGCGACGCGGTGAAGCGCGAGAACAAGTCCATTGTGACCAAAGTTAGTTAAACGTTTCGAGCATCCGAAACGAAAGTTTCATTCCCATGCCGATGAAAGCCACGCCAAAGTCGGATAACGAGATTTTTATTACTGCTGTTCCATCGAACCGCGATACCGTCGCGCGTCGCGTCCGATTAAACGTAATTTTCCAGACCGCGCTGTTCGCGTCTTCATTGGTTTTTCGCGTCACGTGTTTGATCACGGCAAGCTATTTTCCGGGCCCAAGATAACTTACGATACCAATCCGATGGTTAGAATTCGGCCCACGGTATTGTTCTATTCTCTTTAATTGTCTCTTCGACGCTACGCAGTGGGCCAGAATCGTAAAAAGCTGAAGCCAAATCGTGTCTCTCTTAATTATGCGATACAAATCCGTTAAATACTAGACTAGAATTTTATGCCGAATTTACGACGGGAATAGGTTGGTGTTATTTCGAAACAGGAGTAAGATTAAAAGAATTCTTGATGGTCGTCGAGACTTTATGGTCGTCTAATTTTTTTAACCCACAATTTCAAACTAAAAAATAAAGTATGATTCGCTACAACCAAGATGAAAAACCGAGTGAGGGCATAAGGGAAGGTCGAATCGGAGCAAGTTAGAATAGAGATGCTGTTAATTCAGCGCATGAAAATTCGATATGGACGGAAGCAATACGAGAATTACAGAATTTGATGGAGTTAGGTTCACGAGACAAGAATCGAATCGAGTCAGAATCGAAGATCGGATATTGGTACAACCAATAGTCGAGCGACTGAAATCCGAACTTCTAAATATAAAGTAACCGAGAAGGTTTCCGGAATGGCGAGTTCAATTGGAAAGTCATGTCGTGGGAATCAAAGAGCTTTAAGCCATACAATTTCGGTCTATTTCTCAATCTTGCAAACTTTCCGTCTTCGAGCTTTTAAATTTTAGATCCTCGCGATAGGAAAACGAGTTTTCGTCTCGAAAAATCCTCACACGTTGGTAACGCGAATCGTGAATCTTGCCCACCAAGAGTCCAGAAATTAACGACTACTTTGGAAAATCCCACATCCATTTTTCGATCTCGAATATTGCCCGAACGTTTCCTTAAATATACGTTATCAGGTTATCGCGGTAAACGTTAAGGTGGGATCTACTTTTGGAAACGCTCGCGTCCGCGTCCGTCGCGAAACATGCTGCAGCATCGTTCTGCTCGGGGAGACTTCGATTTAACGATTTTTCTCCTCCGGACATGTTACGAAGATACAGTGACTTCGTTATTGTCATCCGGGTCTTATCAAACCCCGTGTTTCACAACTTTTATCTACCCTCCGACGATGTACCAACTTGCCGCCGACTGCGAACGCTTAACGCTTTTACATCCACGCTAGCAAACTACACCGTCGTTCGATATCTCTGTATACGCATAGCTATATTATTCTTTCATAACATTTTACACTACGTAAAACTTTGAATCTTTCGCGGACGAGGGTTCTTGAAAATATTAGATGGAGAGTAACTGCACTTTATGGTACATTATTTATTCCGATGTACAGAGAGACTACTTCCACTAACAGCATAGTTGAACGCTCTTAAGAAAGACTTGGATAAGATAACGCGAGTAAGAAAATAAATGAATAAATTGCAATTGGCTTGGAGCGACGAGAATTTCAGAAGAAAAACTCCGTGTAACGTCGATGTACTTTTCCCGCTACGACTTCCGGTTGGGAACGAGTTCCGAAAGTTCGTTGAAAAAGGGGAAAGTTTCACTGGGCATGGCCAGAGTGAAATTTTAATCTTCCGCGTAGTCACCCCACCCTCTCTCCTGTCAACTGATTTCGTAACGATTACACCCTAGATCGATTAAAACCACGCGGATGATTCGATTCGATTTTTAGGCCCGTTATCGTCCCCATACCCCGTAATTATAATTGGAACCAAGTCGAATGTTCGTGATTCGGTTCGATCGGATGTTATACCTAATTGAAACGAATGCTGTGCTCGCTGTGTTGATCGACGAGTAGTGTAATGGGCGACGATCGCTCGGCGAAGTGACAATGCTTCCGCGAACAACGTATCGTGTCGGGCGCTCATGCTTATGCGATTTCGAGAGCTCTTGCGTCGCGTCGCGTCGCGTCGCGTCGGTTTCAACTGCGGCGCTTCTTGGATTTGTGGATTCGTCGCAGCGAATTTGTCGAGCGGAAGTTTCGAATGTGCACTGTGTGACTAAAACATAGCAATTAGGAGAGACAATTGCGGTATAATTCGTATTCGAATAAACGTCAAACCAGTCGTCCGCGACTTCCAGGGAAGCGAACATTCCTGAAGAAAAATTGCTAAAGAGTATGGCTGATTATTACCGCTCGGATACCTTCCGGCAACGTAGTAGATTACTTTAACGGGGAACTAATCAACCTGTCGCAGAAGCCACTTCGTTGCCAATGTACAATGACGTAGCACACCGTCCAAAGAGATCGAGCAATTTATCCTCCGCTGAATTTATGAAGAATGGAGAGGAAAGTGGATTACCTGAAATTCTAAAAGATCGCGTACAGTAACTGCGCGGTTTACTTATGGGATCGAACGGAAACTTGATACCATTTTTACAAAGAGGCGTTTTTATTCGTAACCTCGTTTAATACCTTAGAGTGTAATGTTAGAAGTACTTAATTTTCCTATAGACGCATACGATCGTATCGATGATCTTCGACGCTGATCAACGCTAACGCCGATTAAAAAAACACAAGATGGTCCACGGAAACTGTAAATTTTCACAAAAAAGTTGAGCGTATAAGCTAACGCGCTATCGCGGAACGAATACAAGCTACGAATTTCGCATAATTCCGCGAATACGAAACGTTCGCGCCCGCGGCCTAATAACATTTACAAAACGAACAAGGTAAAGAAACGATGAAAACAATTACTTTCGTCGTTATTATTGTAATCAGCGCCGAAGACGGCTTGCATATTCATGCAGCGCGGAGCGGGGTAATGAATTATTATCCCCGGCTAATTAATCTGCATAGAGTCTCGGGTTAATTAAACTACACGGAATGGAAAATAAATCCGGCGAAGAGTTGCGTAACGCCATTGATCCAGGCTGGTAATTAACTTCAGGAGACGAAAAGCCTTTCTTCCGCGACGCGAGAAGGCAGAAATAATAAATAATTCTGTGCCGTGCGATACACAACGCAACGTCGCGCTGCGCCGCACAACGCGTGACGTTGCACGAAAGCGGAAATCAATTTTTCGTTTCGCAAATTCGCCGCGCGGAATTTTTCTCTCTCGCGTAAAAGTCGGTGTCAAGGTGGTAATCTGGTTTCGGGAATCTTGAAAAAATCAATTTTTCTCGTTTTCCTTACAAGCACGTACACGCGCCCTCGAACACGCGAGCAAGAAGATTCGTTTGAAACTTGTATTTCCATATCTTTCCCATTGTTAATAGAATCGAACATCGAATTGGGTCGCACACGTGGTCTCTTTCTTACGTTTCTTTTCCATCGAATGCTACTTCCGGCATTCGTTCGACGGTCCCTGGCGACCTGTTCGTCGGTATGATTTTCCACGCTGGCAAAAGAGAAATCGTTGATATCGAGAAAAGAAGAAAATTGCGCGAGGGAACACCTCGAAGATTTTACTGTATCGGTGAAACGTGTTCGGGTCGGCCTGTTTCGCCAGCTTCCTCTCTCCTGGGCTTTTTAAAACGCGAAAAATGGATAAGAGTATCGACATATCGAAACTGGAGCGAGCCGGAAAATTGCTCGATGTTCCCGAGCGGCTCGGTGCGTCTTCGAGGAAAGTTCGGTTATTTACATATTATCGTATATTATTTATTTATTATAGTTGTATTCGACTTCGCATGGAGATCCGCAGTCTATTAGTTGCTCGCGGTAAACAGAGCGAACGTGCTCGTTAGATCTCTGATGCGAGCCTCGCATTCCCGAGCAGAGAAACGATCCGAGATGAAACCGAACTTACAATTACGGTGCGCATCGCGTGCCGCGCGTCGCGTAGAATTCGCTCGTCGATAACGAACCGTCCGCGGTCGTCAACGATTCACGAGCAGAAAGGCATCCCGTGGTCCGTAATGCCGGACCTGAAAATTTTATTGGCCGATACGCGTAGTCGACGCGACTATGGTCGTTCGGCCCGTATATCCCATGGTCGCGGTCCGAGATCTCTCAATATTCAAAAGTCGACCGGGCCGTGCAACCGGTGTATCCGGAATCCTCTGTGCTCGTTTGTCGAACACTTGGTCGATCGGGTCGACTGCAAAACGAATTCTTAACGAGCGGGCATGTCAACCCGTTCGGCCGGGCTGGCCGGGTTTAAAGAGAAACTCGGTTTCTCCCCCCGTTAACGAACGACTCGACGCGACGCGACGCACGGCCGCGACCAGGCCCCCCGACAAAGCGGAAATTATTCGCTCGCGTGCGTGATAAACGACGGCCTTTGTTCTCGTTTCAATGATCATTTCGTCAACGTTCTCCCATAACGGAAAATCGCAAAAATATCGCGCACGTTTACACGTTCCATTCGGTAATTCGAGGGCCAAATCGCAAAAGCTCGAATTTTTCTAACGAAAAGAAAATTTTCGTTGGCTCCTGTGGGAACCGACGTGCGACGCGCGAGGCGCGACGCGACCCGACCGAACGGGTAAAATGTAATACGGGGTTGCGCGGATAGTGCAATAATTTTCAGCAGGTATTGTGCACGCGCGCGAGCAATGCGCGTAAACGCACAGTGGAGGTCGGTTCATCGGTTCGCACGGCCACGGCAATCGAAGGGAAACGATTCGCACTCGCTGCCATACGACTTCGATCGGAGCTATTTTCGGGTTATTCCTCGGATAACGAAGACTCGCAATCGAATTACGAGCGCCCGGAATGAGCGACGAACGCGATACCGCGTTGCCCGTGGGTGAAAGTGGACATTCTCGCGGAATTGCGTGCAATTGCGCTTAATTGACAGCTTTGAAATTCTTTTTGTAGGTTCGATCGCGTCGGAAATTGCGCCGAGCTAGTTTTCTCACAGAAATACGGCGGCAGTGCTCCCTCGAGTCAGCGTGGTTTTGCGGATTCGGAAGTCAAATTAGAAATTGGCTTGCGCGCAACTCGACGAAGCAAGAGAACAGATGTAGCAATAATGGTCGAGATTCTACGCTTGAACGCTTCGACCCTGACGAGAAAAGTATCAGAAACATCCGGGATATCCTGGATGTTGCAGAGGTCGCTCGGTGTTCGAGACAAACGCTGGAAACGAGGCTCGATGTAGCATCGTATCGCTGGATCCTCGCGAAACTCGGGTCTCTCTCCGTAAAAGATTCAAGGACACTTAAAATTTCAGAGACGCGGCCCCGGGAACATAATGCGCGCCGCGGCGTGCAACTTTAATGACAAAAGTCATATCCCTCGGCCCGGGGCTCGGTCCGGCTCGGTCCGGCTCGGTCCGGCTCGGTCCGGCTCCTTTGGACGATCGCATAAAAATTGTAGGCTGCTTTGGCAAAGCTTTGTAGCTGCTTTCTGCATAATTAGCACCGGTCGGAAATTACCGGATATCTGGGTCAGACACGAGTCCCGGGGATGTGACGTTCGCGAACCCCCACGCCACGCCCACGTCCCGCGGATATCCGTCTTCGGCTCTGGATCATGCTGAACTTTCCTCGAAACTTTTCACAAACAAACCGGAAACGGCACGATAGGACGCTGCGGAGACGGTGCATTCTCCGTCTGTCTGCATCTCGAGACACGTAAGATGCACTGGTTACGAAATCCTTGCAACGTATTCGTCTCGCCACGCGATTCGTTCTCTGCGATTGATCCAACGCAACGTCTAGGATCTGTAAACGTGGAATCGAACTGCGCAGCTCGACTCGTTACAGGACTCCGCGTATCGAATCGGCGTATTAAGTTGTTCGCAAAGTCGTACAACTACCGCCGCTCACAGAATTAATTGGCTTCCGATGCGAGCCACCAAAGTCGACTCGCGGTGTAATTCACAGAGATCTCAGCGATCATCGTCGAGTAATATCCGTTTACGCGGAACGGAGTTTTCGTTTGCGTTTTCTCCGGGAACTCCTACGACGTTTTAAGCTGCGCAAATTTCGCATGGTCACCATGCAGAACCTGACGAAAATATGACGCGCCATTAACCCCTTATTTACGTTACGTTACGCTCGACTCCTTCTACGTCAAATATTTTACTTTCGTCGCGCGTCGCGTTGGACGCTCGATCGTGGACCGAACGTTCTACTTGGCACGTCCCTTTTTTTCTGATCAACGCCTGAACAAAAACGCCGCGCCGAGAACGTTTTCGCAAAGGAAAATGTTATTTCGAATAACCTTTCGAGAAAGTAGATAGATGATCTCGATAGATCATCTTTGGGACACCTGTAATATCTATGCTCTAAATTGTCGAGGTATTTTGAATAGTCTAACTTTGGTCAGTATTATTTTTATGGATGCAGAGCCACGGTAGGTACTCACGGATAGTAGGTATTTACTAATCTGCCGATCCCATTATTTTCCGACGCTACGCTGCGCCGCGCCGACGCGAATCAGGGCGAACTTCGCACTCGTCCTAATATTTATTGCTATCCGACAATTTGCATTGTCCACCAACGAGTCGCTCGCGATCGCTCACGGTCGCTCGGTAAGCACGGGTGTGTGTCGATGTTGTGGTGTGGCCAATCCTAATTCCGCCGCTTCAGAATTGGACGCGCAACGAGCCGTTTACCCGTTCCCGCTCGAATTTGGTCGTCTCGTTGCAAATAACAATTCGATTTTCCGAAAGCTGCACCGAGAGACCGGGTCTCCGTTTCGAAGCGAACCGTGTTTGCCCTAAAAACTGTTTTCCCCTGAATTCGAGCGACTCCGGCCCAAGACTCTGGGTCGAGGAAAACGCTCTACGTTCGACGGTACGCGTTGCTTACGAGTATAACGGAATATCTGCGAAGGAATTAACGTCAACCGCAAGCGTCTCCCATCCCGTTGTCAACCCCCTAAAAGAAACCCGATGTCGATGTCGATGTCGATGTCGAAGCGTCACACCGTAATCGAGTGTCTTGCGGTTTCAGAGGGAGAGAGGAGGGCGGATCGAGCGGAGGCCACCGTGAACCTCGATCGACGCCCGATTGGGGGCCAGGTGCAGTCAACGGAGAACATCTTTGGGTGCCAACCTCCGCTTCCGGTGATTTCTGTTACGTCAACGACTGCTCGGTAAGTTCCACCGTAAGGACCCGACGTCTCTGGTTCAATCTTTTCTGTCGCGCGTTTCCCAAGGATTTCATCGACGACGTTTACGTCGTGTCGCGTCGGCGATATCTGCCCAATACGTATAGGTACTCGAAATTCATCGTTTTCCAGATCATACTCGCACTCGCTTTTCTGCAAACCAAATTAATCCTTTGATTTCTTAAGCTATTCCAACAAACGAAATATCCCGTGTAAAGTTTTATTATAACGAAAGATAAATCGGTAGGTTCCTCTCGAATAACCTGTTTAAAATTGGTGCCCCGTAGCGTCAAATGTCCAAGGTTAAACCGCGCTCGTTCTGCTCGATGGTTATCGAGTTCCATACGTCCGTCATACATCCGCGTTCCGTCTAATCTGTATTACCTGTACAATACCTGGCAAACAGAGAATCGGTAGAACGCATCGAATCAATCGAAGGACCGCGGTCCGTATTGTGTTTCGCGAGGGAGAGAGAGAGAGAGAGAGGTCTCCGGTCTCCGGTACATATTGCGTTTCAGAATGCCGGAATCGTGTGCGTATTCTGTACAACGCCATCACGGATGACCTGCATTTCCTTTCACGAATCCGAAGCTCTCGCATCATCTCGTACTAATCCGGAAATGGTTTGCCGTTCGCATCTGTCCAGCTTCGGCATCGAAACGTATTATGCATCGTATTATGTATATGGATAACGTTGTCTCGGCGGCGCAGCGTTACGAGTCTAAGATCTTCATTGTCGGATCCTGCCAGAGCCCAGGTTATTGCTACCTTGTCCCAGGAGACCCTCTACCTGGCTAGGATATTGCGTGCAAATGTCGGATACGCGGATAAAAATAAAATGTTTCAACTATAGTCGATTCTCCTGTAACGCTGTATTAATGAAAACACGACACGAATAATACGATGACTCCAGCCGCAATCCAAGAACTAACCAATTACGGGTCTCCGCCTACCATATCGGTACTAAATGACGCAAGAGTCGACGCGATTATTTTTTCAACAATCTGATAATTCACGGTATACAATTAGTCGTTCAGCACGCGTTTACCGACTTTCTCCTTCGCGTTTATTAATGCTACGCATAATTATCAGGTATTAAATTTAATTAACGCATGTTGCTTTCTACGATATTAACGCGTTCGTTGCCTGCATTCGAAACAACGCGAAAATTAACAAGAAACGGTCCTGACTATTTCGCCGATGGTTCCCGCGAAAAAGGAACGCGAAGATGTTCAAACGATTTTTAATTACTTTTCCGACGCTCCGTTTCCGTCGCGCGACGGGCAACTGTCGGGCTTGATACAAAACTTTCCCTTCGACCGATCCCCTTCGTATTTATTCAACTTTTAATTACTGTTTAATTCAGGTATACGAGACAGCCGGGTCCCCAGGTTGCTAATTATGCTTCCTGTTTTCTCGTCTCATTTTCTCCCCGCACCCTCGTCTGCTTACGCCATACTAATATCGCGACGTTATAATCTACGTACCTGTCCATTACTGCCAAAGGAATTGGCATTAACTTTCTGAACCTCTTGCTTTTCATCCGCCTCTTTGTTTAATTCTTAATCGTGCCTGTTCCCAACGTATAAGAATAATTGCGACTGCGAATACATCTTGAAGACCGCGATTCAATTTTTGGTCAATTTCGAAAAGTAATTCTTTCCAGAATTGCTAATAAGAAAACTTTGAACACCGTGCGATTGAAAGCCTGATGTTCGAAAATCGTTTCGAATCGTATTAACTTAGTAATCACTGCTATCGTTTGTCTTAATTATTCGCGAATTTATATCCTTACTACAGTCAAATTTAACGGCTATAGGATAATAAAGAAGACACGTAAAAGGCAACGTGTGGCAATATGTATGCTGTTACATTACCGAGCCTCGAGAGCGCTTATAAACTGGACACTAAAACTAAAAGCTCCGAGAGTAGACGTTAAAACAACCATTGAAAAGGGCTACGGCTAAACAGAATGTTATGCGAAATAGTGCAGAATATAGGTTTATTGCCGTAAGTTTCAAGGACGTGTGCCTGCGTGTACATTGCTCGAAAGAAAATTTTCTTAATTTCTCCAGATATTTGTATGTGTTTCTATTGATATTCTCTCTCTCTCTCTCTCTCTCTCTTTCGTATCCTGAACACCTGTATACAAGTGTACTCATTCGCATATGGACGAAAATCATTTAGGTCAGCTGTTTAGGTGAAATTCTCTATGCGGAGCAGGTGAGAAACGATCGCCCGTAACGAGGAAGAATATCTTGTGTCAGTCGAGACGTCCGCTTCTGGTCAAGTTTTCCTAATTCAATATCCGCAGTGTCCGCTATGTTAGGTGGGGGTAATCAATTCAGCCGAACGAGTCTATCAATTATTTCATTCGATTAAAGCGCGGGATTGAAACTCCATCTCGATTGAATCATAATTTACCATTTTTAACCCCATGCTTTGGATTAACATTTCTTTCGTATCAAACGAGATATGACGTTTCCAATTTAGACAGAAATAATAGAGTTTCACTTGCAGAATGTTATAAGTAAATTGACAATGACGGTTTTACGCATCTATCGCACGAGACAAATGCGTTGCGCTGCGCTGCGCTGCGTTGGCGCGATTAAAAACGATAGAAGGATACTTACCAGTATCGACTTGTTGGATCGTTGTAACGACTTCCAAACGACTATCGCGTCTTTCTATAAGGAAATTATGAAAGACAGGGAAGTTGTAATCACTGTGATCGTGAAATAAATCGTAGCGCAAACGGGTTATCAGAATCAACGTTATTACTGGCGGTAGGTCGCAGAGTGGCCTGGTTAGTTGGACTTTTAACAAGTTTCCGTCGTCGCGTCGCGTCGATCGGCCATTATCATTCCGAAAGTTTTGCCGTCGCGTCGGTTGGCCAACCCGCGCGAAGAAAAATTAATGCGGCAACCTCCCATCCGCGGGAGAGGATCGCAATTGCTGGTGTTCCGTTTTGGCCATACGCGTAGCGGACCTCTTGGAGAAAAGTTAGCCGGACACAGGTAGGCTTACCGCACGCCGGCTGGGACCTTGGGCACGTTTGGTCGTCGGATTTCAGTTCCTACCTGGTCCGCACATGTGGCGACCAGGTCTGGGTTTTCCGTGGCGTACACATTTGGCCGCCAAACCCCGACTCTCGCCTGGATACGGGTGGTCGGTCCAAGGGCACGAACTTTCTCCAAGGGGTACGTCTAGGAAAGCGACAACCCGACTCCAGAGATTTCCTTGTTGACGCAGTAGGTCGGTTGGATACCTGCTAACGAATCGTCCGCGTCGCTGTTTTGCCGTTTTGCTTCGTGCATCGAGTTATCGTTGTATCATTGTTTTGTTATCGTTATCTCATTGTTTGATTTTGTTGGTACGTTGTTGTTTTTTTGTTTAATAAACTGTTATCGTTGTATACATATATTGGGGAATTCCATTTTCTCCAAGAGACGACTACCAAAATATGTATTGCGGTACGATGCGTAGTTTACGACACGACACGACACGGCGCGGCGCGGCGCGGGGCGGCGCGGCGTGGCACACCCTCGAGCCGTACGCTTCCACGCAGAACTTTTTACTCGAAGTCGGAACTGCCTCGTTAAACGGGAGCCTCGTTTATACGTATGTGTATGTATAATGAGAGATGGCGCGGAAATTTTCGGCCGGAAATGTAAAAAGTAATGGGAAAACGAAAAAAGCCAGTCAGTCATCGTACGAACGTCCGCGTCCGCGAAATAAACGAGTGAGCGTTCATAGAGGTCCGTTCTACTTAACCGATTCTGTCACTTCCTGGACAATGTTTTTCTCGAACATTCGCGCTATCGTATTTCTCCAACATACACGCGTACATACATTTTTATCGCAACATACGGATAATCGAATTATATTATTCTATAACGAATTCTCTCTAAAACAAAAGAGGTTTCATCTTCTTTCTTGATCGTGTTTTGTATATTCCACTGTTAAACGTTACGTTGAACGTTACCGTTACGCAAAATCATATCGCAATATCTTCTCTGAACAGAGTTCTTTGACTTTCTACGTATCATTGAAACGCCATCGCGTCTCGCCGCGTCTCGTTTCCACTCTGTCCCGACGCGACGCGACGAATCAATTACATATAGCGTATCGATTGATTTCTAAGAATGTATGCGCAATCGACATCCCCATACCTGTGCGAAAAAAGAAACTTTCAGCCCCTTAACCCCTTAGCCCCTTAGTCGGGGGAGCGTTTTAAAACTAATGTTCGAGATACGTACAGCACGAATGAAGGATGGCTGTTAATTTCCGGAACACCGTCCTCTCTCTCGCCCAAAATTTGCATTCCGGCCCCGTGTTCGTAGCTCGTCGAACTTTCGGCAAGAAATATTCCGTCATGACAAAGCAGAAACTGAAAATTGAATAACACCGGCGGACGCGAAGGCGAAGGCGGAACGAAACCAAGCAAGTTGGTAAACATTGAACATGCGACGCGACGCGTAATATCGAACGATCCATCATAGCCCAGGCTCGTTTATACCAACGATAGAATAATCACGTACAGCTGTATCACTGGAAAGACGTCATCGGAGCCCCGTTAAATCATGGAAAACCTAACGACGCGATCGTTTCCACGTTAGGTTGTCTCGAGACTGTCACTATTAAACCATTACCGCTTCTCCATTCGCGATCGCTATTACGATCGAAATTTTACATTACATCCGTGCAAATCGACGTTTAATGCAGGTTACCGAAATTTGTCAACATTTTATCGGCCCCACGGATCGCTAGATTCTGGACCGCACCATATTCAACTTGACCTGAAAGCGTAAGGCTGGCACGCGCATGATCGAGCGGGAGGAGGCCGTGGTTTAGCGTACCTTTCGGCCGAGTAGTGCTAATCGAAACAGGTAGGGTTACGTGAAACGATTAAATGCCAATGTGCATTATGCTTCGAACACAGGCTGGCTACTTGGACTAATTACAGCAGAACGATCGTAATTTAGCCCTACGATATAGTGCACGTATAATAGAGGAGTTCTTAAAATTAAATTCACCACCAGTCCTATGACAATTTAGGGAAAGAATTTCAAACATTTTAACCGTTTCATAGGTAACGTTGTTAAGTCGATAAAATTGTTACTTTCAATTTTTGATTATCAAATATCGAAGATAGAATGGAACGGTAAAATCATTCTGCGCCACAATTTCAATGTTCTACTCGTTTCAAACGATTCCTTGAAATTTGCATTCGAATTTCGACCATATCGAGCTAAAACTATTCTAGCTGGCATAAACGCAACCGCAGTCCATTCATTGGTAGCTTAATAGCCATCGTATGATATCGTGCGGAACTCGAAGTAACGCGTCCCAGTCCCAGGTATGTATTACTAAAAATTCGCTCGATGTCGACGCAACGTACACGTAGATTACGAGGTACACGTTATTATCATCATTTATTATAACCGGATAATGGAACCCTTTAATGTAAGTTAATTAAACGAAGCACGAAATAAACGCGCGTGATTAAATTTCAATGGAACGCAATCTATGTATATCGAACAATACCGATGTAAAATATGAACCCGACGCGGAGCGACGCGACGTATCGACGAGAAAGATCTGGAAATAACGTATAATTGTAATAATATCGGTGAAACGATTGCATTTAAATCCAATACAAACTATCGGTTCCGAGTCCACGCAAACAGCTGCATTTTCCAATTGTACTCGAACTTTTGAATATATCGTTTCGTAACCGATCGAACGGTAACGATTCACTGTTATTCGTTGTGACTAACAGGGAAATGCACGGTAAAATTCTGACAGCGGACTTCAGGGATGAGAAAGGGTTGCGTAAACGTACGAGGTAAAAAGGGTATTGGGAAAGCGTTAAACGGAATCTGGACAGAATCGAGATCCGGTGATAATGGAAGCCGCCAATCTATGGATATGCGTGGAAGAAATATTGTCACACTCGTAAAGCGTGCCGCTGCGCTGGCGCTGCCGCTGGGAAACGGGAATATGTAACAAATTTCTTCCTCGCGGCGTGGCGCGGTAAATATTTTCACAGGCAATTTGCACGATGCGAAATCAGACGTTCCTTCGAACCCGTCGACCGCAAATTTCGCACGTGACTTCGCCTTTGCTCGCAAACGTTTCCGCCATTACCCGGAGAAACAGGACGGGTCCATTTCACGGTGATCCAATTCTCCTGGTATCCTTCGCTTTCGATGTCTATTTTATTGCTTCCAAAAATGCTCCCAAAGCTCCTACAACTTGTTCTCGCGATACTTATTACGCGATCCGACCCTCTTTCTTTCTTCGGTGTCCTCTCGAAAGCGGAAACGCGTCACGAAAGACGAAGTGGAACGGAACGAAGCTTCTTCGTATCGCGGTGCAGCACGAGATAACGGTAAGAATAAAACGGCCAAGGAGAGAAGTGGAGGCTCGGAGAGACAAAAAACGCAGAGAATCGTTTTAAAACCATACGAACGTGGAAAGAAACAAGCCTTGCACTCTTGACCCGAGAGCGTCGTTTATATTCGAGTTTCCATAAAATATAAGTATCCAGCCGGTCGTAATTCCAGCGCGGTCTCGCGAAAAATAAACTCGCATCGATCTGCCAACGGTACGGTGCGGTGCGATGCGGTGCGGTGCGGTGCGGTGCGGTGCGGTGCGGTGCGGTGCGGTGCGGTGCGGTGCGGTGCGGTGCGGTGGAGGCATATTGTTCACGACGATCAAACGAATTGGTCCCGCGTATAATTATCTTGGTCAGCTAAAAATTCGCGAATCCGATCCGCCACGATAGTCGCAGGTATCGCTTGCCATTAATATTCAGGCGATCCTTAAAAAGGAATAACTCTTTTAAGAATGGAGCTAACCACTCGAATTTTTTCGAGAAGCTGTAAGGATCGCTTCACCGCAAGATAATTACTATCGATCGAAAGGCTTTGACGAGCTTATCCCGCAATAGCAAATACAAAATCTTGGACAATAATGCACGAGGCATAAGGCATAAGGAAAAGAGAGCTCTCGAATAGCAAGATATCTCGGAGAATTTTTCAGGGAGAATACATACCGTAAGGATTATACATTATGCAAGAAATTATGCGGAAAAACGCTTCACGAGAAGCTAATTCCTCTTCTCCGGTTAACGGGTTAAATAAAAGTTCACGCAGATACGGTCGGTCACATAAGAGCGTGCTCGATCTTCTTGGAGGTTGGAAAAATTCGTTACGGAATGGGAGCATTTAAAATATGCCTAGGTTCATCGTTGTACGATTCTTTTCTACGACGCGATAACAGTTCGAACAAACACATATTTGTTCGATCGACGGAAGTCAAAGTTAGAATCGCGAAACTGCGAAATTGCGAGCTTTGACGGGCATGAAAATTCATTTGCTCGCACGGTGCGGTGGCGAAACGTTTCAACGCGAACACCATTAAGAATCTTCCTGCAGTATACGAGAGCGCAACGCAACAGAATCCTAAAGGAAGCATCGGGAGTTCTACCTTTGCGGTGTGACAAATTTCCAAGCGTCACGGTGCGCGGTGTTTCGTTAATTCCCAGCCATTGTCACCGGCCGGGAAGTTCATTTTCCCGTCTCTGTGCCTACGCTACTGCATTGCCCTCGTGGTTCCCGTTCCCGACAATTTGCAAACAATTACTTTTGCGCGCAGTCTAATCGAACGTAAATGTCGTTTATCCTGTCCAAATCCAACTTTCTCCGTAAACGCGTCTCCGTTGAATTCGTTGGGGCAGCGCGTTCGCAGAAGTTCGATGATTACGCGCAAAATTTTAGCACGTTCAACAGACGGACAGAGTAAAACATCGAATTTAAACGAAACCACGCTTGTTATCTATTTTTCTGAGCAGACTGCAGATTTTTCCGGAAAACTGGGAAAACTCTCGCGATCGGTTCAAACAGTCGTAATTCTAGAATCGTTTACTATTGTACTGTACTATACATATATGCATCTATACTTTACGTTTACTCTTCTCGCGGCATACGTTTCATTCTTCGTTGCCACTTCGCTGCTCGAAAATGTCCCGCGGAGGTTGTGCACTTGACGATAATAAAAATTACGCGAGTGAATTCGACTCTGAAAATCCCGCTGGGTCGGTTGGGTAGATTGCGGATTCATTTCTAACGAGCTTGTATTCGTTTCGCAGGCGACTCGGTATTAATACCGCGTCGTAATTAATGTAACCATGTGCCCCAGCATTCTAATGTCGAGCGCTGAACGCCGAGCGGTTCGCGCATGAATTACGAGCATCGCGGTGCTATTTTTAAAACACCAGTCTGTACGAGTAACGTACTCCTTTACAATAACTTACCGCCTCCTCGTCCTTTTTACGGGATACGGTTCGCGAAGCGAGAATCGCTTGATGGCGAAAATTTCCACATTCAACGAAGACTACGATCAAAACGGATACATACGCTCTTGCATGGTAACACATTACGAAATTGTGGTACGTAGTATGTGGAAAGTTATAATATTTAGAGAAGCAGTTTCAAAGCAACGCGACAAAAATGGGCCACGAACAAATTGAGCGAGATTAAAGGCAAGCTATTCGGAATGTTCCGCAGTCGCGCGTCGCGTCGGACGGGCAACAACGATCTCGTTGCGTATTGTCGATGGCGGTGGCGGTGGCGGATCGACGCGACGCGAGACGAGACGGTGAGGTGCAATTTTCACGTGATAAATAAATCTCACGGACCGTCAGCGTCGGCGAAAGCCCCAGACTATTTCGCGAGGAATCTCTCGACGCGACGCGACGCGACGCGCGACGGGATGGTGCGCCCCGTAACGAAGATTGATTCCGGCGATGCGATGCCTCGAGACACAGTGATGAATCGGCGGTAGTCGTTCATCCGTCGAATGTTCCATTTAAGTTTCCCGCTCGTTGCGCCCGTCCGCTTCCTTGGCGGTAGATGCTGTTGCATAGACCTTGTTGGTCTCGGTAGTCTTGGTTGGTTTTAGCAACCGAACGTCCACGGTGGATGTTACCGTTAGGATGATCGATCGGAAGGATGAGACGTATGGTCACCGATCACGATGTTTCTTCTGGGAGAGGGTTCGCGTAGACATTGTAGACCATTCAGCCAGTTCGATGTTACAGGTTTCGCAATATTTGCTCCAGTATTTCAGAATTAGAAAAAACTTTAACCAAAGACCTGCCATTCCGTCAATGAAAGAGCGGACGTCTGAATAGCAACGAGGCTCGAGGGATCGGAGAACGTGCTCGGTCGAGGACGCTATTAAGATGATTGATCGTGCGGACGCAGTGTCACGCACTTTCGTATACCCGCGGACGAGTATATTTGCAAAGTAATTCTCATTTAGCCGTGTGTCCGTTGGCTTTTAACGCGGCTGCTTTTCACGGAATTGTCGCAACTCGACGCGACGCGACATCCGATTAAATTTGAAAGATTGCTCGTTTCACGAGCGGCGCGCGTGTACACAATTAAAAGTATTGATTTAGTGATTAGCAGGTTGAATCGACGCGGCTAGTCCCGCGACGGGATGGACTCCGACACCCTCTTCTCTGACACGCAGAGTCGCGATTTTCTGCGAAATGGAGCGTTTCGCGATGCGCAACGGCCCACCGCGCCGCGCCGCGCCGCGCCACGCCGCGCAGTTGCGGCTTTTTAATCCTCGGAATGCGGCTATGCTCTTGTTTCCGAGCTATTTGCGGAACAAAGGGACGCGCTCCCTTCGCCGATACCCTTTCCGACCAAACTCTGATTAAAGTTTGACCGAAACCGAAGGTGGAGTCCGGAGTGCGCAGCGTAACCGTTTAGAGCGCCTGGGGAGCATGCTTGAAGTAAAATTCCGCTTGCTTCCTACCGCCCCTGAAAACGTTCGATCGAAACTGCTGAAATAATATTATTTAACCCCGTAGCCATTTAACCGAACCATTACGCGAGAGTCTTGCGCGCGTCCTCGGCACAACCACGATCATCTCCTCGCGACGCTTCCGTGAAAAGACTGATCCCCGAGGTCGTGCTAAATAAGTTTTTCCATTCGATGGTTAAGCAGAGTCGGTGCCATTTGTTTCAACTGGAAGCGTTACGAATAGCTCCATCGAGGTAGCAACTTTTGCCCTCCAGTCTTCAGGACGAAAGGCTCGCGATTCCGAACGAGTTGCAACGACCACTTTCCATCGTCTTCGATCATCCGAATCGCGTCTTTCGACGAACTACGTATGTTATAATCTCCTGTTTCGCTCCCCTCGTCTTCTCAAGCTATTTCAGATAAGGCTCCATCTCTATTCATCGTTTTAACGAATACTAGGTTCTCGAACCCAATTTTCGTCGCCTTCGAGAATGGTAATCTCCTTTCGCTTCTATCTTTTGATGGAACTAACTGGACTCCCGATACTTCTTAAAGGAGCGTCTAAAAGGTTCAAACGTACCTCGAAGGGTAAGATTGACGACCTCGGCGGTGCTTCGGTGTTCCCTGGGGACCGTGCCGCTCGGTGGACCCCACTGAAAGGATACCGTACGATAGCGAAACGTAGGCAGTAAACTTCTCTCGAACTCCAGCTTTTTCAAGTTTCTCTGTAAAACCCCACGTTTAAATGAACTTTCATAGTCCGATGACTGGCTCGCGGATTTTCATCCTTTCTCCGCGAAAGACGTTCACGGAATATATCCAGAAAACTTCTTGCACAGTTGAAAGCAACATCCGCTCATATTTTGCTCGGTTTCTGCTTAAAATACGAAATTTTGAATTAGCGCTGCGATAGGAGCGTCAGTCGATCGAATTTAAGAATCGCCGACCATAATGGAAAACGCTTTCGCCGGAGCACCGAGTCGTGGTTATCTGGTTCCCGGCAAATCGTCCAGTTTGGAGACGCGTACCGGGTCGAACCGAGTAATATCGGACGGGAAAAAGCTTTCTTTGAGTGGAACAGAAACGACGACGTGGAAGAGGTCACACCGCAACGACGGTCTGCGTCGACCAGCCTTGACCCTCTAGATGCTACGGTCTCTCTACTCGACCGCGTTTCCGCGCTGGAATCGTCACGATTTTAGAGCGAGCGAATGTCGAACTCTCTCCCGATTGAATTACATTTTCCGGTAATTTCGTAACAAATGATCGTGCGACGATCAAACTTTTCAGCTCATTTCAAACAAATAGGTACACAACGTTTTTGGAACATTTCACTTACATAATAACCTAACTGTTTTTCATCCGATAAGATAAATTGTCTAAAACCGAGGACTCTGAATGAGAATACGCCTTTCGAATTAATTGCCTTATACTTTTTTCAAAATAACTCTACTCGCCGGAATGAAGGAATCTCAATATCTCAAGAGCTCGACAAAGCAAGCTAAAGTACACCCTCGCGATCACGATTTCGTGGAATCGCCGTGCTCTTTTCAACATTTTTCTCCTCTATGTTTTACTCCGTGGCGATTAAAGCGTCTCACCGTAGCAGCGATGAAAGGAAAATACGCGTAGGAATCGTAAAACGACGAGCGCCGTTAAAAACTCATTAAAGCAATATCAAAACACCCTCCGTGTTTCGGAGAAACGGGCAGAAGCGAATCCGCATAGAGGTCGGTCGAGATCCTATTAACTCTACCGTATGCCAACGAAAAATTCGCGACTCGCTCGCGTACGCGACGAAATATCGATTGCTGTACGATTCGGTGCTGCGACCAATGTAAAATAATTCACGTCTGTCGCGCGACGACCATATTTTTTTACAAACTACACATTCTCCCGTTGGATGAGATCTTCTTCTGTGGGTTGTATTTTGGTATATCGGATCACGTGCGTGAAATTTTCAAATAAAACGCGTGATATAAATAATAAAGATACACGACACGGGGCTACTTGACGCGTTCCCTGTACACGTTGCCGACAGGGACGACGGAAGAGAAATAACAGTGTTGAAATAACAATGCTGCGTATCAGCGATCGGCTTTCGCGCTTTTCCGTGGAAACGTGAAAAGCCGGAGAACACTGCAAACTGCACACCATTTTCCTCTCGCACCCCCTTACAAAACCTAGCGACGCGGCGGTATAGGCGGAACTTGTTTTTACGCGACACAGGGCGCTGTCCCGTGAAAACACACTAGGAACAAACAGAGAGAAGGGAGAGAGATCGAGAGCTCGATAAAACGGGTGTATCCGTCGCACGCGTTTCGAGTGCGGGTCTCCCGAACAATGAAAACAAAACAGAGGAAAAACAACACGCGTGCGCGAAAGAAGGAGGCGAGGGTAGTTACAGGGTTAAGTTAGAGTATCGTTGGATTTTCATGGATTTTTCGGTCTCCGACGCGTTCTAAAATTTTGAAAATAATCTTAGATATTTTAGAGAATTTCTTCGGATCGTTTTGCGGTAAACCGTGCTTTGTATCGTGTTTGGCAATGTTCTCCCACAACCACAAGTAAAATGTAAAGAAACGCGAAGAAATCTAACAGACCACTAATTTTTCTAATTCCAGAAACACGGGCCTCGTATGAAGTGCGCAGCGTGTCGAGTAGTGGCGCACGCGGTCTGCGCGGTGTCCTTGAACTTTGCTTGCAAGTCCAGCTTCCGCGACGTGGGGGTTCGCCAATATCGCGAGCAAACGAACACGCAGCACCACTGGGTCCACCGTAGATCTCAGAAAGGGAAGTGTTCGAACTGCGGCAAGTCTTTCCAATCGAAACTGAGCTTCTCCTCGAAGGAGATCGTCGCGGTCAGCTGCAGCTGGTGCAAAATCGCGTACCACAACAAGGAGTCTTGCTTCAGCGTGCAGAAAGTGGGGGAAAACTGCGAGTTAGGTGGTCACGCGTCCATCATAGTACCGCCGTCTTGGATCGTCAAGTTGCCGAGGAAAGGCAGCTTCAAGAGCAGTTTGAGGAAATCGCCGAGGAAGAAGAAATCCGGTGAAAGTCGAAGAAAATCTAAAGAAAAAGAAAAGGACAAAGAACAGGACAAGGACAAGGATAAGGACCAGGGCAGGCTCTGGGTGGTGAAGCCGATACCCACGCCTACGGTGAAGCCGGTGCTGGTCTTCATCAACCCGAAATCTGGGGGCAATCAGGGCGCGAAGTTGTTGCAGAAGTTCCAGTGGCTCCTCAATCCCAGGCAGGTCTTCGATCTGACGCAGGGTGGACCCAGAATGGGGTGAGTTCGCGTTAAACTTGCTAGAACGTTACCGAGACCCGTCAACGCGGCGACGACTTTTCGAGAAAACGGAAAAAACGAGAAAAGTGGAATTTCCTGGGCGAACCAGATTCGATGTCGCGCTTTTCACCTGCATTTTCCGATGACCAATGCGTATATTCGAAACCGAAACTTTCTGTGATTCCATTTCGTAACACTTCGATGCTAATAGGCACTTTTGCTACGCAGGTTGTACGTCAGCGTTGAATCGCGTTAAACATCGTTTAACAGACTAATACTCTAGAGTTGCTCTCGTAAAATATCGTCGCGTCGAGGAACGTTGAGCGACGCTTTTAAATTTAGCGGTTCGAGTTTCACCGGAGAATTAGGTTAATCGAATGGAAATTGAGTCGACGATGAATTGGCTGAATGGATTAGGCGAATGGTGGATCGGTACATTGGAAAATATGATAAACGAACAAGAGGTTTAATTAAAGTTCCACGAGACTGGCTCTTAGCCAGGAAGTTGGGGGAAGTAGGAGAATAAAGGTGAACGGTTGTCGCTATGGACGTTATCGGAACTTTCTCGAGAGAAGTTCGTTGGGAAGTTCGGACATTTTGGTCTGCGTTTACGCAAAACTCGGTTACCGCGATATCGTATAAATCGCAGGACCGTGCCTTTAACGAAATTTCGATCAACGTATTTCTAACGATCCCGCCCAGGTGCTTCCGGATGGCGTCGCAAACGTAGTCCATTCGAAATGGGTTTCAGGCTCGAGCTGTTCAAGAAAGTTCCGAATCTCCGAGTGCTGGCATGCGGGGGCGACGGTACCGTCGGCTGGGTGTTGTCGGTCCTCGATCAGATCGGTTGTACTCCGCCGCCGGCGGTCGGAGTGCTTCCTCTTGGGACCGGGAACGATCTGGCGAGAGCTTTAGGATGGGGCGGTGGTTATACGGACGAGCCGATCGGGAAAATCCTGTCGAACATCGGCGAGAGCGACGCGATCTTGCTGGACAGATGGCAGCTGATCGTCGAGAAGAACACGGACGCCCAGGGTGACGACGACAACGGCAAGGGCAAAGAGAACCTGCCTCTCAACGTCGTCAATAATTACTTCTCTCTCGGCGTGGATGCTCACATCGCTCTCGAATTTCACGAGGCCCGAGGTTGGTGCTTTGGTACATCCGCGAACCGCCGCGCCGCGCCGCGCCGCGCCACGGCGCCATGCCGTTGCGGCCAGACTGTACAGTCTCCCGTGAACTCCTTCAAATTAATCGTAAATAATTTAAAGACCCCGCGCGACTATGGTCGGAAGGCTAACTTGGTTTAACTGTGCCGGGGACAGGCTTCGTGGAACTTTGCTCGAGGAATATTTATGGGGGTGAAATTGTGTTCGAGGATTGATCGGTGCAAAATTAAATACGCTTGCCTCGGTGTTCTCGTAGCCCCTTGCGCCATCGTGTCGGGCAGTGTCAGGCCAGCGGCGAACATTTTCAAGAGAATCGATTAAACGCGAGGATCGGTCGAATATTCGAAACTTCCAAACGACTATTCGAACTTTATCCTGTACCTTTCTTGTACCCGTTTCTTTTTTTTTTTATCTAATATGTCTCCTAAGCTTTTACAATGATAAAAGCTAGGACAAGTTTCGGAACGTACTCTACGATTCACGAGGACTTTCGAATAATTACAGAGGCGCACCCAGAGAGGTTCAACTCGCGAATACGGAACAAGATGTTTTACGGTCAAATGGGCGGTAAGGATCTCGTGTTACGGAAATGGAAGGACCTTTCGGAATACGTAACGCTGGACTGCGACGGCCAGGACCTGACACCGAAATTGAAGGAGCATCGCGTGCACGCCATTGTGTTCCTCAATATTGGCTCGTACGGTGGCGGGACGCATCCCTGGGGCGCTGTCAGTGGCACCAAGGAGCCATCCACGGAGGATGGGCTGATCGAGGTGGTTGGTTTGACCACGTATCAGCTTCCACTGCTTCAGGCTGGAGGACACGGCACCTGCATAGCTCAGTGCAGCACAGCCAAGCTCGTTACTACGAAAACCATTCCAATGCAGGTCAATGTTCCTCTCTCTCTCTCTCTCTCTCTCTCTCTCTCTCTCTCTCTCTCTCTCTCTCTCTCTCTCTCTCTCTCTCTCTTCTTTGTGAGCCGTATATTCGCAGTATGAACTAAAACAGCATATGTAAAACAGTTAATAGACTGAAAACCCCCCGTACAATAATTCTACGATCGTTCTAGGTCGACGGCGAAGCTTGTCGCCTGTTGCCATCCACCATAAGCATGAAGCTGTTGAATAAAGCGACCATGCTAGCGAAACGACGGAACGCGAGCAGACCTCAGCAGGACGCCAAGCTCGATAGATTAAAATTGCCAGTGATGAAGATCAAGATGACGGACTACGAGCGGTACCATCACGATAAGGACATGCTGAAAAATTCCGCGACAATGTGGATCGAGGATCCACTGGATCTAGACGCCACCACGGACCTCGAGTCTTTGAGGAAGATCCTTGCGAAGGACCATAACATGGACACTTGTTGCTTCCTCGACCGTGAGTGCCTCTGAAAAAACACTTTTATCCGAAACTGTCGCGTTACCGTGGGCTTTACAAATTCATAGCGCGTGCGAACGAACTTTAAAAAGGAAAATACACGGCGCGGCAAAATGCCCTCGAGTAGGATCGACCGTCCGCTTTCGCCAGAAGGGCTCTTGGTAGACAGCGAATCTTTATACGAAACAAAAACTGGCTAAATCTACCATAAGAAACGGAAATTAGTATTTCTGCGTTTAACCATTAGCACTCGAATAGCGACTTTGAGGCGCCACTAAAAATTTCTGTACCATTATAGAAAAAATATCGTAGCATCGTGAAATGCGTGCTCGATAAATTTTTTACAATTTTTTGGTCGATTATTTAAGAAGATCGTTATACGTGTAAAGTGGGGTCACAAAATCTGTTCGCAGCGTGCACTGCGGAGCGTTTCTTCAGGATCGACCGGGCTCAAGAACAGCTGCATTACGTCACCGATGTGGCTGTGGAGGCGGTGTACGTCCTCGAGGAGAATGCAACCAATCAATCATCGGGAGAGCCCGAACAGGGGAAGGGCTCCTCCGCGAGCCAAGAGCCCGAAATCGCTCGCTCCTCGCCCAGGTACTTTACACGTCGCACCTTCGAGCCTCGTTTCTTTATACTTTTTTTAATTCACCGACACGTAGTCTCATCGTGATCGTCTCCTCGGTATACGCTGACCCAGAAGTACGTAGAGGAAATCGATCGTCTGATAGATCTGTCGATAAGTCAGTCACGCCTCCCTCCCACGCCCACCCTCCCGTTTAACCCTCTGCGAACGAGGATTTTTCAAACGCACCCTACTCTTTTTCTACACGATTTTCAAATAACACGGTCCAAAAATAAAGATACGCGCGCGTACAGGCCGACGAAGAAAAGGTACGGCAACTTGTAGTACCAACCGAGAAAAGTAAAAACGTTGGATCGACGTAGCTCCTAAAAGCAAAATTGCGAACCGCCACCACGAAAGTTCTTCGACCCGTACAGTTAGGCGTCCCGATTTAGCTAAGACACCCAGTAGCGCCAACCAAGTGCCTCGGCTCGTCCATCTCACACATTCGTCTGTGTCTCCATGATAATGTAATGGTAATGGAATCGTATCATTAGATTAATAGAAAGAACGTGTAATATAGCGAAGAACGACCAAAGAGAATCGCAGCCATGACAGAAGAGCCGGCAAATGATAACGCAACGGCGCGGGAAGAGAAACAACCGCAGCCGCAGCCGCAGCCCTCGCAGCCTCCCCAGCCTCAGCCGCAGCAGACGGCTTCGGCAACTCCGGAGAACGAAGAATCACCGCCTAAGAAGCCGGATGAAACGAAGCCGCAGCCCGATGCCCGACGCTCCTCTTCCAGAGAACCTCAGGGATCGATGAACACAACAGCCCCCAGCGAGTCGAAGAACGCCAGAAAAGAGGACAAACTACCCGGGGACCCCGTGAACCAAAGCAGTTCCTCGAAATCGATCTCTGCGACCGCTGTAGCACAGTCGCAACACCAGGCACCGCTCACTTTCATTAGGTACCGGTCTCTTTCAAACGCCTCCTCCAAACTCCTCTACCAAACCAAGATCGATAAAATACGATTGAACGGTAAAAGGGGACTGCCGTGGCCTGAACAAAGGATCTACATATATAAAATCAATGCTAATTCCTATGTTTCAGTCCACGCGATAGGCTTTTCGGTCTAGGTTCCGAGGTCCACAGTTTCAGCACCGGATTGCTCGAGAAAACCAGCGACACTATACTGAAGGCCGCGAAAATCGGCGATCTTGCGGCTTTGAAGGAACACCACGAGAAAGGGTACTCTCTGTTATCCATCGACGCCTCCGGACAGACTGCTCTTCACTTAGCTTCCAGGCATGGCCACAAGGATATCATCAGATATCTGATTGCTTGCGCGCCATCGAGTATCCTCGACATGGTTGACAACGACAAGTAAGTCCATTACCGGTCGAATCTACAATACGTATAATAAAACTCGTCTTCGTAAATAACAGATCCTAAACAATTTTCGCCACGCTGTTTGGCCATTGTTTTAGAATATTGAAAATTATCGAACTTACGTGTCGCTCGAATCGCCATCCTCGATCGCTATACGCATTGTAAATAATTATATGTACGCGTGAATCGTAATCAACCGATTAATTCTGACTTCGATGTGCGTGTTATCCGATGAACAGAGGATTGTTTCTTTTCGTGAAAACTAAAATTAATAAACGAAGATGCGCCGCGGCGCGGGCGTTATGGTTGCTGCGCAAATCGTAAAACGTTAACCGTAACCAAACGAGGCCCATAGTACCCGTTCCGGTTGAAACGGTTGCGAATTTGCGAGTTGAGCGAAACGCGAGAGGGGATAAGTTTATCGCTTGCGGTATCAGTTTGCGCGTTAAAGTTTCTCATCGCTGCTGCTACGATCTGGGTCGAAGGGCAGCCTATTCCCGTCGCGTCGAATCGCGTAAACAGGAATCGAATAAGAAGAGACTCCTTTTTTGTGTTTTCTAATTCCAGAGGTCAAACCGCTCTGCACAAAGCGGCTCAATATAAGCGCCGCTCCATTTGCTGCATGTTAGTGGCGGGCGGCGCTACTTTAACCGTGAAGGATCGACTCGGCAACACGCCGCGTGATCTTGCTCTGCAAGCAGAGGACCGTGACCTCGCAGCGTATTTATTCAGTGAGTGGTTTTTACTCTCTTTTCCGATACCCACGACGATATTAAAGATAAAACGATGACGGTCGTCCGCCGCAGCGAATAAGTAGTTAGTTATCCGCGCTACCCGGCTCGCGTCGCGTACCATTGCGACTCGAACCCTGCATCGCTCGCACAAGCTATGCGCCGAGCGGTATGTGGTCCACAGGAAAAATTAACTCTTCCGCGCTTTAAATGTTCTGTCGTCTACAACTCGAATTGTTACGGGCTCGACAAATTTTATTCTAACACGAAAATATTGGAAATCTTTGAGAATTTATTTATAGTTTCCTCTCTCTGCCATCGGGTTGCTTTATTCGAATACAAATTGAAAAAATAGACGGCGGACACCTTCGTGCAACGTAAAAATGCTCCATTCGTTTCTGGTATCGGCAATGCAGGGTTCAGGTATGCTGGTTCGTTTAAATCAAAAGATCGGGCATTTTTCAGAATTTTTAGAAATTTTTTAATCGACAAAAAAATCATCACGAATTTTCGAGTTTTATCGTTTTATCGCAATAGCGAGTAGAATGAATGTGCTTCGGTGCGTTAGCGTATCCTTGGTGTATGCGTAGCGCGAGGTCACTTTTTTCTTATTTTCAATTTATCAAGCTCGTTTACGCTATTCGCAACTAATAAAACAATACAAGCAACACACCTTTCACACCGAAAAACCATCTTCGAAAATCACAACCTAAATCCGCCTCGAACAAAAATTGGGAAGCGTTCGTCTCGCGCGTTTAATCCACGTCGCTTCCGCTATTGTTACCCGTCCGTCGGATCGTTAAATCGACGTTGTTCGGTGATATAGGTCAAGAGCAGTTCCAGCTGACGACGGAAGAAATGGAGAACGCCCTCTGACCTACGGCCGTAATTGGCAGGGCCTGAGCGAACCCTGGTTGAACCCTGCCCGGATCCGTGGGAGAAGTCCTAGATCGCCGATGATCGTTGTCGATCAGCTCGCATTGTGCGATCAGTCCATAACGAGCGCCCGAACGAGCAAGAGAGAGAGAGAGAGAGAGAGAGAGAGAGAAAGAGAAAGAGAAAGAGAAAGAGAAAGAGAATGATCGTATGTTTCGTTCGTGTGTGAACAACCATTGTCAGTGCTACCCCGTTGAGATCGCTTCTGCTGTCAACGATCGACGTCTAAAGGACAATGGTCATCGTGCTAGCTGCTCGCAGGACAACGATCCTTCTGATCTTCACTGGTGTGACAGAATTCATCCAAGGTCGTCGGATCGATCGCTACGACGAATTACCAAGAGCCTTATTTTGTTCATTTTCATCGAGTAAATGAAACAATGTCATTTAGTCGACGAAAACGAAGATGAAGACGACGAAGTAGAAGAAGAAGAAGAAGAAGAGAAAGAGGATCCTGTTTGCTCATCCGCGGTCTCGACTGCGCCGTGTATTCCCGCGTGCTGAGGACGGCGGCGATCCGGTACCGAATTAGCGTGACACTAGGATTAGGGGATCGGATAGATCGGGGTACTCAATCGTTAGTGACTACCGTTCACGTATTCGTTCGTGTAAGTTTTATTTTATATTTTTCTACGTTCCATTTCTAGGCGACCTAGCGTTGTAGACTGAGAGAATGGAAGAAAGAGAGAATGATTCCCGATCGATTACGTTCTTCGTAGTGGCCGATTCCCACGTGTTCTCAGCAAAGTTTTAGCTCCAAGAGCTGTTCGAAGCACGACACATCGTCGGTGATCGAGCGAGAACCGATATTTAAATAATTATTCACAATTATTCGTTCAACTTCTATCCGATTCTGCTGGCACGTATTTATTTCTATTGTGACCTTCAAACCTTTGGAATTTTACGCGCTTGATCTAGATTCTAGAGTGTACCATAATCTCATCGCGTCGGATACATATCTTTTTCTATAAGTGTCGCGTTGCATATACACACATATATACATATATATATATATACCTACATATATATATATGTATATATATAATACATATACATATATTTTCTACAATACGTACGTTAATACTGATACATACATATATCGCGTGCGAGACGCAGACGTTTCTTCACGATACTGTTTTTTCTTGTACGCGAGCATCCATGGAACTTCTTCGCACTGCTTGGACCATTTTACGAAAAAATCTTTTTATATACAGGGTGTTTCGCGGAAAAGGTATCACCGAGAATCGCAAATTTTACCAAGAGTTCGACAATAACTGCAAACGTAGAGAGATCTTTTAATCAACTTGTTAGCTGGACGACTCTTTCATCGATACATTGATTATGACGCAACGCTTGATTGTGCTATAGAATTAATATTGTAATCGATCGAAGAAAAAAGTGGAATGTTACCGATTAGTTTACTCGTCTTCCCCGGTTAACAGGTGAATTTCCAAACGAAAAGGTTGTAAAAAAAGTAACCATCGATAACTTTAGATATAGCATATGTTCTTAATAAATTCAAACGATTCTATAAAGTTTTCCGAATTCTAGCGTTTGCCGAAGAATTGACCTAAAAAATAAATGGGCAATAAAATCATCAAAAAATATTCAGAACGAACTCTGATCTATTAAACGTTCTGGCAATAGAGAAATCTATAGATAGGTATTGTACATTTTTCCTCTATCTTTATTTGTTAATGTTTTTAAAATTAAGAAGAATTCTATTGACTTTTATCTCAGTCGTACATTCCTTTCGAACACCCTGTGAATTATGGAAACATTAATCCTTGGAAAGTGGTGATCGTATTTGTTTTGACACGGTATAGTCAAAAACGTTATCTCAGTTTCTGGAAAATAATACGATAAAAAGCGAGGTGTTTGAAAGAAACATCTTCGATAAATGTTCAAAAGAAGTTTGTACATACGGGTTTAAATGCACGTACTTGCGCCGCTAATCGAGTAAAATTGTCGCTAATTCACTCTCCGAGGGTTACACCGAAGGATCTACGATAGGATCAGCTCGCAGCGACGATCGATCACGCCGACCCTCGTGATCGTTCATAGATCGTTCGCTTCAGGAGGAACGATCGACGAGTCGCTTGCGGAAGACGACATCGGCTCGAGCGAAATTGTGCCAAAGCGGAGTCCCCATGGAACGACGATTACGTTTTAGAAAATAGACACGCATCCGTTTTTAAAAGCACCTTCATCGATATTCAGAATATGCTTGAATTCTTCTAGCCTGTTTCCAATTTAGCCTCCAACTGGCCACTTTTATTCGTCTTCGATATCGTTGTACATACATATACGTATACTTTGTTCGTTTTGTGTAAAACACTTTGGAAAAAATTCAGCACTTTGCAGGCATCGAGGCGTATACCGTAGAATTTGTTACAGTTTCTAAACCTAATCGTCGAATCATCAGCTTCGGGCTGATCCTGCGCGTTCGCATTCGATTTCCGTGGCGAGACAGCCAAGCAGCCATGTTCATCTCGTAGCCACGTCAGCTCATTTAGTCGTTAATCAATTGAGATCGACGAGCGCGAAAGATAAACGAGTGCGGGGATCGCGTGAAAGAGAAAAAGAGAGAAAGTGAGAAAAACGATAAAAAAAGTGGAGAACGTGTGAAAGGGAAACGAGAAATGAGAAATGTGGAACGACGAACTTGAAAAGAAACGAGAAAAAACAAGAGAAAGAGAATTATCTTACTCGGTACCAAAATAAAAAAGGGGATCAACGTACGAACACCAATTAGCTCTTAAACGACGGTCTATCGTCTACTATTATTATACCGTTAACGCGCTAGACTATTCTAATTTTACTCTCGAATTATTATATATCGTATGCCGTATGTATAGAGCGTGACCTTCCTGAGCATATTCGTCCTGCGAACTCGACAACTATAATTGCGAACACCCCGAGAGAGGTGAGTTTCTTCGTAGACACGCGCCGAGGCGATTCGATCGATTGCTCGATTCGATTCACACCGGACAGATGATCAACAGAGTCTCTTCGATTGTTTTTTTTTGGATGTTTCATAAGTATACCAAGCTCTTCTCTGCGATCACTGGGAGACTATCCTAATTGTCCGAGGGATCATCGTAGTACAATTTTGGTCAAAAGAAAGCTCGATGTGTATTTCGATTCGATACTGTTCCGTAAAACCGTTTCCTTTACGATTCACGCCGATGCGCGATGGAACAAACGTATGTAAGACTCCTACGAGCACCATGATATCGTTACACTACATATATGTATATACATATACGCGACGATAGATATAGAGAGAGAAAATTATATGTGGAAGAGGGTCGTGCAGTACCGGTCGCTCCAAGGTTTTTCAACTTGGCGAACTTGGCTACTTACCGTTGGTGAAATTGAAATTTTAGACATATTATTTCTAGTACAAACGCTGTTTAATAAAATCGGATGAATCCCTTTCTCTCTCTCTCTCTCTCTCTCTCTAATTTTATCGCTAAGATGAATAATTCGTAAATATTCACAAAAGACACGATAGCGAATAGGTATTAGCAAGAGGAATGAAAAAGTTGTAATTCGCTGCGAACGAAAAGAACGAAAACATTGCTGTCCAGTTACGTTTAGTTGTAAGAAGTTTGGTTGTTTGGATGTTTATATTTAGATGATTATTTTTGGATGTTTTTTTGTGGATTGTGGAGGTAATTAACGGTAGAAACGGGATCTAACATTGGCACTGCACCGACTCTCCTCTATAATAATGATATTGTTTATAAGAATGTTGTCGTTTTGTCGCTATCTTTTTCTATAAATGTAGAGTATAAGAAATGCGGAGACTACGATTCCTCGAAAGTTGCTATTAACAAGTTCCTAACCCTATTTTTCTTGAATAAACCTCTCGAGCGAGTTTGTTGTTCATTCTTCTGTAGAAATAATCATCTTTTAAAGCGACGTACAAGTACTTCCCCTCACCACAACTCTCCAGAGTTTCTTTCCACCACCACTGTACCAACACTCTGTTTCGCCCAAGTGTACAAATTAGTACACTCGCATGGGAACGTACCGAGAAACTATCTATTACCGCAGAACGAAAATTATCAGGATTTTCAAGATGTCTGACCAAACGTACTTTTCACTCCTAATTTTGACGAACTCGCTTACCAGGTCGCTACAAACTAATAAAATTTCCATTAAAAGTCTCCAAGATATTGTTTCCGTACGTTTCCAAAATCTCCACCGAATCAATCTGACTCGCTGATCTCCGAAGCTAATTATCTAATTATTGAACTACACGTTAATACGTATAGTCTACGAAGAATCGTAACAGTTTCGATTAAGTTCAAGACAGAAAATTCGGAACGATCGAATCGAGGGAATCGATACGTGTTCCCATTCTCAGCAAAAGTATGGCATTAACGATGGCGCGTGTCCCTTCCCCGTGTGTCTTTTAATCCTCTGTAATTACCGATTAAGGATCGTTAGATGGATATAGAAGCTTAGCGAGGAATTACGTGCATACATGCGTATGTATATGTATATTATTATAACATATATGAAATAGCTATATTCGTAGAGTATCGGTCATTAGCTAACTATGGCGAAGAAGAAAAAGAAGAAGAAGATGACGATAATGACGCCGATGACGATGACGATGACGATGACGATGACGATGATTATGACGATGAAGAAGAGAAACGACTTAGAGATGCCTTCGAGTGTAAGATACATTGTTCCGATTATTTTTTATATGTAGAAGTATTAGTTGTAATGCCTTTGTAATTCTTCCGAGAGCTTACGACGTTTATTCGAACCCGTTGTACTACCGTACAGTCTGACTTCTGACACGTTGGTCGACTAATCGCGATCCTAAATCGTTCTACAAAATCAGAATCATCTGATCGAGAGCGGATGCTGGGGTAACGAAAACAAAAGAATAGAGAAGCATGAGCAAAAACAGAGCGAGGAACAGAAACGTGTGACGCTTGGGAATTCTTCTTTCTATCTACGATTACGTCTACGATCGATTAATCGCCCTATGCGATGCATAGTGCCTCGTCTTCGTTGATCGTCGAACATTTGGCACACTGTCGTTGAATCGTACTATCGAAATTCGAAACGGGTATTTTAGTTCTAGCGTAGCACCTGACAAGATGAAAGAGTTTATCGACGCATCGTCCAACACGGATTTCGGAACCATAAAGTATTATACAGATATTACGCGTAAAATAATCGAATTACCGAAGCTTTTGAAAAATACTATTATAATATTCGAAAGATTTCTTATTTAATATATTTAAAATTTCCATCTCCAAAATAAAGTAAAATAAAATATGTATATTAATACCATATGCGGTAGTAATTTCACGTCTATATGTACACGTAATTTCGACAAAGATTTTTCTCCCTCCTAATATGCTATAAAAATAATACGTTATAAGATATCGAGTCAATGATAATCCTAATAATATTCTTATTATTACGAATTTAGAATTTTTCGAGGGTCCAAAACGCTCCCCTTAATAAGGACAAAAAAATTCAAGCATGGAACAATCTCAATGTGATCGCGGAACTATGGAACCATTCATTTTTTTTCTGAACTTCGTACAAATAAAGAACATCGCGTCTTTTCCAAGTGTCCCACCGTCTCTGCGCCAAACTAATCTGTCGTTTGCATAGGTTTCTCGTTAAACTTTGGTTCAGCTCCAAAAAATTCAGCATACTTTCCCTCGAGTTTCATCGAATGATCCTGATCAAAGAATTTCTGGACTACTGGACCCTCGAGCTGGCGGTGTTACACACGATTTTCATTACTCTTCGATGTAACTAGACTGGCTGTACTCCCTATACTTTCGAAAAAAACAGACCCGAGGCGAAGATGATCGGAATAGTTCTCAGCGTGAGACCAGAAAAAAAGAGAAAAAGAGTACATCATCGAACGATCATCGATCGAACAAAAGTCAGAGACTCGAACGCGTGGTCGAACTCTTTTTCGCGAAAAAGAAGCTTCGTTCTTTGACCGAACGACGAACGAACGTTCAAGCGTTAACATCCGCAGTCTAGTCTAGTAACAAGTATATTGATCGAAAACGTTCGTGAAAAACAGTCGTCGGGATCGTCACGAGCGAACCTAACTTGTGAAAAATTAATCTCGGATCTTTTTTCTATCGTTCGGCATCGCATCCTGGACCGGCTTGCAATTTTCTTCCGAAAAAATGGAGACTACCTTTTCCACTTTCTAGAGTTAATCTTAGCCTTTAACCTTCGTCGAAATTCAATAATGGACACGACCCTTGTTCTCCCTTTTTCATGGCCCGGCTCTTCCGCCTCCTTCGTTTCTTTTTTTCCGCTTTTTAGGTCGATCGATCGGTAAACGATCGCTCTATCACGACCTCGCGGTACAGTGTCTCGTAGAAAATTCGATTGCGCTAAACACGCTGGAGTCTAATATTGGACGGCTGTCGACAGTTTAAACTTCGATGGCTCTTCGACGAGATTGCAGGTGAACAAGTTGAAACTCGAAGGTCTCCTTCGAAAGGCGTATTTTGCTTTCCATTGAGAAACAAAAATTTCCTCTTCGTCGTCGATTAGAACCGTGTGCCTGACACTCGGTTTTTAGCATTAATAAAAAGATAGGGGGTAATTAAGATCAAGTTTAGAGGGCGAGTAACGAGTTCGGAACGTTTCTCGATCTACAACACGATTCCAACGATTACATCGTAAATTATAAAGAAAAGCTGTACGGTAAGCGAACTAACTTTAAACCAACAAGATCGATTTCTCTCGTAAAGCTACGTTCACACCGAACCAACGTCCAACGTCGAGCGAGTTTTATTCGGTAAACAGTGATTTCGTCGAGATCGACGCGCAACATCGACAAAAGTAGCTCGATGTTGCTACAGCCTGAACGTAGCTTAATCGTAAGATACGATTAATTAAAAATCCGATCGCGCTTCTCGTCCAGAGAGATTATTTTCTAGGTTCTTCTGTGGATATTCGAACCTCTGTCGCGACGCATCCCTTGATCGGGCGACGGCTGTAACATGTTTGTAAAAATTGCGATTGTAAAGTTACTATTACCATTAGGTAAGACAGAGCCGATAACGATTCAATGACGGCAAACGGGAAGCAACTTTGGGCTGGCAAGCATCGCGTTACGCATTCGTCGCGCTATGTTGTCCTCGGATACGAATTATTATATATATATGTTAAATTCAAATTTTTATATCTGTTAGAAAATGTTGGCAAAACTTGGCAAAAGGAAAAATAAATAAACCGATCCTCCGTTTCTTGAGATTTGTTATTTTCCATGAAAATCGGTGGTATGTTTTCAAAAGAACGCTTACCAGTCAGATCAGTTCCGTACGGTTAGGCGTTTGACAAATCGTAATTAGGAATGCTGGGCTTCTGCGAGGAATTCTGGTGGCTGGTGGCTGACGGTACAAGTAAATATCGTACGTAGAGCGACGAATGCGAGAATAGCGAAAGCTGGCGAAGAGCGTACAGAGCGACGAGAGTGTGTGTATGTATTATATATCGCATATAGTAGTCCCGAGGGAGGAAAAGAAACACAGTATTGCCTTTCTGGGGGACGCGGCCACGGCCCGTGAGTTTCATCTTAAGTTCTAGAGCAATAAATCGGCGACAATCACGGCGTTCCGGGCCGGGTCCGCGTTACCGAAAAAAATCGTTTTCTCGTCTGTCCAGTTGCCGTTTTCCACATTCCTTTCTTCCTCCCACCCCTCCGATTCGACGAAGGAACGTTACAGCGCGACGCGACGCGACGCGTGGACGATCGACGTCGTTTCTGGTTCCGCGTGGCCGTCAACGCGACCCGCAAACCCGGTCTCCGTCGAGTATATTCGTCTCCCCTTGCCCATTGTCTTCTGCATCCGAAAAAACAGCGATTTGCTAGGCTGTTTACAATCGAATTTTTCAAATTTAGGCGTGTTTGATTTTTCTATCGGTTTCTACGGCTCTTGTCATTGCTTTCGAATAAAAAATTTTCTGATAGAGTGCCAATTCTTCGATGCGGACCGCTGTTCTCCGATGATCTTGCGTACGCTCGCTATTTCGCGTCGAATCTCAGTTCTCAGCAAATTCCACGAACTAATCGCGAAGCGATTAATTTCAAGTATTTAGTTTTGAGATGTATTCGGCTAAAATTTTCTCAACGTTTCCTATACGTGAAAAATTCCAGTTTACCGCTATTACGTTTCTTTCCGCAAAAAAGGTTTACGCAATCGCGAACGAAAGAATAGAAGGAAATGCGGACAAGAACAAAAAGAACAGAGAGAAATCTAATGAAAAGGAAACAGACGGTAGAATGTAGCATTCTACGCCAGACAAGGCACAGCCATTCGCTGGTATCAACTTTCAGTCAGACACAGAAACTTCTGTTGCAACTTCATAACAGTAGAATAAACGTTGCAAGGCAAGCCACAAAATAAGTAAAAAATTCACTCTACTAAAAAATGAATACGGTTTTGGTACGTTTTAATAATCGAAAAACATTCTCAATGAAAAATCGCGGCTCGAATTTCATCCGACAATGAGAAAAATCGAACAATTTGAAGATTTCAAACGATCTCGACGGACACGACCCGAAATCACAAACCAATGGGTTAATTAACATTTTTTCCAATGATCGTTCACCGTCGGAATACATCGGTGGTTTCCGTGATATTTCGTTCTCGCTTCGAAGAGCTCCTTCGATTAGGTTGCGCGGTGGCGATCGGCGCGATCGGTGCGATCGACTCGAGGCAAGGCGAGGCTTCGAGCGTTGGTTAAACGGACGAAATGTTTAATCGATTCGTTGAACGGTTTCAGTCTGCCGGTCGAGTGCACGTCGCTAATTTAGACTGCAGGCGGTCTGTTTTGACTTCGGCGGACCGGGGAACAAAAGGGTCGCTGTTGTCGGTGTACACTGTATCGTGAACGTCGCGTCGACCCAAATACGACGATTTGGCCCTCGACACGCGAGCCGAGGGACTTTGTTCCGTTTTCGTGGTTCGTGTTTCCTGTTTCCTGTTTCGTTATCCGCGAAAAACTTGGCTCCGTTCGATGCTCTCTGTCTTTGCCAGACGACGCGATCGTTTCGATCCATGGATCCTTCAGAAATGGTAGACGTTACTTACTTCTACGTAAAGAATTTACGTGGATGGAAATCGAGTTTGACAAGAGACAGAGAGACCGAAACCAACATTGTTGAAAAAGGAACGATCCCGTAATTACAATGACTTCTCCGATATGCAATCACTTCTCTCTATTTTCCGAGTCTATGTAACTTGTACGAGTAACTTCTGATTAGAAGGATGTATCAAGCGATTACTTTATAAGTAATAAAAAGATTTCTGATTCTCGAGTCGACGATCTTTCTTTCACCCTTTATCGCCTTTCCTTCGAAGTCACCTTCGAAATGTGAAAATCCACTTTATACGAAACCGACTTTAAAATTAAGTTTTTCGTGAGCACAAAAAATTCATTTCTATTCTTTGCAAGAATAGAAAACCTCGCCTACTCGTAACGGAAACGATCGTCGTCGCTCCAGGAAACGACGTTTTCAGACAGAGGGATTCCAAAGAAAGAGATCGCGAGACGCGGAGACTGCAAGGACCCTAACCCAATCTTTTCGCGTTTTCATTCTTTTTGCACGAGTAACGAGCGATCCGTCCAAGTTCGCGAAACAATGCGAATTCGTAGCAATTTGTAGCCACGCGAGACCAATTGGGGCCATAATGAAGACCGATTCGCTCGAGATTCCGTGAGTCGAGTAGACAACTAAGCGAACATTAACGATTCAACGATCGTGTCTCCTCGGGAGGTCCTGTCTGCGTATATTTTCCAACTGCCCATGCCCCTTTCAAACGAAAGTTTATCGTCCTACTTTATCGTTGTAAATTCTCCGAGCGGTTCTACGGAAAGTATTCGATTCTTAAAAGCAATGAAAATAGCGTGACATGGTTTATCATGTAGTGTTCGGAGCGTCTCGTTGAGCGTACGATTGCTGAATTTCACAAAGAATCCGAAGATTTTTATTTCTGGAAATAGGAAAATTGCAAGAACAATTACATTCGAGAACACAATCGCTGAAAGTTTTAAAGCCCGATTTAAAGCGTCCATTCGTCGAAATGGATGCGAATTCCATGGGCAAAGGGGTAAAAAAGACGTTCCCCGGTGCAAACTTCGAGGGTACTTTCCCCAACGCGACGAGAAGGAATTAAGCTTGCCAAACTTCCTGGACGCTCGACGAAGCCTCTACGAAGATTTATAGGCAAACTTCCTCGATGAAAACCAGACCAATGCCACGATTGCTTTTCGAACTACTATAATAGAGTAGTAACGCTGCAAGCGATACGATACGTAGACCCGTAGACTTTCAGTTTCTCGGTATGGCCGCAAATAGAAAAATCGAATGTAGATACATTTAAGAAATTGCATTGGAATTACGTTCCCTAATCGTGTTTCTATTTGATCTCGTATTCGTATAATCTGCTCTATCCTTTGACGCTTTATCTTTTGCGAAACGATATACCGAGCAGCAAATAGAAATCTTAATTCGAGAATTGCGAGCAGTAAGTCGGACTAATTGAAAGGTTTTGCTTTTACGATAACGAGCATAGGACTCGCCTGCTGCGTCGAGTTACCAGCTACCAGCTACCCGATGCAGATTAGACGCAACAAGTTGGACACAGTTTCCAGACGCGCGTTGCTTAATTGCCTTCCGTCTGTCCCTGAACACTTTGTATACAGTGTACGCAGGATACATAATATTCTGTTTCTGCGAGCTTCGTGCCTGGAGAGCAGAGAACGGTGAGCAGAGAGAGCCTTTCCTTTTTTCAAGCTTCTTTCGCAAAGGAAGAAGATCCTTTTTGGATTTTTCTGCCGATACATATTTACAAAAAAGGAACGTCGTCTGTTCTCTTATTACTCGTCGCTTACATTTTAAGTATCGCGTACAAACGACGATTTCGAATTTTCTATGTAAACAAGAGAAGATCGATGGTTAAAATCACGATCGAAAAATGTAGTGCAATTTGTTGTTCGGTTTTCAAGTTTTCTTAACTACAGCAGTTTTCGGTCGAGTTTTCGTCGACCGCATCGATGCGAACGAATTCAAACGAAACGAGAATGCTAACGCGCATTAGTGGCCTGTACAAGTAAATTCAATCGTAGAAAGTGAAAGTTATGTTAATTTCAAGTGGAACGCAACACCTCGACGCGACCAATCGTCCTGATCTTCTTTCGGGCACCTGATCGGAAGCGAGCAGATCAACGCGTCCCTTTGCGAATTCGCATATACCGGTACATCGAGAATGTCCTCTTCGCTGTTTCGCAGATAGTCGCCCATTACGTTGGTGACCGTACCGTCATCCGTGTAATTCTCCGGAAGGAAAGCAATTTGACAATTCGGAGCGGCTGCGACCGACGCTGCGTTCGCGTTCAGGTCTTTCAAGACGCCGTTTTCTATTAACGCACCTGCATTCGCAATATTTCATATTTAGACTGCGGTGGGTAACGAGCTGCCGGCAAGCAAAGTATCGAATTGTCAACGATCGATTAGGGAGTACCTGATATCAAGAGGCCCTCGACGATCAACGAAATTTTCCAGTCCTCTCTCTTCTGATTTTCAATCCAGTTCACTCGAAGTCGAAGATTTTCCAAGGGCTGTCGAGTTTCTCTAGCAGTGTGCTGCTTCAGGACCGTGAGGAACGCTCGTGGCCTGGCCAATCGGGACACGTCAATTATGGACGACGAAATCGACAACATCGTTTCCAGAGTCTGGTATCTGGAGAGTAATCCTCTGACGAAAGGCAGCGCTTCTTTCGGCCCGTATTTCCACTCGTTCAACCAGCGCTTCGGCGTCTACGCATCGAAAAAATTCAATCCTCGGCTAAATCGAGCACAGACTCTTTCACTGACCTAACTCTAATCGCATAACGGCAAAGCAGTTTTGCTGACCTTCGAATCCTCGAATCGCAAACTATCAACGTCCGTGCGAACGAGATTCAGCGCGTCCTTGGTTAAATTTAGCTCGTCGACGAAGAATCGTTCCAATGGGTTCTTAATCCCTCCGCTCCCCATCGGTGGCAACGCGAAAATGGAACCGTGACGCTCTATCAAGTCCTTCAAGTCCCTGTGAATCTTCGATTCCGTGTTTTTGCCACCACCGTTCCTCTCGTCGTTGACCGACCCCTTGATCAGGACACCTGTACAGCGCGTAAAAAGCTTAGCTAACGGTCCAGCAACGGACTAACGCTAACAAACCTTTGAGCAGCGCCAGCGCAGCCTCGGCAGCGCCCCTCTCCCAGGCTCTGTGCGCATTCGCCGGAAGTCCAAAACATTCCCTAGGCGAATCGCTATCGGGAACCGTTTCCAAGGCCTTCAGGACATCCTCGAAGTTGCTGTCGGTCACCCTGAGGACTCCAGCGAGCTTCTTCCTTCCCTCGTACGCGTCGGCAGACCAGATATCGCGAACAATGGAGCACAGAGCTCTCGCATCGTAGTCATCCTGAAGCCTGCCTCCGTAAACAGCGACGTCCAGCAATCCTCTACCGGTCTGCCAGGATCCATCCCTGTCTTTGTCCCTTCTCGCGGCTATCTCTTTCACTACCAACTCGTAGGCAGCCTCTATGTCAGCCTCGTTCCATTCGTAGGCCCTTATCCAACCTTCGGGGACGAACTTTCTTCGTTCTTGAAGGGTTGCGTGCAACCAGGACAGCAGAACGCCTCCGGCAAGATTTAGGTTCTCTTGCAGCCTCTGCTGCAGCTGCTGAAGAGACCTCTTCACGTTCCTTTTCACTCCTTCCGGCGCTTCGTAAGCTAATTTCAAACACAGACCCGCTAGACTAGGGTAGAAGCCTAAACACTCCTCGGTGGTTAGCCAGATTCTCGCTGACGGGTTTTTGTTGGTGGTGCACATGGGGGACCGTAACAGACTCTCCAAACGTGGTAGCCAGTTCAGAGCCAAGTGTAGATTGCTTAGAAGGATCCAATTGCCGTTCCTGCAAGAAACATGGAAACATGCAAGACATATGCTATTATCGCATGCAGCGTTATCGCAAACGCTCAATATACGATAAAAACAGAATTGTAGTTTCCAAGTTATCGATTCGATGAACGTTCCAATTACCGACAAGCGGTTTCCAACGCGACCTCAGCCTGGGCGACTTGGCCCCGGCCTAAAGACACCTCTGCGAATCCCGTGGCGGACGCAACCCCTTTGTTGGCCAAACCTTGCAATTCCGAGCCAGGATCTGCTCCTGGAGACAGCAGGAGCAGTACAGGATACGAGGCTTGTTCCTCGGCTACCTTCCTCAAGGACCAGGGCGGTGGAGCTAACTCTTTCACACCTGAAAGACGAGGAAACGGAATTTTATAATCCATATCGATTCGATTCGAGCGAACGGAGCACCTGAGAGACCACCGATCGCAAACTACCTAAAACCTCGGCTGCCAATTTTGACAGAGCAGTGTGCAGATAGTCGGGACGCAGGGTCTTGACGAGTAAAATTTTTTGGAACGTGGTCAGATCAGCTTCCCCATAAATGTTGCCAACGTCGTTCAAATGCGCCGGCTTCATCGTGCCAGCTACCTGCGCAAGGTACATTCAAATGTTTCAATGCGAACGCGTTTATCGCGATCGAAAGGGGTGGGGTACGGGTCGATTCAGCGGGTTTCTCGCTTTACATGAGGCAAAGCTGTCACCAAAGCTCGAACAGAAAGGCGCCTCTCCTCGGGTACCCATTCGGGCACTCTGTAATCAGAATCTCCGTCGTCGGTCGATGGTACTTCTCCCAGCAGGAAGTTCCTCTCGACGTCTGGCACCGAATGCAACGAGAGCGCAAGCTGCAACGCCAAAGGCAGTCGATGCTTCCTGTACACGGCTTTCGCGCAGTAATGCAAGGTTAAACTTATTAATCTGCAACGAAGAGAAAACGAGACTGGCCAATTACGATTGTTCACCTCAAAGACTGAAAATCGATTTAAAAAATGAATAAACTGTTCGAGAGATTTCGCACTACCTCGTGGCTGAATATTTTCAAAGAAAAATCTACTTGCCGTTTCTCTATCAGTTTATCCTGTTCTTTCTTATCCTCGGACACTATCGAATTCCTATAATCCTCGGCTTCCAAGTAAATGTCCGTGAAAGCTTCCGCGGAAAAAACATAGAGCGGACTCAGCGCTGTCAGGGCTCTCACGGTCTTATACAAATTGGCTGCGAACTTTGCCAATTTCTCGTGTTCCTTCGCTCTTCTGAGAATAAAATGGAAAATCGCATTTTCGGTAAGACGAATCCAACGTAACGGGTACAAGACGCTTCGTATTTAAAAATCAGATTCGTGCAATTGCACGTTCGGGCAATTGAAAAATACATATTAGCAAGCGTTTAAAATCACAGCGTAGCATAGCCAAAAGCAAAATACGATAACAGCGCTCGAGCCAAGTATCGAATCAAACAAACGTATCCTCCCCCAAAGATCTGCGTGACGGTCCACCACCCTAAGGAACGAAAAATGGTGTCTCGGTTTGATACAAGATATCCAGTGCCCACCTGGACGCGTTCTCCAAGCTCCTCCGGCTTTCTTCGAGCGCAAACGCGATTTCTTTCGCTTTCGACTGAGTGGCCTGCAACGATGACAAGAGTCCACCCTGTGATCCTTCAGACTCCTGAAGAAGGTCTTGACCCCTCGCGGTTGCCAACTGTGCCAACAGATCCAATCTCGCCGTGTCCCGTTCGCCGGATAATTTTTCTTCCCGTTCCAGTGCCTCTTTCCTTTTCGTTGCCAACTCCGGCGTTTCCTTTAACAAAACCTGTCGTCGACGAGGTAATTAATTTTACGCCCGCCAACCCCATCCCCTTACAGACTCTCCCGACAGTCTCTTTCGATCGCTTTTTTCCTGCAGCGCTGATTTCTTTCACGGTGGAATTAGTAAATTCCTTGGCCGGAAACTAGACTATTTTTTTTTAAATTCATAGTCTATAACTGAACTGTCTCTGAATGGTGTGGTAGAGCGTGGAGCAAAAGCTGTTAATACGGAACGCTTCACGGAAAGAATTGCAAGAACTTGCGTGAAAAAGCGAATCCGATCCCCGGTACACGTGGCGCGTATTATTTAATATCCGCGAGTCGATAAAAATTCGCAGTGTCCCGTACGACCAGCGTTTACCCTATGCGTCGAATAGGCACGCGAACGCAGGAATTTCCCGTGGCCCGTAGCCCGTGGAACGGTTCTCACCCTCTCGACGAATCGCTCTGCCAGGCTCTTGGTGCCAGCCCCTAGGGCAATCTTGAACAAGACCGCGTCAACTTCCTTCGGAAAACCATCCAATCTGTCCCGTCTGGTGGCGAGGAAAAGTTTGAAGCTCTGCGGAGGCGGCAAAGTTCGTTCACCGAGCCTCAGGGGACGTCGACGCAGCAACGGAAACAATATCGAGGGGAACTCGACCAGTTCCTCCACCAGCAACGGTTTCCCGAATCGCACAGCCAGCTCCAAAGCGGTCAGAAATTTAGCGTCATCCGGTCTGGTCACCTCCATGCGAGACCCAATGTTGTTTTTCAGCCAGGAGACTGCCACACCGGATGGATCCACGAAAATCGGAACCAAAGGACCTCGAAGAGCGCAGGAAGCCGCCACCAGACTTCCAGTGTCGGCCGGCAGACCCTGAGCCCGCCATAGCAAACGCTCCCTCTCGCTGATCAGCAAATCGATCGCCAACTTTTTCCATTTGTCGTCTCTCCCGGGATTCTGTCTCGACAGTTCAAATGATTTTCCTTCCTCCCAACTTTTACGACAACTCGATTAGTTTTTTGCGACACCGCGGTGTTTGATTGGTCGCCTTTAGAGAGGGAGTTTTAACGGTTAGGGTTTGTCTAGCGACGACGAGTCTTTAGAAATTGAAAAGCGACCATCGTAAGTTTCGCGATAACCTGGACTGTGGATTTTCAAGCGTTTACAGCGATTCGGTTAGTCGATTAATACAGGAGAGCAACGTAATGCGTATGTTATAGATATGTTATAGATCGAATAGATCGAACGAGAAACAGAGGTCGATACCTCGTAGACCAACAGCGAAGCGACGTTCGCAGCCTCGACGTCCAACTTCCGTTTCCTGGCGGTCAATTCCTCTAATTGCGTTTGCCAATCACGATGCTCCGTATCCAGCTTCTGCAGCAACGCCCTGGCAGTCGTTAGTCTTCCTTCGGTAGCTTCGGCTCTTAATTGCAACGCTGCTGCACCTCTCGAATGGTCCGCCAGTTGTTCTTGAAGCTGTGCCACGCGACTTTCGACGGTGTTCAGTCCGGTTGCTAACTTTCCGATCTGAGCTTCCGCCGCTGACAAACTCCTGCGGTATCAACGTCGCTTCGGTTATCATAGAGAACCACCCAATTACTCTTCGCGAGTAGCTCTCGCGAAGATCGTCTTCGATAGCCGAGTTGTACACGCGTATAAAATACGATTGATAGCTACGGCGAGAACAAGCTGTCATTGGCAACTAATACTCTGTTCCATTCGCGAACGGAACAACTGAAAACCTTTTGTTTTTGCGACAGCCTGTACTCTACAATCTACAATCTACAACAAAGGAACCCGAAGATCCATAGCTAGGAGCGTTTCAGGAATTAGAGAAGAAGAAGAAACGATTGGGTGTCCACTGGCCGGAGCCGGAGCCGGAGCCGGAGACGTTTAAAACATACTCGGCCAGCAGGCGTTGCTCCTTCTCGAGTGGTGCGACTTGCTGAAGAATCTGGCCGTATTGAAGATTCGCTAGAACCCACGCAGCCAACGGTGCTGCAGCCTGCGAGGCTCTCTTCGCGGTTTTCTCCTCGAAACTCTCCGGTCGCTCCTTGACCAACTTGGCAACCGCCTCCAGGCTAACCGGTGTGCTCCTCCTCGCGTCCCATGTTCTAGATCGATCGAAGATATTTTCAAAGAACTCGAACCACTCGACGATGGTTGAATCCGTTACTACCAGAGCATTACCGATCGGGAATCTTGCGCTTTCGTCGCGGTACGCGGACGGTTTCGGTAAAACGGTTCCAACGTCTCCATGGCAGGTCTTTGAATTCTACTAAATTCTACTACATTCTTTACGAAACGTATTCAGACGAAATTTGACGCATCGACGAGCAAGGGTATAGAGAAGCGGCCACCAGGAGAGCGATCAAACGTTATCTTGTACCTTCGCGAGGGAATTAATGGAAGTCCGGTTTCATTTTGATCGCAGCAGATCGGTAACACCCTGTATGAAAATAGTCGGGCGCCAGAGGAATTTCCGAGGAGAAATTGCTACCTGATTTCATCTTTGATCCCGCGCTTTGCCAAGAACGTCTTCATGCTGTTCCACGAAGTGTCTTTGATGCCCATTAATCGAAGGACACCCTCGAGGACGTCTCGAACTGGCGCCGGCGGTGCTCTCAGAGAACGAACCTCCGCCAAAGCGTCAGCGCTTATGCCAGCCACCGCTTGAGCTGCTTGCTCCACCAATGGCTCCACCTTGCCCAATTCTCCCTCGATGTCTGCCTGTTTCATCGAAAGAAAATCCCCGTCTCAACGATAGACTGCGAAACTTGTGAAATTTGATGCGGTTGCTTAAAGTCGGTGCTCGTTTCAAAGTAAACAATACTCTTGTAAGCAATACTACGCGTTTAAACGTTTAAGGTTTAACATACTAACAGGGGGACACGACGTAATAAGGTCCCAAGGTTACAGAGACAGAGAGAGAGAGAGAGAGAGAGAGAGAACCACGTACGTTACTCCGTAGCAGTTGCAATTAAATTTTGAACGCGTTCTTTTTACAATAGTGGCTGTTTCAGTGGTAGTAAGAAGTTTATGGTCAATACCTTCCTGCGGGCTAGCTCGGCACTTTCTCGTTCAGTCTCGGCTTTCAGGTTCGCCATTTCACCCCTTTGTCCTGTCGCACCCCTCATGGTGGCCGTAATTTGTTCGAGAGCTGCGTTGGCTCTTCCCTGTTCTACCTGGAACAATATCGTTCGAAAGTTAATCGCATGGCGTTTTTCCTTTGAAAAGCTTGCACGATGATGTCGCTGCACTGCGAATCTTATACGTTCCTAACGAGAACTCGATACTCTTAAATTTTTCAGCCTTTCTACTGCTGGAAGTTTCACCCAACACAAATCCAATCCGTCTAATCGCGATTCAAAAAATTCTGAGAAAACAATCAAATTCGAATCCTTCTGGCAATCCCGTTTTGTCACTTCTAAAATGCTAAAGCCATCGGAACGACAAACAAAATTCTCATCTACTCTTAGTATATTTCGATGACACGGGATAAAACGATTTTGCATAACCGTCGGAGCGTTCAAGTAGAAGAACTGCCGAGCGCACAGAGCCTTCCCGAAGGTAATTAGAAAAGTTTTAATTTGAACAGCATCGCTCAGCCAGCAGACGTTATAATGTACCTCGAGCTCCCGGCGCTGCCTAGACACTTCATCCTCCAATTTCGCGACCTGTTCCCCAGCTTCCTTCAATCTTCCGATCCCGGCTTCGAGACTGTTCAGTTGTTGTTCGATGTCTTCGCTCCACGTCGCGCGCAGGTGTTTACAGGTATGCAGCAACGCGAAAAACCTTGCTGGCGCCTGTTGCTGCCTCGGAGCCTGAAGATGAGCCTTCACCGTCTCCTCGATCCCTGGAGAAGCAGTCTCGTCCTCGCAGTCGAATTCAACGCCGTTTCGCCGACAGGCCAGCTCTCTGAGAGCGCCCTCGCTGGACCACCATTCGCTGCCGATCCCTGGACCGATTACGCCACAGTGCTTCAGGAGTCCTGAACGAGTTGGCCAAGACGACTTGATCTCTCCGTTGTCCAGAATTATGACGACCCGAAGGTAATTTCTCAATCCTGAACAGTTGGAACGGTACGATCGGACGTTTCAGAAAAAGTGTTTCATTTTTAACGAGGAACCGAAAGGTGAGACCGAAAGACGCGCGAAGCGTAATTTTTCATAAGAGTAGAGAGCTTTTGCCGCGAAAGAGCTTTATTTCGCGCGTTCGCTACATCATCGATTTCGTTGCTCCTAGACTCCGATAAAATTCTGCTTTCGCTTGAACGAATCGTGTTTGAAATGGGCTGGTGTCCACTTACGGTGGTAGAGGTATTGCTCCAAAGAACCGGAGAAATCTTCTCTCCTCGCCACGTCGGCCAGAGGCGCTATTAAACCGTCCAGTTCTTCAGCTGTAAATAGTCCTGGAAGTTCGCCCCGTGACACTATCGCGCTCGCCAAAACTGCCAATCCATTCTCTCTCGTGTGATGCTCCTCCAGCAGAAGCAGAGTCGGCTCGCCGTCAACGCCAGCTGCTTGGACCGCTGCTTTCATCGATGCTCGACCGCGTCCTAACAAATCCGAATTATTCGTGGAACAGTTTCTACGAGACGATTACCCAAAGATCCATTGAGCTATCGCGAAATAAATTGCTTTCTACTTCGGATTCTACTTTCTACCGCTTCGACTTTTATTTTAAGGAAATATACCGACTATACGCAGTTTCTATAATTAAGTCTGTACCAGGTCCAGAGTCTACCAATCGAAGAGAAGAAAAGATGGCGGCCAGTCTCACGGCTGATCTCCGTCCAGCTCCAGGTCGTCCAATTAAAATCACACCTCTTAAGCTGGTCCCAAATGCCCAACTCAGTCCTCCAAGAAAATTTAAAAACTCGATTAACAAATTGTCTGGCACGTTGTTACGCTTTTTCGCAACGTACTCGAACAAATGATATTTAGACGCGAATAACGAAATTTTCATTTGATCGATTTGCCAATGGAGTTGATTTCCGACAGGATGTAGGTAGGTAGGTATCGAAGGGTCGAAAGGAAAAGCGGTCATGGGAGCTCGTTGAAAATGACTGGTCATACGGGACTGGAACGGTCGCCGATCGCCGATCGGCCGGATCAAGCTCGTTCGCAAAATATCGCGGACTTGACCGAGTTAAGTTGCGCTCTCACCGGCCACCGTGCGCAACAGGTGCGACGAGACCGACGCTTGTACCGGATCGCCTTCCCTGGCGCATCTTGCAGCAGCGTTAACTATCTCCTTCCTCCATTGTTCCTCGTCCAACGCGGATAAGCCAGTATTACCGCGTTTCCACGTGTACACGTCGCCGACCATAGACGACGGCCCGGCTACTTTCGACTGCACCGACAGAATCGACTCCCAGCGTGACTGATCCCTGGACGTCAATCTGCCGGATACGTAACGTGAGATTGCCACGAAAATCGATCGGAACGAAAACATGCTACGCCTTACATAATCTCAAACTGTTTTCCTTCATTCCGAAAGCGGAGATGATCTTTAAACAGCGCTTGGACTAGTTCCGTTTAAACGCTAGAATAACGCATCGATCGCGAATTGCGAGAAGCAGAGAATAAATATCGTAGAAACTCATTTTCACCTTTGACGATCGTGGAAGTTTCAAAATAATAGGACAATGATAATTTTCGAATTTTTCGTATACGCGTACGCCATTCAATGGATAGCATTAGAACGATGCGAAGTAATTCTTAAGAGAGGAGAAGAGAGAACTAAATGCATTCGAAAAAGATCAAACTTCAAATGGCGACGTACCTCGGATGGAAAAGACGTCGTCCAGCGTCTAACAAGAAACTCGCGATAGCCGTTTCATTCTCCGGAACGGGATAGTACTTTAAACTGTCGGCCCACCGAATCAGATCTTTCGGGGTCCATTTGATAGGCAGACCTCGACAGGATTCCATTAGTTCGAAAGCTTCCAATATGGCAGGTGCCATCCGAGCGATCCAAGATCCGATCAGGTTGCGATCCCCTTTTAAGCTGCCGTTCAGATGCAGATCTAGAACTGCTGCAATCTCCTTCGGGCTTGGATACCTTGAATAGCATCGACATTTTCAAACGTGATCGATCGATATCGATCGATCGATCAAACGCACCGACAAGGATTCTGCCATTTTTTAGCACTTTACCGATGCGATACGACGATCGTTTAACAGACGCTAAAATTCTTTTAAGACGTTAATCGAACGCGAGAGTTTCATCGTATAGTTCCCGATTTATTAAAATTATTAAAAGAGGGAACGTATTTTGACCGAACTTTCGTTTCGCGTATTTACGCGATATCTTGGCAAATCTCTCATTGGCGCATTTACGATTGAAATATGTCTCTTGAATTTCCAAGTAAAACGAAACGCTAACGGTAGATAACGAGTGAATAGAAGAGCCTCTAATCTCGGATGTAATTTAGTCGTTGCATCTGCGGTGCATACGACAGTCAAAGGAATTCTAGCGAATTCCAGATCTTCTTCGTGGTAGCCTCCTTCTTGCAGCAGCTCTCGTACCAATTCCTAAACGACGCACATCCAGAAATAAATGCACACAAATTTATATTATTGTAAAATCAATCAGAAAATTGTGAAAGACGTGGTTTTACTTGCAAGTCCTTGGACGCAAGGTGCAAGTCTTCGAGGATCAAAATCACCCTGGAACCACTTCGTGGCTTGTAGATTCTCCCATGAGAAGAGGAGTTCAATTGCACGCATCCCCGCTTCAGCTTGGTCACCAAATCTTGAGCGCCGTAAAGGGACGAGCCCTTTATCAAAGTGGATGGCTCGTTGGTTCTGATCGTGGAAAGTATAACGGATATTAGGGTGGTCTTCCCGCAACCCTCTGGGCCCCTTATCATTATCGGTTGGTTGTTCCGGATACATGGCAAGACGCTCGCTAAGGCTGTCTTCGTGGCGCCTATAAAGATAAACTGACTAGAAAATAATGCGATACGCAGCACAGAAATCGATGCATTGAAAAATCGAGGGAAAATCGACGAAAGAAAGACATTTTTCTTGGAACGGTAAAGGTGGACAGTACCTGACATTAAAACGGTACCGTCATCCGTGTCCACCGATTGGTCGATATCCTGAACAGCTTCTACTCGATCGGTATCTCCGTTGTACAATACCGAACATGGTTTTTGCGGGTTTGGGCACCTGCGTATCAAACGATTAAAAACCATAAAGAAACGATTAGGCGTAGAAATATTAATTCGTGCTCCGCGCAATTATTGTTCGTAAGTTTGTCTTATGTCCACAAGACGAAATAAATGCGTTTCTTCGATTCGGAAAGGTGAAGATACTCGCCAGCAATCGGTAAATTGATAGATCAAACGAGCCAAATCGTCCCGAGCCGTTTCATTCCCGATTTGACTGCAAAGGGAGGCGAGCACCCCGTAACAAGCGGAAGCGTGTGTATTGGCAGCCTTCAAGTGGCAGAGCGCGCAGTCCATTATACCAGAAGCGGAGGAAACGTCTTGATTGATCTTCAAACATTCCTCGATGATGGGGCAGAGATGGGAATTCGCTACTTCTTTTGCTGGTTCCGGAAGTTCCGACAATTTCGACAGCACCAACAAGCTTGTGGGAACCGTGGAACCCAAATGAACGACGCCTAATCGCGAAACGGTGGCTGGACTCGCTCCTGCCAACTTGTGAGTCTCGAAAATAAATCTGGTTGCAAAAAAACGAAAATAACGATTCGTAAAATCCAGTTCCGATGTGACAGAAGCGAATTTTTATCTTGTTGTTTTAGAGTTGAAGAGAGAGAGAGAGAGAGAGAGAGAGAGAGAGAGAGAGAGAGAGAGAGCGAGAGAATCAACGAACGGAAAAGAAATCCTGCAAGCTTACTTAGTCCCAGAGCCAAGCTTCACTCCCACGCCATTGGGCAAAGTCAGCAACCTATTGTCGTCTAAGGCAGAGTTTAAAGCTTCAGCCCAATCGGGTTCAACGTCGCCGTTAAGAACGATCCAGGTCGTTGATTCTCCTGCCGACGCGACGGCGCTCGACAACAGACCTTCTTTCCACTCCCTGTTTAATAATGCATTCGATTAACGAGAAAGTTGTAAAAAAAGCTCGTCAGCATATAACTTCGACCTGATAATCTCAGTGAAAAGAAGTTACCTCTGCTACGATTAAGATTTTAAATTCGAATGCTTAATCTCGAATAGGTAGTGATAGGTTTGAATGAAAATAGTTAATGATACCTAGTTTGCGGATCCACGCGTCCAAGAAGTCTCGACTTGGGCATAGCGCCAGGGTACACGTGAAATTCGACGACCGCCTCGCCGATTTTCGTTAGCGCGTCGCGTAAAAGCTTCCTTATGGTAGTTTTACCGCTACCTGCCGGCCCGACGATTGCGACGCCAGTTCTGCCCTTCAGTTGATCGTTCAACTGTACGCATCTGTTTGCAATTTCGTTGCTCAGCTCTTGGTCGGCGCAAAGTTGTCGCAGAACGGTCTGTAAATCGCGTCTATCGACGAACGTCGAAGAGGAAGGGTTCGCGTTTGGAAAGATGTCTTGCAACAGCGACAGGAACTTGGTCGTGTCCTCCTGCGTCAATTTTGGCAACGTCGAGGCCCTGATCGCTGCCACCAGCCTGTAAAACGATACGTTTGTAACGCGAAAACGTGAAAAGAAACGTTCGCGTTACGATGAAAATGAAAAAGTTACACGACTCGATCAAATAATAAGAAAAATTGTTATACGACGTGGATGAGAACGAGAAAGAGAACGAGAACGACAAGGACCTGCTGGTCTCGTCCAGTTCAGTTTTCAGCGGAATGGCGTCCAGGACGGATCTGAGAGCCCTGAGACCCCAATCGTAGTGTGGCTGGCTGGAGAGCAATATCTCGGCGATGTCGAGCGTCTCGACGAGCTGTTTCGCGAGCGTCGAGGCGTCCAAGAATCCGGCGCACTCGAGCAACGCCTTCACGATGTCCGACCTATCGGGATGCGCCATTCCAATCGGCCTGAAGAGTCTCGCCAGGGAATCCGGAAGTTTCCTTCGGCCACCGTACTCGATCCCAGCTGGGTTCATCGTGATGAACACGCAGCAATGAGGATCGAGGATAACCTTTTGATCGGCTAAGAAGACTTCGGAGGCGCCGTCTCGCACAGCTTCTTGAAGAGGTCGAACCAACATGGCGACCGCGCTTAGAGTTTCCTCTTCGAGGCGATTGAACTCGTCGAAACAGCCCCATGCTCCTGCTTGGGCTAAGCCACCGAGGATTCTTCTCATGCTACCGGCATCCATGCCTAAAAACAAATCGTTCGTTATACTTGTTGTTAGCAGAACGTTAGGTATTATTATTTACGCGAAAGGCGAGTGAACGTTACCACTGGACTGCGAATTTTATGGGAAAAATGATAGGTGGATGAAACGCAAAATTGATGTTAAGCTTCTCGAATGATCTGTTCAGCTTCTACAGAAAACAAATTTGATGACGACGACGAATCAATGGTAAGAGGTTTGCTGGAAGGTTCGTCAGAGAAAGCAGTTGCGCAACAGCGAGATACGTATGAGTTGAAGCAAGGCTAGCAAATCGCAAGCCGCAAGCCGCAAGCAGACGCGCGCGGGTGGGGGCGCCTTGACGTAAAAATCGATTTTCGGGGTTGTGAACGTCGAATTATTACCTTCGTCGCAATTGAAAACTAAAACCAGCCTGCCTAGAATAGCACCGAGAGCTTTCACGCTCTCGGTTTTCCCAGTTCCAGCTGGTCCAGTTGGGCTGCCACCCAGACCGAGCTTCATTGCCTGTGTTAAAGCCAAGAAGCACCTCTCCGTCAATGGCGTTTGCACCAAACCGACCGCGGCTCCTTGATATTCGAAACGATACGGAAACTCTGCTCCGGCACAGCGAACCACTGTCCCTTTATTCTGTAAGCAGTAAGCAGAATTGCGCGATCTACGACTGCCACGGTGGTTTAACGAAGAAAGTATGGAATCGATGATAGATTTTTAAGTGAACTCTTCCGCGCCTTTCGAACCTGTCTTTCCTCGCTAAAATAAACAGAGGTGCGAGCGACGACGACTACATCGTTAAAAATAACTATGGCTCGAGAATCCAGACTTTCTCGGCTAATAGATCGCAAGATCGCAAGATCGCCGATAGATCGTGACACACTCACGGTTCTGTAGCACCGCAATTGTCTCCGCCAAGTCCAAACGGTGCTCTCTCCTCGAACAGTGACGTTCAAGAGATTCCTGGCTGTCCCGAGATGGTGGACAGCGTCGAGAAGCAGACCGCGAGCTTTCAGCGCAGTCAGCTTGTCACCAGCATCCTCCAAACCCCTGTACCTAGCCCTTTGCGTCTCCAGATAGTCCACGAGATTCTTCAAAGACGAACGGCCTTCTTTCAGAGCGATCTCGCATCGTTCGGCGAATCGAATCCTCTCCGCCAACAGCAGAACCTCGGAAACGAACAGGTTTCGCTCGTTCAAATCGCTCTACCCGTCTAGCGAAATTATACTAATAATCCAGCTAATCCGACAACGAAACTCGCTTCGTGCTCCATTCGAACGATCGCGCAGAATCAGAGGGTTAAAAACGGAATAGAAAAGAAATGGATTGTTTCGGCAGGACGAATTATCGTAGAAGTGGTCTAATTAGAAGGCAGGCTAATCGCGTTTTACTTGTGTCGGGTAGGCGGAAGGGTCGGGCGAGGTATCGGCCAAGCATTTTTCCAAACTCTGTCGCAGGGCGGTCTTCATTCCATCCTCGAGATTGCTCAGCCATCGTGGTAATGGCTCCCGGAGGTCGACGGGACTCGGTAACTGCAATATTTCACCTTCTGGCGATACAACGGCCGTCAGTCCATTATCGTCCTTTATCATCGATCCGACGCCTTGATACAGTTTCGGTAGATGAGCTTCCAGACCCCGGCCTTGCGCTGACACTAATTCGAGAAGATCCTCGTCGCTCAGGAAATAGAGGCGAGGGTAAGACGATCGCTTCTCCTGAAAAGGCGAACACGCCGCGCCGGAATGAAAATGCCGAAGCTAGGAGCACCGGGAGACCTGGAACCGTCCGATTCACCCTCGACCCTCGACCGCGAGAGCTTTCAATTAGAGATCAGTGTACTCGAATGCACGTGCACGCGTACACGCGTATCGATTTTACGTGATCTTCGGTACTCGCGTCGGTGTACCGTTTACTAAAAATATTCAACCATTAATTTATACGTATACGCGTATCCACACGATCACGATTGCGTGAACTCGAAAAATCAATGCTCGTAGCGAGTACCCGCATCGTTTACTCCCCCTTGAATTGTCGCTTATTACGTTCGACTACGTTTGAATAGAAAAAAAACAGACCTCCAAATATTCGTCGAGGCTTCTTTGACATCTGTCCAAGTGATCCTTCAGATTTGCGAAGGTTGAAAGCGGAAGCCTTCTCAAAGACGACACCCTTGGATCGCGCGATATTTCACCCATCAGATACCTACGCATCGATCGTTTTTTCATAGATCACCGTGATGCTTTCACCGTACGTTCGAAAATCGTGCTTATTTCGGAAGAAGACCGTAGCTTGAAAATCGTCGAAACCGAACGCGTCACCTGAACTCTTTGTTGGCCCTGGACCACCTGCCGGTGTCATTGGGCGCTGCTCCGCCTTCGTAGACGGGCTCCAAGTATACCCATTTCCTTTGTACGGTGCTGAGAGTCTTGATCCTCTCCTCGACTTCTGAGAGTCCGGTCTCGCAGCGAGCTACCCTCGCGGCGAACCTCTCGTAGCCTGCAGCTCCCTTCGCGCTCTCCAACAGCAGCCTCAGTTCACCTTTCGTTTAATGAACCTAATTACCAGACCCGGCGAGCCACTTGTGTCCATTGTCGGCTCTCCGTATGCGTACGTATAATAGTAATAGCAAAAGCAGTAGTCGCCCGTTTCAGGAAACGGCACCGCGAGATTTATTTACCCGCCCTCGCTAGCAAACTGCCGTACTCCTCGACGAGAAGAAAGCCGGCGTTTTTCTTGTCCTTTGACTGCTGGAGCTGAAAATGCGCGGACGCCTCCCAGGACTCCAGCTCCATCAGTCCTTGGCGGATTCCGCTCTCGGCGGCAGCCCTCTTCGCGATGTCCTGCGCAACATTCGAGCATCACGCATGGTTGTCACCGGTTATTTACCCGCGTGGTTATCGTATCGCGGCTCGCACAGCCGGAACAAAGTTTAATCGAATCCAGGCTGTTAGAGAGGTTCGTGCTCGCTCTCTTTATCCTCGTACCTTTATCCTCTCGGAATTCTCTTCGATCTTCTCGACGGATCGCAGCAAGTGTCCCAAGGTGATGTCCCTGACGTTCTTCGCATCGATTAAATTTAAAACGGACCTTAACTCGCCCCAGTGTTCTTCGGCGATTTCATCGCCCCGAAGAAGCTGCAACCACTCGATCCCGCCTCGGATCTCGCGAACTTTTCTGCCAACGTAGGTGCTAGCTTCCAGCTGATCTCGCTGCTCGAGGGAGTCATCTTTTAATTGACCCTTCAGTTGAACGCGTATCCTGTTCTCCCAGGAGTCGAGCCAGTCGTGAAGCCTCGGCAGCCTCCTTCTAGCTACCGTCCATTCTTCGTCTTCTTGGTTCTTTAACTCTTCTATAAACTCTGCTTGGAATCGACAGTTCGACTCCTCAACTTCCAGCTGCGTTTCCAGATTCTTCACGATTTCAACGTTGTCGTCCAGTAATTCGTCGATGTCTAGTTCCACCCTTTGACAGTCGATCTTCAGCGCGTCCAACTGCTCCTTCAAGTTCGTCCATCTTTCTCTCATCGAAATTATCCAATCCAACGAGACGATCTCTGGCTTCGAACACCATTTCGTCTGCCATCTTTCGATCTCGTCTCGAAGAGCTATTCCTCTGTGACGCAGGTTGACCTTGGCGTCTTCGAGTTCTCGAGCTACCACCATTTTATGACGCTCCAGACGATCCGCTAGGTCCTGCCAGGATGAATGCGCTGCGCTGACCCCTGGTTTAACGGTTCAGCGGTTTAGCATGCAATCTTTATTCTAGCAATTTCGTTCATTATTTAATAATCATTTATTCAAGAATTAAACGACCTTCTAGCTTCTCGCTGGTCCAAGCAGCCAAAACTTTTGACAATCCAGCGATGCCCTCCATTTCCTCAGCCATGCCAGAAGATTGCGTTTCGATTCGTGCATGAGCCTCGTAAGCTAATCCAACTTCCTCCACGCTTCTGGGTCTACGTTCCAATTCCTTTGAAGCGGATGAAAGAAACTCTACGATGGCCACTAGCCTGGACGAAGCTTCTACCCTCAAATCCGAGCACAAACGTTCCCAATAACGACGAGTCGCGGACTCTAAATCGTTTCTTGTCGTCGCTGTGTCCACGCCGATACACCAGATCTTCACCTCGTTTCCTCGCAACTTCCCCACCTAATTTCAAATTAGAACTTGTCAAAATTCTCGTTGAATTCATTTTTCTAACAAGTAGAAAATAGCGTATCAATTTCTATTTCATTTGCGTATCCAATAATTAACGAAATAGGATACGAAAGGAAGACGAGTGGTTGTTTGTTTCGAGAAGTTGCAACAACTCAAAATCTAATCGTTCGTTTCGCGCAAGTCGCATCGTATTCTGTGGCGCAGCTGGAAACTCGCGACGAATTTAATTACTCACTGACCTCTTGAGCCCATTGTTTGGCGTCTTTGAATGCTCTCGTCCACTCCTGCGGCGAACGTCCTTTCAGACTTCCCATTGAAACAGATCAAACATCGTCAAGGAATTAATTATTTGATCTCCAATCCAGTACAGCTCGGTCTCTCTCTTTTCGCGCGGTATTCTTTTACATGGATACGTTCGACGCGTTCTCTTTGTCCTCGGTTACACGGTTTTACAATACGCCCCATTCGCGATACCGCGAATTTTTAACACGCCCTATTCTCGTGCACGCGATTCTCCGTTCCCGTTTTGTTCCTACGAATTCGTTGCACCACCATTGAAATCAAAAGTAAATGAGACGAGAATTTTAACGCAAGCACATGGAACGTTCAAACGACCGAACAAAGAAAACTTGTACTTCGCGATCGCTCGTCTAATCCCAACAGACCTACTAATACGAAAAAAAGTCCCCCCTCCCCAAACGCTAAGCCAGTTAATTCGAAGCAGGTACCGTTCAGCAGCGTCGATTTTCGCCGGCGCCGCAAGATACAGCCATTTCATCCTGAGCGTTTCCAGAGCGGAAAGAGCAATTTCAGCCTGTTTGTAAACGCCTCCGAACAGATAGCCGCTTCTTTGAATCAGGTCGCCGAACCGAGCATCAACCGCGTCCCCGACACCTCGAAAATTCATCGGAATCGAGAGCGATCGACGGATCGACGAGTACAATTTCGCGCGGATCTCCTCCAACGAAGGTCGCCACTGCAACGATCCATCTCGGAACGTTAGTTCCGCTTTAACATCTGGCAACTTCTTCAACAGGGAAGGCAACGCGCCCCTGAAAAAAATAGAAGCGGGCTCTCGGTGAATCTCCACCCATTTTCATGCCGCCTCTTTTATGCAGATCCAGCATGAATATGAAAATTACGCATTACGATCGCAAAAGGATAAAGGCCGGCCTCGCAGAACGCTCGAAACTGATTAGAGCGGCGGTCTCGGTGCATTGCTCGCGCGAGAAAGGACAACGCCGAGGAAAACTTGCAAAGTTTTTTCATAAACGCCCACCCGTCCGATCGTTCCGTTCGATGGTCTCGAAACTTTTTGCAAGTCGAAGATTTGCAAAGAGAAAGTAAAATGTTAACGTAAACGATTCGGTTTAATCGAACGAAGCCGAAGTCGAAATCAAACTGTCTGCATCTGCACGCGCATCATCGGATCGAAGTTTCTATATGTATTTCCAAGTTACCTATAAGCGATCCCCAGCGCTTTCAGTAACTGCCTATCCCAATGCAATTTCCAGGCTTTCGTGTTGCCGTACTCCACTTCCACGGTATCTACGATCGTTCTCATATTCATCAACGCGTCTTTCCAGGCATTCTGATTCCCAATCAGGTTCACGGTCTCTCCTTTCAGCAAGTTCGCCACCAGATCGCGTAACGCACAGTGCTTCGCCACCAGATCCGAGTTTTGCTGCGCGAACTTTCTCACCTGTACGGAAGCACTCCTTAGAAAGATTTTGATCGCAAACGCGTAGAATTTGCGGCACATCGATTCGTTCGGGTTTACCCTAAATAATTACCAGGTCTTTCAATCTGGCGGTGTAGGCATCAACCGCCATAGGGTCTGACCAAACGACGCCAGACTGTTCCTGAACGGCTCTAGCAAGTTCTAAAGCAGTCGTCAGCATCAGTGGTCTCTGAGAGGGCACCATGCGATCCCCAATGGTGTTGTGAAACGTTGCAACTTGCTGTAAAGCTCTGGCACGTCCTGCCAAACTTCCCGCCCTTTCCACCAAGTCCCTGACCTCTCGAGGAAGTTCGACACCTTGACTCGAAAGCGCTCTGGCCTCTCTGATCAGGGTCATCAATCGCGGATCGTACGTCACTCGCATCATGCTGGTCCCTGTTAGCTCTACCACTGCCGAATCTGTGCCCAGGGACAGCTCCTTTCTCGCCACCGCCTCTTTCGTCTCCTCTGTCTGTCGAACGAGCTCACGGGTTAACGATTGGAAGACTATTAACCGAATTCACGTACTCGACGGTATTTATATCGAGATCGATCTCAAAGAATGAATTTACAACGCCTGCGGGTTGAAGGTGAGGCAGAAGAAAACCAGCAAAAGGGTAGAAAGATAAGGGAGAGCCTCACCCAAGTTTCAAGGAAGCCCTGTCGCTTTCTCTCCACGTCTTTCAGAGCCGTTATCACCTTCGTCGAGACCTCCTCGTAGCCAGGAAGATCAGCGAGCAGCTCTTTCCCTAGTTTATCTAAGCTTTCCAGCCTCGTCTCCGCTGATCTAGCTGCTTGAACTTCCTGAAGTATTTTAGGACTGTCCAAGAGAGCTCCCGTATCCGGCCCAGCCAGACAATTATCTGCCGTTTTCACAATTAATTAACGCGTTAACGCTACGATCTCGGAAGAAGATATAGGTGGGTTCAGGATCACTTTTTTCAGGCTAAAAAAGCTGAATTAGGTAAACGAGGGGAGGTGGGGGGCAGTTGGCTATACGACGAGTCTTCTTATTTTGAAAGCCCGTTCGTTGACGCGGGAGGGGTGGGGGGGGGATGAGGGAGGACGGAGGAGGAGGTGTTTCGCGGTATGTAATACGATACCGCTGGGGAACACGTGCACGCTTTTTCCAGGAAGACTTGACCTTGAACGTGTCCGAACGTGTTTCGCGGTATAAAATATACAGACAACTCTGAGAAGTGGAATTTTCGACTATTTCGTATCAGCGATACATATTTTGTAACAGCTTACCGATAAGGTCTCCGTAAGCGGAAACTAAGGTTTCTCGTTCTCCTCTCAAAGACCTCTTCAAGCCGTCCCGCTTCATCAACTCAAAGTAACGTTGAAATTCACCGAGCAGAGAGTTCGGGGTGGTGGCATCGGCTATTTGGGTTTTCAACTTCTGAGCGACGCGTTCTTCGGCAGGCGCCAATCCCTCTTCGACCTTCCTTCTGAGTCGATTCCAATCGGAGATTTTTTCGTTCTCGTTGAAAACCACTGACACGAATCGCGAACGATAATTTCCAAGTTTATTGCTGGCAAGTCGAATCTAATTTAATCGTGCCTTCTTAATCGTGACGCGACATTGGATCCAAGTGGATTTATTAATCGGTGAAAATAAACATTCGTTACCTGATATTTAAAAATGTTAACAACTATTTAATGAAATTTAAATTTAATCCCAGACTGAGTTGCACACCAGAACGTGCAACAAATACGCAAACGACAACGCGTGCATTCATAGAACAGTGTCACACTACGGTTTAGAATGCTGAAGTATTCCAGCATCCTCGATGCGCTTACTCTATTCTATGTATACCTACTAGCAAACAGAAGAATACCTCTAACGTCGTCGAAGCATTGCAATAAGATGTCGGTGCCAAGTCCGTACCTCTCGTTCGGCGTTAGCAGCCTCGTTAATTGCCGATACTGTGCACGTAGTTCGGCAATCTGCCTAAAGATTGTGAAGATTTCTTTGTCTTTCGCTTCGAATCAAAGTAGGGAGTTCATAAGACGGGTACCTGAGTCGTACGCCGATGATCGAACATCTTTCGGGAACGTGGCTGGGTCCTTTCCAAGGATGAAGAGAATGATGAGGCCAGAAGAGCGTTGTGAATTTCTCCGCCATGTTGGACCATTTTTCGCAGACGTTCGCACCGATCGAGATCGCTTCGATCTTCGCGCGATCGTCGGAGGAACGAATCTATTTTCGGGGAACGTTTCGCAAATAATACGACCAACTTGATATCGTTCAGAGGAGAAAATCCTCACCTCCTCCATGACATTTCGGACCAACGACACCGCTTCGTCTCCAACGACGTCCAAAAATGACTTCATTCGATCCTCCGAGTACACGGAATCTCCCAATTTCCATAGATCGTCCACGTAACCGGAAATTGCTTCCACAGCATCCTCGACAGCGATCGGTTCATTTCTGATACAGAATTTATGCGCGTAAATGGATAGGGTAATCAACCCTGTTACGAATTAACGTAGACTCGATAACGTGGAACCGACCGTTAACAAAGTTACATAATACGCTATGCAGCACGGAATATAATAATACATATGTATACGGTAGTCCGAATACGTATTGATAAGAGCCCGTGTAAACACCGCGAAACTAGACCCCCAGCCGGTAGCAGTGGGGATACCGAATAGAATTTCTACAGTTACGGTACTCGGAGAGTTACGGTTGCGACTTGCAACGGTTACTCGCGGCTCGCCAATTGGAATCCGAGGGTGGTTGATCGAGAGGTTTATTCAGTGTTCACGCCACCTAGCCACCGCGGCGCTCTCCAACTCGGCTCTAATGTTCCTCAGGGATTTTACAGCCTCGGCGTAAATGGTTTTGTCGTGCGAACGCTTCGCCTCCTCCCATCTCTTCCGCCAGTGGTCCTCCTCCTCCATCACGGAAGTCGTGATCGTCGAGCCGAGTAGATTTTCTTCCAACACCTTCAAGCACGACGGGCTCAAACCGGAAGAACGCAACGTCGGAGCCCATACTTGACGCAGAGCCTCGATCAATGTAGATCCTTTTCCGCTGCCGGTGGACGTCACCTGGACGAGATCGTGGAAATTCTTCTCCGTCACTGTTGCCTCTGTCAACTGTCAACGTTAACAGGGTAAGCGGCACGCCAATAAATAGACGAATAGACAAATAGACCGCGCCTTTTACGCATTTCTGTCCGTAATTTCAAATATTAGAAGTACTTAGAAGCACTATTATTTTCAACTTATCAACTCTTCGTCTGCAACATTTTTATCGATGTCCGTATAAAGATCGCGCGAAATCGAAACCATTTGTATCATTCGACCGTTCAACGAGCGAATTTTATACAACATTATCGACCTCTGCGCACCTTTCGTTGGATCGTAACATGTAATAGCACAAAGGAAATTGTATTTCACAACAGTTTCGCAACAGTTCGCAATAAAAATGTAAATTTGCACAAGTCCCCATCGTCTAGCAATTTGATAGTCCTCGAAGTTACTTTCGTATCGATCGCCGTGCCGCGCCGCACCGCACCGCGCCAATCTTTACGCAAATTGATACCTCGGAAACTAGATTTTAAAGGAGCCTGATTTAACGTAGCTAGAGAGACTCCGTTAATCTAACAGCCAATGGAAACGAGACTGCTACCAAAAACTTTAATTAGAATTCTTATTTCATTATAAATCTATGCACGATAAAATTCCATAATACGCATAGTTCGCTAATTATTCGTCAAGAATTTCGATTACCGGCTGCTTTGCATTTTAACGTAGCACTTGCAGTTTCAAAGCTGTTATTTACACGTGTAATATTCCCCGATTTAGAGAATAATTAATCGTATATTAATTGCTTATTACCAATCTATGTACGTATACGTGCCTATTAAATAAACATTGCGTCGAGTCATAGATAATTTTCGTTTCCGTGGTAATTTTATTAAACAACGATTCTATCGCGACCCAACCATCGAACCTTACCGTTGTACCGCCACTTTGGGATCGGATATTACCTTGAAAAAGACCAAGGTGTTTCTACCAACGGTCAATTCGCTTGTCAAATGCAATCTCGCTTTGTCATCCTCGTTGTCAGCCGGCTGCGCGCACAGTGTTCTGCACGTGGCTCTGTCCAAGAAATTCTCGAGCACCGATTCACCGTTGACAGTGACCTCGTCGTCGTTGTCCTCGAGGGAAACGCCGAAGAAGTGGCCCGCGGTTGATACTATCAGCGATCTACGTTTGTCAACGACCACCATTTTTCCAACGAGCGTAATTTCGCTGTTCGCGTCGCGAATGCTCCGGCTGCAAGGGTGCAAATCAGTTACGCCGAGTTACACCGAGTTACGCCGCTACACCACGAAACTAAACAACAAAGCCAACCCGTCGCGGTCTTTGCGTGCCGATCGTTTTTGTCGTCATGACAACTACCTGACAACACGAGCCAGCTGTCAGTGGCAGCAGCGTAGCTCGAATAAACGCGAATTTACGAAGCTTTGAAAATAAAATAGGTGACGGAAATTTGAGATTCTTCTAACGTTAGCACCGTTGTAAACTATACCTACGCATACTGTATATGTATGATTCCTATTCCCATACTGTAAAAATCCTCCTTGCCCAGAGGGTAATTCAGGATTTCGACGAGATATCGAATAAAGCGTATTCGTTAATTAAGTATGCAGAGAGCCGTGCGCTGTAACATTTATGACATTCCACGTGATTACGTCGCGTCGTCGATCTGAGGCAAATTGATCGTTCTCTATGAAACGATGCCGTTAGTCGTGAACTGTCGTAGAGGGTCCGGTAGCCACTGTTCCTCTCCATTGATCGTTCGTTGTAATTCTAACGAGCGATCGGTTCCTTGATCGCGCAACCCATTTGCTGCGCTGCGCTGCGCTGCGCGTCGACCGGAAGTATGCATGGTCAGTTGATAGCGTATGCACGCGAGCGCATAAATCGGCCTCGGCGTACGTCGGTATGTACTCCGATTGCTTATTCGAGGCGTGGATGCCAACTATACCCTGATTATGCAAATATTCGGCGGTAATAACGTTAACAATGCCGGCGACTTGGCGCATGCGTGCCTTTTATTATGGTCGCTCTCGGATTCACGGACCTCTCTTAAACTGTTAACGATCTTGACGATCGTTATTCCTTCCAAAAGTCAACTATGCAAAATATCGTTTGCGTATGTATCGTCGTTATATTTTAGCGTGGGATCGGATCTGGTACGGTTTCTTAGTCCCCAGCCCCGCGTTAGCAATTCTCCATCATCTTCCGATAAACAATTTGCCCGCATGCGTCGCTTCTGGTTCCCCAAACCGATGCGATGGGAGATAAGCAGCAGACCTATCCAATTAATTCGAACCGTTCGGGTAAGAGATCGTCGACGCGCGCCAATCGAATCGCGTAAATCTCTCCCCGGAACGGTAAGTATTTTCACCATTAAATTTCAAGCCATCCTCCGCGTGCGACGGGGTTGGCATTTATCGCGGGAACGGTTTCCGCACTTTTTCCATTGCTCTCTTTCTCCCTCCTTTTTCCCTTCTTTCTTGCGATTTCTCCGATATTCGCGGAGATTCGACTTTCATTGGACCCTTTCACAATCTACGCTATCTAGCCCCGGCGGAAAAGTCTGATTTATTTCTCGATATCGAGGAATACATGTCTGAAACCGAGAGCGGAGCCAGAGATCGTGGGCAACAGGCGGTAGAAATTCCGAAATGGAAACGGTACGTCGCGTCGTCGCGTCGCCGCGATAGGAAAAATCCGGGGAGTCGCTGTTGTTAGTCGTGTCGATTCGCGAACGATCGCCGCAGATATTTTTGCAGTGACGCGGGCTTTCGACGTTCGCTAATTGGCCGTAACCACGGTGTCAATCGGCGATTGTCACCGCGTGCTCTCGCAAATACGCAATAACCCGATTCAAGCTTTCGAGTAAATAGTTCTCTTTTGCGGTCGAAAGGGTTCTAGAACTCTTTAACGAGTTCTACTTCGAACGTTAACGCGTCGCACACCATCGAAAACGGTTGTCGGCAATTTTTTATCGGATTTCTTTGAAATAGAATTATCTTGATTTACCAGGGTTTTATAAACGTTCACGTATATCGACAAATTCTGTTCAATCGTATTCGATTCCAATGTAGTCGAGCTTAGCGCAGGTAGAGGAATCTTCTTACATCGAAAGAACGAAAATTTAAAATTCTAATAATTTTCTTGGATTTTCTCGGCCACCGAAAAAGAGCTGCGTTGCGTGGGCGAAGAGTAATCAAACGGACACGTGGTCTTGTAATCGGCGCGGCGCGGCGGCTACCGACGCGACGCGACGCGACGATCAAGTGCTGCCATAAGGTACAACGTGGTACAGATTACAGGGTGGCACACGAGTCTGCTTCTTGCCTACTAACTATTAATTACCTATTAACAATTACCTTTTCGCAATTGACGGGCTGTATTTGAAACGGTTGTAACGGCATGTACCAATAATAAGATCCAAAAGCTTCGAAGATTGCAATCCTTTTGGAACTCGAATTTTCCTACGCAGTCGTACACAAACGAAGCATGTATGTACCGTAATCGCTCTAAGCCCCAAGCAATGTTTCCGTCAGGTTTCACAAGGATATACATACATACACTGCGCAAAGGCTTCGGATTGCGTTGGTTTCTGCTTCTGTTCCTGTTTCCGTTTTCGTTTCCGAGGTGTTTTAACCAGCCCATGAAGCAAAGCGAGTACACAGTATCGGCAACGCAGCGATAGATCGTGGATCGCGCGAGCATGGATCGCCGCCGCGTGGATCAGTCGAGCCGCGAACGTCGATCCGTGCTCTTTCTCTCGCGTGTACGAAAGAAAAACACGCGAACTGGTACCGTTCTCGGATAGTCGCGATAGTCTTTGCGCTTGAAACGGGTTCGTTGGTCCGTGAAACGTTCCAGGTGAGTTTGCCCGAGTCGATTTTTACGCTTGCACCTTGATCCATCGTTTCGCGAACGACTCAGCCTCGACGGAGGCGAAGAATTCTCCTGCTCCGACAGCCATCTTCGATCGCTGAACGATTTGCGTTCCACATACATGCGTATAGCGTTCTCCAAAAGAAGCGGTGCGTAGTAGCGCTGTCAAAATTGTTAGCTCGACGAAGGCGTTTTCGCTTTGTTCGTCATAGAAGCGAATACAACTGTACGCGTAATGCGAAGCGCTTGAAAACAAGAGACGTCTATCTCAAAAAGAAGCTCCAGCAGATTTTAACGCGCGTAACGCTTTTCATTATAGTTACGGAGAAATGAAATGGTTTAGGTATAGAGCAACAACGGGTGAACGGAGATCAAGGTGAAATACATTCCAACGATTCGAGATATTTTTTCTTTTCACTAGTTTAATAAACTAATCATTTTTTTAAAATTTATTTTCCGTATTTCTTTTTAAAACAAGTACTTTTCAGAAGCCTTCAGCCTCTTTCCTCGTCGAATTATTTATTTATGCGAGCAATGGGATAATGGGGTAACGCTGCACGGAATATGCACATTAATGCTAATGCGACCCGATATCGTTGGTTACGATACCGGTCACAAAACCATGGTTACACCTAATGGTGTACCACACCTCAGAAATCGAATAACGATTTACCATGTGATTCGAATGTATGTCCGACTGCATTTTTAACGAATATCCCATCCTTTGATCGTAACGTGCGATATTCGCGGAAAGACATCAAGATATAAAGAGTCTTTTCGGCGCGACGCGACGAAAGCCCAGAAGTTGATAACTCGAACGATTATTTGTCCAACAAAGTTACTCGATGATGTTCGAAACGAGACTATTTTTGCGCACAGTCATTACGCAACGAGGAAACGAAACATTCGGTCGTGTTTTATCTGGATACCGAGAAACCGTGAACGAGTTCTGCTTTTTCCTCCGTTTTTCTTCGCAAACGCTCGCGCGTTATACGCTGGCGTGCAAAATGAAAATATCACTAAATTCGAACCGTGAAAGCGGAGCACGGTAGGCCACGAATCAGATACTTCGCGGTCGGCCGTGATTACGATGCGATGAAGCGTAATCAAGCCACGGCCTGAGGACTGTCGTCGACTAACGAGTCGAGAAATTCGCGAATCCGCGACACCGATTCGCTATAGCGATTTTCTCCGAGTCGATCGACAACTATCCTAACCGCGACCGCGGTTCATTATATCCGAGCAATTTAAGGCTTCGCAATTTTTTCTCAGTGCAATTATAACGGACGAGATTTCTATAAGAACGCTCCACTAAGAAGTACTGCTCTCGATGAACAAATTTCAATACGATAATACTCGTACTAGTGAAAAATGGACGGTTACGGTTGATAAATTATAACTAGTCTGCGGATCTTTAGAGAAACAGAAGCCATTAAAATTCCTTTTCTTCTTTGACGTCTGCTTTAAAGCATCCGAATATTACTGTAGAAATTAGTGCAACGCTCGCGAAAATATCAGCGATTCTTTGTTTTCGCGAATTGGTGGCTTTTGTCGGTTGAACAATCCTCGCGCAATCTTTGCTCTTTGTGATTCCAACAGCCGGCGATTATTCTCGGTCCCGGGTCCGGGTCGTTTAGCGTTTTCCTGATTTTCCTGATTTTCCTGATTTTGCTGATTTTGCTGACAATGAGAGGACGCGTGTGCCACGAGCCACGAGCTAATTTATCGAAAGAGGAAAGTGTGCGCGTACATTTATCTCGGAAACTTTTCGGTTCTACCTCTATTTTGAGAGATTTAGAATTTGTAGAGCAGCTTCGTCAACACGATATGTAGGAGGGGACTACGCAAATCTTTATACGAATCTCGAGATTTTCATTGAATTTGTCATTCCTTAAGAAAACCTTATCGACGCACAGGGACGTTCACGGAGTTACGCGAGCTCCGTTGACATTGATAACCGTATCATTATCAAGTTCGTTTCCATTAAACCAGTAATTAATCGTCGATGGCCTGAAGTTAACTAAACTGTTTTACTCTTTATTTAACCGAACCACGAACATCGAGTATTTGCGTTTAGGAAAAAAAAGGAAACTGTACAAGAACTCGATATACATATGTACATATATATATATATATTACCAAGAGTGCAATCGGCACCACACCGGTTTACTCGATAATTGCCATTTTACCAGTTATCATTGTCACAGTTATCCGTTGGTCAACGTTATCTCGTTTATGGGATTATCGAGTTTCTCTAATAACGCCTCTCTGTCCGTGTCACAGCGTATAACAGCGTAATTGTTGTACACCGTGGTCGCGGTCGGTTCAAGTGTTAACTACTGCAAATTCTAACGTGCGTTTCCTTAAATTGAATGAACGAATGGCTAACAATGGGCGGCAAGGTTTCGGATGACTGACACTGGTCGCTATGTACTTCCATTAGAAAGCAGCTGCTTCTTCTATTTCTCACGTCCCACTTTCAAGAAACTCAAGCGTATTGTCCGTAACGCAACCCTAATTTTTCTTTGCAAGGAAACAGAGCATATTGACCGCGCGCATGTAATACAGTCTGAAAACTTTGGTTCGCAGGCAAGAAAAAATACATCTGAAAAATTTTTAGAAATTTTTCAGTGCAACAAAGTAAAGCATCGAATCCATAAAAATATGTTTTTAATTTTATGTAAGGAAATGCTTGAATACCGCAACTTTGCGCAGCTCGTATTTCTGAAGAGCAAAGAAGCTGAGAAAATTGGTGACAGCGGCATGCGGCAGTCTGTTCGATCTGAACTGGCATCTGGTTAATCAGATGCCCCATTTATTAGGCTGGTATTGCTTGCGCAATCCTAAAAGACAGAAGTTCTGTCTCAGTGGATGCTGAAAGAAACGGGGAATCGTGCCGCGCAATTAGCAATGAATCACACGCCGTACGCCGCGCATCTAAACGATCGTAGGAGCAGTTGCGTCAAAAGAATTTGCTGTTTGTCTCTCGTGGAACTCGTGGAACGAACGGCTGTCTTTCGATACTTTAAACTTAGAACGCTCTCTCTCTCTCTCTCTCTCTCTCACTCTCTCCACGAACAACCGAACAATTTTTCATTTTTCCACGCGATAGTTAAGACTTCTTTTTCATTTTGACCACAACGAATGTTTTAAGCAATCAAACGTATAGTTGTTGAAAAATTTAAATTTCAGTTGGAAATTTAAGGACGGAAGATGTCTGACCCTCCGGCAGGCAAAGGACCACCAAGCTTGATAACTATGGTGTTTTCAACCCTCGTGCACATACTTTTACTGGCGCCAGTGATATACATCATCAGCCTTGCCCTCTCAAACGGAAGATACAATATACTTTTCTCTTGGCACCCCATCTGCATGAGCGTCGGGGTAAGTTTGCGTAAATGATAAGCGTGGCAATATGTACTCATTCCGTAGCTAAACAAACACGATGGTCCGCATTTCTGCAATTTTTAGTCGTCAGTGTCGTTAGTCGATGAAAAAGCGAACTTTTCTGTTCGACTTCGATAAGCTTTCATTTACGCACGCATCGGCCAGCTTTTAATCGATACGCATTGCATACGTATAGTACGATACCATACTCGTACGTATACATACGTATACTGTAGATATACGCGTGCAACACGATATTACTTCGCGATTTCCTTTTTTCGTTGGTTTTTCATTTTAACAGGCTCGCTTTGAATCGAAAGAAAAAATTTACGTAACTGCATATGTCACGTCGAGGAACGCATACGGAAGGAATTTATTGCAACCATGCGGTTATGAAACGTGTTTACACGAAGGAGAACATTTTTGCGGGACTCGACGCCACAAAGAATCTTTTGTTGGGTGAAAACTGTGAAAAGTGTTTTCTTTTCCAAACACGAGGAATCCAATCGATTATCGTTTAGCACATCTCGGCTATGATCTGCACCGAATTAAAAGTATCGTTTTACTCGATTGTTTTAATATTTCCTGAAGAAGGAAGATCGTGTCTTTCTATTATACGTATAAAGAATAGTTTTGTAGTTTCTGTCGCGCCAAACCGCCGAACAGGGTCGCCTTCTGAAGGGGAACCGAAAATTCAGCGTAAAGTATAAAAGAAAATGTTCAAACAAAGTATACATATACACGAGCAACGATACGAATATCGATAAGGAACATACGTTACGTGCAGAAACGATCGAAAACTAATATAATCTTCCCTGCAGATTGGTCTGCTGATAACGGAAGCAGTGTTCAGCATTTCCGGCGAGGCGTATCTCGGCCACAAACTCTCAAGGCCGAACCGTGTAACTTTGCACTGGATCCTGCACACGGTGGGCCTATTCCTGATCACGATCGGTCTGGCGATCATCGTCGCTAACAAGATCGAGAATTCCAGACAGCATTTCGCCACGCCTCACTCGATTCTTGGCCTGATCAGCATCGTTCTAGGGTTCCTGACCGCCGGTTTCGGCATCGCGACCAACAACCCGAAGTGGCTCTATCCTCGTGTCAGGCCAGTTCTCTTGAAGATCGTGCACGCGTTCGGTGGCATCGCTGTCACCATACTATTGCTCGCTTCTATCATAACGGGTACCTATACCATGTGGTGGCCGGGCAGTGAAACCGGAAGGAATTTGGTGTTCGCGTCCCTTTTCTTCGCGGGATTTTTCATCCTTCTGAAACCGATTCTCGGAGCTGTCTCCAGAAGCAAAGTCGTCTTTGGTCCACCCCCTACCACCGCGTAACTAACCACCACTGCCATATTAGGCTAGCGTTGCTACATACGAAATGTCCGATTTCCGATTTGTAACAGTGGCGTTAAACGAACGTCCCTTTTTCATTGTGCATTCGTCGGTATTCGATACGCATCGCATAACGTTATCGTTATCGTCGAAATAATTACAAATAAGACGTTTCGCGTGCAACAACCTAATAATTAATTATGCCAAGGAAAGAGAATTTATCTGCTAAATATGGAACGATGCACGGTCTGCCGTCTTGTACAAAATTATTCAATATTTGGATAGCACGAGAAATCACGAGAGACACTTTTTGCGATCCGTGGGTCGTTTTTGAGACAATTATAACTACGCGTACTGTGTTCAAAACTCGGTTACAAATCGATCGAGAAGTACAATACTTGGTTCACCGCGCGGTGTCTTACGATTAGATTTCATTATAGATTGGAAATTCGAATAACGAGTATCATCGATTCAGAGATCGATTCAACTTCGAGTCTGGCTCGGCTCGCGGCATCGATAACTTGCATTTCTGTACACCGTAGGCCGTAGACAAATACACGTATACGCGTATTACAGTTATCGGGTCACGTACGATCAGATTATACATGAAAGTATTGCACGTGATATCGCAACTGAGACACGTTGTCTGCAGCATCGCTTTAAATATAGTCAAATATAGCACATACTCCTTTTCTGAAAGCTTCATGGACGCGAACGATTGCGAACGATTGCGAACGATTGCGAACGATGCAGTCAATGGCGCATCAATTATATATACGCATATACCTTGAACTTGACCGTAGCCAAAGTGTTTCAAACTTGGCTGGAATTTTACATCCAAAGTTAGTAAGAGTTTACTGTCACCAGCTATATATGTAGCTTTCAATTACACGTACAACTTACAACTTAATAAGTTAATAGTATACAATCTTATGATTTGTTTAATATTTTCTATGTGGTCTGTTGCAGATATAATATTTATCATTTCTAACTTAACCGAGTAAAAATTAAAACCAGTTTAACCCTTCCAGACAAAAAGACTCCGGAACGTTGACTCCATACCTGACAATACCTCCGCTCTGATCTTATACGGCTGAATCCGCGCGTTTTCGACCGCGCGATGTTTGTTATCGCGGTTCAAATCGCGCAGTCGTAAACGCGCCGATTCCGCCGGGTCTGAACGGATCCTTAGACTGCCTTAGGCTCTCTACGCAAGTACGTAGCAAGCTTCCAAAAAGAAATAATCGGTTACAATGGGTCTCAAAGCGTTTCAAATAATGAGAAATCTTACGGGACTTATACGTCCCGTCCGTACATAAAGGGTTAAGCGTATGTATATTTTTATTTTGTTAACAACAAATGTAACATATACGTTTAGTTAAGTGTAAGTATGAACGTCAATAATAATAACCCCTCCAATAGAATAGAATATTGTTTTATATACACGCGATTAGATAGATGTAGTGTGTTACTTGAATTTTTATATGTATATTCCGTCCTTCGACGGTTGCTCGAAGAAACTGTTTGATTAGAAATTGCTGAGAATGTTCGTTAACGTTCACTACGCTTCAGACAATATCTCTTTCCATTACCATTATTGTGTTCAAAAGGAGAAAAGGAAAAACGGTGTGTCGAAGACGGGAGAAACTCGTATCGCTAGATTTAATTGAGTAGTATTTATAAGAACGACCGTTTACTGTTGTGACTGGCGTTTACCGACAAGCAGAAAGAAAAAGAGAGATTAGAAAGTAACGTTAACGTTACTCGATCTGGGCGAGGAACAAGTATATGGAGATATACATATCTAGAATAGAATTTACATAATGTGTATACATATACGCGTAAAAGCCACCGCAAAATGCAATGTACATTTAGATAATAAAATTTCTTATTTTTCGATGTTACGCGTGTTCGTCGTCTATACAGTTTCGTTTTCTTGGTTTTTTTGTCGTTACTAGACCACCGTGGATTTTCTGTATTTATAACAAAAACGAGCAAACCAAATACAAGAGAAATTATTTTAAAATTTCAAGGTGACGTCACACTATTTTCAACTAATTACAACCGTTTAATATTTTTAATTTACGATTACAGAGAAACAAAGAGTACATCTGTAAAAAACACAATAATAATATGTTGTAGGAAATTTTTATTATGTATCCGAGTTACACTTGTACTCACTGCATGATTGAATTTATTGTGAAATATTTACAACTAATGCCTAATGTACTCATCAGTCAGTTGGAATGTAAAACGTGTACGTAAACGTATAATAATTTATCGATACTCGCGTGTAACACATTTTTAACGATCATCGTAGAAAATAGTATCAGTCTGTTCATGTCTTTGCAAGTTCATTACTAAATGTTACTTAAACGTGTAACATGAGATTCAAAGGCAGCGATGTGATGTTTTTTCAAAAAATGTTTGAATCCTAAAAAATTTTAATATTTCAATATTTCGACGTTGAAATGTATAAAATATATTCCCATAAGCCTTCGTGGTGACGGTAAAACCGTGTAAAAGAATACCTGTAAACAAGTGGAATAGTCCTTCTTTCAGCGGAAATAGATCCTGAAGTGTCTTCAACAGCTTGTCCAAATTACTCGACTTTGTATACTCCTGTATCATTTTTCCAAATATCTTATACTTATCCTCCGATAACGAACGCTTCACCTAAAATCATATTTTAGTTCTTTACGTTAAAGATAGTGAAATATTTTTTACTTAAAAACACTTCGGGTAGATATACGTCTACCTCTTTCAGATACGTTTTCCCCAACAGTTTCTTATCGGTATCGTTAGCAGGATCTTCGATCGGTTTCGAATCATTTTCATTTTTCGCGTCTACGCTCGAACAAGTCGAGGGACCGGACAAGCATGTATTGAATTCTACCGGTAACATTTTTATTTTTCTCTTTTTAGTAAGCGGTTCGCTGGTATCTTTCGTTAGCTCGCACGTAGAATAATTCTGTTTGAATTTGCAAACGCTAAAATTAATAACAGGCTTCGATTCCGTTGCCAGAAGCTCGGAGAAATTTTTCTTCTTATTTTCAGTCGACTTGCTAATCTGTTCGCTGTTATCGCTGTACAAATTGATGTCGATAGTATCTTGTTCTTTTGGACGAGCTACTTCAAGTTTTTGTTTCGAACCATTTTTCGCAGTTCGGGTTGCAGTTGCGTCGAACGTAGCTGTTGTCGCAGCAGGTAACGATACGCTGGTGCAACTGCTACCCCTCGGCCCCGTAGCTGGTTGTGGCAACTAAATGGATCAATCAATTCTGACTAGACTGCGGATCTTTACGTTACTTTACGCTGTTTGCTTTCCGAAACTAATCAAACAACTTACCGTATGTTCCGCGTACTTGAAGAAATCTCTTAAATTTTTTGTAATCATCCCAAAATTGGTAAATCTTTTAATATGAGGCCTCAACCAAGTAGACAAATTCTTTTTAAAGTTTTGGTTGTCGAACCTACAATCGCACAATATTATAGCACCGTAATCGTTCTTGTGACGTATAATACGTCCGATGGCCTGGTTAACGGCTCGCGATGCTTCCAGCTGATACCATTGTTGTCCGGACAAGCCCTAAACAATGAACAGTATATGTATTTCAAGTTCACGTTGAATCGTTGACACGCTGAAACGCGTTGAAACTAAAAACACAACGAGTGTTTGTTACTTCTTTGTCGCTGGTTCTCATCTCTTCCAAATATCGTTGTTTTAACACCACTCTCGGATCCTTCAAAGGCGGAAACGGAAGACCGGTAATTAAGACGGCTCTGCCGTTTGCATCTGCAAAATCGAGACCTTCGCTCACTTTTCCACGGCAAACTGCCATGAAAATTGCCCCTTTGCAGGCGGGATCTCTGATCTTTTCGCAGTACTCAACCATTACGTTTGTAAAACCGTCCTTGAATTGTGGTTCCACGTATATGGCCTGATAAATGAAATATCATTACGGCACACGCTCTCAAATGTACGTATGAAACAACATCGTATGTCAAAGTCGAGACAATTACTTTACGTTCCGCGATTTTTGTCCACAATCCTGTGTTTTGCCATTCTTCTCGACACTTTCTCATGATTGGATAGGAAGGGAAAAATACTAATAGTCCGTGAGGTATTAGACAACTGAAATTAAATATTGTTCGGCCGAGAGATCCTATGTATTTTGGATCATTCCTGAAAAAAGATATGCGTATGAATCGCGCAACACGTTCCACACGCAAAAAAGACTAACTCTATGTACACGACGAATACACATACCGTATGGAACTTTTGTACGATACCTCGTGTTGAAGGAAGAATTTAGCTCGTAACCATCGGGGCCTTGACTAAGAACGCCCACGCAAACTTGATCTCCTTTTACTATGTGTGGATTTTCTAATTGAACGTCGATTGGTATTCCGAGTTCGGATATGAAAGGTCTTAAAGGGGACAATGTACCGCTCGTTAGAACTATCGAGCGTACACCTTGCTCGAGTAACTGCTGCATACTGCATAAAAATATACACGTTTACATACGACATTTTCATACATACATATACGAGCGCATAAATTGTATAATTCTAATAATACTACTTTCACCTGAATCCCGGGCTGAAACACCAATAACTAATCACTTTGCCCTCGTTCTTTAAACTTTTCTTGGTCTCCCAAACATCATTCTTATGAGTTTTTTTCGGTTCCTCTACTTGAACGTACACTTTATAACACTGCTTGATTTTTTCTCTGTATCGCATATTATTACTATTGTTAAACGCTATTCTTAATAGGTCACTGAATTTCTGCAGCGCATTACCTTTCCTCGCGAACGGAGATGTACTTGTGGTTGTTAAATATAGAACAATTTTGTCTAGTTTCTCGGTGACTAGTTGTTCCTTGCCGTGCGTTATCTACGAAGGCGAAATATATTAATCGAAAGTTAATTAGAGGAAATATGCATATTATCGAAACTACGATCAACTAACTTGAGCCTTCTCGAATAACTCAAAGATGTAGCCACCGGGATGCGTGTCTCCATCGTCGCGTCTTACAATTTTTATAGCGTCGATTGCTTTTTCTAGTTCCAGAAACATAGCTTTCAAAATACACAAATCATCGGCGGTAAAATCTTTCTGTACGTTCCCAGAATTCTCCATCGAAAAATCAGTTTCTTGAACATTTTTAGCCATGTCTTCCATCACTGCTGTTATTTCGTCGATGCACATCGCAACATCCGTACTACATATCTGCAAAAATATTGCACTTAATTCTGTAACAAACCTTTTTATCGTCGTATTAATATATGTATATTAATTTACCTGCATCGACGCTGCCTCTTCACATGTTTTCTCAACGTTGTGCGCTTCGTCCAGCAGAATAACATTGTTTTGCAAATCTATGCCTTGGGCTTTTCTGGCTTTTGGGTCTAGTAAATAATTGTATGGCATAAACGTTATATCCGCATTCTGTTTCAGTTCTTTAGATAAAAAGTATGGGCAACATTTGTGCTTCTGACCAGCTTTCACTAGATCCTCTATGTCCAGCACTTCCTGTTTGAAGAGGGGATCTTCTTTCCTAAAAACAAAAAACGAGTTTCCACGTATGATCGCTGACGAGTACTTTTTTTTACCAACCAATTGATAAACGTCTTAACCAGCGTTCGACTGGCTAGCACTTTACCTCGTCTCGACGTTATTATAATAAGGACACGTTCTAGACTTCACTTTCAAATGACACATGTGTATCTTATTCGAAGAGTTAGTCTCTTTAGAAACATCTGGGTGGATGCAGAGCTGATCTCTGGATCCTAACACAGCCGTGCTCAAATGCTTGTAAGCGGTCCTCTTCAACTCTTGCATCGCCTGTGATAACTGCGAGTGCGTTCTGGACGCGTAGATAATTTTTGGGGCTGCCCAAACAAAGCTCGGCGAAGGCTCAGAATCACCTGTGGCTCCTTTGAGTTCATTGCTTAATTTGTTGAAGAAATGTCCTCCAAAATTCGGTTTTTCTATTGCCCCGACTAGGGATTGCGCTTGCAGTTGAGCTTTCTTCGTCAGCAACCAACTTAGGGACGAGCACAAGAGGCAAAGCGTTTTACCTGTACCTGAAAATGTCAATACCAATTCATTTTCTTGATTCTTGATCGAATTCTGATCGTTTAAAAAATTTTTCATCTTTTCCGCATTAAATTGTTCACTTTTTCCTGTTTGTTTCCTACGATAAAAATTATTATGTTTCTGATATATCTCTAATTATATAGAGTATAGAGTATAGAGCATTATAAAAATATTAAAAATAAAAATACTATTGAAATGTACCTGTTGGAGATTCTAACACACCGTTCTTACTATTCTGAAGGCATTCTATCACTTTTGTCATGTAATCTTCTTGAACAGAATACGGTTTAAAAGGAAAATTAACAATGACATTATTAATCGTCACCTCGGGCATTATTAGTTTCAGAAAATATCGAAAAATTCTTTATCGTGTATATACATAGAAAATTCTGACCAACTGGTAATTGACACGAGCAGCAGCAGTGACTGCCAGTGACCAGTGAGATCGTCTATTTAAATATTTACTGATATACTCATTCCCGCCAAATTCCAAAGTTAACCAATTACAAGTGATTCAATTGTTCGCATTCGATTGCAAAGTAGCAAAGATTAGGTTAGTCGCGCATTCGCTAATTTAGTGGCCGACCGACTGGACTGCTGACAGGTTCGTTTCAATTATATAGGTTCGAATTTTTTTCGAAATTATATTTCCCACTTCTCCGCGAGAGAGAGCTTTGATTTCCCCGCTAATCTTACGGAATTCGAATTAGTATTTAAATAGAAATGTCCGATTCGCGATTATTTCGAGTGAATATGTGCGCCGTAAATTCAACAGCCGCTGGTTACCGACCTGAAAATTGAGGGCCTCGATCAAAGTGTCATCACTCGACGAAAGTGTGAAAGTCGAACTTATGTGAATAAATCTTATTTATATACTTTTTATATGCTCGCAAATTCTGTCTTGCTTCTAATAAATAGCTACATACATACATAATACAATACGTGTACTACATATTTAGATACACAGATCGAACGAAAACAAACTAAATATTTATTTACATATGTGCATATGTTGTAAAGGATGTTTCACTTTCGTTCAATACATATTTGAACGCATAACATAAATGTTGAGATTGTAACATTTTTTCGCATTCTATTTAAGTTTGATAAGAGGTCGTTGTCGTGAAGCGATATGCGCACATATATATATGTATACAGTGTACATCCAGTCATAAATATCATCGGGAATTCGTAGACCTATGTATAAAGCGTATCGTTTGCGTGCGAATACAATAGTAGCGTTAATTTCCGTGTAATTTCCTCGTTAAAAATTGACACGTATAAATATTTGTCATTCAATAACATTATTTCAGCGTCAAGTGAGAATTTACAACTGGAAGAAAAAATGCGATTAGTCATCTGCGATACGGTAGATCATGTGGCGGAATGGTCTGCCAAATACGTTTTAAAAAGAATCAATGATTTTCAACCAAACGAAGATAAATATTTCGTTCTTGGTCTTCCGACAGGTATGTTCTCTACTAGTATTACATTAATATAACTTTGTTACAATTTGATGGAAGAAACAGAAATTGTTTACGGATAGGCTTATGGATGTCATTTCCTCTATGTATATATTTATTATTTTATAAAATCATGACAGCGAATCTTACCTGCTATTTACTATTTATTATTCAGGTGGAACACCTTTGGGAATGTACAAGAAACTTATAGAGTACTGCCAAGCGGGAAAGCTCTCATTTAGATACGTAAAGACGTTCAACATGGACGAATACGTAGATTTGCCCAGAGATCATCCAGAGTCTTACCATTATTACATGTATAACAATTTCTTTAGGCATATAGATATCGATCCGCTGAACGTGCACATTCTCGATGGAAACGCAGCAGATCTTACAAAAGAATGCGACGATTTTGAAAGGAAAATCAAGGAGGCTGGTGGGATCGAATTGTTTATCGGTGGTATGTAATTTTGAATAGTTTGCGAATTACCTTTGTATAGTACATCGTTTTACACGTACAAATTATTCGTTCAATTCGTGCAATTCTTTCGCAGGTATTGGACCGGACGGTCACATAGCCTTCAACGAGCCAGGATCGTCTCTGGCATCGCGTACAAGAGTCAAGACATTGGCGCAAGATACGCTGGAGGCGAACGCAAGATTCTTTGGGAACGATATTTCCAAAGTTCCTAAACAGGCGCTAACCGTAGGCGTCGGCACAGTAATGGATTCTAAAGAAGTTATGATTCTTATTACGGGATCCCATAAAGCATTTGCCCTTTACAAAGCGATAGAGGAAGGAATTAATCATATGTGGACTGTATCAGCCTTCCAGCAACACCCACGAACCATCATTATTTGCGACGAAGATGCAACATTGGAGCTGCGTGTTAAAACTGTTAAATATTTTAAGGTATATATTTTATGCGTACCGTATATCATAAGAGGTACGTGAGATGTTACGTTGCTCGGATACTCTTACGAATAATCTATTCCATGTTACAGGCTCTCAGTGCTGTGCATCATCAATTAATCGAGGCGGATGGAGAATCGATCCTTCGCCAGAGAATTCAAGATAGTTAAAATATTGGTACAGTAAAACTTGGATGAACCCTCGAAAATTCACGAAAAGACTAACGAGTACGGAAAAACAGAAAACAGTCTGAAATAAAAATTAATGAAAAAACTTGTATCGCGAAAGGAGACGAGACGAGACAATACGAAGGTTTCGTTGTTCGATTAGCGTTGTTTGCCGATAGCCGAATTTCACCCCAGTGTCCGAGCATTTATGCTATTTATCGTTTCGAGCAATTATCCAGGTTTTACCGTATAGCATTCTGTACTTTGGAAATTCATTGTTACATACATAACATGTTGACCGCATACCTTACCAAATGTTGTGAAACATGTAAATTATATTTTTTATAGACTATAAATGACATTTGCGTATGTTACTTAACGAACTACTTTTTGACAACAATGCCATATAATATACATTATACGTACGTATAACGTACTTGTTCGTACTTGTTTGAATCGAACGTGGATTATTGTACCGTTGTTTACACGGACTATTATTGTAACTACTGTTCTAATATTACAAAAATGCCATATTTTTGTATGATTATACTTTTCATAAATAAATTTACCCTTTCTATACGATAATTGCCCCATCGTTTAATCTCTTTCGTTAAAACGATCGATACGGTAACGAAATGTTGAAAAGAGATGTTCGTATTTAATAATTTTATTTTGAATTATACTAAAGGCAAAACAAGAGCCACTAAAAACTAAGTTAAGCCTTAATTTTTGGAATTCCCAGGGGGTCTGATACGCCTACCGTAAAAAGAGAAACGTGAACTTCCTCTGAAAACGGGCAGAAGCCTGGAAGCGACAAGTAGGAGAGTCCGCCATCGTCATCTAATGACGATGATCGCAATCAAGTACTCGCCGGATGAGAGGAACGCTGACAAGCACGGTCCGCGGTCTGAAGACAACTAAACGATGACACATGCACATGGAGAAGATTGCGTAACGATTCGTGCATCGTGAGTCGATTGATAAGGACAACGATCCGGGATCGTGATTGGCGGGCGTCAGAAAAAGCAAAGAAATAATAGGAATCGCGTTCTCCGAGATGGTTCCTTTTTTCGGACCAGTAATGTCGATTGTCACACGAGCGTAGATCAGTTGCGTGAAACGATGAAAAACGAACAGACGACCGAAGTGAAAACGATCGTGCTTCGCGACATCGAGCCTCTGTTGAAGCAGAAACTCGGAGACCATGTGGTCGTTGAGAATTTTACATCGGAGAACCTGATGCCCCCGGGTGAGAATTACGGCAGCACTATCCTGAAGGTCGACGTCGACCTCAAGAGAGGACTCTCTGGAAAAGAAGAACGGATTCACCTGATCGCAAAGATGCTGCCGCCCACGGAATTCCAGAGACTAGTCTTCAATAGTTCGAAGACGTTCTTCAAGGAGATCTTCATGTACGAGACCATCATGCCGGCTTACAACAAGCTCGAGCTTGAATCTGGGTTGAAGACCAATGAGATCTTCAACTTTCTGCCCAAGTTCTACGGATCCAGATCGTCCCTACAACCGGATGTCGACGTGGACGACGATGCTGTCTTCATGATGGAGAACCTGAAGGCCAATGGCTATTATCATGGCGTCAGAAGCGTGGGTACGTACGAAGCAGTGTACATATATGTACACGATCCTATGACAAGGACTTATCGTTAGACTTTCGCCACAACCACCTAAAAACTAATTTTCATCCGAATCTTTGGTTTATTTATGCTTGAAATTGGCGCAGATCGGTTTCACAACAGTTCGACGTAACTAGCCGTCCTGATTTAACTGTATGTATGATAGTCTTCACTTTTCTATGATAGATCCAGGTCACCGCGATTGGAGTGGGACACGCCGCGCCGCGCCGTGCCGCACGCAATGCAAACTGTACCTACATATGTATATGGTTTTGGTTTACGATGTTTACGGTGTATATTGCTATGAATCTCAAGCAGAATTTGATTTCGGTTCCAAGAAAATTTCTTAATCGATTCTGCTGAAAATCTAAAACTGTAAAAAACTGACAATTAGGGACGTACACATGTATGTATTTGTCTGACAAGGATCAAGGCCGATTTTCGAATGTTCGAAATGCGTCCGAGTAAGCCGGTCTTTTGGAAAGCGCAAGCTTATACGACTTTCTGAATTTCTGAAATAACAAAAATCATTTTCTGCATCGTTTGACGCAGGATACGATTACGAGCATTCGAAGGTAGCCGTGCAAGCTCTGGCCAGGTTTCACGCTTTGGGCATGGCCGTGAAGCAGAAGAAGCCAGGTCTGTTCGAGGTGTTCAAGATGCACGCGAGGGTTACACCGGTGGAAGGTGGTCCTAACAACGAGATTTTCAACCTAACGTTGAAGGTGATCAAGGAGGACCCCGAGATGAACGTCCACTACGACAAGTGCAAAAAAGTGATCGACGACATAGGATTCACGGGTTTTTGGTCGGACGTTCCTCGAGAGCCTTGGATGACTATCATCCACACGGACTTTTGGGTGAACAACGTGCTGTTCCACCAAGACAGCACGGGGAAAATCGACGACATGAAGTTCATCGATTTCCAAACGTACACGTATTCGAGCGCGTTGCGAGATCTTCAACTTTACCTGTTTTCGAGCGTCAACTTGGACGTTACGGACGAGCAGCTCGAAACTCTGATGGATCTGTATTACGAGACGCTCGTGAAGTGGCTGACAGAGTTAAAGTGCAACGCGAAAGCCTTCGATAAGGAGGATTTCTGGGCAAAAATGAAGGAGGACGGACCCTTCGAGTTCATACACCTGGCGCTCATGGTCAAAGTAATGACGATGGATGTAAAAGAAACTGAATTTAGTATTCTGAAAATGGAAAGTGCTATTACCGAATACGAAGGTAATAAAACGTTCGTCGATCGGTTACGTAGATTGCTATTGTATTACTGCAAACGCGACTGGATACCCACGCCTGACGGAACGCCCTAAGGAATTCTTAATCGATGCAAATCGCTGAAATTCTGAACAAACGCACGCTCGTAATTTTTCTAAAACACTCATTACAAGACACACTCAGGTTTAGTGTTCCGTAGATCTAGCGAAAAGGAAAAATCCTGGGCTTCGACCAATCAGATTTCATACAAGTTACTCCGGTTTTACCGGAATTTTTATTCTCGCCGCTTGAAAAGTACAAAGATAGCGTTTCAAAGTAAAATTTACAAAAGCCGATCGTGTAATTTTCGGATTGTATCCCATGTTACAATTTTCGTGTCGATCAAGCGAAACGTCGGATCCGTTTTATCGAATTTACCAAAAAGAAATATATTTTTCGTATAAAAAAATTACCTTTTAAAAATCACCTGACAAAAATTCTTTAATTGTTTTTTCAGATTAATCTTTTTTCTAACTAAGTATATTAATCGTACCGATAATACATTGTATCAACATGCTTTATGTAAAAAAGCAACCCATCTAATAAATACTACCATCTATTACCGATGCGATACTAATTTCTGTCACGCTAAAACGTCGTACAGGGTTGCCTTCTGAAGGGGAACCGAAAATTGAGGAGCGGGTTGCCCTCTAAAGGGGTACCGAGAGCGCTTCCTTTAATTCTACTTTTTTCGTGCATACTAAAATATTAAATTAGCAACGATACGATGATTTGCCTTAAAAGTGGTTGTAGTAGCCGTTAAATGGAAACTGCGCATATACATATATGTATACGTATACATATAGAAGGATGGCTAAAAAATTTGATGAATCACGAATGGACTTTGTCTGCCAAGCCTGATTGATTTCAAGTACTTTCAAGATATGAAAAGCGAGAATGAATATATATTTCTTTATCAAATGTTCGAGATCTAAGATAACGAAAGAAGAATTATTGGACCAAATTATGTATTCGCCAACGCAGATTTTCCACGATTCCGTAAATCATAGGCTTTTTTATAATAATTGCTAAAACGTGCGATAGATAGCAATTCTTAAAAAGATGCTTAATATACTAATTTAACGAGGACGAGTAGTACGAAATCATTTTTTAACACCGGTAACTAATATATATATATATATATATAGAGAGAGATACAGCAGGAGTAGACTAATCATCTAATATATTTCTCTTTTCTCTGTCTCATCATTGGGAAAAGGAATTGTTATAAATATTAACCAGCTCAAAATGATGAATTCATCAATAATTATTATGTTACTTAGTATTGCAATTAGTCGGGCCGGGATTCCGGCAGGAGCGGACGCGGACGCGAACGGTCTCCGGTTTCCGGTCTCCGGGACCACTGCTTACCACTAACCAGCGGCACCGACGAAATACTATATGTATTGAAAGACTGCCAACCCCTGTGCTATTCGCGAAGAATAAGAATATAATACATTTGAAAACGCTGAATTTCAAGACATTGCGAAAAAAGAGAAAGAAAAAGATTTAAAAATCGTTTAAAATACCTATTATATGTGTAGATTCTGTGGTAAAATACACGTGTACACACTTTCGAAACAGTCGTTTTATCACGTTTTTCGGGAGTCTAGTGTACAGTAGTGTACACGGTACGCACATGTATATCTCCTTGATCCAGCGGTTATCCTAAACAATTTGGCAACTTTGCACCTCTTAGATCTGGCAATGCTGTAAAGGACCGAGTGGGAGTGGGACGGTAAGAAGCGGGCTTGGTCGGGCAAGCTGGGACAAGCCCAATTCCGCCTATTGATTTACCCGCAGCTAGGCCGGGCCGGGCCGGGCCGAGCCGAGAGATGGGGTGGGGTGGGCCGAGCTGGGCTGGCCCGTTCTGCTGCAACTGTTGCTCAAGGTCGCTGTGTCCATCTTCCTTTTGACCGGGTCCGCACGATCTGCATCGCTCTACCCTCCCAAACCGTATTACATATGTATTTCGGGCTTTTATTCGAGCCTGTCCATCCGGCCCAACCTCGAATCCCGAATCCCAATTCTATATCCTGTTCTAGCTCGCGCCGTGTTTTTTTACTTTCAACCATGAATTTTTCCTGCTTCGCTGTCTAATATTATTCAAGAATCGTTGTTTTCAATGAAAAATTGATTTCTCAAAAACTTTGGAACCCTCGGTTTCGCTACGCTATTACTTTCTTATTTAAAGAGAAATAAAAAAGAGACTTCCTTGATTTCTTAAAACGTGTACTTAGAAATGGTTCCCTTCTTTCCTGGACTCTGACGAGCGTCAACTTCAGAAACGATCAAGTATGATGCCTTACCCTAGTGCGTACCTTCCCGAGTTCCCGCTCATTTTCTGGTTCATGGAAGCAGAACATTCTTGTATACGTACATACATATATATGCGAGTGTCGTTCAGTCTCGTCCAATCTCATCTGCGGAGATCGTTGAAGCTACTGGGACCGGAGATAGGACAGAGCATATTGAAAATAAGTTCGTATTTGGCCAATAATAATGAATACGTAAATTCTGTAGGGTGCCCTATTTTTTCGTTATCGAGTCTAATACCAAATCATTCCCTTGTATAGGTTTTTGTAGGTGGCGCCAAGGGCATGCTCGCTCTCGTGTCCTCTCTTCGAGTCCGCTGTTCAACTTGAATCCGCGTATAGGAAATTTAAACGAGACTTTTGTAAGCCACCCCTTATGTTTTGAATGCGGTAAGCGGTAAACGGTAAGCGATAAGCGGCTTCGTGTTTCGTATCGAAATTTTCAGTACGCTCCAGTGCGCCAGTGACTGCTCGTGACCGTCGAAGCCGAAGCAGCCGCGTTGCGTTCCTCCTAGCTGAAATGACATCCGTACGCGTCGATTCGCTCCTAAGATTAATACGTGTTAATCGAATAACACGATTGATAGATTTCGGTATGAAAAACGATAGTTGATTATGAGTGGTAAACAGGAGCTGCTAATGGAACACACCGAGAATCTGAATATTCAAGAGAAGATCGACAATGGACAGTGCATGCTCGTGTGGAACACGAAAGGGAAAAGTGCGGTGTGGGAAAAGTTCTTGATGATAAAGAACAGCGAGACGAACAGGAATAGTGGTTACGTTCAGTGCAAGCTGTGTAAAAAAATATTACAGTACAAAGGTAAAAGCGGAACGTCTCATTTAATCAGGCACGCGTGTAGGACTATTATGAACGATATATCGACCAACGACAGGAGGAAAATCTTGGAGAAATGCACCGAGTATTGTTTACGGGACGTACAGCCTGTCAGCAATTTAGGCGGCGAAGGGTTCAAGAAATTAGTGCAGACGATAATAAATATCGGGTGCAGATACGGCAGCGTGTCGGTGAAAAACATTCTACCGAGTCCAACGACGTTGGTTAGATACCTTCTACGATTAACCGACAAAACGAGAAATCACATTTTGCCGGAGGTGTTGAACGCTGTGCAAAGCGGCACTTGCGCCGCTGCTATAGACGTTTGGAGCGATAATTGCATCGAAATATCCTATTACACCGTCACGTTGTACTACATCGACGAGTCGTGGAACTTGAAGAGGAGAGTTCTGTTTACAACAGACTTACCGGACGACGGAAAAACCGCGAAAAATATTCGATTCGAGCTGCATCGGAAGTTCGAGGAATTCGGCATTCCGAGCGACATGTTGCAGTACATTACGTTCGTGACGGACCAGGACGATAACGTTATCAAAGCGTTGAAAGGATTCGACAGGTTGGATTGCGCGATTTACGGTATCACCTCGTGTTTGTGCAGCGTGTTCAACGAACAATTCCTTTCCGAGCACGCGCCGATGTTGTGGCAAACGCTCGAACAGACGAGAAGCATAGTCGCGTATTTGAAACGTTCCGAGCCCGAGCCCGAGCACGAGCACGAGCACGAGCTTGAGCCCGGGTCCGAACCCGGCTCCGGCTCCGGCTCCGGCTACGAGTCGCGGCTGCCTAACCTCTTGCAAGAGGAAACAGAAAATAGATGGTGCTCGAAGGTGGCCATGCTGCGCTCCGTTGCGAAACAGTACACGCAGATCGTTGATACTTTCGCGGACTCGAACGAGAGTTCGAAACTCGACGGTTACGATTTGAAAAAAGTCGAAGATTTGATAGAGTTTTTGGAGCCGTTCGAGAACGCGATCGCGATCCTGGAAGTGAACGCGTCGCCGACGTTGTATCTGGTTTTGTTGTGGCTGAAGAAATTGATGAAACAATGCTCGGACAACGTCAACGACAGCCCCGAAATGGAGAGAATCAAACGCGCCACAAAAGATTCTTTACAGGAGAAATTGATCGTTCACAAGTATTGTAAAATGGCTACGTATTTGGTACCTGCGTTCAGGAAATTGCGAATGCTCACGGAGGAAGAGAGAGCGGAGGTTGTGCAGCACGTCAGGGATTTGATCGTCGACAGTTTGATAGACGTCAAGACGGAGGAACCTGTTGCCTCGACCAGTCACGAAGGTCCAGAGTTGAAGAGACTGAGAAGCATATTCGAAGAATGGGCTGACCCGGAGGACAAGGTGCCCGTAAACTGTTCGGACGAGATCACCACCTACACGAACGTTGAATCTAGAAGAAACGACGACTTGTTGCAATGGTGGAAAGAAAAGACGTCGCTTTTGCCACAGTTGAGCAGTATCGCCAGAAAACTATTTGCAATCCCAGCGAGCAGTGCTCCCAACGAGGAATCCGTCAAGAGAGCGGAATACATACTTGTCGAGCGAATATCTTGCACGAAACCGGAAATCATTAATGCAATTTTATTCCTACACAATAACCCGTAAGTCATTTTTCGAGATTTTTTCCTTTTCTTTTCTGATTTCTCATATCTCATGTGCTTGGCTAAACTTCGAAAATCCAAAAACCGAAAACCTCCATATTTTTCTAAAGTAACAAACATTTAAAAAATTCTTTTATTTCGTTTTTCAGACCAGAGGAAGAAGGCATAGATTAGTAAACGCATAGGTTAGTAAATTTATGCTTTGGTCATCGTTTTCAATTTGCTTTAATTCCGAAGCCCTCGGCGATCTCGTTCGAATCGACGCATTCCAGGCAAAAGTCGACGTTGTACTGGATAACGTTGCGTCTGGTTATCTTCCGAAAGCTGTTGCGTTACCGTGTGGGTACAACGATATTGCTGTTTTGTGATACTTAGTAGGTAAATAAGTGCCATTGCGGTTAATCTTTTGGAATATTTGTATCGTTCGAACAACGTTTTATATTCTATACGTGTCTTCGGTTTTATAAAAAGACTAAATAGAGATTATTTTACTTCCGAACGTGAGAATTATTTAAATAAAAAAAATTCTTTTTTATTTAAAGAATCTGGACTAGTGAATAGAAATGCAGTCATTCCTAGTTCCTGGCACGCTCGTGAGCTTTTCTCGTAATTATTAACTATTGCGTTATTGTGCCAGATAATAATGTAATATAACAAAAATAATATCGTATTATTTTAGTACACTTATCGGTCTGTGATAAATCTGTGATAGTGATACAATTACCTCATCAGTTGTAATGTAATATAATGTGTCTTGATACTGTTGTATATGCTCAAATATATTTGCTACATTTTTTTGTACATTTCAACAATTTGTATTATACATATAATGTATTATTATATATGGATACAAGTTACATCTATTGTATTAGATATTCTCTATTCTTCCGCCTATAATATAAAGTTTAGCATAACTTACATTACTATTCGTTTTACGTAACGTTATATCATAATAAGATGAACTATTTTATAAAGTAACTAAGAGGCTACGCCCCCTGATCGCTTCGCTCGCCAACCCCAAAGGCTCCTCTCTCTCTATCTCTCTCTCTCTCTATCTTTGAAAAATACACACAGTCACGTCGCTCAATTTTCGGTTCCCCTACAGAGGGCAACTCGCTCCTCAATTCTCGGTTCCCCTTCAGAGGGCAACCCGCCCGGCGTTTTAGCGTGACAGAAACTACAAAGCTATTTTATATAATAGACAGATTTATAATATACGAACCAGTACAATAAAAATAAAATTCTTTTTATTGTTTCTTTTATCTAATTTCGTTTATTTCGTTTAACTACATTACTAAAAATGTTAATTGATTATTTCAATTTCAAATCTCTTCCATAAATACAAAACAGTTAATATAATTTGTTATTGAAATACATGTTACGGTACACAGTAGGTAGCATGCTTCTAAAATCTAATAGAAACAGTGCATAATTATTTAAAAATTGATTTTCTCTCTTAATCTGTTCAATGGCTGAAAATAATATACAGCATTTTTAAATATACCCGCTCAGATATTCATTTTGATTACATATAATGTTTAGTTTCCCGCCGTTTTGGTTTAGCCAACCGGTGGCGCACTCTACAGGTGAGAGGTAAATTTTATTATTAGCATTACATTGCATTACATTTGATTACATTGATTACATAGTTTGATACGGTCAGATATTTACTCTCTAATACGGTTTGATAGTTTCATTTCATCCACTCCACTGCTCCACGGCCAGTCGGTCACGGCAACTCACAATCTGTCATCTGTCACCAGAGACCAGAGAGCTGTCACAATCAGTCCCAATCCAGCGACTACTTATGGTGCGCTAGAATCGCTAGAGTATAGACAAACAGCACAGTTGATGCTCTTTATGCGTATTTACACTTTATACTCGTAAAAAGCGTGGTTTGCACGATTTGCGCGATATAATTTGAATGTTTTTACTAGTTTAATTGTCGTGTATATTATATTACTCGTTTAAGTTGATAGAGCATACGACTCAAGCAAACCTTGTTTATCTCTGTGACAGATACAAATGACATTTTAACGAGATGCGCTCGAAATCTCCCGTTTTCTCACTGAAAATGAAATTGATATCGATATTCAGTGAATTAAGTGAACGATCTTGTTAGACCCAATAGAGGTTTTGTATTAGTTGCCGTGAAACGTAAGTACTATTGTTAAACGTTTATCTTATAGTTTAAGTTATGTAAAATAGTCGCTCTTAGTGGTCCGTCGATCTAGCGTTAATGGATAAAATAAATTCTTACAGGATCAGAATGTCCAGGGAAACAAAAAGAACGGATGAAAATTTACCACTGCCTCCCGACAAAATGCCAAAATCGTGGAACGAAGATGAGAGAATGAATGCTTTATTTTCCCCATTCCGAAGTAAATTGGCCAATCCCTTGGATTGGTCTTCTAAATATAAGTTTTGGCAGAATTTGATACACGAATGGTTGAACAGCACGACGCGATGCAGTTTCTCCATTTCAGATTTACATGTAGCTTTTAAAAGGAAAGGATGTACGCCAGTTTGTTTAGTAACCGTTGTCGAAGAACTTCTTCGGTAATGTTAGTTCCATACTTGTTCGCGTATGCGATCGATATCGTCTTTAAGATATACACTCTCTTACGGTTATTAATTTATCAACTGTTTTCTAGGAATAACGAGATAACTCCAGAAGCTGATTTTTTGAAAGAACCTTGCGAATCGTGGACAGCATGGTCGATCGACATTTTTGTAAAACGACCACTCGCGTGGTCATTTTCCAAGGTGAAAAGTTACGTTAGCAGCAACGAAATCAATAAGGAAACCGTATACATACATCGTCAAGTTCTTAAAAATTTAGGTGAAATGGTACTCTCTGTTTTAGAAAATAAGAAGGAAAATGTGCTTGTATCATTTTCCGAAATCGTGAAAGATTGCAAATCCGAAATAAACGAGAATATATCGGACAACGCTGTAATGCTAGTTTTAATTTGGCTGAGACATGAGAAAAAAGTCAGTTTTACGAATAATACAGATAAACGTGAATTACTGGTAAAAATTGCCGTTCATTCGTCCGACGATGTAACAGAAGTTGAACAAGGATTATACAAACTGTTGCAACAAGAGAACGAGCTTCTGAAAGAAATACTTGAATTGGAGGAAGCGAAGCTCGACATTATCAACGAAGCAAAGTCCTACTTAGCTAGAGGTTTGCGTCAAGTGGCGAAAACGCGTTTAAGAAAGAAATTGGAATTGGAAAAGACTATCCAAAAACGAGCGCAAACACTCGAGAATATTCGAACTCTTATATCTACTATCGAAGAGACTCATACGAACACAGCTGTACTATCAGCCTATAAAACAGGATCTGATGTGTTAAAGAGATTGAATGAAAGCGGTTTATCCGAAAGTAAGGCTAGAGATATTATGGACGACTTGGCAGAGGTAAAACCAAATAATTTATTACAAAATTTTCTACGTTGATTAGAGAGATTAAGAAACGCACAGTGAATTTATTGTTTTCGCGTAATTGTCATAATGCATCAAATTCGCAATCTATCGATTACACCATTCGTTTTTACTTTGTACCAAGAACTTGAACTTTAATTGATATTAATATTCAATTTCAGGCCTTGGAAGAACAGAACGAAGTACAATGTATATTATCCGACACCTTCAAGGATAACGAATCAAATGCTGATCTGGAACAGGAACTGGAAGAATTGATGAAACTCAAGGATCCTATTCTCCCGTCGGTTCCGAATTCTCCGTTGAATACCAGCGTCGACGAACTCGAAGATAGCTTTAGAAAGTTGCACTTTCAAAGTAAGATGTTTATAATAGATAATGATGAATACGATGCACAATCTCTATCACAATGCTTTTAGGCTTAGAATAATTTTTTTATTTTTACAGGTCCTGAGGTATCGAAAAAGTCTTCGTTAGAATCAAGATCCGAATCTATTAAAAGAAAGCAGATATTAGCCGAACCCGAATAAGCATAAAACATTTGCTATTAAATTGGGAATAGTATCCGTTTGCATCGAATTCACCTTGACGAATGCACATATTGGTTTCTGTGATACTTGTAAAACTCGATCAATCTACAATATATATATATATTTTTTTATTTCTGTGTACACGTGAGTTGTAATAAAACATTCTCGACAACTTACCGTCAAAATGCAATATTCATGATTTTTTTGCAAGTATCTAACTAAAAACTAAATTCGTAAGTTTTCAAGGTGTGCCATTTGTTTTCAATTTGTAATTTCGAAAATTATTCCTGCGTTTGTGTTGGATTTTTATCTTATTTATATATAATTTTTTAATCACGAATATAGCTCAATACAACTATATCTTTTTTATTGTTCAGGAATGTTACGTTTAATATTACAAAACTTATACCTAAATAATGTCGATGCAGATGATTGTAACAAAGTAGTACAAGTATGGTGTACACGGTGTGTATTTATTTCGTGTAGAGCGTAAAGTCTTTATACTATTGCAAGTTTTCATCGCATTAAACGTTCGAACGAATCGAATTCCTGCACCTAACACTTAGGCAATTCTTTGTTTATCTCTGGTTGAAGTATATAGTTCTCTATCCACGTCATATGGAGAGAAACCGTGGTGTAGAGAGAATATGTGGAACTGTCGCACCGTGTGGCTCCTCCTACAACCTTTGTCGCAAGACTGACGCTAACGATGCCCTTCAAATACCATAAAGAGCCCCATCTGAAAATTAGTCCACCGCCACTGTCACCATCGCAAACCGCTGAACCTACAATTTTCACGCTTTATAATAAACAAACGAACAGTCTAAAGAAATAGTATGAAGAATGTACGTACGTACGTATAATACGCGAATGTACTTTGTACTTACCGTTCGTGTAACCCGCGCAGAACTTATCGTACGTGATAGCGTTTTCAGTGTTGTGGGTGTTGCTAGCTTCTTTGCATTTTCTGTTCGAGATATACGGTACTGTAATTGTTTGCAATATGTAGCTAGACCCACCTAAAGCAGTTCTGCCGAATCCTGCTACTCTTCCGAACATGTCGGGTTCTAATAAAATGTTGTTGGAATAGTCCAAGCATATCGGTTGCAACAATGCTGAAAACACAAAGGGTTCAGTGACCTCTAGTATAGCTATATCTGCTTTGTAAGATCCGTGTATTCCGTTGTAGTCGCAAGAAACATAGATATTTTTTACCTAAAATCAAACATACGGTAAAGAAAGCATCGAACGGTAATTTTGAAGAAATCATTTAAAATATATGCACCGCAGTTTTCACCACCATAGCTGGATTATGGAAAGGGGAATCATAATCCCTGTAAATGTTGCCGGTTGCTACGAAATATTTCGAGGGGTCGTTTTTACGTCTGGCATTGTCATCGTAAACGCAATGCGCCGCAGTAACTAATAATCGCTCCTGAATAATGGTTCCACCGCAAATAAACTCTTTTTTTGCGTTCGGTGTTACCGCTTCATAAAGTGTAGCATGCCAAGGAAATTCGGTAATGTTAGCGGCAGTTCCATTTACGATAAGCGGAGTGGTTGGTGTAGGGACGATACCGCAAACTAAAACATGCATTCAATTATTCTATATAAAAAAAACATGCAACTCACACTCGCAAGTGTGTATAAAGTAACGTAGAAGTAAAACGGTAACCCAACAGAGACGATTCACGTTTATTTTAATACATAACAACACTTTGCAGAAACATATGAACATATATAAATGCGTCGCATATTTATTGTTCGTACAAGTATAATATTCTACTGGCAATTGATAAAACCTTTTTCAACATGTGTGATTTATCTGAACATATAAACAACCCTAATTAGTAAACTTATTTGTTATTTCAAAATGATTTCGGTAATTTCAAATCACACAAGAATACGAGTATTCTTTATATTAATTTTGATTTAACAAATTTCAACGTTCTACTATAATAATTCTACGCGTATTTATTTCAAACTTCTAATATCGATGTCTGGTCTAAATAATTCATCTTTGGTTTTGTATATAATGATTTTGTCATCTAGAGTCTCTATCGCAAAGAAGTTGCTCTGTTCTATGTTCAAATGCAGCGAATTCGTAGCCCAATTAATATAAATATTTATTGGCGGACCTGGAACGCATCTCAACGGTTCTGGAACCCATTGTCCGGTGTCGCTACACCTAACGCTCGTGGGCGACGGCAGTGTTCTGTCCTCGCGATAACTATCACGACATTTTAGAGTTGCTATCGTACCAGGCTTAGGCGAGTCGCACGTCACGTAATCTGGTCCAGGGTATTTACAATCGGCAGCTATCGAAGCTGAGTTTAGATTTTTACAGCGTACCTCTGAAGTACAAAAAGTTTAAGAATGTGTTTTTTATCGCAATCTCGCGATCGCGTCTGCCAAATTCAAACATTTTTCTTACCTTCGCATACAGGGATATCGTTCAACCATTGACCATCCAGACTGCAGAACACATTGGAAGAGCCTTTAACCTTGAAACCGCTATGGCAACTATAGACCAAATGTGCTCCCGGTCGAAACTGAAACTCCTGCCCGACGTGACAGTGCTCTCGGGAGGGGCATTGCTTTTCATCCCATTTCCAGACACCGTTTTGCGGTTGCGGTGGTGCGCTACAAGTTGGTTCATACGCGGCCGTGGTAGAGCTTGTCGTCAAAGGTGGACGGTACGTAAAAGGAGGAGTCGTTGAAGTAGTCATTTTCGAACATATCGTTGGACTTTCGTCCGAGCCATCAGCGCAATTTACTACTCCGTTGCATTTTAAATCACCATCGATACAGGCACCGTACCGACATTGAAAGAATAATTGTTCGCAACTAGAAAAATGATAAGAGAAAATTAAGTCGCTTGCAGACGATACACAAGCGTAATTATTAGAGCTGTGCTAATTAAGTTGCAAATTGCAACTTACGAAATTCCCCCGCACTGAATAAACGTTTCGTCCGAGCCATCAGGACAGTCTGCAACACCGTCGCATTTATTGCTCGCAGAGATGCATTGCCCACTGGTGCATTTAAATTCATTCTTTCTACACTCTGTGATCGTGTTTGAATTATTGCATTTCGACAACGTTTCGTCGCTGTTGTCGATGCAATCTTTTACTCCGTTACAAGTTGCATCCCCATCTACGCAAGCACCGTATGCACAGCGAAACGCAGTGTGCGGGCAAAGGATATTTGGTTTAGAGCACTCTGCAGTTGTTTCATCTGATTTATCCGAGCAATCTGCTCGCCCGTCGCATAAAAGTATGCTTTGTATACATTCTCCATCTTTGCATTGGAATTTTTCCACTCTATCAAAAAATATTCAAATTTTTGACCCACAATCAAATCAAATAAATCAAATGCGTCAACGAGTTTGACTCACCCACACTGACTTCTTTGTCCATGTCCAGTCTTTAATACAGCTGCAAACGAGATAAAAATATATTTTTCATTTTTTTAATCTTTCTTCTACTTTTTATATACATTTTAAGAATACCTTTATTTTAAGGTAAGTTTATTTTATTTTATTTTAAGCTTTATTTTAAGAATAAAGCTCCAATTATTTTATGCAATCTGTTGACGTTTACTAGTTTAAACGAGACTACTTACGACAGGATGTAATTTCATAATACATACTTGCAATTCTGATAACGAAATCACTAAATACAAGTGAACAGTAGTACACGATTCATGTTTGATTAATCGTAAGATAAACTATAAATGTCCAGTTGTTTTCTCCAGAGTTCAAGGTCACTGGTAAACTTAGTTTTTCAACATCACTGTACATTTGTTTTCATTTACTTGCTTACATTACAGTATTCAGTATTGCAACAGTGAGACATAATACAGTTCACTTTTTTCAGTAGAAGTAGCAAAGATGAATCAGAGAGTAACAAATTTTTCCAATATGCTAAACAAAAATGTACAGACTAAATAGACTACACGTTACCAGAGAACAATAAAACTAAAGTCTTATTCCCCATTCATTTATTACTATATTCAAAGTAAATCAAATGTAGCCATTCTAAACTGAAATAATTGAAATAACGTCTTATCGTTAAAGCATACTACAATCTTATCATTATTTAAAATTAGTGACTGTTAACGAATCATAAATAATTATTAAAATTATTCAGTAAATATGAATGATTTTGCAAAGTATAATAAAAACGTTTATACTTACCAATTATTAAAAACAGTGCGATCACAGTATTTCTCATAATAACGGAAGAAACTTTTTCAAAGTCACGATTCAGCTCTTCGGCTGGAACTCGCCGATCGTTTACTGATCTTGAATCAATCCGGAATTACCGGACTCGAGCTAAAACGTGATTTCCAAGTAGCAATCACAGCGGCGCGGCATGGCAGCGAGAGTATGATTGTGACCAGTTGTGACCAGTTGTGACTGTCGTGAGTGTGATGGGGAAATACAGACACACACGCGCGCGCGCGCGTGTAGAACATATATGTATATTCTCCTCTAAGGATTATCCGTGGAAAAAAGAAGTAAATAGCATATAGCGGGTATTTCACACCATCCAACAGAAAAAGAAGAAGAAAAATAAGAATGCTTATCTTTTTCATGTCAATGATTATAATTCTGATGCCCTTTAACCCTTTGTACTTGGAATTATTTTTCAATTTTGTTGCCAACAATACCCTACTACAAGTGTTTTATTCGAAATGTACTTCACAGGACAGTTCCTTGACTGCTATTTCTTTGAAACAATTTTGTTCATTAATTATATTAAATATAGTTCCGAAACTTTGCTGTACCAGACTGTTCCATAATATATTTGTGGAACTTCTATTTGTTTTTAACTAAAAAAACTCGATGAAAGAGTGTAAAGCATTAATTCGGTGGTGATCGTTTCAGATATAGAAATTACATGTCGAAACCAACTTTTTCTAGGATGCTTTTTTTAGTCACTTTTCTTTCTTACATATTTAATTAATCTTCCTAATATATTTAACCGTATCTATAACTGGTTCCTAGCTATCCTGTAGCAGTCATCATGCTTTAGGGTCTTAGAGGTTTGTTTTATATATATTTTAAATACATTCCAATTTGTCCCACGACAGCTTATTAATGTGTCTAGCGATTGTGTCAATGTTGTCGTTTTCAACAGATATTGTCCTCTACTTCCTTCTTTACATAGTTACTACATAACACTAATGTGTACTTTGAATTATTATCTTGCTGTGGGAAATGAAAATATTGCGAATCAGCCATAATCTATAACCTGTATGGTATCGGTAATCGGGTTTTCCACGACCGATCTTCCTCAATTCCAATTCTTGTTTACTTTTCCGTCAATGTTTACAAGATCTTAAAATACGTTAAAATGAAAACGTTCTGAAATTATTGATTATATTCTTTGACTTTGTAAGCTCGTAATAATAAAATAAAAATAGTAAAACAATCTCTTTCTGTTAATTCATATGTATAACGAAATCAACCGCCGAATTAAGATATAAACGAGAAATGAAATTTTGACTTATCCCCAGCTGATCAATTTATCCACAAGTTACATTCAACGAATCCTCTATGTATATTCTATATTCTTAGGATCAGTTACGTGGAAAATAAGCAGAATATATCACTTTTATCAGATTTGATACGTTGCTTAAGTAAGCTGTCTTTCGCTCGTTGTAACGAATACGCCGTAATTTGAAAACTAAATAATTCTAATTATAAAAGAAAAATGTATTTTATACATGTTCAAAAGATAAATACAATGTTACTTATCGTAATGAATATTTTCATGGTGTCAAACATCTCTGAAAGCAAATCTTTTTGGTGTAAGAGATGATGCCAACCAGTTTAATGTCCTATTTTACGCTAGTTAAGACAAATACTTGACAGAAGTTATCACTAAAAGACATAATTATGAAAAAAAGGATACGTTTTCTCTGTAGTTTCCGTATCTATTATATTTTTCAAAATATAGTCTCTATAAAATTGTTCCACTTCTTTGTTACATTCTTCCCAATCTAACGACTCGTGAATTCCGTCATTTCCATACCTTTTATTGTAGTATTTATAATGCACCTACGAAAAATATATAAATTAAGAAGTATCTAATTTTGATTTTGGTACTTTCGTAAATAACTTACATGGTGTAAACTTAATCCAAGACCGGGTGCCATAGGAATATCTATTCTCTCTAACGAAAACGCAGACTTAACGATGTCTGTTGTAACAATATTCCTAGATATTCCTATTATTAAGGATATCATTTTTCTAATTTGATGAAGCATGAAACTTTGCCCTTTAATTTCTAACACCGCAAATTCTATGTCATTTTCGATAAATATGTCGACACAATTAAAATACATGATATAGCGACGAGCGGAAGGGTCTATGGGCCTCCTATAAAGTATTATTTCGTAAAATTTCAAAACGTCTTTCATATTACTACGTAATAATTTAAAGATCGAAACGACTTACACTTTTATCGTAAAATTATGGAAATTATGAGTGCCTTCTAATAATTTTAAGTTTTCATTGAGTTTATCAACCATGTCCTTGGTTAATCGAAATTCAGTATATGGTTTTCCATCTATTAAAGAAAGTTGTTCCAATCGTTTATCGACATCTATTTCGTTATCTTCTTTGTATACAATATTTGGGTCTTCCGGTGCCAAAGAAAACGTGGGTATAACATATCTATACGTTCTCGCGTCGCACTGATTTTTACTATTGAAACCTTTCGTCACTCTTTTCAAACCGAATACTCTAATTTCCTTGGGTAGATGTTCATTTATCGCCTCTTTCTTCGCATCTCTTGCTGAAAAGTATTATTTAACCGTGTGAATTATTAAAGAATGTCGCTTACGCAACTTACACGATAGATATAAATTTAAAATATTTAAGCCTTTCAAGGAAATACTTGAATATATTTCGGTGAAAGAAATACTATCGAAATATGAAATGTACCAGATATAAAAGGCAACAAATTGTTCGAATCACTTACGTAATTTAAGGGAAACAATTTGTCTAACTGCAGACACGCTTTTGTCTGTGCGCGCAGCTCTTTGAAATTTAAGTTCCCGAAAATCATCAAACTGATACTGCGATATTAATTTGGATTTTAACAAAGCAACCATTAGATCCTCTTCTATTGTTTTCAGACCAGGATTCCTTTGCATACCAAAATAGTCTCTGCCAAGGTAACCCATCATTATTACAAAGTTGCTCGTCTTTGGTTTCACTTTTTCGGTTGGTTCTACCTTCGCCACTTTTACCGCAACTTGGTCATCATTGTTATCGGTAACGTGTCTTTTGGTACTTTTTTCAGCACCGTTTAATTCTGCGATATCGTTATCGTCAACCGTATCGGTCACATGCATTTTGGTACTTTTTTCATCACAGTTCACCTCCGTGATTTGATCGTCAATCCGGATAGACATATTTCGATAAATGCTAGCTGTAAACATAAAATCGTTTTAAACAACGTAAGGAACTTTCAATTTGGAAAGTGAACGTTTCATAAACTTTGCAACAGCGCAATACAGATCTAGTAACAAATGTTTTCATTCAAACTTCTCATCGATATCATTAAAATAATTACAATCGTAAAACTAAACGCATTAATTCCATAACAGGAGACTACGTCAATACTTAAATATATTCCAGTAAGTTAAGAATAAGAAACAACAAACACATTTTCAATGAATTACATTCAACTTTAGGTAAAGTCTAGAGCAATGTAAAATTGCTGTCGTTTTACAAACATTTATTATAGCATGTGCCTTACCAAACTGAGGTGTTAGTAAACGTGAAAGAGGCAAACTATCGAATATACTGCAATATTTTATAGCAGAAAACATTTGCAGAGTTTATTGCAGTGCATATAAAATGTTTCAAGTTATCCACACTATTTACATATCTTCAATGCACGTTTATAACCTAGAACTACAAACGTATCATATATAGATAAGTACTTACATATATTTATACATAACATTAACTTACCGAAAGACTGAATACAAAATACATAATTGTACCTTAGAGATTTGTAATTGACAAATATATTGGAAAGTTAAGTAGTTTAACAGCATCCACAATATCGTCGTATATAAATAAGTAACCAGTCGTATGCATATGGTCGTAACGTTGTACTTGTACAGTATTCAACACTGATTCAACACATTCAACAGTATTGTACTTGATCATAAATAAGTACTCGGGTACATACTGTACACGATACACGATCCTAAATTCTACATATATCCTATACCCATCTTATTTGATCCTCTATTTCTATCCCATTCTATTTATCCACTATTACAGGATCGCTACGGGAGTGAGACGCGTGGCCAGGTCGAGGAGGCGTAACCTTCGATGCCTTCGATTCTCGGTCGCCGCGAGTAAAAAATTCCGAGCCCTGCATTACAATGTAACGAATGAATTTGCTGTTTTTGTTACAAATTCCGCGGGAAAATAATCCATCGATTGAAAACTATGTTCATAACCTATAGGTCCAGATTGATATACTATTCGATGCTTTCGATAATCAAGTGGGAGAGGACGTGAGCGTGAGTATACAAATTATCTTGTCTTTTTTCAAAGAATTAGTGAACAGTTAATAAATATTCAACTTGAATGATTTATTTGTTTAAATTCGCGTCGTGCGATAGAAATCGAGGTTACTTAATTCCCGATCAAATTAACTTTGGCTTGATATTCAAATTAAATTATTTATTTGTTATTAATTTTGATTTAATCTCTGCCTGTTCGTCGATTGAAATCAACGAATTTGTTTCTGTTACAGAGTCGAAGGGAAAAGATTCAATGATTCAATCCAATTCAATCGATCGAAAGAACATATTGCTTTAGCCCAGATCGATACTATCGATACTGTCGATGCTATTCGAGAATCGAAGTCAAGACGCAACGTCACGTCGTAGATTTTTCAAGCAGGGCGGGACACATGAGCGCAAGCACCCATTGTCTTCTTCGTTGATCATCTTTTTTTCAAAGAATTAGTAAACGATTAATAAATATACAAACATTTCTTATTAATTCGGAGTTTCTGTTGCGTCGTCTCTCGTGACGATGGATTATGTATTTGAAGTCGTTTGGTGCTATGGAAATCTATTGTAGTTTGTTGAGGTATGTATACATGAAAAGTCAAACGGTTTTACTAAATCAAAACAAGTATATTCATTTACATTGAAAATATAGTTTGTGCGTATCAACGTGGGAACATATGTTATATCAAGTAACTAAGTAGTATCGCTTCTTTCTTCTTTTTTTTGTAAATATAAATATTTTATAACTTTTAATAAGAACACAATTCGTTTATACAAGGTATTTTCACAAAAGCCTCGAAAAGAGATCATTCTTATCTCTTTCTCAATGGAAATATTGCATGTATATAAATATATATGTGTATATATATGCATATACATATATATATATATATATATATATATATTTATATGATACCTTTACATATCGATAATATGTAAATTCTCGTTACCGTCTGACGATTTTCTGACGGTCGTAGTGTCACAGTGCTGCATAATAGTCGGCGCAACTATTACACTAAGTTTCAAAGAAGTCTATAGCGCGAGTTCATCTTATCATGATCTTTTCGTAAACATTAGTAGGACCCACTATTGCTGTGATATGTTTTCTCGAAAACCGCATGATCGAAGCTGTGCGTTTCAACACGATCGAGGAGAACACACTGTCCATTTTAGATCGGAATGGTAGCACTCTTATCGTGTTCCGAACACAAGCAGCATCTTGAAATCATCTCGCCTTCCGATCCAGAGTCGTGCACTCAGCGATTACGTTTTGATGTGCCGTGGCATGTACACGCATACTTAATATGTATATGGCAATATGTATACGATAGACATACTCTGTTCATACCGAAAAAATACTGCACCCGTTCTCATCCTCGAAGCGAATTATCTAGTAGACCACGCAAGGATGTGTTCTATTTGTTTGTTTCCAGGAGCCGGAAATTTGGATTGGATTCCGGTTGGATTCCGGTTGGATTTCGGTTGGATTTCGGTTGGATTTCGGTTGGATTTCGGTTGGATTTCGGTTGGATTTTCTGTCTGAGGGCGATCCAACCGGTTCGTCGCTTTTCACTCGTACGCTTGATTAGTTTTGTTCGTACAATCTGCTCTCACCCCGTAGGATGCCGCAGATTCTACGGCGCGGCATCGAGAGCTCTGCTTCAAGACGTTCGACTACACTCAACTGGGAGGGCTGGTCTCGTACTCGTGTATGACTTGCTCTACGGACTTTTTGTATTTGCCTACCAGCTCGGGCAGGTCGTAGGCGATGGCTACGTCTAATCTATTGATCGGGCATCCACGGAAATAGGTGCACGTGGAGCTCAGTAACGGGAAATCGTAGAGAGAATTCAACCGGAAGAAGTCTCTGTAAACGTCCGGGTCTGGCAAGTCGTAGCGCGAGATGTTCTTCAGAGTACTGAGCCCCTCGTAGATATGATAGTCCTGAGGATTCTCGACGATTCGGTCGCTGATCTCCTTCTTGTTTCCGAAGAACGTCTTGTGGTTGTAGTAGGTGGTCAGATAGCAGTCTACCATTTTAGCATGATTGCGCACTCGCACCTGCAACGGCAACAAAAACAGCAACGCGTTCGTTACAAAATTACAATGACCAAGTTTATAAGGCGAATAGAGCGAGTAGGTCTAGTACGAAGCGACGCCAGACGCCGGACGCCGGACGCCGATGTCTCTAGAACAGCTCGCTCTACCGTTCTCTAAGGTTCGACCAAGTTTCAGTGGTTTCATCTGTAATTGATTCGACAAAAAGAACGCGTTCAATCAAGACATTTTATACTCGGCGATAACTCACAGCGAATCTTCTAGCGCTCGCAATCTTGTGCTCGACTTGCTTGTCAATGGCAGTACGCAGATCACGTAGGAATGCACGTTCCTGAGCGTATAGCAATCTGGTCGGTGCTCCAGCCTCGTATGGTATCGACCACAACGACGTGGAGTACATGACCGGCGGCTCGGCGCTGGACATCAACGGCGATATGTTCCAGATCAGTGCTCCTTGCACTCTCATCAGTTCCTCTGGTTTCACTTGATCAGCTTTGTTTAGAATGATGCGCGTCTGTTTCGACAGTACGGTGGAGAGTTACTGCTTGTGGCGTGTTCAAGAATCGGTTCGGTGTTCTCTTACCTGATACTCCCTCCCCTTCAGCTGATCGAGGATCGCTTCCGTTTCCGGTCCGACGTCCAGTTTCGACGGGTCGTAGACCAGGAATATTATGTCTGCCCGATCGATGAACCACTGACACGCGTCGTTGAACGGGAACAGACGTTGTACCTGTTTTCGAATTTCTAGGATCCCTGGTATCTCGACTATGTTCACCTGGTACATGGTGAACATTAGGTTACGTAAGCGTGGATTTTGGCTCTGGCTCCGCAAGGCGATGACCTAGACTCTAGGCTACCGCTTTTTCCGTCGAATCTAACTGAAAATCGGGTCTCTGGGTTTTTTCTTTCTTTTATCGCGACACGCGTTACGTGTTTTTAGGTCAGGTTCAAGGTCAGCTCAAGGTCATTACGTGGATCAAGTAGCCGAAGAGTCGACTCGATTCGACTCGACTCGACTCGACGACGAGCTTTCTTCGCTATTTAGCAACGATCTCCCCTCATTGTCAGCTCCATTGAAATTTCTGCGACTCGAACGTTTGTTCGTTTTTTCGTTTATTCGTTTTGACTAAGCGGTGGCCCAGGTCGTGATCGGGTTTTGTCAGAGGACATTCCATCCGCTTACCTTCTCTAGCAGCTTGTTGTCGAGTCGCAATCCCTTGAGGCGGTCGAGCAATCCCTGCCCGAACTTCTGCAGCCCGGAGAAAGTCCAATCAGCGGCCAGCTGGGTGCCATCGAGGACCTCCTCCTCCTCGCCGTGCATTAGAATGTTGAAGTAAGCTGGCGACGGCTCGGCTCCTGTGTCATTTCCATTTGCCGTTTTGCATTGCTCCTCTAAGCACTCTCTCAAATCACCTAAACACTATCTATATATTCATGCTTCTCTAGCACGCTTAAGTCTATCGCTAAGGGCTAACCTAGTATAAATCCTGACCGGGTCGGGTCAAGGATCAAACAAAGTCAAACGAGAAAAGAGAAACAAAAACAAAACGTTCGCGGAACAATGTGCTGCGCGGCTACTTACGCACCTGTCCGTAGCGACGTTTGCTTGTACTCGATATCAAGCAAGTAGTTTATAATGGAGGATTTCCCACCGCTCCATGGACCCATGAACAGAACCAGTGGCTTGGAAAAGATCTCTGGATCTACAGACGCAACGAACAGTGTGTTCAATTTCTAAGTATTCTGAAATTTTCGGAAACGTATTTTCGGAACTGTGCATCTTCGTGCAAAATAAATATTTTCTACATTTGTTACGATTCTTACCATCGTATAATTTTCAACTCGGTATGGTCGATAACGCAGACAATTTTTATTTTGCATAAGAATCTGCTGTCTAGTCACTAGTCACTAGTTGTTTCCATCCTAAAAATCTATGAAACGATGGAAACATGTATGCGATACTCACCACCGAAGTGCCTGTTGCTGAGGTCCCTATATTTGTATAGAGACTCCAGAGGTTGTATAGCGTTGTCGTACACCCTCTTCAGCTCCTTCAGTACGTCGTACCCGATCTTCGAAATAGCTCGTTCCTTCTCCTCGTTCTCCTCGTCCAGTTTCAGCAGTTGGTTCAGGTGATCTCGAGGTCTCAAGTTCTCCGGCACCACGATCTCCCTGATCAGGTCTTCCTCAGGGGTGGGCTCCTCCTCGCTCTGTTCCGCGTCTTCGGAGGCCTCGCCCTCCGCTGATTCTTCGGCCGCGCCCTCCTCGCCAACCTCTCGCCTAGCTCGAGATTTCGTTTTCTCGGCTCGTTCCTCGGATGCTTCTTCGGTACCTTCTTCCGCCGACTTGACTTCCTCTACGGATTCTTTTCCCTCGCCTTCGTCGACGGACGTGTCCTGCTCGCCGGACTTTGCTTGCTCTTCGGATTCAGCTTCCTCCGCAGATTTAGCTTCCCCAGCCGTCGCCTCTTCCGCCGATTTTACTTCGTCTTCCGCAGACTTTCCCTCCTCGCTTTTCCGTGCTTCTTCCGTTTGACCCTCGGCACTCTCAGCTTCGCCTTCACCCTCCTTGCTCTCCTCCTGTCCTTCCTCCGCACTCGTCTGCTTTTCCTCTTTCTCTTCCTCTTCTTCTTCTTCTTCGTCTGCTTTGCTCTCCTTGCTTTTCTCCTCTCGAGTCTCTTCCTTGGAAGCCTCCCCAGTCTCACCCTCTTCCACGGAAGCTCCCTCCGCCTTCGAATCCTCTTCCTCGGGTTGCTCTTCTTTTTCTTCTTCTTCTTCTTCGGACTTCACCTCCTCGGTTTTAGCTTCGTCGGATTTCTCTTCGTCGAGTTTCGCTTCCTCAGCCGATTCGCCCGCGGCTTGAACTTCTTCGTCGGATTTTCCATCGTCGGCTTGAACTTCTTCGTCGGATTTCCCTTCGTCGCCTTCTTGGGCTGCTTCGTCGGATTTCTCCTCGTCCGCTTGCGACTCCTCTTCACCGGACTCGCCTTCGTCTACCTCTGCTTCCTCGGATTTTTGCTCTTCGCCGTCCTCCGTTCCTTCGTCGGATTTACCTTGGTCCTCTTCTTCCGTTTGATCCTGGCCGGAGTCCGCGGCATCCTCTGCTTTCTCGGAGGATTGCTCTTTGTCCTCCTCTGTTCCCGCGTCTTCTTCGCCGGATTTCTCTACTTCAGCCTCACCTGGAACAAGATGACAAACGTTCAGAGCATTTACGGGAAAAAATGAATATTGCGGTGAAATTTCTTTTTCTTTTTCTTGTCCCTTTTCTGCGACAGACTCTCTGCGTACCTCCTTCGGCTTCGACGCTCTGCTCTCCAGCGTCTTCAGCGCTCTGTTCACCCTCCGCGGACTTTTCAGCCTCCTCTTGGGTTTGTTCAGCACTCGTTGCAGCCTCAGCATCTTCTACCGACTGTTGCTTCTCCTCCTCGGTCGCCTCATCTTCCTTCGAAACATCGCCCGTCGGCTCGCTCTCCTAGAACCCGGTGGTTCGATATTAACTGATCCAGGGAACGCGTAGTACCGAATTCTATGTATAAAACCGTAACTAGGTTGCGGATTTTTATGCAAAATAAACAATGACTGCATTCGTTGCAAGATACGTATGCGCGTTTCTCTCTTTGACCATTTGTACAAGTCGAAAGTAATGCAACAAGATTTCTAAATTCTTGGAATATTTTCACTGTGTTGAGTCTGATCCAGGCAATTTTGTCCGAAGCCGTAGTCTAACCGTTAGATATTGATCCAGAGGAAGCGAGCGACCAAAGAAGCGACCCGAGTCTCTGGATCAATTTCTAATTAACCTTGGAAGAGTTTACCTCTTCGCTCGCAGGTTTCCCATTTCCCGTTTCATCTTCGTGGCTGTCTCTGTCCTCGTTGGCCCCAGTCTCGGCACTGGTCTGCTCCAAAGATCCTTCAAATGAAACATTCTAGAAATTGCTGTGCTCCAGTCGCGCGCTCCCCAACATCTGAACATTACCTGTACCGAGGTCCTTCAGCGCTTTCTCAATGTACGGTCGACACAGCTCCTCTGGCACCTCTAGCTCCTCTTCGCTTCGCACTCCTGAAACAAAGCGAATTCGATACGAGAGTCGACGGCAAAGGAGCTTTGGGACCGTTTCTCCCAAAATCGAGTCAGGGATCCAAGGACGCGCTAATAATACCAGTCCTTCCGATCGAGAGGAACGTTTCTAAACAAACAGAGGAGGCGCGCGACGGGCTTCGGTTGACAAAGAAATATGCGAAACACGCGATAATCGTTGGACATTAATAAAAGATATTTGCGTTGTGCGGGAGTTGGTTCGATACTCAGCCGATTCCTCGGCTGCCAGGAATGTTCATCAGGAGTTTTCACTATGCGACTGTGGCCCCACGATGCCAAAAGAACAGGCGCGGAGTATTAGATAACTCCCCGAGGGTTTAACGCCACGCGACCACCGAAAATATCTGACCCAGGTGACGCAAGAATCTTGTCAAAGTCGTTACACGCCGTTCGCTGTTCGCTGTTCTCCGTTCGCCGTTCGGACGAGCGCGTGCTCGGACAATGACAGGTGTTCGGAGAAACAACAAGAACATCGTCTTATTGTCGTATTGTTAGACTAGAACGATAGCGTTGAAATTATGGTACATTTTTCGACGGAAGATACTCAAAAGAGAGAGAAATAAAACTGGAGCGAACCACTTAATTATTTTGTTGCGAATATACTGCGGATCTTTATTCAAAATAAAGATGTTCTTCGTTAATTACGAGATGCTTAAATCCTCTCCGTCTACGTATCTGCCAATTCCTGTTTCGCCTCCTTCTTGTTCTCACAAAATGCATCAAATCCGCAGTCTAGTTGTAAATTTCAAGCCAATAATATATTTCACATTTTTCTGATCTCGGTCGATGAAAATGTCGATATCATCTTTCTAGGCAGTACCTGGGACCAGGAGGCCTGTTTCTAAGTTTAGCGGCGAGTAGGCGGCTTTGAGCCTAGCAACGCTTGAAAATATTTATATATTCGATGAGCGAAACGTATTTTTATCGGTTATTTGCCGCGGAAAAGTGTGAACGACTCGACGGAGTTAGTCGGAAAATTCAGTCGTAAAATAAGAGTCGCAAGCTTTACCATTATTATTTATTTCATTATTCATTACATTGCCTCGATTCTCGATTCTCGATTCTCGATTCTCGACTCTCAGTCTTGGCGAGGACTCTCCACAATTTTATATACAACAACGTTACATAACATACCTCGAAATTTGTATATTTTGCGTTGTATAATCTTGTAATTCTCTCCATCGCGGTCAGAATTCAAATTGCATGTAGATTCGTCAAATTCCAGAATACAAATTTATTAACGATACTTCTTAGTACGTTGCTTTTAATCTTTTCAGCTGGAGCTGTAGTTAATTCTTCCTTTCGAGTTTCGATAAAAAAAGAAGTTTCACTCCAATAATGAAAACAGAAAGGTGAATTTTGATTGTCAATGGGTAAAATATATTCGATCGCGACGAATGTATTAATTTTGATTTCCAACAATCCGCGAGACAACAAGTTGAAATTGTGTGGTCGGAAAATAATCCGCGAAAATGTCAAGATACAGGTAATGGAAGCAGAGGTAAGCAGCTGTCGTTTGGCAAACATAGCGAGGATAAAGATAGAATCCAAAGTCTTGTCCGCGGTACGCGGCACGCGGCACGCGGCACGCGGCACGAGGCACGCGGCCCGCACAGTCTTTAATCCCGTCATTAGAGAAATCGAATTGGATCGAAAGTATTGATATTATTCCTCCCGTGTAATCTATGTTTCTGGAACTCGTGAACGCTGTAAAAAAAGATTAACAGACCAGCAGGCTACGATAGATTCAATTGGGATTATAAATATTTCATTAACGTCTTTTCTAAAGAATGCAGAAGGCACTTGAAACAATTCTAACTGCCAGACTGCAGATTCGCAAAGAACGGCCGTGAATTTCCCGCAGGTAGCTTTAAACTTTAAACGGAATACACGGCTAGACTCGTGAAATTCAGAGCGAATCTGGCACGGATTTACGTTCGTCCTTATGTAATTATTTGCGAGTTGTTGACAGTCGGTTTCCATCGATTCCCAAAATAACGGATCCTTGAATCCACAGTCGGACAGTTTTTCCTCGATCGCCGCGCCACGGGCCGCTCCGGTCCGATTAATGCACTCGCAATTATGGTGTGTGTGTGTGTGTCACTGTAACCGTGATAATGCCGCGTAACGTGTAACGTGTAACGTGTCCCATTTGCAGAATACCCGATTCATCGATCTGGGCCAACATCTACATACGCGTGCTTCTACCCTGATTTGTCGTATAAATTTAAACGATGTTATTGTATGTATTCAGAAGAATGGTCCTCGTCCTGAACGCGCCAATAACTTTCTACTTCGCGCGGAATTGTTGCAGTTGGGAAGGAAAATTTTGACTTTGCATAAAAATCTGCAGTCTACTAATCAGAATTGCTGAAAGGTTAAACGAACAAGGAACAACAGTGTTGTTCGACAAGCGTCACGCTCGTCGAACAGACTAGACGAGACGCGGTATTTAACGATACGCGTAGTACAACATATGTGCTTAATGACGCAACAGATCGCGCGCAGGTTCATCGGTTCGATGCCGAACGAGTCGAACGAGTCGAACAAGCCAGGAACCGATGACGCAGAAGTTACTTTACGTAACATTGACCTTCGTTAGTCGTCACTGGTTCGTCAGCACGACGGCCACGTAAACGACGCGACGGTCCGCTGAAGCTCCGAAAAAGCTGCCCCCTGACCAAATTCTACACGGTAGAATCGGGTAGACCTTCGACGGAATTTATAATCCGTCGTGCTTTTCCGAGGCGGAAAAGACTTTCGAAAGACCCAGCAACGATCAACGCTAGATCAACGAGATGCACGACGAGGCACGGCGCGGCATCTAAAATGATCGATGATCCATCTCTATCTCTGGCGATGATCAAAAGTTGACCAATTTTATTCGAATATCGCACACCGATGAAAAGTTCCAAGTTTGACGATGCGATGGAGAGATTTTTCATGCACCGATAGAGGATCAAGATTTAGCTGGAAAGATTCACCGCTTACGTTTCACCGTAGAGATTAGATTAAACGTCGAGTCTATTACTTATCGATCTTGTTCGAAGAGACGAGGACGGGGAGGAAATTCTGAGCTCGCAGGCAGTCGCGAAGCTTTAGTCACCGGCGCGACGCGACGCAGCGTTCGGCACGAGTCGCGGACACGTCGATCTTTATTAACACCATAATTAACGCAAATAAACGACGCCAAACTCGAACTCGGGGATCAGGTGGATCTTTACCATAAAAAAGCCAAAGCGTGACAGGTGAAAATAACACGACAACAAATGACCGTATTACTGTTGCGCGAATTTCTTTTGAACGCGATGCGATGAAAAACATGAAAACAGTTTATCAGTATTTTATTATAATTTACGTTCGACCATCGTAAACCGAAATAAAACTAAATTTTAGACTCACTCTAATGCAAAATCAATACCTCGCTAGTCTAGATCACCAAGCGAACTAAATATCGCTAGGATTTAGTCTCACAGGACATCGAAGCTACGCAGACGCGCAATCTCGATAATTGTAATCGGTTGAAAATAACAGTCTTGAATTCTTTAAATGTTTTTTCCATTTTGAATTTGATCGTAATCGGTACACGTATACTCAACCGAGATAAAAAAACAATGGACTGTGAACGTCATAGAAACCACTGACACGCGATAGGTACTACGTTGACTGCAGAGCCGTCAAAAATAGTACAAAGTCGAAGCAATGTATTTAACCAAACAGAAACTAAATCGTCAAGATTTATCATAGTCATTACTATTTTTATCTTCTCGCGTCTCACAGCGTTCGAGAATATTTGGCACGGTCGATGCGTATTAACAGAAAAATGAATTTTTAGATTTAATTCCTCGTGTGAACGTGCTAATTGTAGCTGATTGGGAGGAGGAGCAGGTTACCTCGAATTTACCTCGAGGAGGAATCATGTTACGCTATCGAGTGTCTATCAACTCGCGCACGATTCTAAACGCCATGTGCCGAAAAGAATGCAAGGTCGAGAGAGCGTGGCGTATGGTGGTAGCCTGCAACTACATAGACATTTTCTGTAGTAAATCATATTCAGCTGAGATTCGATTCAAATGTGGGAGCAAGAAAGTCGGATCTGAAGGGTGCTAAATAGTCGAAACCGGCACTACGAGAGTGATCAAGGACACGATTAACATCAAAGCCTGTTTCCTCCACTGACTTTCTTGAAAACCGTCGCTAGGGACTCACGTCCGTGTATGCACACGATTCCGGTTCAAACCGGAAGCATCGGAAGAATCGAATTACAAGGACATCGTAAAGCGTCCCCACTGAATTTGAACCCCTACTTTTTAAACTTCTTGTTCGTAAATCGCACGAAGAGTAGAAGCCTTAAAGAGCATCGTAGAAGGTCAACTATACCTAACTAGACTTAGCTAGATGATCAAGAACGTCGAACGAACTCTTCGTGTCCGGAGCAGTTCCAGGCAGCCCGGTTCAGCTCGGTATTACGTCACCTCAGGTTCCTCTTACGAAGAATGTTAGAAGCCAAGGTGGGGTCCGGGGACCTTTCACTCACCCTGTAAGGCAAGAAGGGCCACGAAGAGGCCCACGAAGACCGCGGGTCTCAGCCGCGAGCCCGTCATCTCGTTTCACTAGGCACTACACGATGAGCCAGGGTTGGCAGCTCGTCTCACTCGATAGTCGCCTTCGACTCCAACTCGCCCGCGAGGAACTGGCATTGTCACTACCGCCAAACCCCGACAGACGCCCCTCTACTTCTTCATCCCAGTAGACGACGACGACGACGACGGTTGCATCGCGCCGACTATACTCGCTATACAAGCAAGCTGCAGCGACTATAAGGGTTTCTGCCCGATGACGCGTCTCTGTCCGAGCGACGACAACGGTTTTTCTGTTTGGGGTCGGTGTCTTTAGAGCTTAGCCTAGGTGGGGTCCATCCTTTTTTGATCTGGTTCGGGGCCAGAGATGGCCTCGTTTCTTTCGTTTTTCTGTTTCGTTCCCGTCGCGCGTTGTATCGCGTCCGTCGGTGATTCCTCGATCTCGATTTTCTCGATTTTCTCGATTTTCTCGATTTCCTCTATTTTCTCGATTTTCTCGATCTGTCGACGCCGCGGCATACTCACGGCTAATGGCTGGTAAAATTAAACCGGGGAGCCTCTCTCGAGACACGCGGGACCTGACCAAGTGACTTTCAAAAGGTCGGATACAAGGGACCATTCTTCGCGGACGAGGAACCTCCGTTCGAATCGTTTGGTTATTTGCGAACCGTTCGCAGTTTTCGAACAAGAAAATTCCTGAGAGACCGTGGGATATTACGGTTATCTGTCCACTGTTAGGTCCGCAAAAGCGCAGAAAACATTTGCGTTACCGTGCTGTAATACATAATTAAGTTTCGCTTATGACGTGCAAACGGACGATGATCGAACGGACCGGGTAACCCAATCCGAGGAATCCCGACTTGCCGTCTATTTTCCGAAACAAATTGCATTTGTTTTCACCGACATTTCGCGACTGCCAAGACCGAGGTCAACGTGTTAACAGTAAAAACACGGTGCGCATACCTCGCGACACAGTTCGTTGCATAAAGCTCGGGACCTTGAGGCTCGCTAATGCTGCTCCTCTCTTCAAGGTTCCATTTAATTAAGGTACACGCGTGTATATTTCGAGTGGATCTAATTCGCAGGGAGGCACAGAGAGAGCGAGGATTGTCGAAATCGCCGTGTTAAGTCTCGGTTCGCGTAAAATGTGAATTGCTTCCGATTCCCAAGACGACCTTGTCCCCGTATCACGCGTATACGTATATTTTCGGACTCGCGTGAACGCTCCTATCGTTGTGGAACCAATAATTAACGCGACGATCGGGCGATGATTAATTATCGTTAGATTTCTGTGGTAACGCGAGAAAAAATAGCCGACTTTCGTCATAAGTAAAAAATAAAAGAGAAAAGAGAGAAGAAGACAGGAAACGAGATTGACGATGACGCGGTGGCTAGGTCGAAACGTATGTAGGATCTTTGCACTAGATCACTAGTCAATGTCTCTGCGGTCTGTCGGCCAGGTAGACCCTGCAAACCCGAGAAAACTAGGCTGCCAAGAGGTATTATTAAAACTGCGACTCTTAGACCAGTATCTCCGGATCTCGTAGGAGATCAAGATTCGGTGATTCAGTGGCGTCCGCGTAAGCCTCTCGGGCCCCGAATAAAATCCACATGTCGCGTCGCGTCGTTCCGACAACGAATCAACCCCACGCTCGAACGCAATGTGGACGACTACACGTTCCTCGCGTTCTTCGCTTCAGGATCGAAAACCTCTGCAGAATCTCTGTTTGACGCGTCTTTCTTTCGCCTCTCTCCATTGAACAGATTCAACAATTTCATACAAAAAACAACAGTGTTTCGTTTTTGTACAAAAGCAAAGGATGATTGATTTGTAGGCAGGTTCCCGAGTTTATTTAGATTTACCCAAAGTCTATGGATTCGTCGCTTCGAAAGGATCGAATACAGGATCCCTAAGGATAATTCTTTTACAATTCACTAAACGAGCTTCGACATTCGTTCTTTTGGGATGAATACTGGGCATTAGGTGTTTTCCACGTTGTTTCCCATGACGCAACGTAATGTAGTATCAGCTAGATTCCAGCTGCCTCTCGTTGCAGGGGAACGGGGCTTAGGATCGCGTGCGAACAAAGAGAAGAGATTCGCACGCGAAATGCGTGCGCTCCGACGGAGAAGAGCGTCGGGGACGACGCGCGACGGGCGACGGGCGACGGGCGACGGGCGCCTTTATATTTAGAAGCCCGGGTCGCCGCCGTATAAGGTGGTGCTCCCTCGTGCAAAAGTTCTCGCGAATGCTTGCTCTCTCTCTTCGTTCTTGCACTTTCTCCTGATCTACGCATCCTCGTATCCTATCTCTTCCAATCCCCTCTCACCTATCGCATTCCGCCGTTGCATCGATTTTTACAGGGGACTCGGTGAACGAAACTCTATTTAACGCGCTTTATACTATTTAACGCTAGATCTATGAAGAGAGCTTCGCAGTTTCGATTCGCCGAGAGCGACTACTTTACGTTATTTTCGGGAAGCGAGTTAGGCAAGTGAAAATTTATTCATTCGCTTCGCATGTATCTTCGCTGTTCTTAGTGTTCTTTATTCCGCGTTATTCTTCCGAAAAATCCATAAAACCTAAAGTCTAATTACATAATAATAATCATACGGTATACAGTCAAAGAAATGAATTTATCGAATGGTTCTCCACCTACGCGAACGCATCTCTGCAATTTTGAAAATTTTCGAACCCGCCAGTGCGATAACGGCTATCTCGTAAATGTTGGAATGCATCCATTTGCCCTTTCCACTCCCATTTATTATTGGCAAAGAGAAGGTTAATCGAAACCGTTAATTGAATTGAACGAGTGATCAAACGTTTTTGAGTGAGCAACGAAAGCGGGAAAAGTGTACGAGTGACGTTTACTCGCCAAATTGGCTGCTTCTCGATCTATAATAAGCCCCTAATCGTACGAGGTCACAATGTGACTTGGACAGACCTGTTTCACGTCAATACGATTTAGAATTTGGATAGGTTCCTCGGCAGATGCAGAAAACTGTTCTGCAAACCTGTTCCTTTTACGGGATACAGAATAGAAAGAGAGAGAGAGAGAGAGAGAGAGAGAGAGAGAGAGAGAGAATACAGATCATGGTACGCATTACACATAGAATTAGGGATTTTGAATAGCAGTCGATGCGGATAAAACTATAAAAAAAAACCTTTCTTTCTTCAATCATTTATCACTTAGAAATACATTTTCTACACGCCGTGTTACACGATGTTCAACTCGAAAAAGAAGCCTGTTAAAACTTGACCAACATAAGTTTAATAAATACAGTTCCGTGTTAACGTTCCGAGTCCTAGGAAATCTTACGGGGTGTCGTAAGAAATACATATGTATATACAACGCGATAATTACTACAAGACTTCGGCCATTTACGCGGATACAGGAATCGTCTATTCGGATGAACATATTTTTAAGATAGCTATTCGCACGCTTCAATGTTCTCGGTACGCCTGTACCGTAGATCAACGATCTAGTTAACGCAACCAGGAGCTGAGCAATTTAGAGAAATTGTTCAAACCTCGGTTTTGTTGTTGACCGAGCCATCACCTTTTTGCATTGCGATGCAAATAGATACCGAAACAATTTACAGAAACTAAAATGTGGTACACGCTACACAATATTAAATTCCGGACAATCCTGTACGCATAAAACCCTTGGTCCATCGATCACATGCACGCAAACTCGACAAATCGATCAAGAGAATTCCATGATCGTGAAAGGTAACGAGACCTCGATGGCTAGCAGCGACGTACAATCCGCGCGAATAAATAAATTCCTACCCGTAGGTTCTTACAAACGATAATATTGCACGTGAAATAAACCATCCGGCATTGCACTCTTCGTGATAATCGTCACCCACGTTGATACGTAGTAGAAAAAATGTTGAACGAATAACACGTTGAAAACCGTTGCTCGCTTTGATATATGTAATATAACCGTAAAAAAGATACTAAAAGGACACTAACCAAAATACGTTCATTGTCATAATAGCTGTCCACTATTATCGATATCATGTTGCAAAGTATTCAAGAACATGCAGAGGAAAATTCGTATGTAAATATTTAAAAATCGACATATCGTTAGCAAAAGCAACAGCTCGCATAGGTGCAGACAATAGAGTGCAATTAAAAGGTTCAGAATAGAAAGGGGGAGATCACTCCTGCATAACTATCTGAACTCTATCGTACTCCAGCGCAATTCCACAGTCCACGTCGAATTTTCTCAGCGACCCACGACCCAGGTGTGTGTTTCTATCGCTACGTTCTCCTCAACTTGAGCATGTGCAAGTTCGGATGCCATGGCACTTTCCTAAAAGTCGACGTGTTCGTCTCATCAGGAGATAGGGCGTCCTCGTTGCACTTGTCCTCGGCAGGAGACACCTCGAGCAACGCGGTGTCCTGCCAAAGTCTGCCAGTGTCGAAACTGAACAGTCTGCGATGTCGTTTCGTAGTTTCACTCGCTGCGTTCCAGTTTCGCATGCCCGGATCGCTGACGACGCGACGATGCTTCCTATGATGATGCCGACGATGATGCTGGTGCTGCTGGTGGTAGTGTTGCTGGTGGTGGTGGTGATGGTGATGGTGGTGGTGATGGCGATGACGATGACGCAACTTCCTCCTGTCGTGGTCCAAGCTCGTCACGCGGATCAATGGGATCGGGTCGAAGTAGAGCTGATTGTCCACGATCGGAACGAAATGCACCGTGTCCATTGTCAACGAGTTTGGGCAGAATGCTTTTGGGGTCTGACGCATGGTCGGGGACGGTGACGGGGACGGGGACGGGGACGGGGACCATTCGGTGTCCGGACGCAGGTTGATCGTCACTCTTCTGCGGTGGTAGGATCGCTGCGAGTGAGAGCGATGCAATCTTGACTGCAGCCTGGAAGTTTGTTTCAATGTTTTATCGTCTGTGCAATGTCATTCGTGGTCTGTCTCGTCCGTAATTAATTTGTTCATCGTACGAATAACGAGTGTTTCTCGTTATAAAAATATCAAATATTCCTATATCTACGTGTATGTATATGGTATCTATCCTATACCGTGGTAAAAGGTACCTCGGTGAAAAAGTCTACGTCTACGAACCTAGAGGGACAAGAGTGGGACGTTCTGTGTCGTCAGTTGAGCGGATGCTCTCCCCGGGGCATCCTATAACACTTGTTCCACGCTTCTAGCAGCAACACGCAACTATGAAACCGGTAGAAGATCAACAGCGGAAGACCAATCCTCGAAAGAATCCCCCAAGCCAGCACGCCAAAGAATCTCAATTGCAGTTCCTGCGAGATCCAGTTCTGCGTGACGACGGTATCAAAGGCCCACAAAACAGAGTTGCTGAAGAGCAGGAACGTGATCACTTGTCGAGCAGGTTTCCCAATGATCTGGAAACGCGTGATGCAGGACCTCTTGGACGCTTCGGCGATCAAAGTGCTCTGAGCAAAGCACTGAACCAGTTGCAAAACGGAAGCAGTTAACAACATGATGTGTCTCCTTTGAGTTTCATCGGTCTCGTCGTCCACTATGGCCAAGGAGCAAGCAGTGACCACGATAGTGAACACAGAGTACAGTTGAACACCGAACAATGCTACGTTGGATAGTAAACTGTCCAGGGCAGCCGGTGCTCTCGTTACAACGGACATCTGCCTGACCTGGACCAGGCCACTGGCAGTCATCAAGGTGCTCAGAGTCAGGATGCTGATCAGAGTGCCGCAGGTTAGCCAGGATAGAATGTTCAACGGGAAGTTCTTGTCCTCTCTGACCACCAAAAAGATCAGGATTACCACGATACCGGCTACCATGCACAGGATGCCGAGGAACAAGCCTTTGCTGGACCCATCGCAGCCCACTTTTGTGTGACTCGTTAGGTCCTTGCTGCTGTGGAACTTTTGCTTGTGCGGCAGAAGGTTGCGACCGACGTTCTGACCCATCACGAACGTGACTGCTGCGGCGATCAGGCTGGAACACGTTACTGTCATTTGAGTTGCTGTTGAGCTGTTGAGTCATTGTGTGCAGTTGAAAAGAAGAATTGCTATTTCGTAGAAAACTATTTTCCTCGAAAACTGTGAACGAATACCTAAATTGCACGATGAACGGATAAAGGAACGGCATGCTCGACGTCCATAGTTGACCCAATGCATTCGTGTTGAGGCACTCTTGCAGAGCTATCACCTGGGAGATTTGCTCGTTCGAGATCGGCTGGTAGGGATGAAAGGTCTCCTTCTCCGAGGAGGAGGAGTAATCTAGAAGAAGACGAGCATTGCATATTATCCCGGAGATTTAAACTCGTTCGACTGGTCAAGACCACTTTCACGAGGAAGGAGCAGAATCAGGGGCAAACGACCTCGAAGCAGAAAATTTCATCTTCGAGATCGCTGCAGCCGCAATATGTACGGTATATCTCTGCTGTCTTCTCGGTGGACTCGAGGCGTCTTTACAGTGACAGTGAGGCTCGATTTATTTATCGGAAAAATCGATGAACGGAAAACAGAACTGTAAGACCATTGGAAGAATTTCAGAATACTTTTACATTATTTGCAACTTGATATTGGAAGAAGAAATTTTCAGAGCACTTTTTATTTTACACAAAGATCCACAGTCTGATCGATACCGTGAAGCCATTAGGCGATCAAATCGTTTCCGAGCTGCTACAATTCCATAATTAGGTTCACAGAACTTTCGCTCTTCCCTGTATACGTGGAGAAGCGGTTGGAATCGGTTAGATACATTGATACATAAATGGGGTCCCACTGTGAAAATTTTGAATTTTGTCGTGTGATCGATAGCAGACCTAGCAGGTCTCTCGGATGTCGTATCAGAGACTCGGGGAAACCTCGAAGATTCAACGGGGACGCAGAATTGGGCAATCCTCTTTGCGCCAGGTGCACAAAGTACGTCCATTCTTGTGCCGAATCCCAAATGACCAATCGTATCCACACGGCGATGTTCGTCGCCGCTAGATGAATGAAACCGAACCTCGCTGCTAGGCCGAACCTTTCCACCAAAACCTACGAATCAACAATTCCAACAATTCTTCGAATTATGAGAATACGACTTGTCTATGGAATAAATAAGATTATTTAACGCGTATACGAGAAACACGCCTAGAAACGTATTGCGCTATACTCGTATTTAATACGTGTACAGTCGTATTTAACAAAATTCATAATCGAAGCTGTAAACGGTCACGATCATCGTCCGATACACGTACAGTTGTAAACAACGGTCCTAAGACGTGTTGTACGTACTCAACAACGTAACACTGTCCGACTGACCTGGGAGTTGACAAAGAGGAAGTGCATCTGCAGAAAGGTGAACAGTCCATGTAGAACCGGATGCACGAAGACAACGTCGCTGAGACATTCCGCACCCTGCATCATCGAATGCATCGCCATCTCGAGTCCATTGAAGACGAGGGTCGCCAGACCAAAGACTATCCAGGACACGGTCGTTTTTTCCGTTAGTTCACGTAGAGTAACGCTCTTCTAGATCGATCGAACTGGATCGAATCGAAAAAAACTCACGCAATGCCCCGACCCGAATGTAAAAGCTTGTCGGCGCCGTTCTGGAACGTGAGATGTGAGCTCGTTTCAGGGAGCCGAACCTGGTCAAAGACGTGCCACCGAGTTCCGCGTCGTCGACGCCTCCGGCACCGCTACCGAGGCTGCCGCAACTGTCCACCAAAACCCATATATAGATGCTGATGATCACCGCTATGCTCCCCACGTACAGATACATCAGGAACACGCCCTGGAAAATCGGACACGAATGTCCCTTTAAATTTCGTTGGTCTCGAGTCTCGAGGCACCCACACGATTATGTTCTGTCGCGTTGACACGGTCGCCAGTCGCCAGTCGTCAGTCGCCGGTCGTGTAGTATGCAATAGATAGTAGGTTTTTTTGTCTATACGTATAATTCTACACTCTACACTCTACACAATCAAATTTTGCAAGAATTTTAACAGCTTGTATCTCAATAACTATTCGCTTGCGACGCGTCACTTCTTTCAAACCTTTTCTCTTCTCGATGCGTAAAAGGTGTTGATGTAAATACAAAATTTACAACAACAACAATCTTCTTTGGCATAAAGAATTTTCCGGCAAATTTCTATTAGAAACGTCCACCGATCCAAAGGTGTAGTTTCATCCCTAGGACGGGTGACCATTACTTTTCATATGTATACCCTGTGCTTACGAGTACACGCAGTACGCGAGCTCGCACAGCTGATGCACTCCGGTCACTTCGGATTGCTTCGGATCAAACGACACTTGCAATTACGCGCGATGTTCCGTGATTACGTTCCACGTAAATTATGGATCGGTCTAAATCGCTATGCCGACTGGTTTACGATAACGGTAACAGTCCGTGAATTCAATTCACCGGCCAGGTGAATCAAGTATATATGTACCTTTCGCACAGGAACCGAGCTAGAGAGCCGATTCCGACTAGACCGCCGGAGAATTATGGCCACTATCCCAGCCCTATTCTAACCGTACATTATCCGCTGATAGAGTCGTCTATCCCGGATCCATCCCAGGCATACCGCAGATTCCGTGATGTATGCGCGATAATTTTGCCTCGAGTCGTTCGTGAGCCGTCTTTACGCGTTTTGTATCATGTCACTCGTACCGTAGCGATCCTCTTCTTGGGGATTTGTTCGTCGATGCAAAGAAAAATATAAAAGGAGGAGGTAGAAAGGCAATATGGACAACATGGTCGATGATCGGCTGGAGAACTTCGGCATAAGCTTTCAGGACAATATTAAGATATTAATCGTGAACGTGTAAAAGAAACGCGTCGACCGATCTTGAGAGTGAGAGAGAGAGAGAGAGAGAGAGAGAGAGAGAGAGAGAGAGAGAGAGAGAGATCCATGGATATTATGTACAACCAATGTACATAGATAAGAAAATAATGTTCCCCAGAGTTATCATATTTTATATCGCGAAACACGTTCGGACACGTTCCAGGTCAAGTTTTCCTGGAAAAAGCATGCAGATCTAGAAGAAAAATCGGGAAATTTTTGCATGCGGAACGTGCATACGAGAAACAGGAAGAACATCGGCTACAATACAGTTGTACATTAAACACCGTCGTTGCATGCTGAATTCGCATCGCGCATTAAATGCGCCTGCCGTGAAACGATCAAAGGAACACGTTCCTTGATTACCGAATGAAACATGGTCGAACGTCAGTCGTGATTTTACGGCGCGTCTTCTTTCGCCATAATATTCTACGTTTTATGGCTCGAATATCTTTTAACGCTTTCGTTCGATTCGACGATTCTCACGATTAGATAGACGTTCGGTATGATTAGCGCGGTTTACACGTATTCAACGTATTTGCAACGCTTTTAGCACGGATTTCGAAAAAATGTCGAAAACGTTACCGGGTGCGAGGCAACCGCAACCTCAACCTCAACCTACTATAAACTGCGAGAAGAAAAATTTCCGATGTCGGAGCTTGCCAGGTTCCGCGTAATAAAATTGGGAATGTTACATCGCTTTCAGAACGCGCTGTCACGATCGCTGCAACTAGCTATCGAATTCCTTATCGCTTTTCTTGGTTTCAGCGTTTAAGAGTTTACGCGAGGTTTATTTCAGCTGCACGTACTAATATTATACGTATATTAGAACGACTTAACGTAACGTGAAATATGGTTTAATGAAAATTCAATAAAATGTAAATTCGCTTACTTGCAAACTGAGGAGAGGAACAGGCGTGTCCATTACCTCGGCCAAGCAAAGAGCAATCATCAGCACCACTACCAACTGGCCGTAGACGTTCGACAAGACGACCCATAATTGGGAACTGTAACATTCGTTTACGAATTTGTGAAAAACTTTTAAAAGTTCTTTTCGCAACGCTTAACGCTTCGTTACTGCCACTTTCTACACAAAGGAAAAACGAATCGTCTCGACTAATTGCAAGATACGGGGCTTCAAGGATGATGCGATTTAAAGATAAAGGACTCACAATGGCTCCGAGTGGTCCAACAAATCGGTCTGCGATCTGCCCTTGGAGAGGAGCCTGGTGACGAATGATCTTGATGGCTCCGAAGACCTGGTGGTCTCGGCAGCCGCAGTTTCAGAATCAGCGTTCCTCTCAGCCCGGCTAGGGGCTCCACCAGGTGCACCCTCCACGGTGCCACCTGTCGTGCTTCCGGTCTCGTTCAGGCTGTCCTTGTCGTGTTGCTCATTGCTGGCTGTAACAGAATTTTCGGTGGGTCACAAGCAGTTTCACAACTGAAACTGCTTTACTCGAGCAATCGTTCTTCGAACAAGTTCTGGGTCACCGCAGACGGAGACGCCAAGAGGAACTTTCGCTTCGAACGATCCACCTTTGCGCGGATCGTATTCGGGTTTTCGATAGCTCCTGGTTCGGAAATTGTCCGATGTTACCGGTTCCGGGTATACGATCATCTTTCCGCGACATAAACATTCTCCGGGTCTATCGTAGGAGGTGGATCAAAACGTATTACTTGTTTCAATCATCTTCTTCGATTCTTCCAATATACGTTCACAGCTTTAATTCTAATTTCTATTTTTGATACACCTCGTACACGACAGTACCAAGTGGTACCAAGCCAATAATGCTAAAACTATGCTAGTCCTTAGAAAATGTAAAACTCGCCTACTTACTAGTTCGATCGTATCGCGCCGCGCCTAATGCTTTCGAATAACAATATGCTAAAAAATGTTGTGATTTCCTTTGCAACAAACGCGAGATCGTAATCGTTCGTTGGCGATGAGTCTGTTAATGAAAATTTCAAAATATCATTAAAGATAGTGGAAACGTACGACTTGAATTTAAACGTGAATCCTAGCCGCTGATTAAGATGCTCAGAGGACTATGAAATGTCAGAGAAGAGGTATAATTTTTTCGAAAGTCCTCTCTCCATCAATTTGATAATTAATCGTGTTGAATGCCGAGGATTACACGGGGCCTGCCATTTTTCTTCCGATACAGGGAGATATGGGCACAGAGAACTACAGGAACAGAGAAGCCTCGGGTGCGTTAAATCGTCGGCGTTAATTAGTGGGATGGATGCGCAACGCGCCGTGTAATTTATGCCAGTGAAAATTCCTCGATAAAGTTGTACCCGACAGGTGAAGCAGCTACGGGTCGAGCAATTCGCAGGATCGATCAATTAAATCCGCCGCGATGCGAAACCAACTGAAAAATTCGGTTTGAGTTTGAGTTTGAGTTCGAATTCGAGTCCGCGAGAGACGATCCGGAAATTTATATAAAAGTCTACTGTCTACGTAACGAATCGAGTTCCATAATTATGAATTATAGTCCAGCTTCGTCGTAAGATGATCCGTTACTTACTACCGCGATACGATCTCTTTGTACCAGACTGGAAGTCTCTATCGCTCTTCACAAAATCAATAGATTTATCGATAGCTTCGAACGAGGATCGTTCATTTTGCGAGCTCGCGACGGGCCTGTATGATTGGTAGGATCAAAGGTGAGAGGTGATTCGCTGATTATTATTATACCGCGCCTGGGGTTCAGGGGCACAGCATGCGTTTGATCGACGCGACGCGACGCGACGACGAAGGGCCGCGAGAGACAATCGAGAATGCAACACTGTATTTTCAAATGGCTGTTGCAACTTGCAACGCCTTAAAAAATGTGAATTGCTACGAAATTATTAGAAGAATCGTCGAGTTCTTTAGAAAATGATTACGTATCGTTTGAATAATTTCTACCATGATGTTGTTTCTCTATATCGTACTTGGATTTAAAAAATGTTACGTTAACGCTCGCGAGACCCTAGACAGCTGTCGGGAGTTGAGTTACGGCAAAACGATACACTCGGTGGGCTCTGAGTTACGGGGAAACGATACAGTCCGCGAAGCTTCTAATCAGCTGTCTTGAAATACGGTGAGAAACTTCGAAAGGAAGATCGCTCGATCAAAACGCGTGGTACCGTGAAAATTAATGCGCGTGAACGCGTCTCCGGTTGCTTTATAACTCTGCTAAACCATTGTGTCCATGCGCCTGCTAGACGTTGATCGTCGAATAGCTAACTAGCACTGAGAAAGCTGTCTCTTTAGACGGCGAATTTTACCCTTTCACGCACACGCGTACGACAAACCCAAAAAAAAGGTTAAAAGAATTTATGAATACCGATATTTCCAGCATACTCGGATAATTAATGAACGAAAGAACACGAATGTAGGCCACGCGCCATATTCGGAGCTACGTATAACGAAGGCAATATTCAGTCGAAATCCACAGCAATAACGATGCATAGATCTCGAACGATCGTCGACGATCGTTCGACTGGTGAAATTTCAGATCCGGTCAGGAAATTAGGTCGGGGCACCGTGAATTCGAAGACGCGCGATACGCTGTTAAAAACGGCCCTCGCGTTACCGTTTATTTACCGTGTGTAAAAAAAACTTGTTCGTCAGCTGGTGAGTGGGATCATGAAATTCATCGCATATGAAACACTTCGCACATTGCCTACCGACGAACGCACAGTTCCTAATCATTAAAAATCTATAGAACATTAGAGGAATTTAAAAAGTATCGTTGCATAACTGGTTATTCCTTACACTGTAGGGCAAGGATTAATAGGATTTCGGAAGGTGAAGCATCAACGAGTTAAAAATCTTCGGAACGAAGGAACACGTATGCGATTGATACGTCAGCGACGCGTGTCGTTGATGAGCGCAACGATAGAGAGACCCGAGAGACAGAGGTTCGATCCGGGACAGCGAAGGTGACGAATGATTTCAACGATGATTTCTGGCATCGTCTCGAGACCGAAGACACGATGAGCCTGTCGTCGACGCCATTGTGGTTTCAATGTTTACAAAATTTCACTTTTTTAGTCCTCGGATAAGGAAAGGAACGTAACTGTACGGTAACTACAGATTGCGATGCCATGCTTTTTCTACCGAAGATTTTCTCTATGCCACGAATTCACTGATTTATGGAATGGGTTTTAATTGCGATTTTATAGTGTGCGAATTCGAATCGTGGATTATTCGAAGATTTCGTCGTTAACAGTAAAAGTGGAATGGCAAATGAAATGAAATTGAGAAATGCAATATTAATGGCTAATAATCGTGGAAAGAAATATGTTCGTATGATTTGTAATAGGTTTGATTTCACGAGCACCTTCACTGCAATTCTAAACGGTCGTAAAAACACCTCTAAAACTTTTCTAACGAACAAGTGTTGTTAGATCTATCGCGCTTTCTTAAACCTTCTTGACTTTCATGAGCCCTAACTTGGTTTCGTTTTAACCACAAGACGCGCCGTGCCGCGTCGCGCCACGCCGGTGATGTTGAAAACATACGTATTACAGAAATTGTAAAGCAAAAGTGACCGGTGTACCTGTTACTTCTATGTACCAGTCACGTCTTCCAACCATTACGTTGTGGTACTTTTCGATCGTTGGTAGAATTTGATTTTAATCGGTGGGATTCGGTTAACGGTCAACAATTATTTATACACGAGGAAATGATTGTGGAACAGTCTGCGAATATGGTTGGTTATGCGTTAACGAGACTGTCGAAATTCGAGATTAGTCGACAGTCGATGATGGAAAGAAATTTCGATACGTATAGAATGTCATAGAATATAGAAGGTTACCTCGACCCTTTTGTCAAAGGAAGACAATGGTGTTGACCGGCACGCTCGAGTCACTGTGCATGGCGAATAGTCTCAGTCTCAGTCTTTCTTCGGGTGAATGATAAAGCGACCGGTATTGTGTCTGCCACGGTTTCGCGGATTCGGAGATCAGGTAATGAAAAATAGAGAGAGCAAAAGAGCAAGCAACTGCTCCACGCGCTATCGCGGAACGGAATGGCAAGGTAACCCAGAAGCGTGCAGCAAGGTAACGCCGAACAAGATCGACTGGTCTGGGTCCGGGACAACAAACGGTGGTGGTAGTCGTCGTTTCTAGTCGATCATCTTGTCTATACCAGTGACGACAACTACGTCAACGATCATGATGATGATGATGATGATGATGATGATCGTTACGATGATGATGATGATGATGATGATGTCGTTTCTCGTAGCCTCGTTTTTTTCTCTATCGCCGCAATATTGCTCGCGACGATAGAAATCGCACGAGAGGAACCGACAATCTTCCACAGAATTGGAAAACGACCTAAATGGCCCTGAAAAACGGCCCCGGTGAAATTTCTGATCGACTGGCGCCGATGAAAGCGTCCATCATCCTCTTCGATCAGTGAACAGACAGTTTTCTCTTACTTGATGTTTCATGGTCGTTCCTATTTTTCGATGACGATCAAGTGCAAATTAACCCAAATTAATAACATTTTATTTAACTTGCGACACGAAGGAACGCTCCAACAGAAAACATAAATCCTTCGCTAATCCTGTCGTTTGTAAAACAGTGTGCAAAAAAACAAACGCTCTCGTTCGTGACAAGAAATTTGAAGAAATATGATTTTTCTCTTTCCCCATCTAATAAATTGTAACTCGAAAGGGTACACATATTTTTGCCGATTGACGAGACTAGAATTAGAAGAAACGACGCGACGCGCGACGCGCGACGGTGGCCAGAGACGCTATTCGTTATACATTGACGATCGACGAAGGATCTCGCAATCGCAAGTGCCTGCAAATCGAGTTTCGCTCCATCAATTTCCAAAGCTGAAAGGAGCCAAGCAAGCCACCACGCTCTCTGAAAAATCAGGATGTAGAAAGATATTGCTCGCAGCCCCGTGCTGCGGCGATAACTCATCCGACAGGTGGTTGCCGAGGATTTTTTCCTGAGCAGTTAGTGTACAGGTACATCGTGGCATAATAAGTTATGCGATTACGCTTGCCTCGCTGTAGGAGGCGAGCGATTAATCGCATTATCACAGTTGCGCGCACGTGGGCAAATTAATCTGCGCTGGTGGACAAACACATGAGACAGCGTGGAAAGACAGCCTGTCATAATTTTTCTAAAAGAAGTAAATAACGACTGCAACTCGAATGCCGGTCGGTCCAAGTCGAATTTTGTTGTACCAATTTATACGTACGTTACGATATACTCGTATACATATGTATGTTTAATCCACGATGGTTCAGTTCCATTTCTTTCCGAAGTTTAATCGATTTTGTGTCATCTGCTAAAAATTTTTCTTCTAAATTCGTATGCTCCAATTAGTTAAACTCGCGCGTGGAACCTGCTTAGCAGATTTACTAAAGAATTTACTAACGAATTTACTAAGCTATTAATCGTTGACTTTCGCAAGAAGCTCGTAACGTTCGTGTCAAATTGTAGACAGAGCGTTAAATTGCCGAAGACGTATTCCAATAAATAACACGATATTTATCGATACCTGATTTGTCCTTTCTACCTCGCCAAGGAATAAATAATATTCACAACGTAATCGTGATCGCTGGGATCTTCCACGTAGAACCTTCTAATTAAGACAACATCGCCGACCACCATAAAACGCCCACGACGATTCGCCAGCTGCCAAGATATACTACCTACCCGTAGAACTCTGTGAGTAATCGAGCATCGGCGAGCATTGGTGGAGCATTGGCGAGCATAGCCATCCACCATCGACAACGATAAAACCAACAGATCCCGTAAAATTGGCAATCGTCGCGACGCGTTTTTCGTTTCTTCAGCCGATACGATCGGCAGATTAGGTACTCGTTTCCCGGTATAGTATAGGTAGTACAGGTAAATGCGATAAGCATAACTCAGCGAACGCCGAGTCGCGTACGTTAACTCTTTTTTTATTTCCCTTTCGAGGATCAGCTATGCGAGACTAATCGGCTCGTTTTACAGCGCATAAAATTGAACGGCTTCGTTAGCGGCCGCAAAAGAACGACGAACGTCTGTCTAATTTCATAACTCCTTGGGTTAAGATATCTGGCACTTGTACAAGATACTGAAATCAATTATAAACGATCCCCTACACCGCCCTCTCCCCCCTCCCTCGCCGTAGTAAAGTATGGCGTTTCAACAACGCGTGTTAAAGATAAAAACTATTGAAATTTAAATAAAGCAGAAGTCGCGTTTGAGAGAGCGATAGCGCCAACTTCGTATTTATGGCGAAAAGATGAACGAATCGCGTGTAAAATCGTGCCGAAAATTCGATTTCGGCGGCCAACCGGTTTTCTTGGAATACGAAAGTCGTCGACCGCCTTCTACGCGCTCTGCACTCCACCACACTCCACACGAAAGGAAAAAGTTCTTCTTTGCTGTTGACCACTGGTCATCAATTTGAAAAGCGAATGCAGCTAAATTTGAATTATTGTAATAAACTGTAGTAATTGTGGTAAATATAACAATGAATTTCGTTAATTCGGTAACCTCTTCTTCTCAAGGTGAAATTATTTGGCATTTTATTCGAACGACGTAATTGAAATACAAAATGATTAAATTGATATACAATATAAAAATAATTGATTTGATGTAAACGCCAATTAAAAATTGATGTTTTATATTATTTGTACAGCACAGAAGTAATTAATCGTTTGAAATGTACAATGCGTAGGATGAGTAGACGAGGCCTGAAGACCACTGCTTTCGACAATACGAGGATCTGCTTTCACACGATCCATGATCCATGCACACGACATGCGACACGGCACGGCAAGGCAAGACAAGGCAAGGCAAGGCGCACGTGGCCCCAACGATTTATCGTGTCGCTTCGTGTTCCAGCGCGACGTCCAAGCGAAAAATTATCCTTTTCTACGAGAAGAAGGAGCAGCGAGTTCCGCAGGCTACCTTTCACCTCGTTTCCTCGCTGCTTTCACCCTCGCGCGTTTTTCCAGCGATTCGCCGCGTCGCGTCGCGCAGCGCCACGCCACGCCACGCATTCCTTTCGATTTTCGATTCGAAAAACGCTCTGCAGCGCTCACAAATTTCAATATCTTTTTCTTTTCATTTTTTCTGTATTCGATAGCAGAAATTCAGGTCACATCAGCAACATCGATGATCGTGCACGACAAACAGGAATGTCCTTTTCGCGTAACGACGGTATCGATGGCCGAAACACGAGCGTGTCCCGTGTTCCGTTTCGCGGAAAAGAAAGTGGAGAAAAAGTCGTTTGAACGCCGCACCGTTTAACGACGTATGTACATACATACGTATGCATACGTATACGGTGTACGTATAATCGCGTTTTGTTTACCGCGCCCCGTCGCGCCGCGCCGCTACGTGCCGTTGTCCCTTTATGCATACTTTCACGTTCCACTTCGGTGTTATCGTCACGATCGTTTATTCGTCAACGGTCCAAGTATCGATCTATCCAGCACATGGCAATCGACAATATCGGTATTGGAATCGCCTGACAGGTGGTCGGTCGTTGATACAGATTGCTCGTTTCTCAGCGCTCCTCGTCGCGCCGGCTTCTGCGACTAACCCGCGGTTGTTGTACAGTTAACCACTTTTCCTGGCACGCGCTACCTGTCTACCGGTCTCTCGAGCACGTATCCTCATAATTATCAAACCACCATGAGAAAATCTTGACGCGCGCGAAACGCGATCTAACGCGCAGAAAATCACCGCGATCACGAGATCTATAGCGCGCTTTGCGTTTCAACTTGCAAAACCCAGACGGAACCCTTCAAAAACCAATACGCACATCGTGTACACATGTACGTCCAATAAAACGAAATTTTGTCAAAAGTGCTCTATTTCACGAAATTTCGAAGAAAAACTTATCTTACGTAACGCGTGATTATTTCGAATAACGCGTAGCGAAATATTATATTACCGGTTAGGTTCTTAATTACAATTACCCGTAAACTTATCGTTAGGAAGCTAACGATAATGCTGGAATGTATCCGTGTATATCTTCCGCCGCCGGCAGAAAAGACAATAACGATCCTACGTCCGCCCTAACGAAGAATCTTGTAAGCGGAGACACAGATCTGTGAGAAAGAACGGTACGAACGCTATTTCAGTTTTACGTCCCGACAATGCGACGAGAAAAAGATTTGACTGCTTCGTTCGTCGAGACGTTTCATTCAATTTAACGATTCAAGGGTAAACCGGAAGTCGGCGGAGCGCGCGGGATAATTTGATCGACAGGAAGTCGTCGATCAAGTTTTTGCCCGTGGAAATTTGCCCGTATTTCCTCGGTGGCTGGTAGCAAGGATTTACGACGATGATTGCGTACGTTTATAGTCCACGAGGAGGGGCAACAACAGCCAACAAAAACAGCGAAAGTCGAGGCAGCTGACTATTCGTTATTGCGGGCCGCGGACTGCGGTGTAAAAAGTAATAGAATTGTGAGATCCATGAGAAGCCGTTCGACGTACGCTCTCGGGCCTCGGGGAACAGCCGTTTCACGATGAGAACCGAAACGTTAAATTGCCACGGAGATTGTTGAAATTCTACGGGATACCGCGTCTCGAATTCTAGCGTTGCCGCGTCATCTCCTAGTCCTATGGCTCCCAATGCTTGGTTAATATTTTTTCAGGATTTTTATTCGAATAACGTCTCTCGCGTTTCTTCGAAATAACACGAATATGCCATGTATCGCGAGTTCGCACCGTGTCAACAATTACATCGGATTTGAACTTTCAATAAATCGAGTTGGAATCGTGAAGACGGTGTATCGCATAATTGTGAGCTAGTGAAATGCAACTCTAGTTGATTATACGTACATACGTAACATTGTATAATATCGCTGGAGAATGTACGGATCCGAGGATACGATTCCGAGTTGGAATAGGTGTTGGACACCTGCTACGCACCGTTACTCCTAATGAAACGAATCGGACAATGCCGAATATTGGTCACCCGACTAATAAAGACACCTCGCACGTAAGTACCTACGGTGACTCGAACAAGCGCAAAAGGGGGCACGAGCCACGAGCCACGAGACACGTCCTATCTACCGCTAGCCGCTAGCCGATCCTTTTCGTCCGACGATACCGTACACCGCGACGGCGCGGCGCGGCGCCCCGTACATCGAGCACATGCATCATCGTGCATACAAATATCCCCGGTCCCAGGCCTCCGGGATCGTTGATAAACGAAACCGTGTCGTTCGCGTGTTGTACCTGGACTGTACGATCTCCGCAACCGTAAGCCGTAAGGAATAAAAGTTGAAGACGAACGCGTAGTTCCGATAAGAACTAACTTATGCTATTTATTTTAGTAGGTTGGAAACCATGTCTCGGATTCAGTGTTCTCGCGTTCCCAAATCTCTAAGTCACGCTTCTCACCCTTCTCCTTGATCGACTTCGTAGAAACAGTGGACACCTCGTCAGGAACGTCCACAGCCCTTTCCTCCTTTCCCTGCAAGATCCCATCCACGTTACTCCTCCGTTCCTCCTCGATCTTCCTGGATTCTTCGTTTCGATTGTATTCGACGGTCGTCTGACCATCGATCTTCTTCCACTCGGTCGTCTCCTTGTTCTCCACGGCAAACGCCTCTAGCCCCGGAATCTCCCTAATATCAGGCACCAGAGTGACCTCGTCATCCTCCCTGATTCTCCACTTTGCTCTCTGATGAGGTTCCCCAAGATTATTCTCCCGGGATGCAACTTCACTGACCGAATCGACCACTTCTTCGACAAGCTCTTCCTCTTGCAGCATGTACTCCCTTCTTTCGTTCGGGTTTTGGTAGACTCTGTAAGGACCCACAAGACCGACGACCCCTCGTGGTATGGACACGTTCCTCTTACAATCAGCTTGCAGCTGATCAAACTCGCCCAAGTGGTTCGAGTACATCTCGCCGAGGTCGAACAATCTACGAGGTTCGGGTAGCTGGTTCGAAGCCACTTGCAGCCACCTCTTCAGCTCCTCTTGACGAGACCTAACCTCTTGGGTGTTCTTCGGGATCCGTTCTTCGATTTTGTTGACTTTGCTCTTCTCGAAGCCAGGTTCCGACAACTGGATTCTCTTCGGCTTTTTCACCACGCTGTACAGGGGATCCTCCTCATCTTCGAACGATTCCCTCTCCGCCAATCTAACTCTATCGACGGCAGCTCCTTTGATCTCGATCGACTCCCTAGGATGTTCCAGTTGCTTCTCGCTCTTGACAACGCTGATCACCACTATGTCCCGTTTGCTACCCGATGTCAGCGAACGGTCAGCGAACGTCTCGTTGTCGTCCAAAACGCTGTAGATCGGTTCTCGCGTCGCAGCCTCGATCCATCTGGGTCTGCTCTTCGGCTTCGCTGAGGACCTAAGCCTTTCGGGACCCACCGTAGCTGTCTTTCGTTGCGCGTTGCCAAACGGAATGCTCGATAGTTCGGCCACCATCGTGCGTTTTTCAGTGTGATCAGCCACGCCGGATGTCACGATCAGAGCGTGAGCAACATGTCGGAGTAGTTGGAGAATCCCTGAACCGCCCGCCCGATCTCGCCAACAGGAACACCGTCGGGTGTGACCTGGACGCGGTCAGATTTTTCGAACACTCGGTAATCGTCGATCACCCTGATCTCGAGTATCGGGTCTTCCTCGACCCATTAGCCTAACCGAGCAATTATTAGGCTGCGGACTTTATGCATTCGCGGGATAGACGGTTGAGCGGAAAACAAAACTGTCGAGACGTTACAAGAATTTCAGAATATATTTTCATCTGCATAATCGATCACCGCGGTCTATTAATGGGATAGTAAAAGTTTCGGTGAAACTTATCGAACCTTTCCACTAGACGCTAGACTAGTAGCGCTTGCTGGAAACGTTAAGCAAAACGTTACGCGTCTCAAAAGCCGTAACGGTCCGATCGATTTGCCCATCACTTGCAATGCACGTGTGACGCGCGACGGTAGCAAGTATGCGTAAGCATGCCAACGTACGATATACCCGATATACCGTTAATCTTTAAGCGTTATCATGTCCATATCGTTAATGCGTTCGTAAACATCAGCGTGTAACGTACTCGTATCACGATGAAACGCTGTGCATGAAATAGAAGAGCATATCCTAACCCTATCCTAGCCAAGTGCTTATCCAAGCAACAACGCCAAGAAAGAAGAAGAAGAAACGAATCCGATCGATGACAAGAACAAGGCGCAAGCACGCGGAAAGATGGCAGCGATGTTAACAGGCTGATGAACGAACGAACAAACGAACAAACGAACGAACTCTAAATTATGTAAGGTAAAACAAAGAAATATGAGAAAATAAAATCAATACTTGTAAATTACACGCAATCGTTTACACGTATCGTATGTATAAAATCGCGTGGCTCAATTTTCAGTTGCCCTTGAAAAGGCAACCCGTTCGGCGTTTTAGCGTGACAGAAACTACAAAACTGTCTTATCGTATAATAGAAGGATAACATGAGCATGCAAAAAACAAGCAAATCAGAATGAATAGTGGGGTGTGCGAGATGGGGTGCCCGAAGGAGTATGAGTAAGCGGTAGAGAAAGAAACTGTGTGAACTGTGTGAACTGTGAACCGAGTCGATTTCCACGGTTACGAGACCGAGAAATAATGAAAATTCTTTTCTTCGTCCTTGCGGTAGTCACTGACACACTAAATTAGCGACGAATACGCGCGCACATCGGAAAGACGACGAAACGCACAGTTCTCAAGGCTGACGAAACCTCGTGAGGGAATTGTAAAAAAATTGCAAAAAAATTGCAAGCTAATACTTTATGATTATTCCACTGAACTCGAATGATCGGGCACTCTCGACGAGCGCACTCGATCGACCACAAAAGGTAAATGTCGTTTCTTGGCTTTGGTTTTACGCGAAACAATTCCCCGCGGACTCGTGGAGGTGGCTGGAGGTCGATCGTATGGATCTAGCTCTCGTTCGTGACCAGGATGACGAAAAAAGATTTCACATCGTTCACAGTCTTCATTCGCACGGATCATCAAGATCTCCTAGAAAAATTCCCCTGTGACGCAATCGACCAATTTTCGTGAGATTCCTTGCCATTTCGCTCGCGATTGTACTTTCCCACGCGCATGGAAATCGTACCAAATTTTCTCGAATTTTATGATCTAACAGTTTTTCGAAAATTCACAATAGACTGGAAAGTCATTCAAATAAATTTCAATCGAGCTAGCGAGAATAGTTGAACGGGTTTGTTTAATTAAGTGAAACGAGAAGACGGTTTTGTACCTTAAAAATTGACAAAAACTTTGATAATCTAAAAAAAACTATTAGAAAAGCGTTCTCTTTCCGAGAGATAATTTATGTCTACAGAAATGGTACTCTTATGGGTGCTGTAACTAGGTCTACGCACCGTGTAACTTTATAGGTACCAGTCCTTGCACCATAATTAAGTAGAGTCTGCATCCTCGTTGTTTAAAATATCCAGTGTAATTTTCTTTACAGAAAGTAACGCGTTTCAAAGTGTTCCAGTTACGTCCCATACAACTGTGTTTCACGCAACTACCTATTCTATTGTACGTAAATATGACTTTACACAACTTTCACGTGACTTGATTACGATTAGCCTGACCGACGCGATCATGGCGCGGCGGACGTTTGCGCAAACATAAAATCTTATGAACCAACTTACAGACAATTCGAATTAAACGAATTACAAATACTGTCCTTGTACATAGAAATATCGTCCGCAATAGTATCGTAGTAAGCATCGAAGATTTCTCGTACAGTTTAAAAGAGGACCGACCACCGCGACCGCGCGAAATCAGCAATTACAATTAGCCAACCAGTGATATACGACTTCCAGTAGCACGGAAACGTCTTCGAGTGGCGGTAAAAGCGACACAATGGAAGGTGACCGACGAGGAAGCGTTGCGATCGTTGACATCGGTTGTTGCAAAAGACGAACCGTTAACTCTCTCGCATGGCGGTTCGTCGTAAAATACAAACGCGGTATTTTCACGCGAGCTCGAGCTCTCTCGCAGTTTCGAAGCCCTTCATTCTCCATTGGCTAAGAGAGAACGGACAAGGAGGCTCGAGGCAGAAACGTGACTTTAGAACAGGTGTTAGAGGTCGAAGTATTCTGCTCGATAATCGCCGGCGACGAGACGAGACGAGACGAGGCGTTTCAACGGAAAGATTCTTCCGTGTACTAGCTTTCGCAAACGCTTAGTATTATAAACGTGTGCGTTATGCTCGCGGGTAAATGGCCGCGGTGTATACCGCTACGAAAAATTGTTAAACGTCGTCGAAACTGGCGTATCATCGCGACAGCAGAGGTGTCCAGTAAATCGTGTCAGGGTGTCTAGTAAATCATCGTGTAGCGGTCCCGCTGCCATGCCGCCGCGCCGCGCCGTGATGATGCCTCGCGAAACGAGCGAAAAATAACGCTTACGCGTTACGCTGCCGTGCCGCGCCGTCACAGTGACCAACGGTTGTTCTTTTATTAATTCCTTGCTCTTTATCCCCCGCAAGCTGAAAAATTCGCCAATACGGTTCAGAGACCGCAAGTTGCCGAGGATCTATAAACTGAACAGGACTAGGCTGGCTGCTATCTCTATCTAGCCTCCTCTAGGGTGCTCCACCTATTAAATTACTTCAAATTGCACAGCTTGTGTCGTCGTTTGTTTGATTCGAGGTGCTCGACAACTTACGATTTCTCCATTCTAACGAAAAATCTTACTTAACTTTTCGAAAATTATTCGAGGCAAACGCGTTCTAATTATCGTACGGCAAGAGGTTGTAGAAATCTGAAAACTACAAGGAAATTAAGGAGTTTCTAAGGAATGTAGTATTTCCTACATCATGCCGATCGACAACTTCTTCCTGACAATGAGAATTAGAGAGAATCTTCTTCAACTTTTGAACCGCTCTGTACTTCCCGTGATTTCTCTTCTGGTGGGATTGCGCCAGGACCATGTGTATACAATGCGAACAGGTTATTAATAAAGCAATTCGGAGCCGGGCCCGTGTAATTCGATTAAAACTGTGCGATTTAATCGCGTCGCGTGTGTCCGTTGAGGCCGCAGCGTGACGCTCGGTGACGCTCGGTGACGCTCCAGTCGAAAGATCCGCTCTGTTAAAGCAAGTATGTAATCGTTATTCTCGTGTTCCATTTGATAGCAAAAGCTTTTTTAGGCCCGATACTTGAGGTTTCCGTCCTGTGTGCTCGGACGTGGATCGCGTGGGGCTACTATGTATTTTATTGGTACCGCGCGTCGTCCGCGCCAAACGCAGAAAAGGACAGCGCACGTAAACACGGGCCTGCACAGCTGATCCAACGTAACGTGTCTCCTCTTTTAAATCCGACCGTGAAACGCGAACCTGTTACCACCGAGATCACTGGTGCAAAATCAAAGATGCGTCGTTGACCACTTTGCCACTTGGGAAGCGAACATCGAAAGACTTTCAGAAAAGAAAATCTTGTTAATCTTCTCGGTACCTGGCTTGTTTTCATTTCGAACTAGTCACGGACTGTCGCGCATTTAAAAAAACTCACTTTCTTAATCTGAAGTGCCAAAAACTACTCGAAAGTCGTGCGACGACAACGCTCAACCTCCGTAAGAGACTTTCGACGTTTTCTGGGTCCGAAGAAGAAAGTAACGAAACATTCATGACATTAATAATAATCACGACGATTAGAGATAGGCGCCGCGTAGCGCCGCGCCGCACCGACGATGCTCTTGATCGATGGTTAAACGGGCAGAAAAAACCGAGTGGAGGTGAAAAGAAAAATTTCACTTGACCTTAAATATCGAGGACAGTCTCGTTTGGGTTAGCCGTTAGGCTAGATAAACGAGAAATTTATGGAAATTTCAATATCAAATTTTTGTGAAACTACCGGTGCGTCCTCTCATTCGATCGCTCAAAAAATAAGTTAAAAAAAACTAAGAATTGTAGTCAAAATATCTTCTGAAACGAAACGATTAGACGACGCGACGTTGCATCGAGGGCGAGTTTACGATTAAAGTTTGCGTCGCTGTCGAAAATTCTATTAAGGAATCCTCCGCCACGAGCCATGGATTTGGAAGAATGAAGGTGCAATCTAATTACCTCGCGCCAAGCCCATAATGCGGTTCGCCGGCACGTTTTGTCGTCCGCGCACTCAACTAATTGTTTCTCACAGCACACGGAAGCGTAAAAGAAGCGTAAAGCATCGATCGAGACGTGGTTGACGAGAAATTCAGTTTCATGTATCGTACGGCGAGCAATTCGATCGTGGGTTCCGGGACATTGGTCCGACACGGACGTCCGACCGCGTCCGATCGCGCACGATTGAACAGAAATTCTGAAAACAAGAGTCTTAGCGAGGAACGGTGAACAGACGGCAGACAACAGACGCCGCGCCATATAATGAAACAGAGTTCACTCTAGCCCGATCATTTTCACTTCCGTGGAAAAGAAAAGGGAAAGTGCGCGAGTCGTTTCAGACTAAGAAACCGTGCGCTCGCTGAAACTCGCACGATTATCTGCGAACCAAAAGAAGGAGAAGCCTTGGGCCACGCGCGTACACGTTCCAATCGGAGGAATTTTTCTCGACTGGTCTTCTCCCGAGAGGCCTCGTTCCATAATTACGTTGCCGCTGACGATACTTATTAAAAACGGTACCCGGCAATTTTTACATCTGTTTACCATGTTTCTCTCGCCCGCGCGAACTCGCTTCGATCAACGCGAAACAAAGGCTAGCATCTCTCTTTACAGTTTAGAGATACAAATTTTCCAACTACACGCGCATGTACATACTTGGAAGCTTTGGCATATTTGTTTTTAACCAAACTCTCGAATTGATCATCACGACGGAGAACATGAATTTGAAACTGGAAGAAATATACAGAGCGTGCGTATGTATGGAACGAAGAAAACGAACTTACTTGACTTTCCCGAGTTGCATTCCTGGATAGGTTGAAGAGTTCGTGGCATCGTTGACATTGGATGATGAGTAACGTCGATCTTCTACGCAGCTGTGTAACAGAGTCCGGCAGAACCGGCGCTCGCAAATAGTCTCATAAAACAACTGGCCTCTACAAAAGTCCATCGAGCTTCGAGTCTTGGTATCACTATGTGAACCAGCAATCCCTTACGCTCGCATCTTCGTCTGTCACCTATCCCCCTACGATCTCGAATCGAACTGACACGACAACTTGAACAACCCCAGCAATCTATCTCGACGACCTCAACTAACGATCAGGCAGATATCTTATCATCTTCTCCGTTAGAAAGTCTTCGGTGACACACTAAATTCCAGCATTTGGCTTGGAGAAACGAAATTGTGAAAAATCAAAAATACCATAGTCACGAACGCGGGAGAAAAGGGCACCGTCGACGCACGCGCGCACTGTCGGATCGTAGGATCACCTGTGAATCGGAGGAACGTTCTCCGAAATCGCGGCTTCCAATTCCTGGATCACGGACGGCTGACCTTCGGGACCATGACCGCACTCGTGGTCGTTCCGTGGCCACGAGTGACGACAGTGACGACAGTGACGACAGTGACGACAGTGACGAGACTACACTGGACTACACTGAACGACTGAACTACGATGCTAAGATGAACCAGGTAAACGGTCTCAGAGCTCAGAGCTAAGTCTCGGGTAGGAGGAGCGTACGGACTTGGTTTCAATCTCCGCGGTTGCACCAGCATGAAAAGAGACAGCACGCACACCTGTGTACTTAGCCCCATCTTTCTCCCTCCTACTACGTAGACGCGAATCCCCATAGGGATCCCTCCACGGGATCTCTCTATACTCCGTCTTCCTCTTTTCAGCGAGAAAGAACGAGCACGACGGTGGACGCGCAACAGAGAAAGTTGTAGAAACGATTACAAATCAGCTACATTTCAGACGTCGACACCACTTTCGTTACTACCAGAGGACCATTTCAACTTTTACCGGGCACGCAATCGATTAAACCATTCCCCGGGCCTCTACACGAGCGAACCGACATTTAAGCTTACACCTCTTTGAACATTCATGAAATTGATACCGGGGTCGACAAAATTTTCTATTCAAATTTCAGTATAGAGGAATGAAATCAATCAATCATTTATTTTTGTCGTAGGAAAAACGGAGAAAAATCTATTTCAGAACGATTACATAGGTTCTCGATTCTCGGTTCAATTCGACGTACTTTCATCAACCGTTACTCTTCTAGACTTAACAGGTTAACGAGTTAAAGAATCTAGTCAAAAGTCTATCGACAAGCTTGTAATTCTGTAATACGGAATGGTTTTAAAACTCGAAAACAAGACAACAATTATTTATAAAATCTTATACCTTTATTGAGTGATTAAACACGTTGAAATCATTATGTCCCATAAGTATTGTACATACATTACCGGTCCAGAAGAAATGTAAAAGTAAACGGTAAACGCATATTTTTGTAAAGCTTCGCAAAGACATGTATTTCTTAAGGCCAAAACTATTTTTACAATTCTTTGCAGTTCTTCTTTCTTTTTTATCGTTAGCCACTAAATTAACATAGTTTCGTTATGTTGAATTCATTTATTGCTTTACCGTGTACGCGCGCGCGGAACCATTGAATCGTACAACATAGGAATAAGTTATACCGGGGCTCGGAATTATTGACTCGCGATGGCCAATTTTCAACCCGGTTGCGAAATCCGGTTCGTCTAGTTCTCGAGCGAATTCAGACGCTATTTGTGACGTCTAGGAGCATTACGTACATATGTATACATATAGGACCGCCACGGGAGACGAGAATTTACATACGTATTGGGAATTTAAATATCGATGTCAAGGATAAGCTTTTGTAATCTACGATCAGTCTTGTGCATCCCTGATCTTTGTACTCCTTGTATTCCTTCAATGTTAATTTACAAATTCAACGTTTTCTCAGAAACAAAGACGCAGTACCCCTGTCTTTGCTACATACATATACATATGCGAATGATACATTTATACGTTATCATTAATATTTATTTTGTACCTTACTCGCGGAAGATACAAAGATACATTTCATCGTAATCAATCGAGAGCAGTCATCATTCCTTCATTGTCACTTTTTCTTTGATCCAAAACCCGAGAAGCCCATTATCGCCGCCATTTCATCCGAAGGTCCACCATTATCGTCGTTAACTTCTTCGATTTTTCTCTTTTTGTCTTTCCTCTTTTCCTTTCTGTACTCCTTAATCTTCTCTTCCTGTACAACATAATAACGATAACAATATATATTTTCAACGATATTTAAAATAATTAGAATAATAAACTATAATCAGAAAGAAACAAACCTCTTCCTTTAACTCTTTCACTCTCTGTTCTAAATCATAGTCTTTCTTCTTTTCTTCCAACTTCTTTTTATTCATCGCAAAGCGGGCTTTAACTTGTTCTAACGTGGACCGTTCTATCTTCATCGACATGCCCAGATTACGTTGATCTAAAAAAATATTAGAGCGTTAGTAGTGAAGCGTTAGTTTACGCTAACACGCGCATCGTAACGTTGTATTACTATTACAGTATAACTGTTAATCGATGAAATGCTTATTACGTTTTGTTCCATTGATGTGGTCCAAGAAATTAATCGAATCCTTGACAACGCAATCGCAGACATTGCAGTAGTACCTGTGAACGCAACGCATTTCTATATCGCAATTACTTGAAGAATATTATCGATTTATTAAATAATCATAGAATTTCAGGATGGTTACCCTCCGGTTTGGGAAGACGGTGTGTTTTTGTTAATAACGACGCTCTTTCCTAGTTTTGACTCAAGGTCTACTTTATAATCTCTTTGTTTCAACAACTCCCTTTTGACAGCTGGTTGTTTTGGAATTCCTAGCTCCTCTTCGGCAATCTCATCCTGGAGACGTTGAAGCGCTATCCTTTCGTACTCTTCTCTGTTCCATTTTCGCCTGTGATCGTCAGGACGCTGAACAATAAACACATTTTGTCGCGTACAGCGTGTTTGCGGACACTCGTTTAAAGTAATATGTAGACCGATACGCATACCGATTACAACGTTTACATATATTTAACGCTAGGTTTACGCAGCATTAAAACTGTCACAATTCTACTTTACTTCAGCAAAATAACGAGGACGGTTCTATCAAAATATTTTCAGCCATTTCTTTACAATACGTACCCAACTGCATTTTCGTTTGTTCCATTTCAATAATATGTAGATTAGTTAGATTAAACGTATTAGGACGTGTCCAACAAACACAGCGAGTGTCAATCAAAAATAAACATCTATCTTTTCGTGAATTCCAAGTACAGGAAGAATGTTAAATATTATATAAATTACATCTCATTCAGATTTTACATACATACAATTGAGATTTTCTATGAAAACGATACTTTCATAGATTTTTTTATCGCGCAAAATCATCGGCGAGAGTAATTTAAAAATCGTAAATAGCAAACGATTTATAATTTCACTTCGAAATTCTATTTATCACATTATATTATATTTTCATTGTTATCGTTTACTGCATTGATTACTTGTTTCGAAAGTTTCATCGCAAAACAAATCTACTTAAATATGTATTTATGTTCCTCTTATTTTGCTACAACTATGTATGTATAGGTTAGGAAATATGTCAATTGATATTTTTTACGAAAACCTAGTATTTACTTGAACAATAGATATAATATAAATGCTGTAGCATAAATAAGTGTACAAACGTACATTATTGAATACTTACCATAGACATTGTTAAAAATTATTAAAGCTTGAACGAATCAGCTCGAATCAACCGTGTGGCACATAAAAAAATAAACTATTTTCCCCCTCCTGCTTATTTAGTACATAGTACATACGTCATGGACGTCATGGTACGTCTGGTGTTTGATACTGGTACATCATCAGTATTATTCAATATCAGTCTGATTCAGTCTGATTGCGTCTGATCAGTCATGTCATATATAGCTATGTATTTTCGAAAAATATATATGCATATATAAATAGACGAAGTCTCTTGCGTCAAGTCAGTTTTATTCAATAAAGAAACATAAACGTAATCTTTTCTAAAATAAGTTTATTCGCAAAAATATTTATATTTATCAGTATTTATATATACGATAGAGTTGATTTGTACATATACTTTTTTGGTATATCCTTCCATTCATTCGAAATGGGTATTCAACAACTTAACATATAGAATATTTACAAAAAGAAAGAGAAACACAGAAAAACAGAAATTTTTCATTAACATATTTAGAAGATCTGAAATTCACAGAAAACACTTATCCCGATTATTCTTGATTACTTGTACGAAACAGAGTCGCGTCGAACAAGATTAATAGATATTATGAGGTAGATCTACCACTAACTAAGATTTTATTTGTACGGTGTAATCTTAAAAGATTTCTCTTACCAACTAAAAGAAAATCCTTTTCTGTCTTTAGCGTCAGCAAGTATCTCTTCAGCGAATGTCTATCGACGCGACCCTGCTACCAAATAATGATTATATAAATATACACGTCAGATCTAACATTAACACATTTTTACGCGTTATTAATATATAACATACAAATGAAAAATCTGTGGATACAGATTAACAATCAAATAATTGAGCTTACAGGTCCACGTTATAGACACGCATAGTAAACTGACAAGATATCCTATTTATACATACGTCTCTCTATCACAATGATTCCATCTCTTAGACTCGCAACAAAAATTTGTCTTATAGTTTTGCATCACGTGTTTGCATTGTAGAGTAATAAATCTGTTGGCACTGAAGGGGGTAGTGTTACCCCATGTCTCGTTATCATAAAAGAGGCTACTCTACAACCATACTCTAGACAATGTTGCGGTTTCCATTGTGCCAAAATACCTGCCAAAAATCCGGCTACCAAAGAGTCTCCTGCACCTATCGTATCTATTATCGGAGCCTTGGGCTTGATAGGGTGGACCTGAAAAATATATTATATAACTTTTATACTACTTTTATGCAACTTTTGTTCAATTCTAGAGTAATATTCAAACTGTACCTTCCCAGAAAAAAAGAGAAATATTCTTTTCCAATACGGTAACTGAATATATGTGTCGCGAAAACTAATATACTTGATCATAGAATTCTCTAGTATTTCTCATAAATATAATTGTATTTTTCAATAGAATTATTCTCGTGTTACCTGAACAGACTGCCCTTTTCCCCAGACTGTAATTGCTGGAGCTGAGCCACCTTGAGTCATAACAAATATTCTAGCGTGATGCAACCAATCGTCGTTTGTTATACTGGATGCGTTCACCGTAATCCTTTTCATACTGTTCAATAAAAATGGAATATCAGTCACATTGTCGTAAGCAATGTTCAGCGACTGAGCCAAAGCCTCCATTTCTCTTGCATTGCCGAATACAATATTAGCATGCCCAATTATCTGACAAATTGCTGCTTGGTGCTCCTACATCAAATTACAATGTCGTTACTATTTCCATTGTACATATTAATCAATGCAAAATTCTCGATTTACTTTCTACCTTAAATATATACAGCCCGCTAAGATTGAAAGCTAGAATTATATTCTGCTCTTCCGCTATTTTGATCAGTTCTTCGACAACGGGAAAACTGTGTGTTATAAAAAATCCTTCAATATAAATTATCTTTATCGTATCAAACTGCAAGTTGCTTTTATTTAAATCATCTAACGTGTAAACTCCTGCAGCACCTATATTTGCAACTAGACTTCGAGATGATTCGTGTATCAACGCTATACAATGTCCAGAGGGTAGATACGAATGTAATGCATATCTAAATATGTGAAATAAGAAGTTAAAGATCAATACCAAGATAAAGGCTGTCGTCCGCTTAACAAATAGCACTGCGCACCGAGGTCACTGGACCAAAGTCAACGAATTCACAATATTATTATACATAATATAAGTATTATAGTTGAAACGTAGAATGCGTAACAGCACCTATTCGTAACATTACATCATCGATACTCGGCTCTTTTTTATTTTTCTTTCCTTCCGTTCGTAATATATCCATGTCAATGTTGATCCAGTGTCGTTTGTGTGCAGTTTGGTTGACAGCGAAACATCTGCGAACCTGGCATCCACACCTGCTAAAGTTACCGAGTTATATATCGTTGTCCCTCTAATATCTTTCCCAAGACCACCGCAATATACGCTGCATGGTTTTTTTAAGGTATCATTAAAAAGCCATTGCAAAATTCGCATGGAATTTTGTGCCGATCCTCCAGCACTGATTCTTTGTTCCGAACTGTGCGAATAAAATGTACCATTATACCAAGATTTCCTGGTTATTGAAATATCAAATTATCACATTTCTAAATAAACATGTCTACTAACTCCGATGGTAAGTACCCCAATATTTCTTGCATTTTTTTATAAGGCAGTTCAACTTCCCCATCCTCCTCGAGACCATGTATCTTCAGGAACTCCTTGTCTCTCAAATGTACAGAGACGTCTAACAAGGGATTACCAAAAGCTAGAACCACAGGCATGGTAGGATTCAAGGAAACGAGTCTCGATGGAACTTCTTCGACCATGTTTCTTCTTTTCCTTATTTACTTATGTTGTAGTCTGTGTTGATGATAGAAAAAAAGTCAATTATTTTTTTAATCGTTGATTATTATAGAATTCTATAGAATCATATAAATAGTAATAGTAATAATATAATACAAAACATTTAATGGGAAAAGTACTATACCTTTTCGATTGCGAGACCAAGAAGTATATACAGTGGAGTTGCGATGAGAGATAAGAAATATATCAGATAAAACGAAAACGTGTTAAGGAACAATTACATTAGCACTCAAACATTCTTGAGGTTTATGTAACTACGGTTTCTGAGTAATAGCATCGTAATACGTGAAATTATCTTTGGAATTTTCCTGCAAAACTTATTTTCGCAAAAGGGTGTGCTTGTGGAAGAAATCAATACTCATACGTCACATATTTCGATATTTCTTATAACACCATTCCAAAACTTTAGAACCAGCTAAAGTTGCGCCTTGAAATTGCTTCGGAAAGCTACAATCGTACTCTTGGTCGTTATCGCTAAAATTAAACAAAGGGGAATTGTAAACATGATGAGGAAATTAAATAGTTTCTTAACTGCTCCACCATTGTATGCTTCCAGTTACCATAAACGAACGAAATCAATGATTTCATATATGCATCAGAGTATCAGAGACGAAATTATACGTTATATATACATATGTATATTCTACGTCTACTCTACCTACTGATGTCGTATCGTAAACAAATCCATAATGACACCGATCGTTTCCTTCGGAGAGATTTATTTAGTTTCGCTGCAGATATATCTTCAATCATGAATGGTGAATCGAGGATAATAAAGTAGATAAACGAATGTCAGTATTGTTCTTTATTTTCCAATTTACCAATTTTACAGAAAACTCGCGATGATTACATTCGGAAAATGCAATATTGTTTCTCTTTTAGATGCGTATACGCAGCTCTTTCTTCGATGCGTATGCGCAGCTCGTTCTTAGATGCGTATACGCAGCTCTGTTTTAGATACGTACTCGCAGCAACCCGCAATACTTTTCTAGAAAAGAGCCACGAATCATTTCCTCTTGCATTAAATATTCGATACTCTTTTAACTGTATGAATAAATTATCTTTATTTCTAAAGTACGTGTGCGAACGTGTTTCGCATTCAAGCATTAATAACAATTTATTCTTGAAATAATAGTTCAAATATGAGAACCCTGGGGTCATTATTAATTCAATAATAAGAATTTATTGCTGAAATAATATTTCGAATAATGTATATAGACTCGAAAGTCGAAAAGCTCGTTCGCCGAAGCGGGGGAACGAGAAGGGGTATTCCTTGGATCGCGTTCAAGCCCAGTTTTCTGGTATTACGTAAGCCTCGTTCGTTGACAAGAGGGGGACCGGGGAGGGTGGTGGGGTTTTAGCGGAATGTCATACGATACCTCTGACGAACACGTGCACGCTTTTGCCAGGAAGGCTTGACCTTGAACACGTTTGAACGTGTCCGTACGTGCCTATACCTGCGGAACATTATTAATTAATTAATAATTTATTCTAGAAAGAAGAGTTAAAATAATTATTATGGACTTGAAACATTCGAATAATTAAATCATTATTAACAATTTATTCTTGAAATAATTGTTCGAATAAATAATATATTTAGACTTAAAAGATTCAAATTATTAATTCATCAATATTAATTTATTGTTGAAATAATATCTCGAAGAATGAATATAGGCTTGAAAAATTCAAATTATTAATTCACTAATAATAATTTATTTTTGAAATAATATTTCGAATGTGAATATAGACTTGAAAGATTAAATGCTCGCTCGATGGCAAGGGGGAGCGTAGATTTTCGCGAAAAATAATAAGATACCTTTAGGGAACACGTGCACGCTTCGCCCACGGTGACTCGACCTCGAACGTTACCGAACGTTACCGAACGTCTCCGAACGTCACCGAACGTGTCTATGCCTGCGGAATATTATTAATTCATTAATAACTTATTCTAGAAAGAACAGTTTAAATAATTAATATGGACTTGAAATATTCGAATAATTAAATCATTATTAACAATTTATTCTTGAAATAATTGTTCGAATAAATAATATATTTAGACTTGGAAGATTCAAATTATTAATTCATCAATAATAATTATGGCTGAAATAATAGTTCGAATACTGTATATAGACTTGAAAGAATTTAATTAGTAATTCAATAATTAAGAATTTTTGTTGAAATAATATTTCGAATATTGTATGTGAACTCGAAAGTCGAAAAGCTCGTTCGGCGTCACGGGGGAGAGGGAGGGGGGTCTGCGTTGGGGTGCGTTCAAGGCCACATTCCTGCTACTCGGTAAGCCTGGTTCGGTGGTGAGAGAGGGTGGGAGGAGGGGGCGGGGGGGTTTTCGTGGAATTTTATATCGCAGCCGTCTCCACTACCAGCCGCGCTGAAGGTAAAATGGCAACAGCGTGTGGGAGCGTTGTTGCCGTTTTACCCCAGGGGGTATAAGCTGCCGTGTTAAAAATTTAACCAGTATTTTAGCGCCGCCTGTGTGTCGGGGGGAAACTAATGACTGTATATATAGATATAAACGCGACTTACTCATACACAGATACTCGCGTCACTCACACAACTCTATATACCGTAGCTATATATGTATACTATATATATACTTTAATGTACACGTGTACACTTAATCTTACATGTGAAAAGGGTAGAAAATTATACAGTTTTAAATGAAATTAAGTGTTTATTACATACTTATTTTAGTGTACATTGTTTTGTATAACGAGACGCTACGTCAAACATTGGTATATCTGAATTTTTTATATTTTTTAATTTTTTACTTAGAATTTGATTTACGTGTTTTATGTACATATTTAAAATGTGATGAAATATATTATAAAAAATTTTATATTTTAATGTGTCGCTATGTTCCGTGTGATCTGTATAAAAAATTATATTTTCCTCTAAATATTGTATTGCTTTCTTGCTCAATTGATTATCGCATATATTGTTAATAACAATCGAATGACAAATGTCGATTACCAGACCTGTATCAAATAATTTTTCGACTTCTGACAGTTTTAATAATACTTTACACGTTTCGCATTTTCTGTCCTTTGGGATTTTGTATAGTTTCCTACAATTGCCGGGGCAATTAGGAACTATACAAAATGTTGCAACCATAGCTACTTTATTTACTACACTGCACTATATTCACTTTGAACAAATGGATATAATACAAGATAATAGGTTATATAAAGCACGAGGACCAACGAAGACGCTACAAGACGCTTGGAGGTGCTTGGAGGCTTGGACGCTACCATGGATGCGTGGGATCAGCGTGGCGTGGGTACAGAACAAAGCAAGCGTTCTGCGCATGCGCTGTAGAACTACACCAGCGCCACTGCCGTCTCGGGGGGGAAACATAGTGGTTGAAATATTTCCATTTCAGCTTACACCCCCTGTTTTACCCTCTGCGTGGCTACTGGGAGAGTCGGCTGTGGAAATATGATCCCCTCCAGCGAACACGTGTACGATTTTCTAAGACTTGGCCTTGCACAGGTCCGAACACGTTTCGCGGTACAAACTATTTTAACCATGAGTAACATTATGAATTAAATAATAATAATTTGTGGTTGAAATAATAGTTCGAATAATGAATATATTTAGACTTGAAAGATTCAAATTATTAATTCATCAATATTAATTTATTGTTGAAATAATAGTTCGAATAATGAATATAGACTTGAAAAATTCAAATGATTAATTCATCAATAATAATTTATTTTTGAAATAATATTTCGAGTACTGAATATTAACGTGAAAGATTCCCGTCTCGTTCGTTGGCAAGGGGGAGCGTAGATTTTCGCGAAAAGTAATAAGATACCTTTAGGGAACACGTGCACGCTTCGCCCGCCAAGACTCGACCTCGAACGTTACCGAACGTTACTGAACGCGTCTATGCCTGTGGAATATTATTAATTCATTAATAATTTATTCTGGAAACAATAGTTAAAATAATTAATATGAACATGAAACATTCCAATAATTAATTCATTATTAACAATTTATTGTTGAAATAATAGTTCGAATAATGAATATATTTAGACTTGAAAGATTCAAATTATTAATTCATCAATAATAATTATGGCTGAAATAATAGTTCGAATACTGTATATAGACTTGAAAGAATTTAATTAGTAATTCAATAATTAAGAATTTTTGCTGAAATAATATTTCGTATAATGTATGTAGTCTCGAAAGTCGAAAAGCTCGTTCAGCGACACGGGGGAGAGGGAGGGGGGTCAGCGTTGGGGTGCGTTCAAGGCCACATTCCTGCTACTAGGTAAGCCTGGTTCGGTGGTGAGAGAGGGTGGGAGGAGGGGGCGGGGGGGTTTTCGTAGAATTTTATATCGCAGCCGTCTCCACTACCAGCCGCGCTGAAGGTAAAATGGCAACAGCGTAGGGAGCATTGTTGCCGTTTTACCCTCTGCGTGGCTACTGGGAGAGTCGGCTGTGGAAATACGATCCCCTCCAGCGAACACGTGTACGATTTTCTAAGACTTGGCCTTGCACAGGTCCGAACACGTTTCGCGGCATAAAATATTTCAACCATGAGTAACATTATTAATTCATTAATAATAATTTATGGTTGAAATAATGAATTTAGACTAACGTGTTCGGACCAGTTTCGCGGAATAAAATATTTTAGCCTAGGGAAACAATATCAAATCATTAATAAATTATTTATTGTTGAAATAATATTTCGAAGAATGAATGTAGACTTGAAAAATTCAAATTATTAATTCAGTAATAATAATTTATTTTTGAAATAATATTTCGAGTACTGAATATTAACGTGAAAGATTCCCGTCTCGTTCGTTGGCAAGGGGGAGCGTAGGTTTTCGCGAAAAGTAATACGTTACCTTCAGGGAACACGTGCACGCTTCGCCCACGAAGACTCGACCTCGAACGTTACCGAACGTTACCGAACGTGTCTATGCCTGCGGAATATTATTAATTCATTAATAATTTATTCTAGAAAGAAGAGTTAAAATAATTATTATGGACTTGAAACATTCGAATAATTAATTCATCAATAATAATTTATCGTTGAAATAATATTTCCAATAATGAATATATGTAGCCTTGCATGATTCAAATTATTAATTCATTAATAATAATTTATTATTGAAATAATATTTCGAATAATGAATACATACTTGAAAAATTCAAATTGTTAATTCACTAATAATAATTTATTTTTTAAATAATATCATATTTCGAATAGTGAATATAGACTTGAAAGATTAAATGCTCGCTCGATGGCAAGGGGGAGCGTAGATTTTCGCGAAAAATAATAAGATACCTTTAGGGAACACGTGCACGCTTCGCCCACGGAGACTCGACCTCGAACGTTACCGAACGTTACCGAACGTCTCCGAACGTCACCGAACGTGTCTATGCCTGCGGAATATTATTAATTCATTAATAATTTATTCTAGAAACAACAGTTAAAATAATTAATATGGACATGAAACATTCGAATAATTCATTTATTATAACAATTTATTGTTGAAACAATAGTTCGAATAATGAGTATATGTAGACTTGAAAGATTCAAATTATTAATTTATCAATAATAATTATCGCTAAAATAATAGTTCGAATACTGTATATAGACTGGAAAGAATTTAATTAGTAATTCAATAAATAAGAATTTTTGCTGAAATAATATTTCGTATAATGTATGTGGTCTCGAAAGTCGAAAAGCTCGTTCAGCGACACGGGGGAGAGGGAGGGGGGTTTTCGCTGGGGTGCGTTCAAGGCCACATTCCTGCTAGTACGTAAGCCTGGTTTGGTGGTGAGAGAGGGTGGGAGGAGGGGGCGGGGGGGTTTTCGTGGAATTTTATATCGCAGCCGTCTCCACTACCAGCCGCGCTGAAGGTAAAATGGCAACAGCGTGTGGGAGCGTTGTTGCCGTTTTATCCTCTGCGTGGCTACTGGGAGAGTCGGCTGTGGAAATATGATCCCCTCCAGCGAACACGTGTACGATTTTCTAAGACTTGGCCTTACACAGGTCCGAACACGTTTCGCGGTATAAAATATTTTAACCATGAGCAACATTATTAATTCATAATAATAATTTATGGTTGGAATAATGAATTTAGACTAACGTGTCGGACCAGTTTCGCGGAATAAAATATTTTAGCCCAGGGGAACAACATCAAATCATTAATAAATTATTTATTGTTGAAATAATATTTCGAATAGTGAATATAGACTTGAAAGATTTAGAATATTAATTCAGTAATAATAATTTATTGCTGAAATAATATTTCGAATAGTGAATATAGACTTGAGAGATTTAAATTATTAATTCAATAATAATTTAATGCTGAAATAATAGTTCGAATAATAAATATAGACGAGAGATTGAAATTATTATTTCAATAATAATAATTTATTGCTGAAATAATATTTCGTGTAATGTATGTAGACTCGTAAAGCTCGATCGGCGACGCGGGGGGAGGAAGGGGGGTCAGCGTTGGGGTGCGTTCAAGGCCACATTCCTGGAACCACGTAAACAGCGTTCGACGGCGCGAGGGTGAGGGGGAGGGGGGAGGGGAGTTTCCACGAAATGTAATACGTACCACTGGGGAAGACGTGCAGGCTCCGTACATGCAGGAAAACTCGACCTTGAACTGTACCGAACGCGTTTCGCGTTATAAAATATTTTATCTCTGGGGAACAATATTAAATCATAAATAACAATGTAGTGTTGAAATAATAGCACAAATAATTAATGTGGATTTCATTTTAGAATAAATATTTATTGTAGAAATTATAGTTCGAATAAGTAATAAAAAATAAATAATTTTGTTTGAATTAATATTTCAAATAATTAATATAAACTTGAAAGATTCGAATTTTCGATTCATTATTAACATTTCATGGTTGAATTAATAGTTCGTATAATGAATATAGAATTGTGACAATAATTTAGCGTTGAAATAACAGTTCGAACGATGAGTATAGTATAAAATAGTAATGTGTTCTCGGCACACGGTTTCGATCAATAATACAAAGCAAATTTGCGATTATTAAATTTTGTATTGATCCTGAAAAAATATTTTGAATAGTGAACGGTGTATTTCTCACATAATGAACATACTTGCTGTATATAAAGAAATGTTATAAATGTATAATTCACTAACCGAGTTGAGAAGAATTTAATAATTGCAAATTTTGATCGTAACCATGCACCGAGAACAGATATTATTTGATATAACAAATGTACGATCCAGAAATAGCGAAACAATGAGTACAGTGTTTGAAATGGTAAGTAATCGTAACGAACAACTCTCGATGCAGTGTTTGGAAGGCGTTTAGACGAAGTTGTATCAATAATATTTGTATCATGTTTCAGCTAAGACGAGCCAGTTGTTTTGACGATGGAATCATAGAGAATCATAGAAGAATAATGAATGCGTATGCGAAAGAAAGAGCCATAATTCGTAGCATTCGTACCTTCCGGGAAACAGGGTAGAAGTCGTCTTTCCAGGTATGCGAATATCACAGGTTGATGTTTCTGCAGGATGGTCGTAACCCTTTGAACACTTCTTGCTTCTGCAACGTTAACAGAGATGCCATTTCATTTAATATAGTAGAAGTCACCTGTACGTTCCTACCCTATGCTACTGAGATCTGGTACGTACCTAGTATTCTCCATCGTAATTGTGTTTTCTGTGTAATTATTTGCTAGAGGAATTTGTACATCACCAGACACGCGACGGGCCAGGTTGTATTTGTGGATGGAAAGTGGTCCATCATCCACTATCCAAAATCCAGGTGCGATTTATCGACACGTGTTCGTTGGAGGAATAAACTGCGGAATTAACAGCTAAACGTGTTACACAGAATGTATCGTGATCAGAATTATGCAAATTTACTTACAGCAGCTAACCGTTGTATTTCCCTGTCGTTCCATGCTTCTCAAGTCGATCCACATTTTCGCAAATATTATTTTCCTTGCGCGGATTATATTTTCACTGGTATCCATCCATTGTGTAAATAGTTTCGCTTTCTTAAATAATTTTCACTTTTAGGGTAGCAGGATGGGATCGCAGACCTGGAACGTGGAAGATAAAAATAAATAAAAATGTAAAAAAATATGCAGGCGTTGTTGCTTGATGCACAGAACCAGGCACTCGAAGCACACACACTGAATAAATGTAAAAATAAAATATTTGCACTGCCGACCATGCGGCCACCGTGGAGGAACCATGCTCGCACGACGCCATAACCACAACGAGTGAGGAGGAAACCGCGGGAACCGCGCGACACGCGGGAAACGGTGGAAGGGCGAAAAAGGTGTCGCTGCTGGGTCGCGCGGCGATTGGCGGGGGATTACGAAGAGGAGAAGGAGTTTTTAGTGTAGTAAATTGTTATAGTTTTTAAGAAATAAATAATTAAAAATGGTACTCACTGGAGAGTGGCATTTTGATAGTTAGTTGCGAGATTTTGTGACACTAACCTGTACCTGTCAAATGCTGCGGTGAATGAGAGTGTGGTGCGAGTGGCTGTAAACGAAGGAATAGAAACAATATGTATTGACGTGTAACTGTAATTGGAAACAATAAAGAATTTATTGGAGACAATGAAATTGAGTGGTTCTTTACCTTCCTCGTCCTGGTAATTGTAAACGCTGTAGTAGTAGTATCGTTGGATTGTAGAAATAGTGTAAGCGCGAAGCGAATTGATTATCAGCGCAGTTCTATTGGTCGATAGCATTTCTTACATCCTTGTATATGGCTTTGAGATTGTGTGCGCTGAAAGTAAATGGATGTAATTTTGTGAGAAAAATATGAATTAAAAAGTAATACTCACTTAACGGTGAATGAGATGTGTATTCAGGCTAATGGCTGTCGAAGCATATAATTGTGTAGTAATTGATTATCTGCGTAGTTGTATTAATTGTCGGTGAATGAGTTTCTCAGTATTTCTTGTATCCTCGTTTGTGTGTACGCTGAAAATATATTTAGTTTAGTAAATGAATGTAATTGTTGAAGCTTAAGAAGATAAGCGTAATAAAAATAGAACACACTTAACGGTTGATGAGACGTGTATTCAGGCTAATTGCAGGAGGGTAGTTGATTATGTTTGTAGTAATTTCTTATATCCTTGAGATTGCGTGCACTGAAAGTAAGTTGATATAATTCTTGAAGCGTAGTAAAATATGAATTATAAAGTAATACTCACTTAACGGTGAACGAGCAGGGGGGCATTGTATGGATCGCCAGCATTTCTTGTATCCGTTGAGATTGCGTGGGCTGTAATAATGAGTCACTTAACTAGTATCGTTGTCTCTGTAGTCGTATATGGTCTGAGAAGTAACAATAAAGACGATTCTTGTTGGTGCAGCTGTTTGTTTTGACAGATTCGGTAACCTCTCGCCTGTCGACAATGGGACGTAATTTGGTGATTTCGGCAGTGTCGCTCATGAAATCTGTGGAATAATTATGCGTCTGCAATAGATGCAACAATTGGCAGGCGTTTTGAAGCGGTAATGTACTTACATTCGTGTATTGGAGCCAATTTACCACTGGTCCTTGCGTCCCCTTCCCCGCCTTTCCGCAGGCGTCGCGAGGGCGAGACAAAATTCGCTGGCTAAAAAAAAAAAAAAAAAAAAAAAAAAAAAAAAGCAGAATCCAAGAAAATCGAGCGGTGATCGCGGGAAATCGGTCCGTTCGGCTGGGAGATGCACGATAAGGGAGAAATCGCGGTTTGAAAGTGCACTTTGGAGGTTATGGTTGGGCGAAAAACGCTGCCGAGAATGGATTTTTACCATAGATCGGTTGCTCGGAAAACGGGCTCTAGGCGCAAACCGGGCGCCCGACCCTACCGAACAAAACCGCGAATAACGATTGGGTGGGTGGTGGTGAGGCGGCCGGTGGGCGCTTTCCGGGGCTCACCTGCCACCCGGTAGCCCAGAGTTCGATCCCCGGGGGGGCGCAGGTATTTTTTTTGGGCGGGCGGGGTGCCGGCGGAGCCGGTGCCCCGCCCGTGTGTGGGTGGTGGGGGAGGGGGACTAATTAATTAAGCGGGGGCGGAGTAATTAGCGTTTTTTTGGGGGCGTTAATTGGGCGAGGCGGGTAAGGTAGGGCGCGAGTTGCCGACGGTCGGTAAGGGGGCGGCAGATGGTAACGAGAGAGGCGAGTTTGTGGTTTTTGTGAGTGTTGAGAGTGGAACGGTGGTCGGTAAGTTACCTACGGTCGGTAATCTGGTGGTGGTGGAAGTGGAGAGTGGTTTGTGGGGTGTTGCGAGTGTTGCGAATTGGTTGGTGGGTGGTAAGTTATCGACGGTCGGTAATGTGGTGGTGGAAATTGAGTGTGGAATGTGTGGATTGTGAGGTGTTGCGAGTGTTGTGTTGTTGTTTGTTGTGAGTTTTGTTGGTTGGTTGGGAGTTGGTAAGTTACCTGCGGTCGGTAATACTTTGGTGGTAATTGTGTGTGGAATGTGTGGTTTGTGGAGTGTTGCGTGTGTTGTGTTGTTTGTATTGTTGTTTATTGTGAGTTGGTTGGGAGTTGGTAAGTTGCCATCGGTCGGTAATTGGGTTGTGGAGGTGGTGGAGATTGGTTGTTGAATGTGTGGTTTGTGGGTCTTTGTGATTCGTGGGCTGCTTTTGAGTAGTTCGGGGGATGGTAAGTTACCGACCGAGCAGCCAAAGGTGACTGTTTCTACGTTTTGGGCGGTCGGTAATTGCGCGACTAAACTGATTTTTACGGAACCTAACCCTATCCTAGTCCCGAATTCGCCTCTTTAACATTCGCCTTTCATTTGTTGGAACAACGGATGGTAACTTATCGACTTACCGACTCGAAGTAACTTTTCTTGCGGATGATAACTGAGCGACGAAAGTGTTTTAAACGGAACCTAACCCTATCCTAGTCCCGAAATTCGCCTTTATTATTGCCTCTTTTTTGCAGCTTCGAAGGCCGGTAACTTACCGACTTACCGACGCAAGGTTTCTTTTCTTGCGGATGATAACTGTGCAATGAACGTGTTTTTAACGGAACCTAACCCTATCCTAGTACTGCAATTCGCTCTTTATTATCGCCTCTTTCTGAATATTCGAAGGACGGTAACTTACCGACTTATCGACTCGAAGTAACTTTTCTTGCGGATGATAACTGAGCGACGAAAGTGTTTTAAACGGAACCTAACCCTATCCTAGTACTGAAATTCGCCTTCATTATTACCTCTTCTTGATGCTCCGGAGGACGGTAACTTACCGACTTACCGACACGAAGTAACTTTTCTTGCGGATGATAACTGAGCGAAGAAAGTGTTTTTAACGGAACCTAACCCTATCCTAGTACTGAATTTCGGCTCTATTATTGCCCTTTTTTTGAATCTCCGAGGGACGGTAACTTACCGACTCGAGGTTGCTTTTCTGCGGACGATAACTGTGCAATGAACGCGTTTAAAACGGAACCTAACCCTATCCTAGTCCTGAAATTCGCCTTTTTTGACTCTCCGAGGGACGGTAACTTACCGACACGACAACATTGCTATTTTTCTTCCAACAATGTGGCGGAGGACCGGCGAAGCCGGTGCTACGCCCTCGCTATTTCAGAGTGAATTTCGTGTTAATTATCCAGCTTCATTTCCTCATTCCATCCCGGTAACGGTACATTACCGACCATCGGTAACTGACTGACGCACAAACCGTCGATTCTTCTTCTATTCTTTTCCTTCTTTATTGCGGTGTGGCGGAGCGCCGGCTCCGCCGGCGCTTTGCCCTCCCCGTCGACGGCGACTCTCTTTCTTGCGCTTGCCACGTACCGAGTGTCGGTAACACACCGACCGGCGGAGTGCCGGCGAAGCCGGTGCTACGCCCTCGCTCTTCCCAATTATTTTCATTGAATTTTGAACAACTTTAACGTAATTACCGCTTCACGGATGCCGGTGACTCGGCGTTTAACGGTAACTTACCGACCGTCGGTAAGTCTACAGCCAAACTTCGGATATTTATTATTATTCGATTCCTCTCAATTTTCCCATCAGTGTGGCGGAGCGCCGGCTCCGCCGGCGCTTTGCCCTCACCACTTGAGATGTCTTTCGATTCTTTTCTTTTGTTGGTCACCTCTCGACTGTCGGTAACATACCAACCGGCGGAGTACCGGCGAAGCCGGTGCTACCTCCTCGCTTTCTCCATTGATTTTCATTCAATTTTTGACCAACTTTAACATACTTACCGGTTTATGGATGCCGGTGACTCGGCATTCAACGGTAACTTACCGACCGTCGGTAAGTGTACAGCCAAACTTCGGCCAATTATTCTTCTTTGCTTTTTCTCTTTTTCCCGTCAGTGTGGCGTAGCGCCGGCTTCGCCGGCGCTTTGCCCTCGCCGCTTGCGAAGCCTTTCGCTTCTTTTCTTTTGTTGGTCACCTCTGGACTGTCGGTAACATACCTACAGGCGGAGTACCGGCGAAGCCGGTGCTACGCCCTCGCTTTTAAATATCATTTTTATTTAATTGGTATCCCTCTTTACCGGAGTTACCACTTAACACATGCCGGTTGCCCGGCATGCAATGGTAACTTACCGACAGTCGGTAACACACTTACCAATCTTCGGCCCCTTATTCTTGTTTGCTTTTTCTGTTTTTCCCGTCAGTGTGGCGGAGCGCCGGCTCCGCCGGCGCTTTGCCCTCCCCAGCTGCAGCAACTCTCTTTCTTGCGACAGCTACGTACCGAGCGTCGGTAACTTACCGACCGGCGGAGGACCGGCGGAGCCGGTGCTACGCCCTCGCATTTTTCAATGATTTTCAGTCAATTTTTCACCCTCTTCAACATAATTACCGCTTTACGGATGCCGGTGACTCGGCATTTAACGGTAACTTACCGACAGTCGGTAACTCCACAGCCAAACTTCGGGCGTTTTTTCTCCTTTGCTTTCTCTCTTTTTCCCGTCAGTGTGGCGGAGCGCCGGCTCCGCCGGCGCTATGCCCTCACCGCTTACGAAGAATTTCGATTATTCTCTTTTGTTGGTCACCTCTCGACTGTCGGTAACATACCGACCGGCGGAGGACCGGCGAAGCCGGTGCTACGCCCTCGCTTTTTCCAATGATTTTCCTTCAATCTTTCACCCTCTTCAACATAATTACCGCATAGCGGATGGCGGTGACTAGGCATTTGACGGTTACTTACCGACTGTCGGTAACTCTACAGCCAAACTGCGGATGATTATTCTTCTTTGCTTTTTCTCTTTTTTCCCTTCAGTGTGGCGGAGCGCCGGCTGCGCCGGCGCTTTGCCCTCACCACTTGCGAAGCCTTTCGATTCTTCCCTTTTGTTGATCACCTCTCGACTGTCGGTAACTTACCGACCGGCGGAGTACCGGCGAAGCCGGTGCTACGCCCTCGCTATTTTAGACAGAATTTAGTGTTGCTTATCCACTTTCATTTCCAACTTTTGTTCAAGTAACGGTAAGTTACCGACGGTCGGTAACTCTAAAACTACATTTCAGATGTTTATTCTTTTTTGATTCTTCTCAATTTTCCAAGCAGTGTGGCGGAGCGCCGGCTCCGCCGGCGCTTTGCCCTCACCGCTTACGGAGCATATCGATTCTTCTCTTTTGTTGGTCACCTCTCTACTGTCGGTAACATACCGACCGGCGGAGTGCCGGCGAAGCCGGTGCTACGCCCTCGCTTTTCCCAATGATTTTCATTCCATTTTTGAGCAACTTTAACATAGCTACCGGTCTACGGATGCTGGTGACTCTGATTTTAACGGTAACTTCCCGACAGTCGGTAACTCTACAGCCAAACTTCGGACGATTATTCTCCCTTGCTTTTTCTGTTTTTCCCATCAGTGCGGCGGGGCGCCGGCTTCGCCGGCGCTTTGCCCTCCCCGTAAAGGCGACGCTCTTCCTTGTGACTGCTACGTACCGAGTGTCGGTAACAAACCGACCGGCGGAGTGCCGGCGAAGCCGGTGCTACGCCCTTGCTTTTCCCAATGATTTTCATTGCATTTTTGGCCAAGCATAAAATAATTACCGGTTTACGGATGCCGGTTACTCGGCATTCAACGGTAACTTGCCGACCGTCGGTAATTCTACAGCCAAACTTCGGACGATTATTCGCCTTTGCTTTTTCTCTTTTTCTGATCAGTGTGGCGGAGCGCCGGCTCCGCCGGCGCTTTCCCCTCACCACTTACGAAGCCTTTCGATTCTTCTCTTTTGTTAATCACCTCTCTACTGTCGGTAACATACCGACCGGCGGAGTACCGGCGAAGCCGGTGCTACGCCCTCGCTTTTTCAAATGATTTTCATTGAATTTTGACCAACTTCAACATAATTACCAGGTTTACGGATGCCGGTGACTCTGCATGCAACGGTAACTTACCGACCGTCGGTAAGTCTACAACTAAATTTCGGATATTTATTCTTATTCGATTCCTCTCAATTTTCCCGGGAATGTGGCGGAGCGCCGGCTCCGCCGGCGCTTTGCCCTCCCCATTTGCACCAACTCTCTTCCTTGTGGCTGCAACGTACCGGGTGTCGGTAACTTACCGACCGTCGATAAGTCTACAGCCAAACTTCGGACGATTTTTCTTCTTTGACTTTTCTCTTTTCCCATCAGTGTGGCGGAGCGCCGGCTCCGCCGGCGCTTTGCCCTCACCACTTGCTAAGCCTTTCGATACATCTCTTTTGATGGTCACCTCTCTACTGTCGGTAACTTACCAACAAGCGGAGGACCGGCGAAGCCGGTGCTACGCCCTCGCTTTAAGATATCATTTTTATTTCATTTTTATCCCCATTTACCGGAGTTTCCACTTAACACATGCCGGTTGCCCGGCATGCAATGGTCACTTACCGACAGTCGGTAAGTCACTAACCAACCTTCGGCCAATGATTGAAATTTGCGTCTTCCGTCTTTGCCAAGAGTGTGGCGGAGCGCCGGCTGCGCCGGCGCTTTGCCCACATTACCAACAGCCACTTTTCACTTCGCGGTTCTTCGTTACCGACTGCCAGTAACTTACCATCGGTCGGCATATTACTGGCAGTCGATAACCAAGAAAATTTTTTTTTTTTTTTTTTTTTTTTTTTTTCGGTGCCTTCAATCGGTAAAGCAGAGTGCCGGCGAAGCCGGCGGTCTGCCCGCAATTACAACAATTTTCCAATTCGGGGTCCTTCGTTGCCGACTGTCGGTACGTTACCATCGGTCGGCAGGTTACTGGTAGACGGTAGCGAAGAAATTTTTCGGCTTTTCTTTGAGTTGCCATTTATCGAGCACAATTGCGGAGTGCCGGCGGAGCCGGCGCTACGCCCTCATTTGTGATAACAAATTTCTGCGTCGTGGGTCCTTCCTTGCCGACCGACAGCGACTTTCCGACAGATGGTCATTTACTGACAGTCGGTAATGGAGAAATTGCTGTCTATTCTAGTCTCATTTCTCTTGATTACTTACAGCGCGATTCCTGCCTTGCCGACTGCTGGTGCATTACCGACGGACGGTAGTACACCAGCAGTCGGTAACCCAAACAGCAATTGCGTTCAACTCCTACTTACCGACATGCCCTCGCGCAAATACTTACCGACGAGGGCGAGGCAGAGGCGGCAGCATGGTCATTCAAAAAAAAAAAAAAAAAAAAAAAAAAAAAAAAAAAAAAAAAAAAAAAAAAAAAAAAAAAAAAAAAAAAAAAAAAAATATCGCCGACATTCCAATCCTAACCCAGTCCAATGTCACTCCTATCCTAACCCACTCGACACAAATGATATTCCTATCCTGACCAGACTTACAATTCCTCTGCTCGCAATCCTAACTGACTCCTTCACATGAGAGGTCTATCCTAACCGAACAAGATACACTACCCTACCCAAAGACAACTTGCACGCACTTGTAATCATTCACTCATTTGGAAATGATAAGGTGCCTATGCCTACAAACACTCGAAAGCTCGTTTGAATCCGAACACATTGAGAAGGTCAGGATAGCATGGTCTTTGGCGCTTCGGAGGTTAGGATAGCATGGTCTCTGGGGCCTCGGAGGTTAGGATAGCATTGTTGCAGAGTGGCTCAAGGGTTAGGATTGGATTTCGATCGATATTTTGAGGGTTAGGATAGGGTTAGGATAGGGTTAGGATAGGGTTAGGATAGGGTTAGGATAGGGTTAGGATAGGGTTAGGATAGGGTTAGGATAGGGTTAGGATAGGGTTAGGATAGGGTTAGGATAGGGTTAGGATAGGGTTAGGATAGGGTTAGGATAGGGTTAGGATAGGGTTAGGATAGGGTTAGGATAGGGTTAGGATAGGGTTAGGATAGGGTTAGGATAGGGTTAGGATAGGGTTAGGATAGGGTTAGGATAGGGTTAGGATAGGGTTAGGATAGGGTTAGGATAGGGTTAGGATAGGGTTAGGATAGGGTTAGGATAGGGTTAGGATAGGGTTAGGATAGGGTTAGGATAGGGTTAGGATAGGGTTAGGATAGGGTTAGGATAGGGTTAGGATAGGGTTAGGATAGGGTTAGGATAGGGTTAGGATAGGGTTAGGATAGGGTTAGGATAGGGTTAGGATAGGGTTAGGATAGGGTTAGGATAGGGTTAGGATAGGGTTAGGATAGGGTTAGGATAGGGTTAGGATAGGGTTAGGATAGGGTTAGGATAGGGTTAGGATAGGGTTAGGATAGGGTTAGGATAGGGTTAGGATAGGGTTAGGATAGGGTTAGGATAGGGTTAGGATAGGGTTAGGATAGGGTTAGGATAGGGTTAGGATAGGGTTAGGATAGGGTTAGGATAGGGTTAGGATAGGGTTAGGATAGGGTTAGGATAGGGTTAGGATAGGGTTAGGATAGGGTTAGGATAGGGTTAGGATAGGGTTAGGATAGGGTTAGGATAGGGTTAGGATAGGGTTAGGATAGGGTTAGGATAGGGTTAGGATAGGGTTAGGATAGGGTTAGGATAGGGTTAGGATAGGGTTAGGATAGGGTTAGGATAGGGTTAGGATAGGGTTAGGATAGGGTTAGGATAGGGTTAGGATAGGGTTAGGATAGGGTTAGGATAGGGTTAGGATAGGGTTAGGATAGGGTTAGGATAGGGTTAGGATAGGGTTAGGATAGGGTTAGGATAGGGTTAGGATAGGGTTAGGATAGGGTTAGGATAGGGTTAGGATAGGGTTAGGATAGGGTTAGGATAGGGTTAGGATAGGGTTAGGATAGGGTTAGGATAGGGTTAGGATAGGGTTAGGATAGGGTTAGGATAGGGTTAGGATAGGGTTAGGATAGGGTTAGGATAGGGTTAGGATAGGGTTAGGATAGGGTTAGGATAGGGTTAGGATAGGGTTAGGATAGGGTTAGGATAGGGTTAGGATAGGGTTAGGATAGGGTTAGGATAGGGTTAGGATAGGGTTAGGATAGGGTTAGGATAGGGTTAGGATAGGGTTAGGATAGGGTTAGGATAGGGTTAGGATAGGGTTAGGATAGGGTTAGGATAGGGTTAGGATAGGGTTAGGATAGGGTTAGGATAGGGTTAGGATAGGGTTAGGATAGGGTTAGGATAGGGTTAGGATAGGGTTAGGATAGGGTTAGGATAGGGTTAGGATAGGGTTAGGATAGGGTTAGGATAGGGTTAGGATAGGGTTAGGATAGGGTTAGGATAGGGTTAGGATAGGGTTAGGATAGGGTTAGGATAGGGTTAGGATAGGGTTAGGATAGGGTTAGGATAGGGTTAGGATAGGGTTAGGATAGGGTTAGGATAGGGTTAGGATAGGGTTAGGATAGGGTTAGGATAGGGTTAGGATAGGGTTAGGATAGGGTTAGGATAGGGTTAGGATAGGGTTAGGATAGGGTTAGGATAGGGTTAGGATAGGGTTAGGATAGGGTTAGGATAGGGTTAGGATAGGGTTAGGATAGGGTTAGGATAGGGTTAGGATAGGGTTAGGATAGGGTTAGGATAGGGTTAGGATAGGGTTAGGATAGGGTTAGGATAGGGTTAGGATAGGGTTAGGATAGGGTTAGGATAGGGTTAGGATAGGGTTAGGATAGGGTTAGGATAGGGTTAGGATAGGGTTAGGATAGGGTTAGGATAGGGTTAGGATAGGGTTAGGATAGGGTTAGGATAGGGTTAGGATAGGGTTAGGATAGGGTTAGGATAGGGTTAGGATAGGGTTAGGATAGGGTTAGGATAGGGTTAGGATAGGGTTAGGATAGGGTTAGGATAGGGTTAGGATAGGGTTAGGATAGGGTTAGGATAGGGTTAGGATAGGGTTAGGATAGGGTTAGGATAGGGTTAGGATAGGGTTAGGATAGGGTTAGGATAGGGTTAGGATAGGGTTAGGATAGGGTTAGGATAGGGTTAGGATAGGGTTAGGATAGGGTTAGGATAGGGTTAGGATAGGGTTAGGATAGGGTTAGGATAGGGTTAGGATAGGGTTAGGATAGGGTTAGGATAGGGTTAGGATAGGGTTAGGATAGGGTTAGGATAGGGTTAGGATAGGGTTAGGATAGGGTTAGGATAGGGTTAGGATAGGGTTAGGATAGGGTTAGGATAGGGTTAGGATAGGGTTAGGATAGGGTTAGGATAGGGTTAGGATAGGGTTAGGATAGGGTTAGGATAGGGTTAGGATAGGGTTAGGATAGGGTTAGGATAGGGTTAGGATAGGGTTAGGATAGGGTTAGGATAGGGTTAGGATAGGGTTAGGATAGGGTTAGGATAGGGTTAGGATAGGGTTAGGATAGGGTTAGGATAGGGTTAGGATAGGGTTAGGATAGGGTTAGGATAGGGTTAGGATAGGGTTAGGATAGGGTTAGGATAGGGTTAGGATAGGGTTAGGATAGGGTTAGGATAGGGTTAGGATAGGGTTAGGATAGGGTTAGGATAGGGTTAGGATAGGGTTAGGATAGGGTTAGGATAGGGTTAGGATAGGGTTAGGATAGGGTTAGGATAGGGTTAGGATAGGGTTAGGATAGGGTTAGGATAGGGTTAGGATAGGGTTAGGATAGGGTTAGGATAGGGTTAGGATAGGGTTAGGATAGGGTTAGGATAGGGTTAGGATAGGGTTAGGATAGGGTTAGGATAGGGTTAGGATAGGGTTAGGATAGGGTTAGGATAGGGTTAGGATAGGGTTAGGATAGGGTTAGGATAGGGTTAGGATAGGGTTAGGATAGGGTTAGGATAGGGTTAGGATAGGGTTAGGATAGGGTTAGGATAGGGTTAGGATAGGGTTAGGATAGGGTTAGGATAGGGTTAGGATAGGGTTAGGATAGGGTTAGGATAGGGTTAGGATAGGGTTAGGATAGGGTTAGGATAGGGTTAGGATAGGGTTAGGATAGGGTTAGGATAGGGTTAGGATAGGGTTAGGATAGGGTTAGGATAGGGTTAGGATAGGGTTAGGATAGGGTTAGGATAGGGTTAGGATAGGGTTAGGATAGGGTTAGGATAGGGTTAGGATAGGGTTAGGATAGGGTTAGGATAGGGTTAGGATAGGGTTAGGATAGGGTTAGGATAGGGTTAGGATAGGGTTAGGATAGGGTTAGGATAGGGTTAGGATAGGGTTAGGATAGGGTTAGGATAGGGTTAGGATAGGGTTAGGATAGGGTTAGGATAGGGTTAGGATAGGGTTAGGATAGGGTTAGGATAGGGTTAGGATAGGGTTAGGATAGGGTTAGGATAGGGTTAGGATAGGGTTAGGATAGGGTTAGGATAGGGTTAGGATAGGGTTAGGATAGGGTTAGGATAGGGTTAGGATAGGGTTAGGATAGGGTTAGGATAGGGTTAGGATAGGGTTAGGATAGGGTTAGGATAGGGTTAGGATAGGGTTAGGATAGGGTTAGGATAGGGTTAGGATAGGGTTAGGATAGGGTTAGGATAGGGTTAGGATAGGGTTAGGATAGGGTTAGGATAGGGTTAGGATAGGGTTAGGATAGGGTTAGGATAGGGTTAGGATAGGGTTAGGATAGGGTTAGGATAGGGTTAGGATAGGGTTAGGATAGGGTTAGGATAGGGTTAGGATAGGGTTAGGATAGGGTTAGGATAGGGTTAGGATAGGGTTAGGATAGGGTTAGGATAGGGTTAGGATAGGGTTAGGATAGGGTTAGGATAGGGTTAGGATAGGGTTAGGATAGGGTTAGGATAGGGTTAGGATAGGGTTAGGATAGGGTTAGGATAGGGTTAGGATAGGGTTAGGATAGGGTTAGGATAGGGTTAGGATAGGGTTAGGATAGGGTTAGGATAGGGTTAGGATAGGGTTAGGATAGGGTTAGGATAGGGTTAGGATAGGGTTAGGATAGGGTTAGGATAGGGTTAGGATAGGGTTAGGATAGGGTTAGGATAGGGTTAGGATAGGGTTAGGATAGGGTTAGGATAGGGTTAGGATAGGGTTAGGATAGGGTTAGGATAGGGTTAGGATAGGGTTAGGATAGGGTTAGGATAGGGTTAGGATAGGGTTAGGATAGGGTTAGGATAGGGTTAGGATAGGGTTAGGATAGGGTTAGGATAGGGTTAGGATAGGGTTAGGATAGGGTTAGGATAGGGTTAGGATAGGGTTAGGATAGGGTTAGGATAGGGTTAGGATAGGGTTAGGATAGGGTTAGGATAGGGTTAGGATAGGGTTAGGATAGGGTTAGGATAGGGTTAGGATAGGGTTAGGATAGGGTTAGGATAGGGTTAGGATAGGGTTAGGATAGGGTTAGGATAGGGTTAGGATAGGGTTAGGATAGGGTTAGGATAGGGTTAGGATAGGGTTAGGATAGGGTTAGGATAGGGTTAGGATAGGGTTAGGATAGGGTTAGGATAGGGTTAGGATAGGGTTAGGATAGGGTTAGGATAGGGTTAGGATAGGGTTAGGATAGGGTTAGGATAGGGTTAGGATAGGGTTAGGATAGGGTTAGGATAGGGTTAGGATAGGGTTAGGATAGGGTTAGGATAGGGTTAGGATAGGGTTAGGATAGGGTTAGGATAGGGTTAGGATAGGGTTAGGATAGGGTTAGGATAGGGTTAGGATAGGGTTAGGATAGGGTTAGGATAGGGTTAGGATAGGGTTAGGATAGGGTTAGGATAGGGTTAGGATAGGGTTAGGATAGGGTTAGGATAGGGTTAGGATAGGGTTAGGATAGGGTTAGGATAGGGTTAGGATAGGGTTAGGATAGGGTTAGGATAGGGTTAGGATAGGGTTAGGATAGGGTTAGGATAGGGTTAGGATAGGGTTAGGATAGGGTTAGGATAGGGTTAGGATAGGGTTAGGATAGGGTTAGGATAGGGTTAGGATAGGGTTAGGATAGGGTTAGGATAGGGTTAGGATAGGGTTAGGATAGGGTTAGGATAGGGTTAGGATAGGGTTAGGATAGGGTTAGGATAGGGTTAGGATAGGGTTAGGATAGGGTTAGGATAGGGTTAGGATAGGGTTAGGATAGGGTTAGGATAGGGTTAGGATAGGGTTAGGATAGGGTTAGGATAGGGTTAGGATAGGGTTAGGATAGGGTTAGGATAGGGTTAGGATAGGGTTAGGATAGGGTTAGGATAGGGTTAGGATAGGGTTAGGATAGGGTTAGGATAGGGTTAGGATAGGGTTAGGATAGGGTTAGGATAGGGTTAGGATAGGGTTAGGATAGGGTTAGGATAGGGTTAGGATAGGGTTAGGATAGGGTTAGGATAGGGTTAGGATAGGGTTAGGATAGGGTTAGGATAGGGTTAGGATAGGGTTAGGATAGGGTTAGGATAGGGTTAGGATAGGGTTAGGATAGGGTTAGGATAGGGTTAGGATAGGGTTAGGATAGGGTTAGGATAGGGTTAGGATAGGGTTAGGATAGGGTTAGGATAGGGTTAGGATAGGGTTAGGATAGGGTTAGGATAGGGTTAGGATAGGGTTAGGATAGGGTTAGGATAGGGTTAGGATAGGGTTAGGATAGGGTTAGGATAGGGTTAGGATAGGGTTAGGATAGGGTTAGGATAGGGTTAGGATAGGGTTAGGATAGGGTTAGGATAGGGTTAGGATAGGGTTAGGATAGGGTTAGGATAGGGTTAGGATAGGGTTAGGATAGGGTTAGGATAGGGTTAGGATAGGGTTAGGATAGGGTTAGGATAGGGTTAGGATAGGGTTAGGATAGGGTTAGGATAGGGTTAGGATAGGGTTAGGATAGGGTTAGGATAGGGTTAGGATAGGGTTAGGATAGGGTTAGGATAGGGTTAGGATAGGGTTAGGATAGGGTTAGGATAGGGTTAGGATAGGGTTAGGATAGGGTTAGGATAGGGTTAGGATAGGGTTAGGATAGGGTTAGGATAGGGTTAGGATAGGGTTAGGATAGGGTTAGGATAGGGTTAGGATAGGGTTAGGATAGGGTTAGGATAGGGTTAGGATAGGGTTAGGATAGGGTTAGGATAGGGTTAGGATAGGGTTAGGATAGGGTTAGGATAGGGTTAGGGTTAGGATAGGGTTAGGATAGGGTTAGGATAGGGTTAGGATAGGGTTAGGATAGGGTTAGGATAGGGTTAGGATAGGGTTAGGATAGGGTTAGGATAGGGTTAGGATAGGGTTAGGATAGGGTTAGGATAGGGTTAGGATAGGGTTAGGATAGGGTTAGGATAGGGTTAGGATAGGGTTAGGATAGGGTTAGGATAGGGTTAGGATAGGGTTAGGATAGGGTTAGGATAGGGTTAGGATAGGGTTAGGATAGGGTTAGGATAGGGTTAGGATAGGGTTAGGATAGGGTTAGGATAGGGTTAGGATAGGGTTAGGATAGGGTTAGGATAGGGTTAGGATAGGGTTAGGATAGGGTTAGGATAGGGTTAGGATAGGGTTAGGATAGGGTTAGGATAGGGTTAGGATAGGGTTAGGATAGGGTTAGGATAGGGTTAGGATAGGGTTAGGATAGGGTTAGGATAGGGTTAGGATAGGGTTAGGATAGGGTTAGGATAGGGTTAGGATAGGGTTAGGATAGGGTTAGGATAGGGTTAGGATAGGGTTAGGATAGGGTTAGGATAGGGTTAGGATAGGGTTAGGATAGGGTTAGGATAGGGTTAGGATAGGGTTAGGATAGGGTTAGGATAGGGTTAGGATAGGGTTAGGATAGGGTTAGGATAGGGTTAGGATAGGGTTAGGATAGGGTTAGGATAGGGTTAGGATAGGGTTAGGATAGGGTTAGGATAGGGTTAGGATAGGGTTAGGATAGGGTTAGGATAGGGTTAGGATAGGGTTAGGATAGGGTTAGGATAGGGTTAGGATAGGGTTAGGATAGGGTTAGGATAGGGTTAGGATAGGGTTAGGATAGGGTTAGGATAGGGTTAGGATAGGGTTAGGATAGGGTTAGGATAGGGTTAGGATAGGGTTAGGATAGGGTTAGGATAGGGTTAGGATAGGGTTAGGATAGGGTTAG